>CM050889.1:63231098-63894649 GCA_027725995.1 Rhynchospora tenuis | reverse complement strand
TATTTTCACGGCTTGAGCTAGCTCCAGTAGTAATCATCTTTAATGCAGAAGTAGATGCTGGTTTAGGAGAATCTTTAATCCAGTGATTAAAACTTATCATATCCAAGATAAGTTCAGATAAATTAATAACATTGTGCTTCCAGATGCGAAAGTTTACACCTACAACATCAATTAGGTCTGGAAGGTGGAGATAATTGAATTGGTTCCAAAGTCTGTGTAGTTGAAATTATATTTTTGGGTCCTGCCGCATTTCACCTTCGTATAATCCAAATTTCAATCAGATGTTATTGAGTCTTCCATCTCTAGTATACTTCCACTTGCTCAGCTGTGTCTATCAGGCCTAAAGTCCTTAGTTTTCTTGGTTGTAAATCGCAATTGCAACTTCTGGATCCTGACGCCTTTGTCGATAGGCATCATTGAAAATGTCAAGAACATATTAAAATAACTTGAGAAACTGGGTGTTATATTCAGCAACCGTTCGTCCCTATTGGTTGAGGCTTACAAATTTAGTTCTCTTTGCTTCCATATGCATGATTTCCACAATCTTTGTTCAAATTACTCTTCAAACCATGCTCAAAGAATTCGAGCAACATTTCCTTCACATCCGCATCTCATTCATTCATTTTTTTTTTTCCACCATGATTGAGTAGGTTTATAAATAACAAGTTACCGATTTAACCTGGTGTTCTAAAAGGGACTTGACATACCTTCAAGTGAGATTTTATTGAAACAAGCCATCCTTCTGTTGCTTTAAATCCATTTTCTTCATTAGATCAAAGCAAATTCTAATAGTGCAAATACTTTAAATTTCCTGAATGCAATTTCGTCTCCATCCCGGGGACCTGGTTTAGCTCTGTCTACCATACATTGACTACGTCCATAGGCTTGTAGTATGCAGTTCACTCCACAGTCTTCTTCCTTGTCAGCTGCAGGTATCTTACATTTATCGTGTCTCACATGATGTCCACAAATAGTTTTCATTATTAAATTCTAATGACTAACCGTTGTTACTGAAGTATTATGAAAATTCTTCAAATAACCAATCTAGATGAGATGCGTGCATGCCTAACTTAATGCAAAAATTAAAATATATCGTCTTAGCCCAACTTCTACCCATGCTTTCGCTAAACTGGTTAGGGTTTATACCATACTAGCTCTGATACCACCAAAAGAGACTGTCACATCCCGCAGCCAGACGTGACAGCTCCCGCCACGAAAGTACATACAATTGTACTCTCGTAAGGCTTAAACTAAAACTTAACCATGAACTAGCAGTAATTTTTTTTTTCTGATAATATAAATCGAATATTATCAAGTTATAAGTATAAACAAATAAAACACAAAATAAAATATATCGACTGACAGTCGATCGCAATACCTGATTATCAATAGATAACTGACCTAACAGTCTCTCCAACCACCTTATGAATATATGGTCATTAACTTCTGGGCAAAGGTGATCTCCGTCAGCCTATCAAAACCATTTTCTAATGCAAATGATGCGTCCTCTGGAACCCCCATCCATCGGGAAACATGCAAAACAAAAGCGGAATGAGAATAAAATTCTCAGTGCGGGTTTTAGTTCCAGACGTGGATTTCTAGTCGAAATCTTAGCCCAAAAGTAAGACCCACAATAAACAGTGTAAATGTGCAAATTTACTCATTAAAAACTAGACTTAGTTAAATTATTCATGTAATATCAATATAAACTTTCTAGCCAGTTTTTCGGTGATAAAAATCAAGCACGATCCCTTTATGATCATCTTTCATGAATATGCACACAATTGAATAAAGAGCATTTTTCCCTAACCTAGGGCAGGCATGAGGGACGAATCCCTAACCCTAGGCAAGCATAAGGGAATTCCATATCATAAGACATCTCATTCCAAAACAGTAAGACATTTTCCCTAACCTAGGGCAGGCATGAGGGACGAATCCCTAACCCTAGGCAAGCATAAGGGAATTCCATATCATATCAGTCCATAACAGTATGACACCAAAAACTCACTCAGGTCTCCTAACCCAACCGGCTGGGCAAGCATGAGGAGACCTTTCCCTAACCCAGGACAGGCATGAGGGACGTGTCCCTAACCCTGGGCAGGCATGAGGGAATTCCATATCCGAATAGCGCTACCGAACTGGCCGAAGCCGGTGGCCGACCGACTCCGGAGAGTGGCTTTGACTATCATTTCAGTACATCACAATCATATCATTCTCAGTTCACAATCTCAGTCATGCACAGTCACAATTTCAATTTATCAGGCAATATTAAGTCGAGCTGGTACAACTCAGCTCATCCATAGCAAAAAGGAATATGCAAACTTGCCTGGCTGTTATAACCATTTTAACAAAGGAGATCTTTCCAACATGAATTTTTGAGTTGTAATATCTGTTTCTAAATCTATATGATTACTGTGTTATGCATTCAACGAAATCAGCAACATGCCATGCATAAATTTAAAGTTACCAGGACTGAATTTCTTATAAAAATCCACGTATCCGCACCTGTTGTTGGATTGGGTTCAGTCTCCGTCAAGCTTCCTGTACAAAGATCAGGAACCGTTAAGATTTGGCTAAACGGTTTCTTAAGTTGATCTAACTTGAACTCTTAAATGTGGTCCGGCTTAAGTTATCAGACTGATTGGTGTTTTCTAATTAAATCTTATAGTAATTGCTTGTGTTTTCAATAATTTAATTATTATTTATTATTATCCTAATTTATTTGAGTTAGTTCTATTTTCTTTAAATTTATTTTAATTTATTTTTATTTATTTTTATTTTACTTTAATTAATTTGTTTTCTTAACTATTTATTTTATTTATTTATTCCCTTATATTTACTTAATTAACTAATTAATTAGTTTATGTTTAATATATTATTTTGTTATAATTAATTTATTTCTTTATATTTAGTTTAAATAGTTTCTTTTAATCAAATTTATTTTTATTAAATAAGAGTTCAAATCATTAAATAAAATTATAAACTCAAAATCCAAAAATCAAAATCAGAAAATCATAAAACAATTTAAAAGTCTGAAAGTTATTTGTTATTGGGATCAGAAAGTCGGTGATTTTGATCGTCGTATCTGTTCTCGACTCACTCGGACTATTCTCATCATCTCCCGTAAAAATCCAACTTTAATTAAAGAAATTCCCGACATTTAAGTGGCTTTTTCTTTAATTAATTATTTGTTAATCCATATCATTAATTAACTTAATCTTAGATTAAGTTTTTATTAATTTATTACTTAATTTTCAACCCAATATCACATTTTAAATCTCAGTCCGAAAATCAAAGGTCCAGCCCATCTTTAACTCTTTTTTTTTTTTTTTTTTCCTTTCTTAAAGCCCAGCCGAATAGGCCCAAAAACAGGGGCCCAAATGCCTAGCTGACTCGACCAGGTCAACCTGACCCAGTTGACCTGGATCGGTCTTAACGGGTCCGACCCCCTTCCGCCAGATCCGCTAACCAGAAAGCGGATTCCAACCCGCATTCTCCTTTGATTTTTCATAAAATAACCCTGAATCATTTTATTTCACATATCAGTCCTTTTTATTACACTTAGGCCCTTTTCTTTTATAAACAAGCCCTCAGTTCAACATTTTTATTCACGCATCAGCCCCTGTCCACAACCCGTGTACCAGAACGGTACCAAAGAGGTACCAGACACCAAAACCAGTACCAATAGGCTGGTACCAAGCCTTAACTTCATTCAAATATCCTCCCTCAATGTCTCTACACCCTCAATAACCGATAACAATCTCAATTTTCTCCGATTTTGATCAATTTTCGTCAATCTTCCTCATGACAGAACCCACTACCCATCAAAACACCGATATAAAGTTTGATATTGCCTCAACTCACTTCCAATCACCAATTCCAGTCTCAATAAACTCATTTTCAAAGTTTAGAGGCCAGAAACCGATATTGAACTCAATTTACTCACAAAAACCCTAAAATCCCTATCGGTTTAAATAAATTAACAAAACGAAAACCAACTAAAAGAAAGCATATACCTTAGGTCTTTTATCTTTTCCACCTTTGTTTCTCCTCCGTCCAGTCCTTTTCTCTCCCTCTCTCATTTTTTTTTTCTAGAAATTTCTTTCAATACCCGACCAAAACTCAAACTAACCCCGACAGGGTTTTTTTTTATAGGCGAAATAGAGAAGGAAATAAAGAAAAGAATTCAACGATTGAGATTAAAACCTTAAATCCCCAAATTTTTCGTAACTCACCGATTCCTCATCGTAGCATCTCACGGCTACGATTGGAGACGGCTTCTCTCAGTCGTGGCCAAGCGTGGTTGGTTGGCCACACTTAATCTCCGTCAAAAATCGTGTGAGGCGGTGTGACGAATGAGAGGTGAAGCGGAGAAATCAGACGGGCGGAAGAGAAAGAAGAGAAGAAAAGAGGAGGAGGAAGATGTCGCCAGCTGTGCATCCGATTCTTATCAAATTGGTTTCCTCCGGATTTTCTGTGGCGGCGACTTTATAACCTTGGTGTAGCAGATTAGTTTATATGATTTTAAATCCGAATTTCCCTAAAATCTACTCAAATTAATAATGAACCTCATGTTTAATTGCCTTTGATTTTGCTAGAATATTTTATACTAATTATAGATTTAACACAAAGTCAAATATTTCGAATTCGAGTCGATTTTTATGTTACTTTTGATTTAATTCTTAATAAAACATTATAATTATGATTTTTCTTATAAATTAAAATTGTTTAATTGCTTGATTAATTAACCTAATCGATTGCTATTTTGTTTAATCTTTCCACTGTGTTACAACATTGTCCTAGAAAATGATATTAATTGACCTTGTATACAGGACAATTAGATGGGGAGGGAGGAGGTGGGGTGGGGAGTCAACATGAAGTTGAGGGAGGGAGGGAAGTGTAGGCGCTAGAAAAAGAGGGGTGGATGCGCACTAGATGGTAGGGAATCAACAATAGGAGATCAGCGACATAACATAAAATTGTCAGTGCTCAAAACTTATCACATTTTGAAAATAGAAAGAGGAAAACACGTGGTGACGAGAATTATTAACGTGTAGTATGGACGGACTCGTACAATGCATTTTAATCTTATAAATTGTTCAATCTTCATGTTGAAAATTTTACTATTTTTTTTTCAATTTAAAAAAAATGATTATCATTAGAGGGCTCAAAGCCAATTAGATCAACAAATGTCTAAAATTTAAAAAAAAATAGTAAAAAATTATAAAATTTGATTCCTATAAAATTTAATATGAATATGAAATCAAATTGTTTGGATCGATTATTTGAAGTATAAAATATGAGAACGAACACGTAGCACGAGACTCATCTGTGTATGCATAGCATTCTAAAAATTCTCATAATATATAATAATAAAAATTTGTAAGTTATGAATCACTCCGTTATCGAAGTATAAAGATTTAAGTTCTTATTGCACTACCAACACAAGTGTTGTCCTTGATGGGAAGTGGATGCCTATCTCTCGAGTTTCATGAGTTTAAATAGCGATAGGGTAGTCAGTTTCTACCAAATGAGGTCGTGCCAAATATTGGAAAGAATCACGCTAAAAGCCGATCTTTAAAAGTGATCGTTGAAAATTGCTGCAAACAGTGAAATCTTCTAAAAATGTCTTGTGGTATGCAGAATGATCTCGCATATATCCCACAAAAATTCAAGTGTTTACTATGTGAGTTAGATCTTCTCAGTTTATGTCCTCCTGTTGTCCGCGACAGTGAATTCCGTCAGTCCACAATGATTCAAATCCTTAACAAAACTCATGTTCTTACATCACATCTCTTTAGAAAAATCATGCTTGACTTGAAACATAAGTCTCAGGTTTCGGCAACATTTTTTTCCCCTAAAGTAAGTAAGCAAATTACTAACAAAATATGAATTTTAAGTATAAAACCGAACTTATTTGATGAATTATTCAAGTGATTGAGTCCCCTTAATTCCTGACGAAAACAATAAAGCAACTATAGATTGAGGTTACTAAGTAGTGACCTGTGAGCTAATGAGTGTATTCTAATATGGCCTAAAATGTACTACAATCATACGGTAATTCATTGATACAGTTAAGTGTCGAATCCACAGGTACGGTAAGATAAATACCAGGCGTATTTTTTTGTAAAATCTAGATCAATAAGAGATGATAATTTCGGCTTAAATTAATAGTAAACCTACAAAACCTACATAATATATCCACGACTAGATTAATAGAGATAAGCAAATGCTACTTTTGGATGTTCTATTACGCAATTAATCATATTCAAACATAAAACAATAAGCATCAACAAGTAATACTCAATAAAGACCAAGTAAATAACTCAATACATCAATTCAAACTTTCAAATTCACATTAAAACCTAAAAGCTAGCTAAATCTTCGTCGACATATTTAACAAGCAAAAACAAATATAGAATACAATCTCCATAATTTAAAATAAGAGAAAAAAAAAGAAAGGAGTAACCAAATACACCCCTAGGCAAGCCCTTATCCAATCAAGAAGCCATAGTAGATGTTGGAGCCTAACACGTCGATCTCGCTTCATGATCTTACCTCCAAGGGAATGGAAAGGATACAGGTTGGAAATGCCCAAAGTACGAACTGAACTGCTAGTAGGCATGGATTAAAAAGGTAAATAATTCATTTAGAATGATGAACGATTGTTATTGATAATGGGTTTCAAAAACTCATCCATGAAAAATTTTCCTTCTATAATTTGTATATAACTAGCAAAAGATACACTCAATATATGACAAATAAGAAAATAAAATATTAATATTATTTTTTTATATAGAACTTTATATGTTATAGGCAATAAAGGTATGGTAAAATCAATCATTTATAGTCTTTATTTTTAAATAAATAGCTAATTCGGCAGTAACTTAATATTTTCTAATAAAAATCTTGACCTTTTAATATGAAATTAAGATCTAGACCACTGATCAGATCAAATTACACAAATCAATGGTCCATAATTGATATAAAAATTCTTTACACCTTTTTATATGACATGTTTACTCTTTTTATCTGAAATGTTTATTTATTTTTAGTTGCTTTTATAAGTAGTTAGTAGAGATGAATGTGGAAGTCAGCACATATGGTCAGTGGCTTTGTTGTTATCCTAAAGGTAATGAGTTCAATTCTCGCTGGACGTGGAAGAGAGATAAACTCTATTTCAAAGAATGAGCAATGTTTTTATAAATAAATAACCTTGTTTAAAAAATATATATATATATAATAAATTATTATATTTATAATTTTTAATATAGATTATTTTGTAATAATAATAAAGTCAATATTATCGGCAAATAAATTCAACAACACAATATATATTAAAGTGTACATATTTAATTTATTAAAATAGGACTTTTGATTTTTTTTATGTTGTTAATAATAACTAGAGGGGCTAATCAAGCTTCACTCGATATTTGACATAGTAATAAAAATTAAATATATTTTTTTCGAGAGCTATAAAAATTAAATATGTTACTATTTAATAAACGTAGATTGTAATTAGGTTGTTATGTTTGTAATTAATTTAAAATGTAATAACTGGTAGGATATAAATAATAAATTATATCTCCATATGTTGAATTGTTTTATAATTAACTATCACAATAAAAAACGTTGTTCCATCATTTCTCATAGAAGCAACTAAGAGAGAGATTGAAATAAATTATATGATAAAAATGACGCAGTATAATCAAAATAGATCTCAATAATGCAACATAAAGAGAACACAACTCTAAGCAACATATATGACAACACAATAAGTAACACATAAAAAATTAACATACATCTAAAGGAACGGACCATATTAAATTGGAGCAGAAAAATCAAAGGTCTTGATGGCGTGTCGCACTAATACTAACTAAAACAGAGACCGACACCCACACATCTTTATTTATACTAGAATGGTACGTCGAGCTTCGCTCAACAATATTGGATTCTCTTAAATTTTAAATTTTAAGTGTCAAATATCAACAACACTTTGTAAAACACTTTCTTATATATCAAAATAAAAAAAATACTAAAGAAAATAATTATTAATGATAAGCCAATATTACTGTTAAGTTAAAAAAATTTGAATATTGTTAAATTCATATATATATGTCCATAAAGTTGATGGCCTAAAAGCAAAATATAAAAACTATGCTAGCAAGAAATTTTGGTTGCATATTGAAATCAAAATGATATAGGGTATTTTTTGGTATAAAATTTAAAAGTCTTTAACTATGAAAATGAAAATTATATAAAAAAATACCTTATTATCTAATAGGACAAAATTCATGTCCAATATATTTTCGGACTTCGAATCTATTGCAGGCCAAATTTTCGTACACATACACATATCATGTCTAGATTTCTATTCGAAGTGATGTGATATCTAATATGTTTTCCATTTCGTAAATGGAAAATGATTGATGAAAATTTGAAAAGGGAATATTATTTATAGATAATATGTTTAGCACCCTTTCATGGAGGAGGCATCCACTCGATTACATCATTTGGCAAGGTATTTCTTAAATCACACTTTATGAAATATATATTCAAATATGCACCTTTTCAATCGCATCCTTTGAGACATCTGCCGGATTGCATCATCTGGCGAGCCATCTCTTAAGTGGCACCCTATGAAATATTTGTTAAATAGGTACCTTTACAACGTATCTTTTGGATCCATCCACACTAAATGGAAAAATGATTGATGAAAATTTGAAAAAACAGAGTACTATTTATAGATAACATGTTGGCATCCTTTCGTGAATGAGACATCCACTCGATTGCATTCTTTGGCAAAACATTTCTTAAATGACACTCTAAGAAATATATGTTATAATAGACATCTTTTCAATCGCAACCTTTGAGGCATGAAATAGATTGCATCCTTTGGTGAAGTATCTCTTAGATGACACCCAATGAAATATTTGATAAAATTGGCACATTTTCGTCGCATCCTTTGAATCCATCCACACATCTTTATTATATGTATGTATTACATTTAACTATTTAACATAATAAACATTAATGAAGTATGACAAATCTACTATATGATGTCAATAATAGATATTGAATTATTAGAGAGAAACTTTGATTAAAATAATATTTATTTTTTATTCTTATTCTTCCAACTATTTTTACAGAGTGGATACACGAGTATATTTATTATTTGGATTTAATAAGAGGATGCAATTAGAGATTGAGTTTCGAATGAAATAGTTTTTTCATCATATAAGTTTCTTTATTAACTTTGGTTAAAAAGAAATATGTATTGTTTTTTTTTTATTACAAAACTTTGAAGACATTAAATGATTTAAATTGAAAATAATGACGGTTTTATATGAACAACATGAAAATATTAGTATAATGGACTATTGGTGTAAATAAAAAAAAATCATAACAAAATCATGAAATTTATATATAATATTACCTTATTATCAAGTAGAACGAAATTCATATTCTATGTATTGTCCGTTTTTAAATTCGTTGCGGGCCAAATTTTCGTCACCCGCGCTTGTATGACACCTAAATTTTTATTCGTGAGTGATGTGATATATTGAGTTTGCCATTCTTTTGAAATGTGAAATGTTTGATGAAATAAGAAATATGGAGCACTATTTATAGATAGAATGTTGGCACCTTTTGGTGGAAGAGACATTCCTTAGTTTGCACTTTTTGGCGAGACTATCATTCGATGACACCCTTTGGCCTTCATGTCAAGATATGTATTTTTTCAGTCGCACCTTTTAAAGTACTCATTTGATCGCACCTTTTGATAATGCATTCTATAAATAACACCATATTATCTCTATATTTAAATAGTACCGTTTCATTCGTATTTTTTGGGGTGATCCACCCATCTTTACCATACGTAAGATTATTGATTTCTGGATCCTGACTTATACCAAAAATCCTGGCCCAACATTATGTTACGCTGTGTTATGCCCGCGTAAGAGGGGAGCGGTATCTAAGCTTTCTTTCTTTTCTCCAGTATAAAGTTTGGAAAGGAGAGAAATACAATACATTTTTTTTTTTTTCTATTGTGAACATTTACTATAATACAATTACACAAAGACAAATCAATTACTCGGGAAGTCGGGGAGGAGGAAGGTGCGGTGCCTTCATTCGGTTCGGACCAAAGAAAGAAGTCAATCAGTGCCGTCGCGTCCCGTGTTTTCTATTTTTATTTAATTTTGGGTAAAAAGGGAGAGGAAACTAGGAAAGGGTATCGAATTAAATTAGCAGGAGAAAGAAATTAGAAATTAGAGCGAGCGAGAGAGAGAGAGAGAGAGAGAGTAAAGTTAAGTCTCGATCCGATTCCGTTCGTTCCTCCTCATTAGATTTGATCGCTTGATTCGCTTCTCTTGCCTGCTTCTGACTGCGTTTGCCGAATTCAACAATAATCCCAATTCCAAGATGAGTTTTCTCTTCGGGAAGAAGAAAACCCCTGCTGGTACGAACCCTTCTTCAATTCAATCCCCCCAATTTCTCTTTTATTTTCATTTTCTAATCATTCATATTGGGAATTAAGCATTTCGATTAGTTTGCTTCTAGAGGTAGATGTAGAGGTTGGTTCTTGTGTCGCCTGTAAATTTCATTGCTTCAATTTGAAGCCATGATTGATATTCAATTCATGTCCATTATTGTTAGGGTTGGCGCTGCTCCCTTATTGCAGTATAATTATTTTCTAATTGAGTTCAGAATAAATAGGTACTGTACTGATCCCCTTAGAAGTTTTCTGATACATGCTTCCCTGAGTAAAAATAATTTATCAGAGTGATAACAAATATTTTATAATAATTAATTACACTGATATTCTAAGTTTGTTGACGGACCCAGAACAATTATTGTAAATACAACTACTTGTCAGTTTATAGACGTATTTATGTAGGTATAATAGTGAATTTGTGTGTAAACTTCTTGATAGTCTCAATCGTCATTAAATAATGTTTATGCCACAACCCCCTACTATTCACGGATCTATTGATTCTTACATATTATTCTTTGTGATCTTGTTATTTGATGATAGAACTACCTGTGTTGTGTTAGTTAGGTTAACAAATCACTTGGTAATTTTCTGTAACCTCGATCTTTTCTTCAGTGCTTTGTTTATACAAATTACAGGTGCTACTATGTCTTATATTTGCAACTGTCTTGACGCATTTTCTGATTTTTGTCTCAATTGCAGAGTTATTAAGAGAGAATAAGAGGATGTTAGATAGATCTATCAGGGAAATAGAAAGGGAGAGGCAAGGATTGCAAGCCCAGGAGAAAAAGCTTATAGCAGAGATCAAGAAAACTGCCAAGGAAGGCCAGATGGTAATTGTGTTTTCATTCAAAAATATCTTTGATTAGTGATTGTTAACTTGATCACAGTCTCTTATTTTGGCATCCTATGTATTAGTCTGTTGCAAAAACAATTTGTGCTGTTTGCTTTCACTTTGGCATTTTTATGGTTTTTCAAACCAATCCACTGTAATTTTCAAGAGTACTAGTTTCAGACCCTCCAAATCAGAGACTGTGGTGAAGCTTTGCCTTCTTTTGAAGTAATTAAGCTAAATTGCAGTTTCTTTTCTTTTTATTGTAAGTGGGTGCTGTTGTTTTGGGCTGTATTTGATATTCCACGATATTTTTGGTTTATTTGCATTTTGATTACTTTTTGTCCATCAATCTAAATTTTGCTCAACATGTTCAGAGTATCAACTAACCCTACTTCTGTTAATAAGTCTTCAATAAATTATGCTAAAAGACAACTTGAAATGGTGTATCAATAATGTTATTATGCTCACACTAATAAAACCATGTCACTGAACACTCGATACGAGTAAATATAATGTTTGGACTATATGCAACTCACAACCATCTCTCTTGGAAGTTTTGCTAAATCATCTAGACATCTCTGTTGAATTTTGGACTTACAGGGGGCAGTTAAGGTGATGGCAAAAGACTTGATTCGTACAAGACATCAGATCACAAAGTTCTATGCACTCAAATCACAGCTCCAGGGAGTGTCTCTGAGAATTCAGGTATACCATGCTCCAGTTTCTATCTGTGGACCTATCTTTTATTATGATTTTTTCAGTGAAAGGAGGAAATGAAATTGATAAAAAAAAATGATAAATAATAGACACTGAAATCGACTCAAGCAATGGGGGAGGCTATGAAGGGGGTGACGAAGGCAATGTCTCAGATGAACCGGCAGATGAACCTGCCTGCACTGCAGCGCATAATGATGGAGTTTGAGCGGCAGAACGAGCGCATGGAGATGACGAGTGAGGTCATGGCTGATGCAATCGACGACGCCCTTGAGGGCGATGAGGAAGAGGAGGAGACTGAGGAGCTCGTCAGCCAGGTCCTCGATGAGATTGGCATCGACATCAACTCCGAGCTCGTCAAGGCCCCCACTGCAGCAGTCAGTGCACCGGCCACCGCCAGCAAGGTTGCTCAACCCGAAGGTGCTTCCGGTCCTGATTCCGGAATTGATGCTGACCTACAAGCACGGCTTGATAACCTGAGAAAGATGTAATGTAATACATACTGCTAGAATTTGTTTTATGAACAACAGACACTTCCAACTCCAGACAACCCATTTTCCTGTATATTTATTAATGGATATGTTTGACTGATTTGCGTGGAGATTTATGATGCTTTTGCTCTCAGTGTGTTAGCTTTTTGTGGGTATAATAAGAAGTACCTTTTATTCTGTTGTTTGCCTGGTTGTTTGTCGGTTGACTTGCCTTCAATCCTGGTCTTTGTTATTTGTTGAAATGAGAAAGATACGGCTATAATTTTCAGCGACATAGCTTCAATAATCCAAGCAACCGGGAATATGTAACAATGTCGCTTTCTTTGTATTTAGCACTTGCCAACATGTATTTGCCAAAATAATAATAAAAAATAAATAATCAAATCAAAGTAAATCAAATGAAAGCCCAGTCAAAATGGTAGTCCTTTCTTTGTTGCAATTGTTCCCTCAAAATAAGGCCATTTTCAAAAAGATTTATATCGTAAATTAAGTTGGGGTAATTTCCGGTTGGAAAAGATTATTACGTGGTTAAATCCATATCCAATTTCGGCTTTCAAAAAAGATACTCTTGGCACAAAGAAACAATAATTGTAATTTAAAGGAAAATAAACAGAACATAGATTTCACGAAATAATTAAACTTTGGAATGCGCAACTTATTGTATATACAGTCTTAATTATAACTTAAGTATATCCATTTGTTTTTCGTTTGCTTGTTTGCTAAAATACTAAAGACGTAGGAAATATTATATTATATTATAACGAATAAAAACACATATCCAATAATATAAATGTTTTTCAATTGAAGGGTGCATCTAACCTCTTATATAAAAGTTGCATCATTGATTTTTGTACTTTGATTGAATATGTGGTACAAATTTAACTTCAAATGAAAGTCCAAGACTTTCGTTTCAAATGGAAAAAAATTATAACATTGGATTGGTGCTTTTATTCGTTATATATAACATCCAAATGAAAAACAAGGAAATAATTCATTAGCTTCATTTAAAAAAAAAAACAAGGAAAGAAATTATGGACAATATTTCATCAAATGAAAAAAAATCCATTACAGTTTACATCATATCCAAATACAAATGTTCATTTTGTTAAATAATTTTATTTACTATTCAACATTACACTGAAAAAACATCAATAAATTGAGTCAGAACATGACTAGACATGACTATTATGAATTTTATGATGCCAATGAGTGGGTGGTTTTGCTGGTTATAAAGAGCGGGACAGACGCAAACAACACGAAATGACAAAGGGAAAAGGATACAGAGGATCCAGAAAAGGGATAAGACGGGCGACCAATGAAGATTGAAGATTGAAGATTGCAGGGAAGGAGTTCCGAAGAAGGAAGGAAATTGGATTGGAGATTGTTGAATTTCTTCTTCTGCCGCTTGCCCGCTTGCCCACTTTGTTTCTTTCCTTTTAATTAAGAATAAGAATAACAATTAAGTATAGCAATATCAAAATTTCTCTCTCTTCTCTCTCGTCCCTCGTCCCTGAGGACCCTGATCGAGGCAAGGCAACAGAAGGCGACGCCAGGCAAGTGAGAGTAAGATCTTCTTCCCTTCCCTTCCCTCCCCTCTCTCTCTCTCTCAGTCTCTCTCTCTTTCTTTCTGCACTTGAGTTTACAACTAGGGTAAGGGTTAGGATTCATTCATTCATTTTTGACTGCTTCCTGCGCTGATAAACTGTCCTCAGCTGGTACTGGTTGATTAATTGATTCTGCTTCAACTGCTCACCTCATTTTCTGTTTCTTCAACCAATTTTACTGACTTACGATTAAACTGAGCAGCATTACCATTAGCATTGCAACCTGTATTTCTAACTAAAAATTCCTGGCATGACTCCGTTACATAGAATGAAAGATATATATATAAAAAAAGAAAGAAGCTCTATTTTCTTTGATTCAGCATTACCAACTACCTTTTTTTATTATTCACTTTCACTTCTTTGCTTTGCTGTGCGTGTACATTCAGATTGGGTGGCGCTTTTCTTTGTTACTTGACTTGAGTTCAGTGGACTTTCATAGCAAGAAGATAACTCAGTTATGGCCTCATCAATTTTCTTCTCTCCTGCAAATGCTGTTACCGTTCCCATCAGATTCACAGCTGCTGCTTCTTTTCCACTAACCCCAACCGCAACCACAACTCCAACCCAAACCCTTGTGGCCAATTCAAGACCTTCTTCTCTTGTTTTGGTCAGAGCCAACACTTCTGGTCGAGACGCCTCCGTCAACATTTCTGGCCGAACTCTCGAGGAATGTGAAGCCGCAGCTGTGGCTGGGAACTTCCCTGCCCCACCTCTGCATTCCAAGCCACCGGGCCCCAAAGGAACCCCAGTCATTAAACCGCTTGTCAGTACTTCTAACTAATTTGTTCTTCTTATTATTATTTTCTTTTCTTTGTTTCAACAAAAAAAAAAAAGGAGACAAGGCTAGACTTCTCATAATTTACCTTTTCTTCACTCTTTTACTATGATAATATATATCCAGGATCTGACTAGGCGTCCTCGCCGTAATCGCAAATCACCCACCCTCAGATCTGCATTCCAGGAGACAACTCTCTCTCCTGCTAATTTTGTCCTCCCTTTGTTTATTCATGAAGGTTCCCTTTCCTTCTCCCCTTTTTTTTAAAGAAAAAAAATTGCATCAATCGAGCACGCTGACATTTACATTCAGAAATGTTTGTGCCTGAGCTTCATTTTTTTTTTTTTTATGTCCATGCAGGTGAGGAAGATGCTCCGATTGGAGCAATGCCAGGATGCTTCAGACTGGGTTGGAGACATGGACTTATAGAGGAGGTCTACAAGGCAAGGGATGTTGGTGTCAATAGTTTTGTTCTCTTCCCAAAAATCCCTGATGCATTGAAGGTTTTTTCTTCTTTTATTACTACTAATCTCTCATTTTACTCACTGATTGCCAATGTATGAGCCTACTCATTAATTCTTATTTTTTAGTCTCCAACTGGTGATGAGGCCTATAATGACAATGGATTGGTTCCTCGGACAATTCGTTTGCTAAAGGACAAGTTCCCTGATATTGTGAGTCCTTATATTATAGCCATAAAGTGAATAAATTGGGAAATTTAACAATTTTAAATCATTCATAAGTTCTTGATGAAATTACCTTACCTAGGTCATCTACACTGACGTTGCCTTGGATCCTTACTCGTCTGATGGTCATGACGGTATTGTCAGAGAAGATGGTAATGGAAACTACATTGACAATCTACTTTGGAAGTTTAGTATTTTTGGAGGGCTTATGTTTAGTTAATTGTTATAGGTGTAATCATGAATGATGAAACCATCTATCAGCTGTGCAAGCAGGCTGTTTCTCAGGTAACCTAGTCTCCCTCCCTAATATAGTTTATCTATCTGAATACAGTCTTTGCATAAGTTCATTTGTATTTGCATGTAATAGGCCCGAGCAGGTGCAGATGTGGTCAGCCCAAGTGATATGATGGACGGACGGGTTGGTGCCCTTCGTGCAGCCCTTGATGCTGAAGGATTCCATGATGTATCTATTATGTCGTATACCGCAAAGTATGTTTCCCCTTCACTAAGACATTTAAATTTATAATTCTTTGTTCTGATGATGGTGTCTAAGTGTAGCAATTTTTGTTTACAGGTATGCTAGTGCATTCTATGGTCCATTTCGCGAAGCTCTAGATTCAAATCCACGTTTTGGAGACAAAAAAACGTAGGATGTTTCCCTATTAGATAATCTCTGTTGATTTATTCCTATCTAATCTGATGGTTGGATAATCCTCTTTTGTTAATTAATTGTTACAGGTACCAGATGAACCCTGCTAACTACAGGGAAGCCCTTATAGAAGCTGAAGCTGATGAGGCTGAGGGAGCTGATATTCTTTTGGTTGGTTTCTTTACTTGGATTTTCCCTTTATTTAGAGGTCCCTATTTTATTGATTTTAATTAGTGCAACATCAAACTCTATTTCCTTTTGCTAGGTGAAACCAGGACTGCCGTATACAGATGTTATCCGTCTTCTTCGAGATAATTCTGCTTTACCAATTGCTGCTTACCAGGTACCCATAATGTTTTTTTCCTCCTTATTCTTCTAATAGTTTATTTCTGTTTATCATTCATATTTGTTTGGTTTCCTTGTTTTTTCAATTTGTCTTTTTTTCTAATATTGTTTTTTGTTTCATGGATACATAATTTATTCATACACAAAAGAGAAAAATTGAGGAAGCCTTCTATTTCTTGTCAACATCTTTTTTGGGTTAATAAATGAATGAAAAGAGTGTTGCTTGGTTTGTTGAGACTCTTTTCTTGTGCTAGCCATGTAATGTCACATATAGCCTTAGTTGAACCTTGTTGATTGGATATGATTAGGTCCAGCTCCCCGTGACATGTGAAAATGTAAACTGTTGGTTTAAATTTCTATCGTTGTAATAATAAATCGCCACTTTTTTTTTTTCTTCTTCTTCTTTCTTCCTGTTGTTATGTGGAGTTGGGTTTTGATTAAGATTTTGACTTGTTGAATTCAGGTGTCAGGAGAGTACTCTATGATAAAAGCAGCTGGTGTTCTGAAGATGATAGATGAGGAGAGGGTGATGATGGAGTCGTTGATGTGCATTAGGCGGGCTGGCGCTGACATCATTCTTTCATACTTTGCACGGCAGGCTGCTGGTATATTGTGTGGTGCAAAGTCTAATTAAGTAGGCCGACCAAAGTTAATTGAGTGTGTTATGAAACGAAGTGTGTTTTTGTTTTTTTTGTTAGTAATGCTTGGATAGTACAGAAAGAGGATTTAGTTTGTCGAGAGGAGTTTACTTTTAGAGCTTATTTCCAGGTAGAGAGGAGAGGGAGAGGGAGAGGGAGAGGGAGAGAGGGTGTGGTGCGTTTTTGTTGCTGCATTAAAGGAGCAGCTTTGAGTTGACTGACGGTGTTGGTATTTTTTTTTGGTAGCTTATTTTTTTGAAGATGGATTTGGATTGTAGAACTGAGTAATTTTTGTGTTTGGAATATAATAAAAAAAGCAAGATAATGTTTAGCGAGGTGAGTGTCATATATCTTTGCATGCAATTAAATTTGTCTTTATTAAAGCTCAAGTTTCAACAATGGAGTTTAGTAGAGTAGAGCAGAGGAATAAAAATTAACAAGAAAAAGTTTGGAAGAGAATGGTATTAAATAAAATTGAGTGATAATCATAGATAGATAGATAGATAGATAGATAGATAGATAAATAGGCAGATAGAATAAATAAATAGATAGATAGTATTGGGCCTGTAGCGACATTGGGCCTGAGCGAGTATTGCAACTGGAACTGGACGAGTTGAAATGGAAGTGGAAGTGGAGAGGAATGAATGAAATTGGCTAGAGACAAACAGACGGCAGTCTAGTCTCGACTCGACTCCTTTTCCCCTTTTTCTCGTCTCGACTCCAAAATTCAAATTGGCTAGTGATCTGAATAGTTTCAAATTCAAAATTGAGACGAGAGGAGAGGAGAGACGAGAGTTGAAAGGAGGGGCGAGCTATGCACATGGCGATGGAGTCTGATAGGAATAGGGATAACGATAGGGATAGTAGGGATAAGAATAGTAGTAGGGCGGTGGTTGTGGAGAGAGCGCACGGTCTGTACAGAGAAGGGAAGCACGAGGAGGCGCTGCGCCTCTACTCAGACGCCTTGGAGGAGGCCTTGAAGGACTTGAAAGACTTGGAGCTGGAGGAGGACTCAGAGGAGAAGAAGGACAAGGAGACCTCGAAGAACTTTAAACTGAAAATGATAATCGCTCTCCACAGCAACCGCGCCGCTTGCTTCCTCAAGATGCACCGCTTTAGGCAGGTATGGTATGGCCTTGTCTACTCAGAAACAATCGATTGATTGATTCATTCACTTGAATTTTTCAGATCCTTGATTTGATTTAATTTGATTTTACTTAGGCTGCCGACGAATGCACTGCTGTCCTGGAATTGGACCATGACCACACCGGCGCTCTCATGCTCCGTGCCCAGACCCTTGTCACTCTCAGAGACTATCAGTCTGCTCTCTTCGACGTCAACCGTCTCATCAATATCAACCCTCATTCCGACATCTATCACGACTTGCATGCTCGCCTCAAGACTCAACTCGTATTATTCTTCTTATTCATGTTATTTAACTTCACTCAACAATCTCCCCCTCCCCTCCTCTTGCCTTCTCTATTTACTTTCCTTTCACTTGATGGATTTCATTTCATTTGACTCCATTCTTTCTCTTGATGGTGCCATGCCAGTCACTTGCTCCCATACCTGAGTCCCAAGAGGAGCTCGAAGAAGAAGAACAAGAACTAGAAGCAGAAGCAGAAGCATCAGCAGCAGCACTCTGCCAGCCTCAGCCTCATGAAAATCAAACACAATCACAACAACTACCTCAGCCGCATTTAAACCCTAAATCGGCCCCCTCACTTCAGTCTGACCCTCCATTGCCTCTTCCTTCCAAACCTGACTCCCCATCTCCCCAAATTAATGGCTGGGGAACAATCCCTAAACCAAAGGGCCATTCAGGCTTGGATTATTCTAGATGGGATAAAGTTCAAGATGCATCCAGTGAAGACGATTCAGATGACGACGACGACGATGACGATGAAGCAGGCCAGCCCCAGTACCGATTTCGGCTCCGGACAGTCAGCATGAGGCCCGTTAAATGAGTCTTATTACTTATGTGTACTTGCATGGATGTGAGGTGTATAAATAAAAGGGACTATCTAGTTATTCTTCACATGTACAGGTACAACAGCAATTTCAGTCTCCAGTTTTTATTATTGCAGGGTCTAATCTTCTTAGGATTGGTATTCTACTGCTTCCAAATGTGCCTAAATCCCAATTATACCTTATGCCCCTCAGCTTTTGTCTTGGTTTAATGAATTTTTGACCCTCTTGATTTGCATTAATGCCCAAATTTATAGATAGTCAGATACTCTACATCTGCTGATTCTTAGTTATGCAATTGAGAAGCAAATAATGAAGACCATCATAAAGTTAAAGGGGCAAAAGCAGGTCAAATTGTATGGTACCAGTACCATAACTTACTGTATTTGTATGTTTAAGCCCCTCTGTGAAACCTTCCTTTCATTTTGATAACTGAAATATCGCTTTCTGGTATTTTTCTTTTACTTACTGATTTTGTTGGTGATGTGCAGGAGTTGAGTTGAGGTTTAGGCCTCTCAAAAGCCGAAAAAATTCTTTTTGTTGTCTTAGTGATACTAAGATGATGATGATGATTATGTAGAAGAATACTACTTGCCAGTTTCAGAATCTGGTTGGCATTTAATTATCTATGAATTTCTTGGCCCCTTGTTTGTTTGTAACATTTAAGTGTCTTGCTTATAATTGAACATACCATTCTTCAATATAAAAAAGATTATATATATATATATTTATTTATTTATGCTCAGTCTGTGTAAATTGCAATCTGTTTGTAGTTACATTTTATTGTACTGTGCTCAAGGGTATAGAGCCCGGTTGGTTTGCGCTAATTTTACAAGAAAAATTGAAGTATGAAGCTTTGAAAACGGGACCGGAGTGTGAACCAGCAAGGCAATCATCGGTTGGGCCAATATGCCAGTCTGACCATGGTTGAACCGGAGACAGATCGCTGTCTGGTTCACAGTCCAACCGATTTGACTGGCCAGTTTAGTACGGTTTTGTCAGAAAGCATGAAACACTAAATTTATTGCCCACGTGGTGTGGTGGCTACGCACGCAAGCAGCTTATGCGAATGCCATGCTCAACCACGAGCCAGGGGCCCAGGAGGCAGGAGGCACCCAACGACCCTTGTCAAAGGAATATGTTTCATGTATGAAACGAGGGGGAAGGAAGGGTTTGGCAACCCTACACGGAAAATAATTAATTGATGATTGAAGAATAAGAATCAGAAAAAATCTGTCAGTCAATACTTGCCTTGCCTCCGGACGGACGGGCGAACTAACAAGAAGCATGGGAGAAACAAGCTCTTCCTTCTACCGAGACAAGAGGTGAATGAATCGAAGGATGAGTGTTTTGAAAGTTATCTTAGTTAATGATAATTTATGTATTGTTCATGATTTTGAATGTTATTGTTATACATTCTTGTTTCATGAATTATTATGTTATGTCTTTAGAAGTGTTCAAGAAGATGCTCTTGGTCTTGAACCCTAGAACTCTTAAGATGAAAATATATGATTTTAAATATGTTCACAATCGTGGTAATTAAGAGAAACAATAATTATCGAGAAAGATTGTCATGTCGATTGAAGTACATTGTAGTTCTATAAATGTTGATAAAGGATTATCATTCAATGACATGAGTATGTATAAAATGAGTATGCTTTATATATACTGAACATGACCTAACGGGATGGAATATTATATGGATTGTGTTTTGTGTTATTAATATTTTCATCGTGTCTTTAAATTCAAGATATGAGATGTATGAGTTTCTCACATGAGAAGCATGCAATGTGATCACTGATTAAGACTATCTTTACTGATCTTAGTTATCTGTTGATGGAGGAAATTAGTAGTTCGTTGTATGTGACTTGTGCGGGAGAGATTTATATATTGATTATCGTTGTCCCTCAGTTATCTGAGTTATGATATTACTGGGCCCCTTGGTAAAGCAAAATTATATAGCATGCAATATAACTGAGGTAGTTATAATTATAATTCGCTTAAGAGACCAAGAGACGAATATATGCAAGAATGACACGATCCTATTTTGCATATTATTCATAATATCATGAGACAAGGATAGACACAAAACTAGTGGATCAGATACGTATCGACTATGTCGTTTGGACGTCTATAATGTAGTGATAGAACCTCTTATAGCTTGTAATATAAATGTTTATATTACTACTAAGATGACGTAGATCCTCTAAAAGGTCACACCAACTGAACGTGAAACAGCAAGATTTTACATTTTATAGAATGCATGAAAATACATGTGATAAAATAGTAAAATAAAGTCATGATAAATGACATGCTTAGTCCGTAAATAATTTATGAAAGCAATGTGAATATTATTGGTATAATGTTTGAAAAAAACATTATAAGGAATAATATAGACATCACATAATGCAATAATATGTTTCATATTATTAGTTCATAAATTAATGTACTAAACAAATTGCAAATTAATTAGAAGAGAGTGTTTGGGGGCAAAAGTGTAATTTCCCAATTAACACATGAGTTGCCCTAATACCCACTTATAAAAGGGGGCTTGAATGAGTAGATGGTAGCAGATTTTTCTCTCTCCTACGTTTTGGTGGTTAGTCACAACTTCTCTCTTGTGTAGAGAAGAAGAAACCCACTCTAACACTCTCTTCTCTCTTGCATAGTTTAGCCACCTAAAAAAGGTTGTTCTTTGAGGTCTAGGTGGTTGGATCTAAGCTTTAAACTCAACATCCATCTATCTAAGCGCTGATTGAGTTTGTTGTTTAGGTTCAAGGTGAACCGAGAGAAAGAAAAGGCGTTGCAACGACGGTGCAGCGACTGAAACGAAAACCGAAGGTTTCCAAGAAATCTAGAGAGAAATCAGCTTCTCTCTACAAAGAGATTTGACAATCTCTTCAGGTATAACCTTCTCCCCTCCTCGAATGAAGTTGCTTGCTGTTGTAAGTGTGCACATGAGGTGCTTGATGAAATGTTTTGCTGAAATCTTATTTGCTATTGTCATATAAACCTAGATCCTTTGTGTATTGAGCTTATTAGTGAATTTTTTTTTTAAAATTACACTTCCTTAGCATACATACGAAATCCCAACCTGAATCATATCTCCACCACCACTAATGCAATTATGCAACACAATAATAATATTATAAATATGTGACTTTTCTAAATTTTATTATTGTAAGATGGATAAACTTTGGTATATGTTATAATATTGAAGTAATATTGAAGAAATATTAAACATAAATTATCTAATATAACTAAAAAATAATTAGAACAATGTTTGCAAACTGAGTTTATGCAGAGTCCAAACTCTGACTAATTCGACTCGACGGACTTATACATATAGCAAAGTAAATCTAAATCAATTCGTTTGAGGCCGACCCAATTGTTGCTTTTCTCTTGGAAGTCTGTGTGGACAAGCGTTTCTAAATAAAGGGAAACATATTGCTTCTCCAATCTCCAGGAAACATGAGTAGTAAAAAGAATTAGTAATATTGGCAAGGACACGCATGAAAAAAAAAAAAAAAATCAGAAGTGGAGGATATCTGGATATGAACGAGGTACATTGTGTGACGTGGATCGCCAAGTGGTTCAATCCCCAAAGAAATATCAGCCTTGAAGAAATAATAATGTCTTCTGTCTTGTTCCGATGGATGATTTGGCAAATTGCTAGCCGTAAAAATGATTCTGGTTGGGACTTGGGACCCACACGGCCAACTAGGATAGCCCCATCTTCTATATTTATCGTGTTGACCCAAATGCCCTTGTGCACTTCTGCCTCTTCTTTTTTCAAAATAAATAAATAAAATTCTGTATAAATAAATGTTAGGGTATTTGTTAGGACTAGAGACGGAGGCAGGAATTTTTTTAATGGAGTTCACATTATATATATATTATTAAAAAATATATTTATAATAATAAAAATATCATAAATATATGTATTATGAAAATAAAAAGGGGTGACATTGACACCTCTTTGCTCTATGTAGCACCGTCAGTGGTTAGGACCTCTGGGGTCTCTGGTAAGGAAACATGGTAATAAAAGTTACTACGAGAATCATTTACACATTAGTATTTTGTATTTATTATTTATTTACTTTTACAAATTTAATAATAATAAAAAATCTTAAATTTTAATATTAAAGTAAATCAGCTAGATCTAATACGTATTAATATCATGTTGAGTTGAGTTAATTCAATTGTAAGGTGGGCCCGCCCCCCTTCTCAAAGGAAAAGAGGGGGTATTATGGGAAACGAACAAAATTTCTCTCATGAAAAAGAGGGTCCCTCTCCATGTAGTTGCCGTTGTAGCTCAATCGGAGACGGAGAGAGAGATCAGCTTCAGGCTCAGGGTCAGCCTCAGCCCCAGCCTAGATCTAGTTCTTGGTTGGAAGGAAGGATCCCCGCTGTCAGACTCAACACATTAACGACGACGATGATGCCCCTCCCCTGTCAAGGTGAAGGTGAAGGTGCCGAGGAGGATGTGGAGGTGGTGGAGATCGTCAAGGATAATGATTCGGCGGAGTCATCTCATTCTCAGCCGTTGGATCCAGGAGAGCATGCACTCCTGCTCAAGAAGCAGCTCCTCATCTACTGCGCAGCTGTTGCCAATTCCCATTCTAATTCCACTGGTACTTCACTTACTTCATCAAAATATTCAATTAATTAATCTCTAATTCCGCCTTAATTACCACTAAGCTCCGTCCCTCTTCTGGTAAATATAGTCAAGAACTCAGGCTTTATTAAATTCTACCATTGTTATCATGCTTATTCCTCATCTCACCACCATACTATCTTTTACACCAAGCTAATTCCACTTTCTGGACCATAAATATTCTTCTTCTATTACTCATACTCCATTAATATCAATTTTGGTATAATTAATTCTCCCAAATACTATCTAATTTTGGTATGCCTACAAATATTCGGCTATGCAGGTAGCACAGGCCTAGCTCAACTCTCTACACAGAGTTCAGGGGTAGGGACTAAATTCAAATTGCTGCACAGCTCTTCCTCCAAGGACCTGTCTGATGAGAATGAAGAAGATGAAGAAGACCTCCAAGCCGAAGAGCATACTGAAACAACTGACAGCATGGACCCTGCAAATGTTAAACGGATGAGGAGGTAAAATCTCTCAATTAGCTTGGCTAAACCATCTTGGACTTGGGAAGCCATTGCCTTTTTAATTGGCAACTTGCTTGTTTATTATTTATTGGCTTTCAAGAAAAATGTTCTAATGACAACAAGTTTCATTAAACAACAAAATTTTTTCATCTACAAATACCCTCACCATTAATGTCAATAACATCAAAATTTGATAATAACCTAACCTTGTTAACCTACTCCCCTTGTTTCGTTGTCATTGATGTTTCATTGGGGTTTATGTGATATTTTCTTTTGTTGTAGTTGCGGTGTATGCTTGATATTTCTTGTTTCTAATGAACCTTTTCGTAGAGAGCATTTTTTTTTTTTTTTTTTGGTTTTGCTACGTACATTATGATTATTGTTATGTTTGGATCCAATGAGTGCCTCTTGTAATTTCTTTGTTGCTTTTAGGATGCTTTCAAATCGAGAGTCAGCAAGGCGGTCTAGGAAGAGAAAACAAGCACATCTCAATGACCTTGAGGCAGAGGTCCAACAAAATTTCATCAAGTTTATTACTATTGTTGAGAACTAAATAGATTTTGTTCAATACTAGGTAATTAGGTTTCATTCGATAGATATGGTTTAGTACTGACAGATGAGCAAAACAAAAATGGTACCAGCTATATGAGGATGCTGATTTTTCAATTAAGTTTATAAGTTCCATATTTTATTTTCCCATTTGGATAGGTGTCACAATTGAGGGTTGAAAACTCATCTCTGTTGAAGCGTCTCTCACATATGACCCAAAAGTATAATGATGCCTCTGTTGATAACAGAGTTCTCAAAGCAGACGTTGAGACCTTGCAGGCCAAGGTAATGCCCCTACTTTCTTCCTTTGCATACTAGTTGAGTGATTGCATCTCGATATCAGAAATTCATCGTTTTTTTTATTGAAGTCGATTTCATGTGACTTGTCATAAATATTTTCATGCTGAACAGTGCATTCCATGCCACTTGCCTACTTGAGTGTCAGCTATTTGTAATAAAAGTGCCCTTAAATATTATCAAAATTTTAATTGCAAGATTTACTTTTAAAACATTTCTTGTTTGTTTCTATTTTAAACTTTTTTACTTGTGCCAAGTACTTGTAATTTGAAGTACCCATAAGGCCACAACACAAAAAAAATGGGATGATATTTTGTTTTTTATTAGTTTACCTTGACTTACTAGCTTTCTCTTACGTTAGTTCGTATAAAAGAACTTTCTTGCAGGTACTTTTGGAGGCTGTGTAAACAGCACTTGTTTTCTTCTGACGACCAAAGTTTTGTGGTATTTCCTGGCTGGTGTTTTATAAATATGCCAAGAATCACTGAAATTTGGGCTGTCAGAGTATACTTTATATTTTTCTTGCTCAAAGTTAGTTCCAAACTCTACCCTTTCATTTCTTATTTAGCTTTAGTCAGAGCAAGGAACGCATTTCTACATTTGCATTTATCTATGTTTCTTTGAAATAGAATATGTACTCGTAGCATTCCATCATTCATGAAGAGAGCTAATGCCTCACAATGTAAACATATTGTGTGCATAGGAATTGTTTACAACGTAGAATATATTCTAGCAGCATACTGAATTAAACTGTACCTCTAGATTACTGAACCAAGTTGATACCAGCCTGGTCCATTGCAGGTTGTAATCTGTGCAAGATAAATCTGGATGACCTTCCTTAACGAACCTGAACCTGCCCCTGAAATTCAAAGAAATTTGAGAACCTGGACCCAAACTCGAACCTGACTTAAACTTTTGAACAATTGAAACTCAAACACAGCTGATTGTTATGAAAACTACCTACATCATACCTGAGTTCTGAAAAATCAAATAATTAGACACGACTGCCTGGAAACTGAACAAATAACCCGCTTGACATGAAATCTCATCAATCTGAACTCAGTTGACTTGAAACCCGAACAACCTGAACTTGATCAGCTTGAAACCTTAAGTGCCTGGAACCGAAAATGATTAATGACCTTAACTGTGTTTGGACCCACAAACATGTTACTGAAAGAGCTGTAATCCTGAAGCAGACAAAATCTGACATGGTGTTAGCTCTACCAGTTCAAGATTTTCTGACAAGTCAAATGATGTACAATGTAATTTAAATAAAACCAGAACCCCACTCAACATGACAAATTTTGAAAGACAATCGATAGACACCTGGTAGCTCGAACAGCAAATAACTTCAAGTGAAAATGATATGAACCCAAAGTGACCCTGCCCACCTCGCCCATCTATAAACCTGGCATCCAGAATTAGTAGTGGTCTAGATTAACATAACAAATCTATATGGGCTGACTCAGAATTTGCTATGTTAGAAAAGTAAGGCCACTACCAGGCCAAGCCAGCCCATTTGTTAAAAGAAATTGTTGCAGTTCTAATTTATGATGCTGAATATTAATTTTGTCAATAAATAGTAAAATATTATGTTCATTGTCAGGTCAAGATGGCAGAAGACACAGTGAAGAGAGTAACTGGGAGAGGCAACAAGTTGTACTGTTCCAACTCTGACATTTCAGAATTAACCATACCCTTTTATCGGAACCCACCTGATGAAATCTCTGATGCAGCTGTCCCTGCAAAAGATGCTGCAAACCTCTTTAGTGAACCTAATAACAAGTTTATAAGCCCTTCAGATATTGATCCAACTGGTATAGTAATCAACAGAACCGGTAAAAAGATTGGTAGGAGCTATTCTTTGCAAAGAGTCGCTAGCCTGGAGTGCCTTCAGAAGAGGATTTGTGGTGGACCTGATCCATGCGAGCCGAATCAATGGGATGCCATCATGCTGGATGGCAGTGGGACACCTGATAACTAGAATTAGACATAAGAATATCATTTAATGCCTTGAGTGGCCTTTTCCTACAGTCATTTTTGTGGTATTGAATACATTTGTGCGAGTTACTATTTTAACACTATGCTTGTTGTTAATCTCTTGCTATATTTTATTTTCTTTTGCAAGTGAATAAAATTTTGTCACTAATTTTCCCTCTTCAAGTTGAGTCAGATTTTTATTGTATTCGATGCATAGGAATAAATGGTGCTGGCACTAATAACTCAGATCAGGTAACGGTATATTGACTGTAGTAATTATGCTGGTACTGGGCACTCACAATGCTGGCATCGATGATGGTACACAATTAGTTCCATGTCTGAAAATTTCCATTTTGTTGGCCAACTTAAATTTTATTCGGACATATATCGTCAAATTACTGTAAGGAAACTCATTTTGCACACAATTCTTCTGGGACTACATCATCAAATTATTCTGAGGAAAGCAATCGGTGCAGAAAGAAACTCATCCAAATCACTACCCGTGTAGCTGTGTACCAGTTCCTGTTCTACTTATTGTTATTGGTTTGCTGGTGCATTACGGAGGTAAGTGTACTTTTCGAATGTTGGACAGCTCTTGCTTTGTAATTGCTACAAGATTCGTAGTATTATTGAGAAGGGGCTGGTGCTGTACATGTGCCATTGTTGTATCAAAGCCGACCCTATGACTTCATAGAACTTCTATGCTCATGAGTAGCCTCCAAAAAAAATATGAGTTCCAAAAAATCTAATCATCATATTATCATGATTTAATGGCTCCGATCACATTCGTCTCTGACGACAGGTTGTGTATATAAAGTAGAAGCCGTAGATTGGACCATTGATCCATGTGACCATTAGAAATTTCTTCTAAAAAGGAAGGCCAAGAATGAGATTTTGTTTTTCCTTTTAAGTTTCTTGGGTAACACAACAGATAACAGGGGGAAGCGTGAGGATCTGTTTTTACTTTTATGTATACATGAACAAAACAAAAAGGGTTAGTATTAACTTACCAAATGCCCAAATTGACCTGGTTTTACTAGCAAAATTTTGAAAGTACTTGGGAAAAATGTAAAACACACAATTCGGAACGTTATATTCATAACTAAATGATACATGTAACTCGTATATGATGCAAACCATTAGCGGACATGCACCAGAGAGCTCTTTCAATTGTACCAAAGTAATCTGTTCAAAATTTGTCTGAAGTTTTGGTTTTGATTATAATAGAGAATAACTTTTGTGCATCGTGAATTTATCTGTTAGTTTTATTAAAATGACAAATCTAATTTAACCAATTCAATATTTTATTTATTAAGTTTGCTTGGGTAACACAACAGATAACAGGGAGAAGCGTGAGGATCTGTTTTTACTTTTATGTATACCTGAACAAAACAAAAAGAATTAGTATTAACTTACCAAATACCCAAATTGACTTGGTTTTACTAGCAAAATTTTGAAAGTACTCAGGAAAATGTAAAACACACAATTCGCAACGTTATATTCATAACTAAATGATACATGTAACTCGTATATGATGCAAACCATTAGTGGTCATGCACCAGAGAGCTCTTTCAATTGTGCCAAAGTAATCTGTTCAAAATTTGTCTGAAATTTTGGTTTTGATCATAATAGAGAATAACTTTTGTGCATTGTGAACTTATCTGTTAGATTTTTTTAAAATGAAAAATCTAATTTAACCAACTCAATATACTTTATTAAAATTTCATGGCAAATTAAATTTTATATTTTTTAAAATTTTATTGCCATTTTTTCCCCAGATATTTAGCTTGCATGTTATTTACTCTTCATCATTTGCACCAAAGTCATTTGAAAAAAATATTAAAAAAAAAATCAAAAGTTAGAATTATTGAGTTTCTATAAATAATTTGATGGTTCATTAAACAATATATTTCGCCAAAATTATATATAGTAAATGTGAAATATAGGAGACATCTAAAATTCTCTATGTATATATTTTTTAACAGATTATAGGCGATTATTGACAAAGATATACATAAATATGACAAAGACGTACACCATGATGGAATGCAAACTAAATCACCCGGTTGATTTTGACAAAGTTGCAAAGTTAATAAATTGACGTGGTATGCTTGTGCTAGTACTAATCCACAACATATATACATATAATGAATAGAAAAAAAAAAAAGAAATTGATCAATTAGGTGCGCAATATTTACTTGAAGTACTGGGTGAATTTATCTGTGTTTTTATTTTTAATCTGACTCGGTTTAATTGTTGGATAATGATTGAGTAAGCACGGAGTGTGAAAGACTATTTATTAACCCCTAAATCTTTAATTTGTATAATATATCATCAGGAGTCAGGTCATGGACTTGGACCGCCTTTGTACGGTGATGGTGCCTTGAAGCTAACATTGTTGTCCCTTTCTCAAAATGATAATTTTTATGAGAAACCTTGCTATGCCAACAAAATTATAAAAAAAGAGAAATGATAGAATTCATATATATACTTTTGTCTTTTCTATTTGGATAGTCTCCTTCAAACTGTACGTACGACCAAAATGATCGATACGAACTTTAATATAGTTTCACCTCCAACTTTGTCACCTCCAGTCTACTTTTTTTTTTTTATATTTAATAGCTAAAAAAATGGAATTCAATTATATGAAAAAGTAGCGGACAATTTCTGGGCGCCAAAAGCTCAAAGAAATTCCCTAATATCGAAAATTTCTAGACAATTTGAATTTTAGATTTCAAAAATGACTGTAGAGGATGATCCGTATGCCGGAGTGTAGTTTAGCCAATATGTATGTATGTATGCATGTATAATTGTATATGTATATATACATATTAAAAGAAAGGAAAAAAAAAGAAGTCATATATATTCTGCAATTCGCTTTTATAGAGCTGAAGAAAAAAAAAAAGAGAGATTTCTGAAAAAGAAGGGACAAAAAATCCCACAATCAGTCATCTACAAAGGAGGCTCGGAGAGAGGTCATGGACACTTTCTTGGGATATTTATTTTCTCCAGATATAAATCTTGTAAAATATCACCTCTGCGGATAAGAGCTGTTGATATTTTTCAAGTTTGTTGTGGCGTAGAAATCGAAAGAGTGACTGGCCCAATAAATGATGCGTGTCCTTATCCTCAAAAGGCAAAAATGGGGCACCTAATTGTAATTTACTTTTCCAAAACCCGGGATATATAATACCGTTACTCGGGATACATACATCTTAAACTGTCGTAGTATATTGATCATCAATTAATAGTTTCTGTGTAAGAAGCATGTAAAAATCATGCATTGGAGCAATTAAGTAATATGCAAATGATGGTGCATGCATATATTGCACCCTTGCTATAATCATTCTGGAATTCTCATCAAAAGGCATAATAAGGGACGGAAATATATCCATGGACAATTTAATTATTTGCGTGGGCAGAGGCCTCAGGCATGTACATATCATGGTAAATTGGTATATTCGGGGAATGAAAGCGCTTTTTTTCAGTGGAGTCTAGAAACAGACAGAATCATTGGAAAGATTTTTCATTGTTGAATGGAATTACAATGGATGTTTTTGGGATGGATGGGTTTGGTGGACGGTGGACCTGCAGCCAGCCGAGCGAGGAGCGCGGCTTTGTTTAAATTTAATCGGCCCCATTCTATTTCTACTGGCGGATCTATGTTGATTAAATTGGTGGTGGGGTGGGGGGCAATATTGTTCCCCGTTTATTTCCTAATTATGCTGCCAAAAACATTGAGTTATACTTATAAAATGAATTTTGTTATGGAAACCGACATAATATATTATATTTGTCGCCATTATAAGGCTGGGATCAAGTGTACTCTTATTTCTTACTGAAGATTGTTATTAGGTAAGTAAATAATTTTTTCAAATTCTAATAAAGAAGCATTAAATTTGATGCAATGCCCAGAAAACTCATCTCTTTACATTTTCATTCTTTTAATGTAACAATGTTAATATCATTAATTGAATCTCATTATATTTTCTTGCTCTTTGCCGCTGGGAGTGAGATACCACCTCAGAGAGATTTCTTGTAATTTTCTTGGTTTGAAATTTTAAATTTGATTATAATATTTATATTCTGATTTTGTAATCAGTTTTCTTTAATGAAAACATCATATAGAATTAAGAAAATATATAATTTTTTATGGAATTTTTCTATTTAAAATAACCATATAGTTTGTTTAAATTTTAGAACTTGGTTTACAAACCGTATTCATTACGGAACGTATTCGTATATATCACACTCAAAACCGTCAAAATACAAACACAGTTGGTCTTTACTGGCGCTACATTCACTGGCTACGGGTAGCTAGCTGGGTTATGCAAATTTGTTTGGTTCTTTGTTAAAAATAGAGTACTCAAGTTTATTTTGGTATTCACAACAAGACAGTTTAGTTAATCATCTCCTGTTGTATATTTGATGAGCTGTCTTGCTACATAGACGCGGTTACACTGCACTGCCTTTGGGAAAGTAGCCTTCTTAAATCTAGCCAGCAAACCACAATCCTTTGTTTGTTGAACTTTATAGCAAAAGATGCCCTCAAGATGTGGGCAAATAAGAAAATAAAATATTGATATTATTTTTGTTTCATATAGAACTTTACATGTTATAGACAATAAAGATATGGTAAAATCAATAATTTATTAGTCATTCTTTTTAAATAAATAGCTAATTTGGTAGTAACTTAATCTTTTCTAATAAAAAATCTTGACATTTTAATTTAAAATTAAGATCTAGACCACTGATCAAATCAATGGTCCATAATTGATATAAGAATTGTTTACATCCTTTTATATGACATGTTTACTCCTTTTATATGAAATGTTTACTCTTTTTGTTAGGTGCATTTATAAGTAGTAGAGATATGTCGGCCGGGGGGAAAGAAATTACAAGTACGTTTCAAGTGTGTGCACATTTGTACATATGCGGACATGATAATTAACTTCATTACAAGGACAGTGATTTTGTTTCCAAATTAATTAAATGTTGCAAAACGTAATCCATGCAGTTTTCTTTGATTACTGATTACATACAGTAATTGAATTTGTTACAGATTAGTCTATTGAAAATTTAGATCGTTTATCTATTATTTTTTTTTCGTTTGAAGTTAGCAGGCAAACTTCCTATTATTCAATATTATTGAAAAGATAAGTATTTACATAGTATAAAGATAAGATATAACAAAGTACAAATAGTGTTACAAGTTCTGATTCTCTTTACTTTCGTACTTTCTATGAATTTTAAGCTACCACATAACCTATGAAAACGCTGTATTTTCTATGAGCTCTTATCTTTTTCTTTTAAATAACTGAACTTTATTCGTGTGTACTTCTACCATGACAATCCAAAAAAAAAAAAAAAGAAAGAAAGAAAAAAAAAAAAAAGATGGGGATATGATCCCCAACTTTATCTTTAAAAACTATTAATGTGGAACAGGTGGTCGGTGTCTTCAAGTCAAGCATCCATGTGTGGTGTGAGGCAACAATAATTTAAAAAAAAAAAAACTGAGAAAGTGTTTAACATATATGAGATGATAAAGTAGATAAAATACGATCATTTTCACGTTTTGAATTTCATACAAACTATGCAAATTATGCAGTTAATTTGTTATATTGAAAACTTATAATAAATTTAATTTTATATTTTTTGAATTTTTTAAAAATCGTTGTTATTGAAGAGTATAATTCTCGCACCATAATTTTTTTTAAATACTGAAAAAATAGTAAGAACATTTAAAAATTACAAAAATTGATTTTTCATAAGTTTCAATATGAAGAACACATCAAAACGTTTCGTATTGATTGTTTAAAATTTGGTACGAGACTACTACGTCTCAAACTCTAGCATTTTTCTTAAAACATTAATAAATTGAGGATAGAACCCGAGCGAGCAAAAGTCCAGAGAATCAGAGACGATATCATTTGTTTTTTATTCTTACTTATTTTATTATTATGGTACAACCAGGGAACATATTACGTGTTTACTTTTATAAAGATGAGGGCTTGACTCTTGTTTTTTCCTAAAAAAAAAAAAAAAAAAAAACAAAAAAACGTATCTACATGGTCAGATAATAGGATCAAAAGCGACCAAAAATTCACATAGGTGTCGTTTGGAATTCCATTCTCCAATTTTTCATCCAAACTGTGTTGGAATAGCCAATTTCATTCCTAATACAATTTTCAATAACACTCTTCTCAATAACATTTTTCTCTCTATTTTTCACACTCCCCAACGCTATTCCTAAACTCACCATCCAAACAACCCGAAATAGCCAATTCCCACAATATCAAAGCTGTCTTCTCTTCTCGCAACTAACACAATTACACAAATCACCCACTGAATTAATGAATCAAAACTCAAAAGTTATACAATTTAAATTAGCCAAAACCAGAACGCAGCAACACAAAAATTTACCAAACTAGCTAGAACACAGCAGGTACTGTAAACAAACAGAACAAACTGGAAAAGAAGAAAAAAACGATCTAATTAGCTAGGTACAAAACAAATAACACTAATTAATAATATCCCACCCACCATCTCCTTCTTCATGGATTTTTACATTTCTATCTACAACCTCTGCCTAAATTACAATGAACAAGAAAAACAACCTGATATAGGCTGTTAATTAATTGTCAGTAATGTAGCCTCATGAGCCATCCTCTCCATTGTGCCAGTCCTTGACAACATCTTCAATCTCAACTCTCAATTCCTCCCACTTGAACACCTCCTCTTCAACTACATCCCCGGCTTCGACCCGCATCTCTACCAGCAGAAGAGGTGATACCACCTCTGACAGATCAACAGACAGCATCACCAACCCTGGCAAATATTGCAGCACACCTGCTGCTGCATCTTTCCCGGTGGCTACTTTCCTTTTCCCAACCACATAGCCCAGCTTCTCCCCAGCCTCATCGATCCTCTGCAAGATCGCTTGCACTGGTTCGACCGAGGTAAACCTCACCACGTCCTTTCTCTTCTTCCCTTCATTGAACAAGCCCGAGAGATCTAGTCCGGATGAGAGGGAAATTAGGTCGAATGCATTAACGGCCGGCATACTATTGCTGCTCGTGAGATGGCATGATGGGGTTGCCAAAGAATTAAGTAAATTTAGTTGTGAATCAAGACTTAGTGAGCGTTTGAACCAAGGGTGGTTCGTTAAGCTTTCAATGGAGATTCTAGTGTCAGGATTCGGGTCCAGGAGCTTGGAGATCAACCGTCGGGCAGTGGGCGAGAACCATGACGGGAAGTCATATTCACGCTTCTGCATTTTTTTGTACATCAAAGGAAGGTTTTGGTCATCGAATGGAAGAAACCCTGCTAGCAAGTTGAATAGGATCACGCCGCAGGACCACGCATCTGCTTTGGGCCCATCATAAGCATGCCTTCGCATCACCTGTATTTGTTCATCAAATTAAAATTAATTGGTCATATGGCATCCGAGGTCTGGTCTCGATGGAAACAACATTGTTTGGTTTTATAATTTAAACTTTAGGCTAGCAGGAACCAACCTCAGGAGCAGCAAAGGCTGGTGTGCCGCATGCGGTCTTGAGACGGCCATCAGGACGGAGCTGCTCGGGTAAGGCAGAGAGGCCAAAATCAGAGAGTTTAAGTGTTCCATCTTGGGTGAGCAAGAGATTCTGCGGCTTGATGTCGCGGTGGGAGACACCACGCTTGTGGCAGTACCTGAGAGCTGATATGAGCTGCAGGAAGAAGCGGCGAGCGGCCGGTTCACCGAGGCGGCCGCTTTTGATGCTGTTGAGGTACTGTGAAAGGTCGCCTCTGGGCGCGTAATCCATCACCAGATACACACGTGAGCACGTAGCGAGCACCTGGTATGCACGGTAGGCAGAGCAATAAGTATCAGAAACTGCTTTGGCTAGCTTAAAACAATACTATATATGCATGGATCCGACGATAAAAAGCTGCGCTGTTCTTTCGATCTGAATGCTCAGGCAATTTCTTGCAATTTTTTGTTCTTTTTAGATAGATAATCAAATCACCTCTTGCAGACGCAGGATATGAGGATGCGAAAGGCGGCGCATGGCGAGTATTTCTCTGAGGAGGAGGTCGGCGGGCATAGCGGTTATGGTGGGCGATGATTTGTCGATCACCTTTATAGCGACATGTGTGCCATCCGAGAGAGACACGGCATGGTAGACTTTGGCGAAGGTGCCACGGCCGAGGATCTTTGTCAGCTCATACTTTCCCAGGAGTTGGTTGTTAACTTTCTTGTTTGATTTGGGGGCGGCGGCTTTGGCAGCCGCAGTGGTGGCGGCAGCCTCCGTTGGCATCTCAATTTTGAAGAAGGCAAATTATTAATTAATTGGGGGTTAGCGAAGGGGGTTGAGAGGTTAGTGTGTGTATATTAGTTTGGCGTTGTCTAAGAAAGACTCAAATGAATCAAGGTGGCAATTGGGGCACGGGGCACCATGTCTGTCTATATATGTGGGATTGTGGAGAAGGATGTGCTATAAATTAGGTGTAGATTCTGAGAGGTTTCTTAGTTGTCTACGCCATTTATTACTTTAATGACAAACCACATTAAATTACAGAAATAGTCCTCTGCTGCTTTGCTTAATTTATTCATCGACAGCCTTCATTATTTGGTTTTGTTTTCTTGTAATTATTTGTTCCCGTTATTTATTTATTTGTTTTTTTATTTTGTTGTTTGACGATGCCGCCATAGGTCATTACAGCAGTATCTATATATGTGTTTGGTATTTATTATATCAAATGATGTATGTAACTATTTCAAACATTTATGCAAATTGCGTTTGTTATTTAGTTATTATAAACTTATAATTCCATGGACTTACGTAAGACCGCGAGATTTTTTATCAAAACTTTGTCATCTGTGTTATGCCCTCCGCCGAATAAATAAGTAAATAAAGCAAAATAAAATCTGCACCCCGAACAAAAAAGGTATATTTGTACCCCTGGCCTCATCTCATATAAAAAGCAAATAAAGAAAGCATATTTGTCGCCTGGCTTCTATTTATCTTTTATTTTTTAGTTTTACTTTTTAAAGAACATAGTTCTAAATAGTGATATTTTGGAAGAGAGTACTTCTAAATTGTAAGGCCATTTTGGTAAATTTGCGACGGTCTAATGAAAGTGATATCAGCGGTGTATCTATGATATTGTACCGTGGAAAAGGATGTGCAACCAGACCTTCGTTGCATTGCATATATATATATATGTTATCTCTACCATAAGGTCTGATAATTATCACTTGCATAAAATTTCAAAAATATATATACATCAACAAGTAAATGTGTATATACTTCCCGGGCTGTACAGGTCATATTTCTTGGACAATGTTTTCTGATAATACCAACAACACTTTTAATGTCTTTTACAATGCAAAGACTCTTTACAATTGGCAAATTGGAATAAGGAGGCAGAGATATTTATGGTTGGGTCCACTGTAATTTGTAAATTTATGTTTGGACCAGCTCAAGTTGCTGCAATGGGGCTTCATCTTTTTTCCAGCCACTTGCATTTTTCCCACCTAATCAGAACTATTATAAAGTCCTGATTGGCTCTTTCAGATTTTTTGCAATTTTCTTTTTGTACATTGAAACTATTTGCTGTTTTTGTGATATCTGATATTTATTTACTTGATCATCAAAATTAGAAAAAGTTATTTCTTCTTCTTTTTTTTTTTTTTTCTTTTTCTATGCTGCAGATTCATAGTCAATAACTATAAACCATCTCATTTGGTAGATATAATAGATGGCTGTGATGAATACAATGATTTGTATATCAAGAATTATGCTGAGTACATCCAAATTAATTGATAATCTTCCAAATGTTATAAACTACATTTAGTACTTGTAATACTTTATATGAACGAACATGTGCAAAAATTTATCAGCATATAGTCCCAAAATTTCTAATCGTGCCTAAGTTAAATTGTATGGAAATATTTAATTAAACAATGCCATGTATTTAATTGTGCCTAAGTTCGGTAATTTAGTAAACTCGTGACATGTCTGGAACTAATTAGGCTTTATTTGGAGTCTGCTGTCTGGTGTACGCACTGAAGGTGCTCTAATAATTTCTCTCGCTTTTGGTTAGTTTGTTATGATATCAAGGGGGTAAGGGACCTTCGTTATGATTACATCTATGTGTTTTGCGGGGTACATTGATTATTAGTCACCCACCAATTAGAGCAACTTACCCAACTATAAATAAATAAAAAATCAAGTTCAGCTTTCTAACTTTAGTGCATGGAACAGTGGCGGAACCACATGTAATTAAGGGGGTCAAATTGACCCCACATTTTTTTTTTGAAAAATATACCACTTTGGTTATAAAAGTATATTTACCACATAATTTTTTTATAAACACACTAATTTGAACCCATAATAATCATATGATATTTTATTGTCGAACCCCATTGTTTATTTATAAAATTTTGCATCATTATGATTATAAATGTAAATTTATATATCAATAGATTTATGAATTTATTTAACTTTTGCATGATAACTTTAATATTATGAATTTATTGAACCCCAATTTTCTAGCTCTGCCATTGGCATGGATATCTTAATATGTTGATTTTATTTAAATTCTATGCTCAATTTCAATAATTAACTTTTACTATTTATTTTATAGACATTGTCTTCCTAATTCTGCTTGCACTTTTTTCGTATGAATAAATATGAAAATTTAAAATATAGAGAAGTAACAATTTCAAATATACGAAAAAATAACGAAGCTTAAAACATTTCGGCTTTCCAAATTCGTCGTCGAAGTTGTTTCTTAATGTTTAAACGACCTCTAAATTGATCTTAGACTATAAAAAGGAAAACATAATACATCTGAACTTCGTACCAAATTAGTCCTTAGACATCACAGAGAGAACAAAATTAGTCTCTGGACTTCAAAGAAGCAAAAAGAAGAACTAATTAGTTGGGAAATAGCTACGGTGCATCATGATTGTACTTTCCAGTTTGTGCATCATGAACTTTTATTTTTACTATTTTTTTAATTTTTTCAAAAAATATTATTTTTTGGATACAAGTAAAAACTAATAAAACCTATTTTCAAATCCGGTAACACTTAAAAAGTTACGAAATAAATAGTAATAAAATTCTAAAAAAAATGTACAATTTTGTTTTTTTTTTAAATTTTTTTTATCATATAGAAAAAATTCGTTAAATTAGATTTATCATTTAAAACTAATATTACAAATTAACCCATAATGTAAAAAAGGTCTGTGCATCATGCACCAGAGCATTATTAGTTGGACTTCTCTTAAAATAACCAAATTATTTTAAACCGTCTGATAACTAATATTAAACATCCGAAGCAAACTTCAAATGAAAGAGAGGCTGCTGACTGCCAAGATTGGGTGTGATGTCGGTTTAGTCAACCTTTTTTCTTTTTTTTTATTCTTTGCTTTGTCCCATCAAAAAAAAAAGAAAAGAAAAGAAAGAGTGGGAGGCAAACTCGTTTAACACTTGAGCCCGTCAAACATGATCGAATCTCAATTTTTTCTATTACAATAGAAAATCCGAACTGCTGAATTTATTTTCTATAATGAAATATCTTTAGAGATCAAATTTTATATTTTAATATGAAAAAATAGTTAATTTTTTTTTAAATTATAAAATTTGGTCTTTAAGTTAATTTCAATATGAAAATCAATTGAGCTGTTCGGATCAGTCATTTAACATTTAATAAATGAGACTAGAATCGAGTTTGACTCTAGTATTACTTTGGTTTAAATTGTAGTCTGAATTGATATTACCAAGTAATGTGATTGTAACAAGATTAAACATAGTGAACTTAGTGTTCAAATGAATTTCATTGATATCACCACTAAAAGGTTTTTATGGTCCAAGGCCTATTTTCTTTTTGTTTATTGTCATAAGAAGATCTGTAAGGAATATTTCATACTAAGGTTTTGACCCAAATTTTATGTGTTTCTAACTTAATTTCTGCATATAATTGTTAGATAGAGGTACTGCTATGCCCTTTTAGTTTTTTATAGGATTTATTTTGGATATGAAAGTTTTTGTACGATTTTTTGAGCATTTAAGCGATTCAGCATGCTATGTGAGCGGACAGCTTGGAGTCTAAGCGGACCACTAGCATGGAATTTGGCAGTTTTCAATCCGAGCAGTTATTCTCAACCTTACTTCCTCACATGCGCTTACTGGACGGAAATCGCAGAAACTGGCACGATCTTCTTATCTGGAGGTTACAAGGCAACACTATATAAGGACCTGAAGACGAAGAAGATGGGAGTTCTGGAAGGAGAGAGAAAACACCACATAAGAGATCCAGGACTACTACTTCTAAGTCTTCAGGCGATTTGCTTGGCCTCCAGGTTGGCCGCTTGATGCTCAAAGCAGAAAAGAAAGCTGAGGGGAACCGAGTTACTTTGTTGTAATCTCTTCTTTTCCTTCAACTTTTCATATCTGATGTTTGATACCTGTGTTTTAATGATGATCTGTAAAAGCTAAATACAGTTAAGGGCATAGTTAAGTATGTTTAATTAGTTTTTATTTGATCTTTTGAGTTCTTGATCTTTGTGATTTACTTTTATTGTTGTTCTGATTTGTTTGCAAGTAGATTTGGTATTTTCCTATTGAGTTTAGGCCAAACTCAAGACTAGGAGTTTAAACCCAACCAAGCTTTGAACAAATCTGTAATATCATATCCGTAGATGGAAATTAATCGAAAGATGAAAGCCTAGATTATGAGTAAGAAATGATTAAGTCTAATCTCGACAAACGAGAGTTGAGAGATATCATAGACCCAAAGATCTGAACTATCTTCCCAAGTTAAGAAACAGAAGTTGACACTTAAGATAGGTAGAGTAGTAGTAACAACTAGTTGTACCTTAACCTAGACGAAAGTTAGGATTAAGTATGGTTAGTCGTTAGTTATCTTACAGAAAAGGCCAAACAGAACTAATTAGATTACTCGATTATCGTCTAGGATTAGGAGTAATACTTGGATTATTCGATTGTTGTCTGTGCAAACTTAGATACAAGTAGACCGCTTGAGTCCTGTCGACCTTCAGTGATCCGAGCGAGCCGCTACGAAAGTAGATAGGTCGCTCGCATTCAGAACTAAACCAGAAGTTAACAACTTGATGTTAGGAAATGCTCATATTTTAATTTTAGATTAATTACAACTAATTAATCACCATTAACAACAAGCAAATCAAAAAATCTAGTGCTAAAGCAATCACACATCAAAACAATGAGAACAAGTAGGAGAATTATACCTCTCTTTGTGTAGTAACAAAGAGGCTCGATTCCATGGCATGGGAGTCGATGGCGTGCTTGCACCGCCTCCTCCACCACCAATAGTCGCCTCTAGCCCACCAAGAACCCACCACCAAGCTCAAAGAGAATGCTAGTTCTCTTGAACCTCTTGCTAATCACCTTGCTTCTCTACTTAACTATTTAATGGAGAGGAAGAGAGGTGGGGTGCTCAACACATGAGCTTGGAAGAGAGAAAAAAAAGGGACAGCTAGGAGGCGCATGGGATGGGAGAGAATGACGGCTAGGGTTTCCTCTTGGAGACCCCCCTTTATATAGCCAACAACTCTCATCCACCTTTCATACTATTTACAAGTATGCCATCCACCCTAAGAGGCCACCTAATGGGCTTTCTTGGGCCATCTTAATAAAAGGCCTTTATTCATTAATTCACCAATTAATGAATCCCCTTTAATTCTCTTTATTCTTCCTTAAATCGGGCCTTTAATTAACCAATTAAATAGAAGCCCAATTAGCTCAAACTAATTAAAGTAAGTTGAACATAATTAATTATTAACTCATTAATAATTAATCTATGATTAGCTAATGCATTAAATTGTTTCCATATGATCCTTTTAATTTAATTAATTATAACGGTTCATAACGGTATATAATTAATTAATTAACTTATCACATTTCACAATACACATTATTGTGAATAAACAATAAATGCACCAAGTGGTTAGAATCCTATTTGTGCGACCCTATTTGAGGATTTATACTATGTTGGCCATGGAAATAAATCGTTATTTATTTCCAATAATCATAAGCGGTATCTAGCAACACGTTATGATTCCCAATTCGTATAAATAATGTACCGTTACAATATCTCAATCCTGCATAAGAAATAAAAGTATTTCTTTGTCTGATTCTTATGTCACATGATATCTTTGTATAATCCAAGATAGAAATGTGTCATTCTTGCAGATTATACATTTCTTGATCTAGAGTTGATTGTACATGTTGGCCAACCAATCCAACTCCATCAAGGGGCCCAAACAGATATCATCACTCATTAAGTAAATTAATGAGGGACATACGGTTTTCTTGATGAACAACTTTTCCCCGCACAATTCAAGAGAACATAAATAAAGTCCTTATAGCAGCCTTTATCAGGAATCAACGTTAGACGATATTTATTGAACCTATCCTCATGTGGAAAAGGTGAACATCTCAAACATAGAATCAAACTCATATGAAATAAACAATGACACTTAACACAATCCAAATGTTTATTTCATTGGGTCAAGTCCTGTACTATGTTCTACAACATATACATATGCAATTAAGTTGGTAACTCCTTACCTATGATTTGTAGAACTTAATCATCGCTTAATTTGCATACTAATCTTTTATGATAATTAATGTTCCTTGTTAATTATCAAGATTATGGACGATTTAGATTTATTATTGTCATTCTAATGAATGATCCACAGAGATCCACAATTCAGATCCTCAACCTGAATGATCTGTCAATAATAAACTCTAGGAACAAATGATCAAATATCATCATTAACATAAACTAAGAAAATAAGTCATTAAATATTGACTTCTAGGACATAACTCCAACAATCTCCCACTTGGCCTAGAGTCAATCAATAGTGACCTCTAGCCAATGAAGAATTTAAAACAATGTCATATATCCATATATATACATGTCTCGAACCTCAAAAGATATAATACGCTTAAAACAAGTTACTCATACGTCCATCACGCATGGATGCACAACTGCATCTCGTATACCGCTTAAGGTAGAGGTTAAGTTAGAGTGTTCGCTGTGTCCGCGAACCTATCCAATTTTGTTTGACCCTATATACATATATACTCCTATATATGTGTTCTTGATCGTCATCATGTGAGATCAAGTGACATCGTCATAGATCTTAGTTGGATAACCAATTTAATATTGGGTTCTTCAAGTTTAAGCTATGGTTCGAGATGCATAGAACCATATTAGCTTGAATGAGAACTTCACGATCCATACCACATTCTTTCATTGCTTCACAAGTTGCTATATATTTTTGTTTTGGTGACGGAAACGGTTGTAATATCCCATTTAGAACACCTTCTAAATTTACAACACCACATTAAACAAAATATGTAGCTCAATTGTATTTATATCAATCTTTCGAAAACTAGCATCAATATAACAATTTATATGAGCTTTCTTTCATCTTGTCAGATGAAAAACATATCACCCTTTCTCATAAGATACTCGAGGATATTCTTGATTATTGTCCAAATGTGTTTTTCTTTGTATCCAGTTGACAACTGCTTGTCATACTCCTTGGGTACAACACATAGGGCATGTGCATAAGTATGGCATACGTAATGAAACTCATAACAGAAGGATGCTCGAATTGTATCGTGCACTCTTCTCGAATTGAGTTGCAACACACCGAGTCGAACTCAAGTGTATGCCATACAACGTGGTTAGACATCCTTTACAGGAGTCTATCTTTTCGTGTAACTAGAACACTTTGTCATTATATGCACATTTTGCTCAAACCTGACATCCATCATAATCTATCTCCATAGATTTTGTTTCCTTGGATTTAGGTGACTTGCCCAAGTTCTCTATTGAGAAAACATTCTCCAATGAGATCTTGACAATATTCATTTTCTTAATGTTATTCCCAATTAATGTCTTGTATCTTGTACAATACATGTAACACAATCATGCTCCCACTGACTATCTTGTCTGTACAAGATACCTTTTTGACGAAGTTCAACTCCTTGACTTCCTTTTCGAAATGTTTATTCCAATTTCCACAATACTTGCTTCAATCCATTAATGGATCCTTAAAGCATATATATGTTTCTAATAATACAACAAATCCTCGGTTTGTGTCAAATACACAACAACTTCCTTCATTCAATCGAAGAAGACGGTTTTGATGTATCTTTCCATATATCTATATATACGAAATATAACTATTGTTAGAATGATCTTTATTAACTTATACACAGCTACAAGCGAGAAGTCGTGCTTTGTACATGGTCAACTTGTTATCGACTTAGACATGGCATCAATCATGAAATTGTGCTTTGTACATAGTCAACTTGTTATCGACTTAGACATGGCATCAATCATGAAATTGTGCTTTGTACATAGTCAACTTGTTATCGACTTAGACATGGCATCAATCATGAAATTGTGCTTTGTACATAGTCGACTTGCTATCCATATCTATCTTTCCTTTAAAGATCCAAATGTTCTAGATGGATCGCTCCTTCTTGAACATCAATCAAGGTCTATACCTTGTTGTTATGTATATGGATTGCACTTAAAGATCATACAGATTCAAATCATACTCGTGGAATCGGGTCTTTCCATCGCTTCTGTATTTATCAACGGATCCTCATATGTCAAGTACGAGGATGTTGTGAAGCCTATGTACTTTTCAGTTTAGGCAATTCACTCTCGTTGATCTTTGTAGGATTGGTGCTTGAGGTCAACAAACTACTTCTACAACATCTTGTAGAGTAAGTTCTTGATCCTAATATATTGCACGAGTTTCTCGAACATCATCTATTTGTGAGATGTTTGAGTACTCTTTAGAAGCAAGCGTGCTTATAAACTTCTTCCTTTCACAACTACTTGTGAATTAAGTTCCGCTCAACTCCCACTAAACACCATGTATGGAGTGACAAGTTTCCCATAAAGGTACTTCTTATAGTGACGCATAAACTCCTTTAATGCTCACTTTACTCCCACTACTTCTTCTTGAGAATGTTATTCCTTAAGATTACGTTATGATGAGCAACAACTACCTTGTTCTTATCATGTTCATAGAAGTAGTACCTTTTGGCTAATTCAAGATATCCTACAAAATAATAAGCGTCTTATTTGGGTCCAAGCTTATCAATCAATCGAACCTTGAAATAAGCTTCTCGACACCAAATCTTGAGAAACAATATACCTAGAGATCGGATCTCGTAAGATGTCTTTCTCAATAGACTTCAATGGAATTTTTATTTAGTGTAAACAATATTGTCCTCAAACACAAATCCCTTACATGAGTCGAATAAGTCAATTTGATTTATTACCGATCGAACTATATCAAACAATGTTCGATACCTTCATCCTTGGATACATTTTTCAATGTTCCTCATGGAGCGACTAGTGAAACGTATTTCATACTCTTTAGATAATATATCAAACTATATGACTTAACTATTTACCATGATCCATCTTAAGACTTTTGCTTTTATTGAATAGTTTTTCAACTTTACTCTTGAAATTCTTTTGATCTTGTCAAAAGATTCATACTTATACCATATCAAATAGATACGTTAATATCTACAATGATCGTTGGTCAAGTGGTAAAGTATCAACAACCTTTCAATTGCACAAGTACCCATAGGTCTATATACATCAATATGTATAAGTCTTAATCAAGTTACTTGTCCTTTAAATCTTCGTAGTTCAAAGACGCTTTTGTCATTTAACAAACACGATTCGCATGAATTTCAATTCATTTGCAATCGAATTGATTTACGAGCTCCACGTTACGTAGACTCTCATAATGTGATTCTTGTTTATATTCGACTAAGCGACTAATTTACATAAAAGTCAAATACTTTATGTAAAGTCTTACACATTTGTCATTCAAAAATTTGTCTATCTATTTCAAGCAAATTCAATTAAGATGCATGAAATCTTATACACAAATTCATAATAATAAGAGAACAACATTTCTCTATTACAAAACATGATCATCCATCATCAAATATGAAACGGAGATAAGGTTTTGTGAGATGTTTGGAATAAAGTATACAACCTTAAATTCCTAAATAAACTCTTTATTTAGTAAAGATAACTCTACGCATTCAAAGGTAGCGGCTTAGACGTATAAACCATTTCCAAAACGGAGTTTACTTTACTTGTCTCGAACTTTCTCTTATTCATCATTGCCTACACATTTCGTTAAATGCGAGCACATGAACTAGCACCTAATTACTAGTGTGAATTAGAGATAGTGAGATAATTTGAACGACAAATATCTTAAGGTTTAGAACATCATGGTATTTCGGACAACCTTTCAAATGCCTCCCATAAATGACAAATGAAACATCTCATGTGACACACGGTCACAAGTGAGGGTCTCAAAGTTTCAACTCATATCTTGGTGAAGTATTCCTTTAATACTTAACCAATTACTTTTAGCACTAACAAGTGTGCGAACAATATATCCTTTGTCCCTAGAAAGAGATTGCATGACAATATCAACAATCCTTGATATTGGAGATCTTAATATCTCTAGTTATCAATTAGCTACTCAAACCTTTCGGTTCGCAAGCTAATGAAATGTTTATCTTCTTATAAGAAGAGTATCTTGGTTAATTCACACTCTATTACTTGATCATAAATGATTGAGTCTATATTTACTTTCTCTAAGAACGTCTTCTTGAGTAAATGGATGAGAGTGTAGAAGTCTAATCTAGTCCTTATGAATTCTCCAATTCAAAGGTCTAGAACTTCTAAAGGGATATAGGCATTCGCTTTATTGAATAGTTTTCGTCGAAACTAATCAATCATTGCGAAGTTATGTTCGGGAAGTCGAGGAACGTTTTTGGGATTAAACTTGCTCAAGTTTCTTATTTCCAAGAACATGTCTTAGGAATCGGTATTACTTCTCCAAGTAAATACCTTAGAAACGAGCTTGTCGTTTTCCAAAGATTGATCGCAATGAAATTAACATATTTAATATCTATAACAATTTCAATTTAAGGTCATTTAGTTTATGCAATGTTTTGTTTATGGAAAGATAAACAAACTCCCACTACATTTAATTAATGTCCCTAAATGTAATGGATTCCAAGATCCCCATTTTCGTCAAGTAGAGCCTGCTATGGCACGACACCCTACTTAACTAGACAAGGTAGGTTCTCCAACCAATCATATCAACCATACGACTCTTGGTTTGTGAATATCTAAGTATATTTACAAACTTCGCCCCGATGTCCAAGAAAACTTGTTGGGTCCATCGATAAGCAACCTCTCTCTATTTGCTCCTAACAAATCTTTTCATTTGTACCCCGACTATCAAGGTTGACAACCATGACGTCCGCTATGGCGGACCGCGCCATGATTGGCTATTGACGTGAAGGGGATAGAGAGAAGGAAGGCGGTCGACTTAATCAATTTAGTTTGGGACAAAATATGTGACTCTTGTTTGGTGATCGTGTAAGCATACACCCATACCTACCTATGACAATTCAAGGCATTCACAAACAATCACATAACATAAGCATCTCAAGCATTGTCGTGGGTTTGTATGGCTCCCGCTTGCATTAGTCTTCGTCGCATCTCCATGTAACGAAACTAATCTAATCAAACCCTCCCACTAATTACTAAGATCCTATCTAATAATTACGGGAAATAAATACATGTGATAAAATCCTAAAACCCGCCTAGGCCTTAGGGGCATGCAAGCCTCACAAGTTACATCAAGAATTAATCAATTATTAATTATCAAGGCACCTTAGGCCACATTACAAGCAATCACATGCATTCACAACATTTTACAACACACAAGGCATTAAAATCTTGAGCCATATCAAACCCACATCCTCCTACAAAAACAAGTTAGCACATATACAATATACATGATTCACTTGCTCTTAATTAATTTCATTAATTAGAATCTTTGTGCATACTTGTTGCTCAAGTTTTTCGAATGCAAAGAAGGCTTAACATTAACAACTAATTGTTTAAGCCCTTTCAAATTAAATCCAACCATCAAAACAGAAAGGAGGGTATTTAAGGAGTCTTCTAATTAACCTTTCATCAAATTGATTAATTAGAAATTATTTTAACTAATTAAAATACGAAATTCGGGGCCCGAAAAATTCAAAATAATTCGGTCTCCAAAAATCCGAAATAAATCCAGAGAACTCCTTACAAAAATTGTGATTACCTGTAAAAAACTCAAGGAGAGATCAATTACCATCAGGGAGAACCAAAAAAGACAAATCCTCATATTGTGCGCGAAGCACCGTTAGAGAAAATTCTGTTATGGGTCTCAACCTTTTGATCTGTATGATCATCCCCTTGATATTTTTCCAGCAAACAATTTACATAGAAAAATACTAAATACAATAGGCTATCATTCCATGAAAAGAAAATCCACAAGTTATATTCAAGATCAACGAGATAACAAGCATTTAAGCAAGGTATCCTGTTCTGGAACAGACCGTCGACCAAAAAGGTTTCACTCGGTTGAGGTATCAAATCTCAATGAAAATCTATGAAATTAATTTTCACAGATTCCAGACTTAAAGGAGAACATTTTCATTTTAACACTTTTCCATAAAAGTTTCTCAATAAGTACAGTTTTTCAAAACAATCGGTTTGTTTGAAAAAGCAGATCTGACAACTTCATCACTTTTCATCCTTGAACGCCCACATAAAATCCGAAATATGCAACAAAATTTACATATCTAGAAAGAGCATCAAGTTTAGATTAATCCTATCTAAAAGTTACAGGTACTTTGTATACAAACTTATTTGTTACCAACCACAACAACAGAACTGTGCAGCAGAATAACAGATCTGCGCACCGTTACCGTTTAAATCACTAAAAATTCATTTTACATCGAATTTCAATGATTCCAGTGGGAAAACAACCACAATGCAAAGGGCTACAACCTCCAATAAGAAGGAAAAAATTTCAGCGAGCTTTACACCACGAAAAACAAGCAACAAGACAGAAAACAGCCTTTCCAGGGCTAGCAAGCATGCACATCACTAATTAACTTAATTAATTACGAATTTCTCATTTAATTAAGTGTGAAAAACCTTAAGCACGACCTGAGCACTGATACCACTATTAGGAAATGCTCATATTTTAATTTTAGATTAATTACAACTAATTAATCACCATTAACAACAAGCAAATCAAAAAATCTAGTGCTAAAGCAATCACACATCAAAACAATGAGAACAAGTAGGAGAATTATACCTCTCTTTGTGTAGTAACAAAGAGGCTCGATTCCATGGCATGGGAGTCGATGGCGTGCTTGCACCGCCTCCTCCACCACCAATAGTCGCCTCTAGCCCACCAATGACCCACCACCAAGCTCAAAGAGAATGCTAGTTCTCTTGAACCTCTTGCTAATCACCTTGCTTCTCTACTTAACTATTTAATGGAGAGGAAGAGAGGTGGGGTGCTCAACACATGAGCTTGGAAGAGAGAAAAAAAAGGGGCAGCTAGGAGGCGCATGGGATGGGAGAGAATGACGGCTAGGGTTTCCTCTTGGAGACCCCCCTTTATATAGCCAACAACTCTCATCCACCTTTCATACTATTTACAAGTATGCCATCCACCCTAAGAGGCCACCTAATGGGCTTTCTTGGGCCATCTTAATAAAAGGCCTTTATTCATTAATTCACCAATTAATGAATCCCCTTTAATTCTCTTTATTCTTCCTTAAATCGGGCCTTTAATTAACCAATTAAATAGAAGCCCAATTAGCTCAAACTAATTAAAGTAAGTTGAACATAATTAATTATTAACTCATTAATAATTAATCTATGATTAGCTAATGCATTAAATTGTTTCCATATGATCCTTTTAATTTAATTAATTATAACGGTTCATAACGGTATATAATTAATTAATTAACTTATCACATTTCACAATACACATTATTGTGAATAAACAATAAATGCACCAAGTGGTTAGAATCCTATTTGTGCGACCCTATTTGAGGATTTATACTATGTTGGCCATGGAAATAAATCGTTATTTATTTCCAATAATCATAAGCGGTATCTAGCAATACGTTATGATTCCCAATTCGTATAAATAATGTACCGTTACAATATCTCAATCCTGCATAAGAAATAAAAGTATTTCTTTGTCTGATTCTTATGTCACATGATATCTTTGTATAATCCAAGATAGGAATGTGTCATTCTTGCAGATTATACATTTCTTGATCTAGAGTTGATTGTACATGTTGGCCAACCAATCCAACTCCATCAAGGGGCCCAAACAGATATCATCACTCATTAAGTAAATTAATGAGGGACATACGGTTTTCTTGATGAACAACTTTTCCCCGCACAATTCAAGAGAACATAAATAAAGTCCTTATAGCAGCCTTTATCAGGAATCAACGTTAGACGATATTTATTGAACCTATCCTCATGTGGAAAAGGTGAACATCTCAAACATAGAATCAAACTCATATGAAATAAACAATGACACTTAACACAATCCAAATGTTTATTTCATTGGGTCAAGTCCTGTACTATGTTCTACAACATATACATATGCAATTAAGTTGGTAACTCCTTACCTATGATTTGTAGAACTTAATCATCGCTTAATTTGCATACTAATCTTTTATGATAATTAATGTTCCTTGTTAATTATCAAGATTATGGACGATTTAGATTTATTATTGTCATTCTAATGAATGATCCACAGAGATCCACAATTCAGATCCTCAACCTGAATGATCTGTCAATAATAAACTCTAGGAACAAATGATCAAATATCATCATTAACATAAACTAAGAAAATAAGTCATTAAATATTGACTTCTAGGTCATAACTCCAACACTTGATCCCCTAGTTTACAATTTCATCAGATTTTTATCTCGATTTCCAAGAATTCATTAGTTTAGCAAGTTCAATACTATCATCAAAGTTGTTATCCTCGTTTTATTTGACTTAAATTCTAAGAGCAAGCACTCTGTGTATTTGAACAATTTGTCCCTGAGTTCGACAATCCGACTATACTAATTAAGTTAATTTAGTGACTGAATTGAGTATAAATCGGTTTTATTTTCTGTAAGGCTTCTCAAACAATGATAGAGTAAGTCCTCATCAAGATCAATAAAAAATTTTCACCATCTATAGTATTAATTAAAAGCAATGGCCGTATTTTTTATATTTAAAAATAGTTTTCTCTTTTTATATAAATTAAGAATATTTTTTTTGTTAAATATATATTTAAAATAGTCGTACCAATCGTTATTTTATATAAAAATTAAATATATTTAGAAATTTAAGATAGTTCATGCCTAATTGAAATAATATCATATAATCTAACTTGCAATATCATATTAAAATTTTTAAAATATCTTCGTATAAAGAAAATCGATTTGTTGTAACAAATTCGATATTTAAATGTAAATAAAAATTTTCATATCGAGCGAACGATGAATCATTTACTAATTAGTAATTATAAAATGAGAATTCAAAAGTTTAGAGTCTTGCGGCAAAAACTTTTATATAAGAAAAAAAAAATGAAATCCTACTTTCTACTTTATGTTTTTTTGTTGTTTGGTTTTCATTCTCTATTTGATAGCCGCTATCAAGAATCTTTTAAAAAAAAAATCTACCTTATTATTATGATTATTATTATTATTATTATTATTATGATTATTCTGATTATTATGATTATGATTATTATTATTATAATTATTATCATCATTATTATTAATAGAACGCAAAAAATCATGATTTGGTTGACACGCAGTATAGTATAAAGTATTAAAGTGAGCCCTTTTCATCATATATAAAAAGATAATTTTGGAATTGGGGAAAAAAAGTTATGTTGCTTCTAATTCAATAGCATTCTTAAATTGCACAATCTTTTTTTTTTTCTGAATGTTAAAAAAAGATGTATGTATGAAGTATGATAATTATTGGTATACTTTTCGCTAGTAACGTCTCGGCTGAACCTAACATAATTCATTTAACAACCAGACGAAAGGAATTCGTAGATTGATTGAGCATAATTCAGTTACTTAAAAAAGTGTGCATTATTTTCCAAACAGTCATTAATTAATAAAACTGTTGTATCATTATACCTGACGTGATAGCTTGAGCTGTCTGTTCCTCTATGCATCGTTTCATGTTGTTTATTTAGTTGGGAGACAGGAGAAGTATCAAATTTCAAGGGACAAATAAAATAAAATAATAATAATAATAATAATAATAATAATAATAATAATAATAATAATAAATAAAACAAAAGATTATTGGTAATAGGAGCCAAATTAGCAGGGAAATATTTCTTAACCCAGCGGTTACCGCCTGACTAGCATGATTTTTGGAGTCGCTATGAGGAGGTATATACGTTGTTCGCCCCACATTCTCTTCCCGAAATATGTCCGGAAAAATGACAAACAATGAAACAAAGGTGTAAGATCACAATAGAAATTTGGGATGATGGGATCTATACACATGACAATATTTAATTAACTATTGAATTATCAAGAAAAAAAATAACCTGATTCAGTACAACGGATTATTAAATTCTTATATAACCCGAATAATATTTGAACTCACTAGAATACGGATTAAACGGATCAGACGGATTCTTTCCTTGTACATTTCTAGTTGAGGGAACTTATGGCATCCGAAATTTATACCACTCGAAGTTGAACCCTCGGAATGCCACAACAATTTTCTTGGTAATATTTTTAAAATCTTAAACTTTAACAAGAAATCTGGATTATTCATCATCTTTTATTTTCTTCCTAATGAGTGATGAGTGGCACAACTGTACGGAAATGTACAATCTTTATATGTGATCGAAAATTTATTTGTGTGTGTTTTTTTCTGCTCTAGATGTTGCCAAAAATGAACGTAGAAAATTGTGACATGTTATAAATGTTTTATTATGAAGTAAAACAAGATGTGCATATACACTGCAATTTAGAGTGATTTAGGTCAACATGTTTATGTTCTGTTCCTATGTATTAGCTAATTCTGACCATTTCATTGACACAATTGCAGGTCAGCATGACAAATAATATGAGACTGCTCCAAAAAAATTTTGATCAACGAGGGGAAATGTTCACCATCTTCTTTGTGTGTTTGTGACTTTGTGCGCATTATAACAATATAAATTTGCGGAGGTGTGCGATCGGCGTGAGTTAATGTAGTTAGTACAGTAACTCGCGCGATCTTCTGTGGCCATTCGGCTGGATTTTTGTGGTGCATGATTTTTTGGTCTGGATTTTTTGTGGCAGCTTTCGTATAATATTTCAATATTATTCTCAATTTTTATGACATTTTTTATATAGTGTTCTGAATTTCGTAAAAAAAAATTATATGCACAATATTAGCTCTATAGTTATCGATCTTGACCACATGGCCGCTCATTTCATTAAGAAATCATTTAATAACATATTCGTATAGGAATGAATAGCGCAACGCGCGAGATTAACACTGGTATATATCTATATATGTTGTTTGTCTTCTACAGAATTGGAAGATTGTTGGTAGATAACCAATATTAATTCTTACCTATTAATTTAGTCATGAGTGGCATCCCAAACAGTACTAACAGCTGGCTTATATATGTTATGCTTGTTCAGCATTAATTAATTCTTTCTCAATTTTATTACCGAGATATCAATGTCTTCAATCTTGACAATGCACACAATCAACTATTCAGATCAATAAAGTAATTAATAATGTGTTAAAACTTAAAAAGAGACCCTTTGGACTTTGGAATCGAATGGTCAAGTAGTAAGAATAGTCAAGTCATCTCAAACTACAGAGCTTAATTTGTAATATATATTCTCACCTTCACCTTGAACTTATCTACTATTAATTAAATAATAATAAGAGATGTATACTGGCTTATTATTTTATGCCTGCTTTGCTTGATCCAGATATCACCAGCCTCCATTTTCCATTTGAATAACTTATCTTTTTTTTTGGCACATAATGCATGCAGGCGCCACAGACAAAAGCAGTAGGTATTAAGGTAGGGCCACAATATAAACATACAAACCACGGTCACAGCCACAGGATATTGCATTTCTCATTTCATTTCCCTCTCGTTCGTTCCCTTTCGTCTGCAATTCCAACGGCATTGCAATTAATGAAATTATGATGTACAAGCGTAAATATCCAAAGATACTAGTGTGAAACAGAAAAAAAGCTCCGAAAAATATGGGGAGACCATATCTACATCTCTTATGTTTATTATCATTTTTTTCTGTCTATTAATGCACTATGGATACAAGTCTAGAAATTTTATCAACGTTATCTTCATAACTCCGCATGCAACCTTTATTATACCTCTAAAATTATAAACATGGTAAAAGAAAATTAACATGATTCTCATGGGTGGTTAAGTAAACTTCTATGATGTCACTACAAATAGTAGCATCAGGTAAATAGACATTGATTGATTGCACATCATTGAAATTTTGTGAGAAAACAGAGCAAGTTGGGTGATTCTTCTGATAAGCATCCGGATCCGGCCTCTGGAATTAATGAATCAAAATAAATTAATGCGGTCATTAAAGAGTAAAGTGTAAAGACAATTAAAGAGTAAGTTTAAATTTAATTTATCTTAAGCCTTGACCCATGTAGAATAACCAGGCGAAGCTTATCCATATTACCTTACCACATTCATGGACAAAAGAAGTGAAATTAACATTATGATTGCTAGTATCTTTCATCTCTCCTCTCTCGCTCTGTTTTATATATTTCTTTCTTTCTTTCTTTATCTCAAAGAGATTGAGTTTATCTTGTATCACATTAATTAAAGTAGTAAGTATAAATCGACCTTTTCGCTCGAGTGAGTATCATTCAGTGGTAACAATAAGAAGAGTCTAAGGTTCTGTTTGGATGGCTAGAAATAGCTAGAAATAGTTTTTTCCCGACGTAAATTCTTATTTCTATCAAAAAAATTCATCCAAACGACATTTTTTTATTCCTATAAATAACAATTCTCTACATAACACTCTTCCCAATAACACTCATCTTTTACTTTTCACCCCAATAACTCTCTTCCCAATAACTTTATTCCCAACTTACCATCCAAACAACATTTCTTATTCCCGGAATAGCTTCTTCTCACTCTTCCCGAAATCACAAATTTACGTCAGGAATAGTTCTTCCTTCCTTATTCCTAACGCATCCAAACGGCACCCAAATTAATAGTCTCGCGTACGTATATAGACATATTATAGTAGCTAGGCAGACTGGCTTCAGCTTCTCCAGTGCGAACCATCGTGGTTCCTCCCTTCCGCACACAGCCCGACTCCAGTTATAGAGTCATTGTTAGGAACTCAAGTCCTTATGCAATTTCAATTTTTATTAACATTTAATAAGCAATTAACATGTACGATTAACAGATCTAGTTATTCAAGTAGTTAATACATAAAAGAGATGTAGGAGATTATACCTCTTATAATATAGTAACTAGAAGGTTCGACCTTTGCTTAGGAGTCGATGGATGTGCATTTTTGCTGCCTCTAGTCCACCTAGAAGATTAACCAAAGTCTATAAACAAGTGCTAGCTTGTTTTTAGACGATAGCTAATTCCCTTCCGATTTTTCTTCGCGTGATTAACTATTTTTCTTGGAAGAAAAAATAACGCTCAACACATGAGCTATTGAGAGAGAGATGGAGACGCCTAGGGTAGAAAAAATTATGCTCTTTTAATTCTTGCACAAGGGAATAAGAAGAGAGAGACAAAAGATCTAGGGCTCGGTGTTTCCATAAACAACGTTGCCATATTTTGTTATTTCTAAACCTTGCTCTCTTTCCATAATTTTGTCTTGACAAAAATATCCCTTCATTGTAGAGATTTTGTGTATGATTATAGGCTATATAACATATTATATTAGCCTATTAATCAACTCCATTAATTAATCTCAAATCAGGCTTTTAATTAACTGATTAAATAAAAGACTGACTAGCTCAGTATAATAAATATATGTTGAACGAATTTAATTATTAACATATTAATAATTAATTTTGGAATTAGCATATGCATTATATTGTTTCTATATGATCCATTTGAGTTAATTAATTATAACGGTTCATAACGATATATAATTAATTAATCAACATATCATATTTTCGCAGTACTCGCTGCTGCGAATAAACAAATAATGCACAACCTCCAGGTTTTGAAGATCCAAATAATGACAGTAAAGTATGCAAACTTCAAAGGTCTATTTATGGACTGAAGCAAGCATCCAGGAGTTGGAATAAGCGCTTTGATGAAGAGGTTAAACGCCTTAGATTTATTCAAAGTAAGGAAAAGTCTTGTGTATACAAGATGGTCAGTGGGAGTTGTATAACCTTGTGTATACAAGATGGTCAGTGGGAGCTATATACTTTTCTTGGTTTTATATGTTGATGACATACTATTGATAAGCAACTTTGTTCTCTTAATGGAGCAAACAAAACTTCATTGAAAGAGATTTTCTCAATGAAAGACTTGGGTGAAGTCCAATATATCTTAAGAATCAAGATATGTAGAGACAGGTCACGTAGACTCATTGGCTAAAGTCAACGTATATACATTGGCAAAATGTTGAAATGATTCGACATTCAAAATTTCAAGAAAGGAAATGTACCAATGAGTCAAGGTGTAACACTTAGCAAGTCTAAACGTGCTGTGACACGTAAAGACATTGAAATCATGAAGAATGTAGAATATGCTTCTACAATTGGTTCTATCATGTATGATATGGTGTGTACACGGCCTGATGTCACGTATGCTCTAAGTATGACAAGTCGTCATTAAGCCCATGCAGGTTCTGCACATTGGAGTGTAGTCAAGAATATCCTTAAGTAAGGATAAATTTCTTGTGTATGGAGGGAAAAGGGAACTCGTTGTAGAAGGCTACACCGATGCGAGTTTTGCAACCTATTATGATGATAAAAGGTCGTAATTTGGATATGTATTTAGTCTGAATGGATATGCTGTTAGTTTGAAAAGGTTCAAACAATTAGCAAACAGCTGACTCAAGCATCCAATCAGAAGTGATGGTTGTTGCTAAAGCCAACAAAGTAAATGTTTGATCAAAGAGTTCATTGAAGAACTTGACGTGGTTTACACCACAAGATCAAACATATAGATAGAAAATAATTTGTCATTCAATACTTCATTAAAGAAGATAGATTAAAATTATTAAAGGTGAACACGGATAATAACACAACATATCCACCAACAAAGCCTTATTCTCAAGCCAATGGCAAAGTCTACTTTGATTCCACGTGTTTGAAGAAGCATGGAAAGTAGATAGAGATAACATAATGAGTCAAAAAGGCAACCCAAGTTTTTAGAGTTAATACATAGGAATGTATGAGAAGTAACTTTAAGAACAAGTGGGAGATTGTTGGAATTGTGTTCTAAAAGTTATCTTATGATGATTACTTTTATATGTTATATTTATGAATTGGATGTTATTACATTTTGTTCCATGAGTTTATATTCATATTTAGAAGTGTTTAAGAAGATGCTCTTGGTCTTGAACCGCAGAACTCTAAATAAAATGAATATATAACTCTAAAATGTTCACAGGTCTTGGATATTAGCAGGAACACTAATATTCCATATAAGACTGTCGTGTTGATTAAAAGTACGTTGTAGTTCTGTAAACGTTGATAAAGGATTATCATTTAATAACACGAGTATATGAAAAGTTTCATATATTGAACAGACCTAATTGATAAAAAATATTATATGGATTGTGTTTGTGTCATTAATATTTTTATCGTGTCGTTAATTCTAAGATTGATATGATATATTTTTCACATAAGAAATATGCAACGTAATTATTATTAAAAGCCATTTGAAGCAAGTGGTGATAAAAGTAATAGTTCTTTGTATGTAACTTGTGTAGGAGGAAAATATATATGTCAATAGCTAATTGCCACTCATTAATTGAGGAATGATATTATAAAGGGCCCCTTGGTAAAGTGAGATTATAAATGGATCCAATATAACTGAAGTGCAGTTATAATTATATAATCCTACTTATTAGAGACCAAGAAAATATTATAATACGAAGATGACACAGTCCTACTTTGTATAATAATCATAATATCATATGGAAAGGAATAGACACAAGTAATGTTAATAACATTACTAGAAGGATCGTGTTTCGTAAAAGGATTTGCTAAACATCTATATTATTTGGGTAACTGTAATGTATGCTAGAGTACCGCTTATAGTTTATGGAATAAAATATTTATTCCATTGCCAACATAATATGGATCCTCAATATAGGTCACACCAACTGAATGGGAAACAAGAAATATATTTTCTCTATGTACAAGGTTTCATGTTGCATGAAATAAAGTACAAATAGAAAATTATATCACATGACGTGATTAACTAGCAAAGAATAAATTTATTAATATGTGCATATTATGAGGATAATATAAGTTTCACATATTATAATAATATATGAATATTATTATGAAATGTATAAATTTATTTGAAGCCCAAGCCCAATTATTTTAACAAATGAAGAAGAAAGAAGGCCTTAAATTCGTGTCAGAATTTGAGCCAACTTTAAACAGAAAATTAGTATAGCAAACGATAACCATTTTGGGCAAATGATATATGAAAATTGTAGCCCTTGAAGTGTAGAATCCAATGGTCCAAGTTTCAGGGCGTTTGGAGTTTCCTACAGAGAGTTATCAAGGTTTTAGTGCTGCAACGTCAGAAATTAAAGTGCTGTTTTAATTTCTGGTTAGTGGCTTTAAATGCTATACGAATTTGAGAGGTTTTATTCAGATGTTTTTGTGTAAAAACTGATGAGAAAAATTGAGAAGACAAGTAAGTCTTCATGTGTTGAAGCTTTGTTCTTCTTTTCTTCTAAATACTTGTTAAAATATTCTATCGATTAAGCAATCGATTAAGATACGGGCGATGGAGCTAGGTGTTGACGGGGAGTTCGCTAGCACGGATTCGACTGTCATTCTTGTTTCGGATTCAAGGTGAACCGAAGAGGAATAGAGCTTCGTTAAAGACCATAGGTATGGTTCTACAATCCTTCTTATAGGAATATATTTGATTGCGATGCAAATAAAATAAAGAAAGTTAGCAATAATAAGAACGATCCTAGATGTTATCGGTTAATAAAATTTTTAAAATTACCCGATTCGCATCATGAAATCCTTCAATTGGTATCAGAGCATAGGTTCTTTATTATTGCTAATTAGACTATTTTATTATGTAATTTTAATTACATAAGTGCTTAGTTAATTGTTCTTTTGTTTTGCGGTTCTAAATTCGTGCTGAATTTTTGTTACACGTTTTGCAATATTGTAATAAGATAACTGGTTAATTATTTTTGTATTTTCTAAAATTCTTACAACAGTAGAAGAAGTTTAGAATAGGATAATTATATAGATCAAGGTTTTTGGACAGATCTATAAGATTAAACAAAAATAAAGAAAATAGTGCGCTGCTGGAATTTTTCAGCAGCAGTAGCAGTTTTTGCTGAAATCAAAATAACGTTTTCTCTCAAATGGATTAACATATTTTGATGAAACCAGTTTCTAAATTTAGATATTGAAGTCTAGTTTTGAAATAATAAAACTTTCCTCTACAAAAGTTTTATGGAATTTCGTCACAAAGGCAAACAGCAACAGTGCGCAGTTTTTCTGTGACAAAACACAATAACGGTTTGTATTTTCTTTTAAATGATTAAAAGATTATTTTTCAAACTATGGTGCAAATTGTAACAGAGAATTATAAATCATTTTATGGATTTAAATGATTTAGGGAACCGCAATTACTTAAGAAATGGAAATTAATTAAAAGGTACAAAATAGTGCATCGGTATGCAATTCCTATTATAATTTTGTTTTGCAGGGAACTGAGTTTGTATGTCTCATTCTAATGCCTTGTGTGATGTAAATTTTGTGTGATGTGTATGTTTGATTGTAAGCAATTTTAATAAGCGTTTATTAATTAGGCACAAAAGGCAATTTATGTATAGGATGCCTTTATTTATTTTTTACATCATATGCATTGTGAGAATGAGATGGGTTCCTAATACTTGCACTTAGCAAATTTTTATTCTTGAAAGGATTCATAATAAAGTTTGGGGCAGCATATTTATTTTTATGCAATTTTTCATCCAATGGTGCAAGAAGACAAAGCGGTGGATGAAGAGAAGCGCAAGAGGCATACAAACTCGCAAATGTTTTGTGATTGTTTTATGTTATGTGCTTTATGATTATATGTGAATGATATGTTAGGATAGGTATGGGTGTATGGAAACAGGACCTACCAAACTATAGTCACATTTGAAATGTCCAATGAAAAATTAAGTATTTTTCATTCTTATTTTATCCACTTTAAGCTAAAGATTATTAAGATGCATGAGTGTAATTTCTAATCTTTAGAAATCGTGGAATGTGTTAGGATATATTATCAGGCCATTGATAAATGGATTAAATGTGAGGCATTTGGTACATTTATTTTATGGAGATAATTAGCCGAACATATTGACCAATAAAATAAGTTTGCTTAAAGGGAAGTCAAGATCTAGGCTTGAAGTCTCGGGAAAATCGTTTAATAAGAAAAGTTTCTTAATAAACAACAAGAGTCATAAAGTTTAGAAAATTGCAAACGATTGCAAAAGTTTTTCTAAAAGGTTATGATTAGTAAAAGATTACTTACCTTGATTTTATAATTCGGATGAGTTCGCTTTATTTATGATAGGATCTTGAATATACTGCATAATGGACAAATTTAAATATGTAGTATGAAGTGTTACATAAATATTAACATGAAATCCTTTAATTTTATTTCTATAGAATGACAAACAACGTACTTATCAAATCCATAACTCGAAAAGTGCTTGTTGGAAAATGTTAGTTCTAATTTTCTTGATTAGAAAGTAAAACTCCAACTTATCATCAGATAGGAGGATCTTGTAAATGTATTGGAGCACAATGCACCATTACTAAGTACGGAACCCTCTGATGAAGAAAAATGCTTGGCGTGAAAAGTATTGCAAAATGAACTGGATGTTCAAGGTCTCATATTGGCAAGTATAATAATTGAACTTACTAGAAAGTTCATAAATCATACTCCAAAAGAGATAATGGAACTTCATTCAAGATGTTCTTGCAATCACAGAATAGCAAGAAAATTCAAAAGAAAGGCAAAAAAGAAGATGCCTAAAAGGAACAAGGGGAAAGGAGAAGCTCAAGCGAGCACCTCCAAAAGCAAGAGAAAAAACTTGCTAACTCCGCAAACTGAGATTGTCATGAGTAAGGACGTTTCAAGGTGAATTGTCCAAAGTACAAGGCTGACTTAGACTCAGGCAAAATAGAGCGGAAGCGTCCCAAGGTTCCAAAAGGTATTTATGTTATTGAAATTAATTTAACCACATTTATTCATGATTGGGTAATTGATACTGGATCATGTGCTCATATTTGTGCAAATATGCAGGCACTAATGAATAGAACACATCTAAAGAGAGGAGAAGTCATTTTGAAGGTGGGCAATGGTGTTAGTATCTCGGCGATGGCCATTGGTTCAATAAACCTTCTTTTATCTAGTGGTTTAATAATTAATTTGAATAATGTTTATTATGTTCCGTCTATATGTAAGAACATTATATCTGTGTCGTGTTTGGACAAAGATGGTTATGTATTTACTATTTCAAACTCGTGTATGAGTATTGCAAAAGATGGAATTTTCTATGCAAATGCTACTATTCATGATGGTTTATATTTGCTAGAAGTGAATGATAAACATGTTTTAAATGTCAATAACAAAAGACTCAAAATATCTCATGAAAATAATACTCTCTTATGGCACTATCGTCTTGGTCATATAAACGAGAAACGCATTAAGAAATTACAAGATAGTAATCTTCTTGATCTCATGGATTGCGATGCAATAGAGACATGTGAATCTTGTTTAGTTGGTAAAATGACTAAGAAACCTTTTAAAGAAGAAAGATTCAAGGGCAAAAGACTTGTTGGAATTGATACATTCTGATGTATGTGGTCCAATGAGAACAAGTGCACGAGATGGTTTTAGGTACTTCATTACGTTCATAGATGACTATAGTCGTTTTGGCTATGTTTATCTAATGAAGAACAAGAGTGAATCTTTTGACAAGTTCAAAGAATTCAAGAATGAAGTCGAAAATCAACTTAATAAGAGAATTAAGATTTTGCGAACTGATCGTGGAGGAGAATACTTGAGTAATGAATTTGGTACATATCTGAAAGAGTGTGGTATCATACCACAATTGACTCCACCAGGAACACCTCAGTGGAATGGTGTATCTGAGAGGAGAAACAGAACATTGCTTGATATGGTTCAGTCAATGATGTGCCAAACTGAATTGCCTCTTTATTTTTGGGGACATGCATTGCTAACTGCGGCTTACACACTGAATATTGTTCCATCCAAATCTGTCGAGAAAACTCCATATGAGTTGTGGACATGAAAAACTCCTGAATTATCTTTTCTCAAAATTTGGGGATGTGAGGCTTACATCAAACGATTGATGTCAACCAAACTAGAACCCCAAGCGGAAAAATGCTTCTTTATAGGTTATCCGAAAGAAACAAAAGGATACTACTTTTGGCACAAGTCAACAAATAGAATATTAGTTGAAAGAGGTGCAATTTTCTTAGAGAAAGAGTTTCTCGAAAGAATCAAAAGTAATAGGAGTAGTGTAACGCTTGAGGAAACTCAAGAAACATTACAAGACCTCGATCAAGTCATGGATGACACACATGTAGATCGAAATAACCCAACCATAGTTCCGACGGCTAGTGGGAGCATTAGTGTACAGGTTCCTCAACCTATTGAGGAAGAGGTTCACACATCACCACATAGTGTTCAATCGAGTATTGAACTAATTCCACAAGAAATTGTGCAAGAAGTTCAAGTTACTCAAGATGAGCATAAAGAGCTACAAGAACTAAGAAGGTCAACAAGATCTAGAAAGAAACCTGATATATATCTAGGACTTCATGAGATCTTGGTAATGGATACGGATGATCCAATGACCTTTGAAGAAGCAATGAAAAGAGAAGATTCAAAATCATGGTATGAAGCCATGAAATCTGAAATGCAATCCATGTATGATAACCAAGTGTGGAACTTGGTAGATCTTCCTCAAGGAAAGAAAGCTGTTCAAAACAAATGGGTTTTCAAGAGGAAGATGGACATGGATGGAAACATGACAACATACAAGGCAAGGCTTGTAGCGAAAGGGTTTAGTCAAGTTCAAGGAATTGATTATGACGAAACTTTCTCGCCTGTTGCAATGTTTAAGTCAATTCGGATATTACTAGCCATTGTCGTATTTTATGATTATGAAATATGGCAAATGGATGTCAAAACAGCATTCCTGAATGGAAATTTGGAAGAGGATGTGTACATGGTACAACCTCCAGGTTTTGAAGATCCAAATAATGACAGTAAAGTATGCAAACTTCAAAGGTCTATTTATGGACTGAAGCAAGCATCCAGGAGTTGGAATAAGCGCTTTGATGAAGAGGTTAAACGCCTTAGATTTATTCAAAGTAAGGAAAAGTCTTGTGTATACAAGATGGTCAGTGGGAGTTGTATAACCTTGTGTATACAAGATGGTCAGTGGGAGCTATATACTTTTCTTGGTTTTATATGTTGATGACATACTATTGATAAGCAACTTTGTTCTCTTAATGGAGCAAACAAAACTTCATTGAAAGAGATTTTCTCAATGAAAGACTTGGGTGAAGTCCAATATATCTTAAGAATCAAGATATGTAGAGACAGGTCACGTAGACTCATTGGCTAAAGTCAACGTATATACATTGGCAAAATGTTGAAATGATTCGACATTCAAAATTTCAAGAAAGGAAATGTACCAATGAGTCAAGGTGTAACACTTAGCAAGTCTAAACGTGCTGTGACACGTAAAGACATTGAAATCATGAAGAATGTAGAATATGCTTCTACAATTGGTTCTATCATGTATGATATGGTGTGTACACGGCCTGATGTCACGTATGCTCTAAGTATGACAAGTCGTCATTAAGCCCATGCAGGTTCTGCACATTGGAGTGTAGTCAAGAATATCCTTAAGTAAGGATAAATTTCTTGTGTATGGAGGGAAAAGGGAACTCGTTGTAGAAGGCTACACCGATGCGAGTTTTGCAACCTATTATGATGATAAAAGGTCGTAATTTGGATATGTATTTAGTCTGAATGGATATGCTGTTAGTTTGAAAAGGTTCAAACAATTAGCAAACAGCTGACTCAAGCATCCAATCAGAAGTGATGGTTGTTGCTAAAGCCAACAAAGTAAATGTTTGATCAAAGAGTTCATTGAAGAACTTGACGTGGTTTACACCACAAGATCAAACATATAGATAGAAAATAATTTGTCATTCAATACTTCATTAAAGAAGATAGATTAAAATTATTAAAGGTGAACACGGATAATAACACAACATATCCACCAACAAAGCCTTATTCTCAAGCCAATGGCAAAGTCTACTTTGATTCCACGTGTTTGAAGAAGCATGGAAAGTAGATAGAGATAACATAATGAGTCAAAAAGGCAACCCAAGTTTTTAGAGTTAATACATAGGAATGTATGAGAAGTAACTTTAAGAACAAGTGGGAGATTGTTGGAATTGTGTTCTAAAAGTTATCTTATGATGATTACTTTTATATGTTATATTTATGAATTGGATGTTATTACATTTTGTTCCATGAGTTTATATTCATATTTAGAAGTGTTTAAGAAGATGCTCTTGGTCTTGAACCGCAGAACTCTAAATAAAATGAATATATAACTCTAAAATGTTCACAGGTCTTGGATATTAGCAGGAACACTAATATTCCATATAAGACTGTCGTGTTGATTAAAAGTACGTTGTAGTTCTGTAAACGTTGATAAAGGATTATCATTTAATAACACGAGTATATGAAAAGTTTCATATATTGAACAGACCTAATTGATAAAAAATATTATATGGATTGTGTTTGTGTCATTAATATTTTTATCGTGTCGTTAATTCTAAGATTGATATGATATATTTTTCACATAAGAAATATGCAACGTAATTATTATTAAAAGCCATTTGAAGCAAGTGGTGATAAAAGTAATAGTTCTTTGTATGTAACTTGTGTAGGAGGAAAATATATATGTCAATAGCTAATTGCCACTCATTAATTGAGGAATGATATTATAAAGGGCCCCTTGGTAAAGTGAGATTATAAATGGATCCAATATAACTGAAGTGCAGTTATAATTATATAATCCTACTTATTAGAGACCAAGAAAATATTATAATACGAAGATGACACAGTCCTACTTTGTATAATAATCATAATATCATATGGAAAGGAATAGACACAAGTAATGTTAATAACATTACTAGAAGGATCGTGTTTCGTAAAAGGATTTGCTAAACATCTATATTATTTGGGTAACTGTAATGTATGCTAGAGTACCGCTTATAGTTTATGGAATAAAATATTTATTCCATTGCCAACATAATATGGATCCTCAATATAGGTCACACCAACTGAATGGGAAACAAGAAATATATTTTCTCTATGTACAAGGTTTCATGTTGCATGAAATAAAGTACAAATAGAAAATTATATCACATGACGTGATTAACTAGCAAAGAATAAATTTATTAATATGTGCATATTATGAGGATAATATAAGTTTCACATATTATAATAATATATGAATATTATTATGAAATGTATAAATTTATTTGAAGCCCAAGCCCAATTATTTTAACAAATGAAGAAGAAAGAAGGCCTTAAATTCGTGTCAGAATTTGAGCCAACTTTAAACAGAAAATTAGTATAGCAAACGATAACCATTTTGGGCAAATGATATATGAAAATTGTAGCCCTTGAAGTGTAGAATCCAATGGTCCAAGTTTCAGGGCGTTTGGAATTTCCTACAGAGAGTTATCAAGGTTTTAGTGCTGCAACGTCAGAAATTAAAGTGCTGTTTTAATTTCTGGTTAGTGGCTTTAAATGCTATACGAATTTGAGAGGTTTTATTCAGATGTTTTTGTGTAAAAACTGATGAGAAAAATTGAGAAGACAAGTAAGTCTTCATGTGTTGAAGCTTTGTTCTTCTTTTCTTCTAAATACTTGTTAAAATATTCTATCGATTAAGCAATCGATTAAGATACGGGCGATGGAGCTAGGTGTTGACGGGGAGTTCGCTAGCACGGATTCGACTGTCATTCTTGTTTCGGATTCAAGGTGAACCGAAGAGGAATAGAGCTTCGTTAAAGACCATAGGTATGGTTCTACAATCCTTCTTATAGGAATATATTTGATTGCGATGCAAATAAAATAAAGAAAGTTAGCAATAATAAGAACGATCCTAGATGTTATCGGTTAATAAAATTTTTAAAATTACCCGATTCGCATCATGAAATTCTTCACTCTCTTCCTTCTCCGTCCGATTTTTCCTTCGCTTTCTCTCCGATATTTCACCGCCTTGCATGAGTTTTGACGTGGATCCAGTGTGGCTAACCAACCACACTTAGCCATGGCTGAGAGAAGCCATCTCCATCCGTAGTCGTGAGATGCTACGATAGGAAAATCGGTGAGTGCGAAAAAAAAAATTGGAATTTTTGGTTTTTAATCACCGTCGTTGATTTTTCTTCCTTTTTCCTCTTTGGTTTGTCTATAAGTACCTCTGTTGAGGTGAGTTTTTGGGTTGGCCGGTGAAAGAAATTTCCATAAAAGAAAAAAAAAAAGTGAGAGAGAGGGAGAAGGACTGGGTGGAGGAGAAACAAAAAGGAAGAGTTAAGAGACCTAAGGTATATCCATTTCTTCGTTTCTAAGATTTGATTGAGTTGTTGAACTGATAGGAAGAACTTTAGGATTTTGGGTTGATTTCGGGTTATTGACTTCTATATTAATAAATTGAGCTTGTAATTGAGTTCAATAAGGTTGGGTTAATGTTTTGGAAGAGAGTTAAATCGATGTTGATAGCAGATATGGAAGTGGTGAGGTATACGGGTTTGTTAAGAGGGAAATTGATATAAATTGTTGAAATTGGGGTTGTTAGCAAGAGTTGAGCGTGAAAACGTGTTTAAATGAGTTGTTTGATTGTTGTTGGGGTTTGGTACCGGCCTATTGGTACGGCTTTTGGCGTCTGGTACCTCTCTGGTACCGTTCTGGTACATGGGTTGGTGACAGGGGTTAAATTGTGAATAAAGATGATGAACTGAGGGCTTGTTTGTAAAAGAAAAGGGCCGATTCGTGAGGAAAAGGACTTAAGTGTGAATGAAAAAGGGCTTCTATGAAAAATAAAATGATTTAAGGTCATTTCTGTAAAATTTGCTGGGATTACGGGTCGGATCCGTTGCTTTGGCTGGCGGATCTGTCGGGAAAGTTACGGACCCGTTAGGCCGGACCCAGGTCAACTGGGTCAGGTTGACCTGGTTTGGTCAGCTCGCATTCTGGGCCCTGTTTTTGGCTGTTTCGACTGGGCTTTAAGCTGAGGAAAAAAAATGAATGAGACGGGCTGGACTTTTATTATTTGGACTGAAATTTAATAATTTGATTGTGGGCTGAAATTTAATTGATAATTAACAAAAAAAAAACTTAATCTGAGATTAAGTTAATTAATTTGTGGGCTTAACAAATATTTAATTAAAGAAAAAATCACTTAAATGTCGAGAATTTCTTTAATTAGTCGGATTTTACGGGAGATGATGAGAATAGTCTGAGTGACTCGAGAACAGATGCGACGACCAAAATCACCGACTTTCTGATCCCAATAATAAATAACTTTCAGACTTTTAAATTGTTTTATGATTTTCTGATTTTGATTTCGGATTTTGAGTTTATAACTTTATTTAATGATTTAGATTCTTATTTAATAAAAATAAACTCAATTAAAGAAATTAATTAAACTAAAAATAAATAAATGAATTAAATATAACAAAATAGTATATTAAAGAGATTAATTAAAATAAACATAAATTAATTATTAAATAATCAATTAATAATAAATAAAATATTAAGAATAATATATAAAAATATAAAACTATTTAATTAAATAATTAATTAAATATAAGGAAGTAAATAAATAAAATAAATTAATTAAAGTAAAATAAAAATAAATTAAAATAAATTTAAAAAAATAGAATTAATTCAAATAAAATAAAATAAATTAAATTAAAATAAGATAATAATCAATAATAATTAAATTACTGAAAACACAAGCAATTACTATATAAATCATAAAGTACTGGTCAGTCTGGTAACTTAAGCCGGACCACAGTTAAGGGTCTCAAGTTAGATCAATTTAAGAAATCATTTAGTCAAATCTTAACGGTTTTTGACTAATATACAGGAGGCTTGGCGGAGACTGACCCCAATCCAACAACAGGTGCGGACATGTGGATTTTTATAGAGATCCGGTCCTAGTAACTTTAAATTGTGCATGGCATGTTGTTGAACTCTTTGGATGCATTACACAATAACCATGTAGATTTAGGAACAGATATTACAACTCAAGTTTCATGTTGAAAATGATCTCCTTTGTTAAAATGGCTATGTCAGACAGGCAAGTTTGCATACATGTTCATTAGGAATAAACTGAGTTGTATTAGTTTAACCTATTCTTACCTGAAGATCTTGAATTATGATTATGCGTGATTGGTACTAAAAGATGGTAACTGAATTTGAATGTCAATCAAGCCACTCTCCGGAGTCGGTCGGCCACCGGCTTCGGCCAGTTCGGTAGCGCTATTAGAATATGGAATTCCCTCGTGTGCCCGGAGTTAGGGATACGTCCCTCATGTGCCCAGTGGGTTAGGGAAAGGTTTCCTCCTGTGCCCAACCGGTTGGGTTAGGAAACCTGAGTGAGTTTTGATGATATGTTATATGATTATGATATGGAATTCCCTCACATGTCCAGAGTTAGGGATACGTCCCTCACGTACTCTTGGGTTAGGGAAAATATTTCGCCCTTGATTCTTTTGTGTGCATGTTCATGGAAAATGATTATAACGGAATCGATATGGGTTCACAGCTTGTTATGAAACTAAATAAATATTTTGCATTTGCATTTCATAGGTAATTTGACTAGTCTAGTTATTTAAATGGTTCATAAGTTACATATTCATTTTGATTGTTATGGGTGTTACTTCCGGGCTAAGATTTCAACTAGAAATCCACGTCTGGAACTAAAACCCGCACTGAGAATTTTATTCTCACTCCGCTTTTGTCTTGCATGTTCCCCGGCGGATGGGAGTTCCAGAAGACGCAATGCTTGCATTAGGAAATTGTTTTGGAGGGGCTGTGTCGGAGATCTCCTGTGCACGGAAAACTAGTGACCATATATTCATGAGATGATGGGAGATACTGTTGGAGTTATGTCCTAGAAGTCAATATTTAATGACTTATTTTCTTAGTTTATGTTAATGATGATATTTAATCATTTGTTCCTAGAATTTATTATTGACAGATCATTCAGGTTGAGGATCTGAATTGTAGATCTCTGTGGATCATTCATTAGAATGACAATAATAAATCTCAATCGTCCATAATCTTGATAATTAACAAGGAACATTAATTATCATAATAGATTAGTATGCAAGTTAAGTGATGATTAAGTCCTACAAATCATAGGTAAGGAGTTACCAACTTAATTGCATATGTGTATGTTATTGGAACATAGTACATGATTTGACCCAATGAAATAAACATATGGATTGTGTTAAGTGTCATTGTTTATTTCATATAAGTTTGATTCTAAGTTTGAGATGTTCACCTTTTCCACATGAGGATAGGTTCAATAAATATCGTCTAACGTTGATTCCTGATAAAGGCTGCTATAAGGACTTTATTTATGTTCTCTTGAATTGTGCGGAGAAAAGTTGTTCATCAAGAAAACCGTATGTCCCTCATTAGTATACCTAGTGAGTGATGATATCTGTTTGGGCCCCTTGATGGAGTTGGATCGTATGCATGCAAACTAGACGATCAACTCTAGATCAAGAAATGTATAATCTGCAAGAATGACACATTCCTATCTTGGATGATACAATGATATCATGTGACATAAGAATCAGACAAAGAAAATACTTATATTTCTTATGCAGGATTGAAATATTGTAACGGTACACTATTTATGCGAATTGGGAATCATAACGTGTTGCTAGATACCGTTTATGATTATTGGAAATAAATAGTGATTTATTCTCCATGGCCAACATAGCATAAATCCTCAAAGGGTCACACAAATAGGACTTTGACCACACAATGCATTATCTATTTATTCGCAACAGTGAGTATTGCGGAAATATGATGAGTAGATTAATTAATTATATACCGTTATGAACCGTTATAATTAATTAAGTCAAAGAGATCATATAGAAATAAATTAATGCATTATCTAATCCCAAAATAATTATTAATGAGTTAATAATTAATTTTAGATCAACACAATTTCAATATAAATGGTTATATTGATTAATTGGGCCGTTATTTAATAGGAAAATATATAGCCCAATTATAGAGCAAACTAATGGGACTTTAATTAGGTGAATTAAAGACCCAAATGAGATTGTGAGGTGGCCCATATAGGCCCAATTCTTGGCTAGCCATAGGGTGGCAAGAGGTGTAATTTTGGGAAAGTTTTTCCTAGGGTTTGAGTTCTATAAAAGGACCCCTTTGGAGGCTCCAAGAGCTAGCCTTTCTCTCTCCTCTCTTCCTTCCCTTTGTGGCTGCCACAAACCTCCTCTTTTCTCCATCTTTTGCTCATGTGTTGAGCTCTCTTCTCCATTTAAATGAAAGATTTAATTGCTAGAAGAGAGAAAGCTAATGTGATTAGGCTTGTTCTTGGGTGTGGTACCACATACCTTGAGAACGTGGTTAATCTCCTTGGTGGACTCGAGGCCGGCGGCACAACCATGGTGGTGGTGGTGGAGAAGGCACGCCATCGACTCCCATGCCATGGATTCGAGCCTCATGAATGCGATTTCATAAGAGGTACAATTCTTCCTACTCTCATCTTGAAATGCTTGTGAATGATGTTGAAACCTAGATCTCTTGTGTTTAGTTGTTGTTTCTTGCTATTTGATGGCACAAAAATGGAATTAAACACTTCCTAATAGATACTGTTAGGTCAGTTACCTATTGATAAGTATGTGTTGCGATCGACTGTCTGTCGATATATTTTGTTTTATGCTTTATTTTGTTTATACTCTTAACTTGATAATATTCGATTTATATTATCAGAAAAAAAAATTACTGCTAGTTTATTGTTAAGTTTTAGTTTAAGCCTTACGAGAGTACAATTATCTGTACTTTCGTGGCGGGAGCTGTCACGTCTGGCTGCGGGATGTGACAGTTGGCTATGAAAATAAATCGCTATTTATTTCCAATAATCATAAGCAGTATCTAGTAACACGTTATGATTTTCAATTAGCATAAATAAAAAATGTACTAATACAATCATTTAATCCTGCATAAGAAACGAGTATCTTATTGTTTTGATTCCTATGTCACATGATATCATTGTATAATCCAAGATAGGTTTGTGTCATTCTTGCAGATTATACGTTTCTTGATCTAGAGATGATTGCATAAGTTACTAGCAAACAATCCATCTCTATCAAGGGGCCCAGCAGATATCATCGCTCATCAGGTGAACTAATAAGGGACATACGGTTATCTTGATGAATAATTTTTCCCCGCACAATTCAAGAGAACATAAATAAAGTCCGTATAGCAGCCCTTATCAGAAATCAGCGGTAGACAATATTTATGAAACCTATCCTCATGTGGAAAAACTGAACCATCTCAAACTTGGAATCAAACACTGATAAAATAAATAATGGCACTTAACACAATCCATATATTTATTTCATCGGGGTCATGTCCTATACTATGTTCTAGTAACATATACATATGCAATTAAGTTAGTAACTCCTTACTTATGATTTGTAGAACTTAATCATCGCTTAACTTGCATACTAGTCTTATATGATAATTAATGTTCCTTGTTAATTATCAAGACTATGGAAAATTTCGATTTATTATTGTCATTTACTATTAAATGAAGTACAATGATCCACAATTCAGATCCTCAACCTGAATGAATTGTCAATAATAAAATCCAGGAACAAATGATCAAATATCATCAATCACATAAACTAAATATAAAATCATCAAATGATTGACTCGAATGACATAACTCCAGCAGTCATCGTAGAGATGGGTCAGAATTGAAAAGACGTTGTTAGAAGACAGACCACACTTGTCGGAGCCGGATTTTCATGCGGATCAATTTACTAACACTAGAGTATTTTGACACTTATGTCCCAACTTGTATGGATTTTCACACACAAGATTTGACACACAACATGATACGAGCACGACTAGAGGGTATGGCAGCTACTCAAGAGATACTCCATCATGTGCATGCCACTAAAAAAAAGAGTGTACTCAAACTTCACTTTGAAAAACATTTGATAATCAGTTGTGGCTATCTCCTTAACACCTTATCTCAAAGATGATTCAATTCTAGATGGAATGAGTGGATTAATTAGATCCTAAAAGATCAAAGAGCAGCTGTAATGATAATAAATAAGCTTGATAGCTATTTCCAATGCAAGAGAGGATTAAAACATGGAGATTCCCTCTTTTTTTACCTTTTCATCTTAGCAGTCGAGGGGCTCACCAAAATTCTTTCAAAATAGAATGGAGAGAAGTCATTTCTAATATCTTGGCTTCTCCCTAGCTACCTTCTAGATATAAATATAACATTTGTGATTCTCAAGACTCAATCATTTGGTATCTTGACAGTAGAGAATTTATACAGTTAGATCCTATACTCTTTTTTTAATAATCGAGGAGTTACCACTAACCTTAATAAAATTGTCTGGCCCATTAAATTATCCTTAAAGGCCAAGCTTTTCTTATGGTTACTAGTTACCACTAAACCAAAAGATACTCACAGTAGATAATTTGCAAAGCAAAGGTTAGTAGGGGCCTAAAAACTGTCCATTCTGCTACAATTCTAAAATAGTTGACCACATGTTTGTGAATTCTCCCCCCAACCAAAGACTTTTGGACATGATTTAATATGTTCAATGATAGAGGTATTAATCTAAATTGCACTTCTTTGGATGTTATCTGAAAAAGCATCAAACAATTTTAACTCTTAATAACATAAGCTTTGCCAAAGCTTTGTTGGCTTCATGGTGTTGGTAGTATAGACTGAAAAAAAAAAACCAATTGTATCTTTAGGGTTACATACTAAATTCAATGGTAGTTTCATTCATTTTGAAGCTTTGAACTTGTTTTTTTAATTGGACATGGATGAACAGCGGCTTAGCAGCTAATTTCAGGGACCTTGCAGCTTTATAGGCAACAACTTAAGAGAAGCTCAAATAAGGATTACATGAGGGACGAGCATACCAATACAGAGTATAGGATCTAACCATAAGAAAAATACTAAAGATATGATTATAAAATATAGAGATAATTTAGAAAATTTCCTAATACTTCCCTATAATTCCAAACCGTCAAACCGATAATATATCTATATGAGAATGGCTAACGTGCCATCCATTTGTCGTTGAGTCATTTTTCGAGATTAAAAAATTAAATGGTCAATCCAAACCGTTTAAGTTGTTCACCATATTGAAATACCCTTGGAGACCAAATTTTACATTTTTTGCTATTTATTATGATATTTTGAAAAAAAAATATATATAATCGGAGTATTTCAGGTCCTCCAATTAAAAATATCATAATAAATAGCAAAAAAAAATCGAAAAAATGTAAAATTTGGTCTCCAAGCATATTTCAATATGGTCATTGACTTAAACGATTTGGATTGACTGTTTGAATTTTGAATCTTGAAAAACGACTCGATAATAAATGAGTAGCACGTGTCATCGATGACGTATTAGCCATATATATATAGAGAGAGAATGGATATAGAACACTAATGTGTACGAACCGTCTCCGTACACATGAGTCGTTTTTCGAAATTCAAAATTCAAACGGCCGATCCAAACCGTTCAAGTTGTTTTCCATATTGAAAAACCCTTCGAGATAAAATTTTACATTTTTTTGAATTTTCTTACTATATATTATGATATTTTCAAAAAACACTACAATTGGAGTATTTCAGACCCTCCAATTTGAAAATATCATAATATATAGTAAAAAAATTTGAAAAAATGTAAAATTTGGTCTCCAATGGTTTTTCAATATGGAGAACAACTTAAACGGTTTGGATTGGCCGTTTGAATTTTGAATCTTGAAAAACGACTCATGTGTACGGGGACAATCCGTACACATTAGTGTATTTTATTCATTCACTATATATATATTTATATTTATATCCGATCTCTTCTCTTCTTTCCAACCCACCGCGGTGATGAGGTATTTATTCATAGTCGAACATTCTGGATTATCATGCTTGGGACACCTCATCAAATGTATATTGTCACAAAAATAAAATATTTTACTTTTCATAGTCCAGTAGCTAAAAACAAATCCTAAAATTTTAGATCTTGTGAGTCATTCAAGACATCTTTCCGTTTGAAATAGCTAGACACAATTGTTATGAAAATAACCACAAAGCGCTGTCACTATAAAAGGGTGAATAATGAATCATTTTATGTAACTTGCAAGGAATAAAAATTAGTTTGCATAGCCCCACTAAGAAATTAAAAACAAAACAGATGCAAAATCGATCCAAATCTCCAAAAGTAAATATCCTAAACTCCGAGCAAGCCAAAAGTAACATGGAAAGCGGTACAAGTTTTTTTTTTTTTTTTTTTTTTTTGCGCTATGTTATTTATAAACTAGAGGTATATTTTTTGTTAACAAGAATATTTTGTATATGACGCTAATTTAAGTTATAGTTTATAATATGCGCGCGTAATCTATAATCCACATTTGTGTGGCATACTACTACTATACTTGTTCGATCAGTAAAATTTTAAAAAGTAACAATATATGCAGTGCGAAGACATGGAATAGGGAATAGGTTGAAAATAAATTTTTAAATGACATATTCAACAACTGAAAAGTCATGAGCAAAACACAAAAATAAAATTTCATGCTATTTAGAAACCAATCGTTCACCGGTCAAACATCAATAAAGTAGAACCCGTCAAATTTTTCGAACCATTTGGTAGATGACCAATTAATTTCCAAATGCACCAAGTTTCATACGCAATATATCTAACAAACATAGAATTCATCTATAATTTTAATTTTGATATAATTCATTACATTTATGTGTGCCATGTCATAATTGTCGAATGAGTTATTTTCCCTATACTATGTCCTGAGGACAAAAATAGTCCACTAATTATTAGAACCAAGTACAGTATCAAATATCAGATGTAAGCAATGAAGATATCATTTGATAATAAATGGTATTGCAATATTGACATTAATTTTTCAAGTTAAATTGAATAAGATTGAAAAAATAATAATTTATAGGTACATTGCTGAAACCTGAATTTGTAGATAGGATACCGGTCAAATTTTTATGTAATTTGAGTATGCATCAAGAGCCGTAATATAAATTATTAAAAATTTCAAATCATTTCATTAATATGAAATCAATGTACTTATTCTCATCATCTTTTTTTACGTGCCGGATATTTTAACTATATAAGTCATGCTTATTATTTTGGATTTGAAATTTACTTTACTCTCTCATGCTAAGTTTGGATTTCTTGAGAATAAAATTAAGATTAGCTGTTCGGAATAATAAATATTATTTCTCGACGATTGAGAATAAGTTTTTTTTTTTAAATTAAGGGTGTTCTTTTTTAAGTGATCCAACATAAAAAAAAAATTATATTTCTAATGTGTTTGGATTATCTTTTTTATCCGCATTAAAAAAAAATAATTGGGACCACTTTTTAATCAAAATTGTGAAGATGATCCAAACACATTGGGAATAAAAGTTTATTTCATGTATAATTCTTGATCGTTCAAGAATGATATTTTTTATTTGGAATTACTAATTCTAATTTTATTCTTAAGCAATCCTTTGTTAGACGTGAGACGATTACTAGCAAACTAAATCAAAATGTTACTAGCATGGTGTTGTGCTATGTGATTTTAGATGATAATAATTCAGTATTTTCAATTCAAATATATTTAATTTTTAAATTAAATAATGATAAGTACAAATATTTTTAATATATTTAACAAAAAAGAGAAAATTATTTTTTATTATAGAAAATGCTAAAATGGAAAAATATATTTAATCAAAAATCGAGAATGAAAAAAAAATGCGGTCAATTATAGAAAAAATAATACGGTCACGGTTTTTAATTAATCCTATAGATTACGAAGGAACGATTATTATTTATTAGTCAAAATAACAAAATAGAATGGTCCTAATACAGATGGCAAAATCCCCTGATTAGCAACGTGGCCCACCAAAACTTGAATAGGGAAAAATGGTATTATTGGAAAAGTTATTATATACTTCTCTAGGGGCCAGACCATCAAGGGACCCACTAGGCACCTACTATAGTTGTCCACTTGTCGATAAGAGGTTTTAGCAATTTCACATGTGGGTCCTAAGAGTGCTAAACAAGGAGATTTAGATATGCTGCAGCCAATAACAACAGAAAAAAAAGATTTGCTTACCAATGGTATGATGCTAGCATGTAAGGAAATATTTATTCAACTTGTAGTTTATTGATTCAAATTTATAATAATAATGACCAAGTGGCACCTTTTAGTGATTACTTTCTCTTTGCTACGCTGACACAGCCTGACAGTAATTATAAAAAGGTTCAATTAGTAGTTGAGTGCATGCGATATTCCCCGAATATACTTATTGGCAGATTGAATTTTTTTTTTTTTTTGGCATTATTGTTACTATTTATTATGTTTTTGCACCTGCAATTTGCCACATTTTATTTGACTAGCATTAGGGGAATTTTGTGTATTGAAATGTGCAAGAAGACAAGAAAATGAATTTCTATGAAATTAATTTAATAAATTTTCCCCATGGAATTAATTTTGAAGTGGATTTGCTGCTAGATGCAGGCTCGCCAAGAGAAATCACCAACACATCATCCTATATATTATATATACTACCACCTTTATGTATGTATAATATAAGATACATATTATAGCGGATTAACTTTTGTATATGAACTTTTCTTAAGCAAATGATGACCATTCATTTCAAATTATGAACGACTGATATAATTTAATAATTGTTCCCCATGGTATTTAATTTTGAAGTGGATTTGCTCACTTAATTAATGTTATGATCGATGGAGGCTCGCCAAGCAAGAGAAACCACGAACTCATCATCCTATATATTATATACTACCATCACCATGCACCTTAATTTATATATATATGTATAATATCAGATAAATTTTATAGTGGATTAATTTTTATACATGAACGTTTCTTAAGCAGATAGCGACCATTCATTCAATAATATGACGATTGTAATAGAATTTTATAATTTTTCCCCGTGGAAATTTATTTTGAAGTGGATTTGCTCACTTAATGCTATGTTGGAGGCTCGCCAAGAGAAATCACCAACTAATCATCTTATATATATACTATATAGTTCCACCTTTATATATGTATAATATAAGATAAATTTTATAGTGGATTAATTTTTCTTTATGAACTTTTCTTAAAGAAATGCGACTATTTATTTAAATTTGAACGAATGTACGTAATAGAATAATTAAGGCTCAAACCGGCCTCAAAAAATTGTCCATAGGATAATGTTCCTGTACATAATGGATTGCTATGGAAAAATTGACATTATGACTTTTTCGCAGTGGTCTTGTCAATTTTCAGTAGAAAGTAAAATAGTTAACGCACACGCATCTAGAGAGAATAGAACTTTGCATCAAAGAAAATTCTGTCTTTCCAGAAAAGAAAATTGTTGGGGCTTAGAAATTCATGTACCTATTATGTAATGGTACTTTACCTCCCTCCTTGCTATTAATTCTTTTACTGGAGTGCAAAAATCCTTACGTTTTTTTTTTTTTGTTCTTTAATATTTGTACAGCAATCTAGAGTAGAATTTAGAAAGCAAACTAGAGTAAAAATGTTCGAAAAAAAAAATCGAAACTTTTACAAGAAAAGAAACTATACCATAATTTTCTCTAAAAAAATACCGAAAGCAACTATACAACTATATCATCAGTGAGTTAATCTGCTTTGGTTTCTTACAGTAATTACTTGTGATTACGACGTTAAAGCATTTATTAGTTTGAAATGATAAGGTGCGCAATATGATGTTATTAATTTGTCTCATAGTCTTGATGCAGATGGGCAAGAGAATACTGCAATGGCAACAGACGGACGATATTAATTCGAGCACATCCATGAAAGCAATGGCAACTTTATAAAAAGTAGTTTAAATGTAGTAAGTTATAAGAAGATACATGATAGGGGTCAGTGCGTATAATCTGGCATTAGATTAGATTTTGCTTTCACTTTCATAGCATATATTTGTAATTCAATTTGAGAATGACAGCATGGCTGCAATTGGGCCAACTCGGGATGCAATCTCTTCGTGAAAGAGAATTTAAAGCAGCAGGTTACCTTCTAATTGAGATAAAACCGTAAAAGTAAAACAAACAGAGAGGCCCAAGAATGGTTACGAGAATTGGGTAGATATTATGGGTGTGTGGTGATATTGAGCTCTTCTGTGGACTGGCGGGACAAACCTAGATTCATTCCTTTTTATGAAAGGCACCAATGTCGGGGGTTGCCTAAATTTAGATCCAAATTCGGCAGAACGCAGAACTAATTAATGATTCAAGAACATTTACATTTGTCTGCGGTATATAGAGATATCGACGACTACGCAGTACGCACCACGGTAACCCCGATTCCACATGTATGGAATAAATATTCAGTTTCCTAAGATAATAAAAAACGATCAAAGAATATATATTAAAAGTAACGCACAGAATTTTTAAATTTTCATATAACAATATATAGTCTAAGGAGCAATAAGATAATTTCTCTTTTTAATACAAATTACATATTATCTTGGAATTCTAAAGCATTAATAATTAAACTCAATAATTTAAAAAATAATAAAGATAGCAATAATGAATAAATTGGAGACCAAACTCATTATGATTCTTGGTGATCAAATCATTAATGATTCAAGAGACTATCACACTGGATATTACACTAATTATTTTGCGCATCAATAACCGGCCATCTTGTTGAGTTGAATCAAATATAGCAATCACCTCCAACTCCAAGTCTGTACCACTCAAGTTTGAGTCTGAATCTAAGTATGACCCTGTACACAAAATTTTAATATTATTGGATTTTTTACCTTTAGCCAAGGCAATTTTGATTTTTTTTTTCCAACTTATCTATCGATAATATAATATTAATTACATGTGTAAGCTTTATTCGGAACAAGCACAGGCTTTATTTTTTTTTAAAAAAAAGGGATATAATTAGTTATATTTGATCGACACAATAATTTAGTTTTTCTTTGCTACCAAAAGTGAGGAACAGTTTCATTTCATAGGATCACCAACAATAAAAATGGAAATAAGAGAGGATGTATGCCATGGGTTCCAGCGTATTTAATGCTAGCGGCCTAATTTTTTATGTCTTCTTATATTACATATTATTTTTTTGCGCCATGTACAGCGCTGTTATATCATTTTCAAAATAAACAACTATTCTATCATTAATGCGTTGAAATTTTTTCCTCGTACAATACAATATTGTAATTAAATTTCTTATTCATAAAATAAAGCTGTACTTATAATCAACTTGGTCCATGGCCAGTGCAGTAGCTCGTGAAGAGTCGAGATTATCATAATTATATAATAAATGGTAGCAAAATCGCAGTCAAGTCTTCAAAATTGAAGTAATCCCATTTTCAGTTACAAGAAGTCAAATACTTCATCTGGCATTCTGAGACAAGAAATATCTGTTGTGATGATTAAAATTTTATTTTTTTTTCAGATAAAGATAAATTATGTTTTCAACATTCCAAACAATTCTTAGTTACTAATGCTTGATTGTTAATTACATGCACAACATAGCTTGAAATTTGGATTGGCCATTGTAATATCGAAAATCAAAATCCGATCGTGTTTGACAAACTCAAGTGTCAAACATATTTGACTGTAACATTACTCTTTGTCTATACTCCATACTATAATTGTATTATTTGCTTAATTAAACTTCTTGTCACTGCCGTTATTAGACAAGGAATGAAAGAAACATATAAGAGTAGAAAGAGGCGTACTATTTCAGAGTAGAAGAAGCAAATCATTTTGGAGAGTACTTAATTTATATATTATTATTTTTTCTTTCTAGATACGGAAGAACATCCCTATTGATTCGCATAAATGGAGTGGAAATTGTGACTTCAAAATTACTGCGAGTAAGAGATATCAATATCAATATGGCTACATATGCCTCTAATTAAGTGAACTTATTTGAATTTATTATATGTATGTTGATGTTGATGTTGGTGAGAAAGGCCCCCCAAAAACAGTGACAAAGTGCTACTTAATGAAGATTAATATGATGTATATATAGATAGACCTTTGTTACTCGATCTGCCATCTTAAACCACCTCATTAATTAATGCAACTATTAATACTAACTCGAAGGTCGCTATAGAGAAAATCCATTAGTATTTGTGGAATTCGATCGCTTGATTTTACATAATAGAAAAGGACTCTTCTTTTGTTTTCAGTATATCAATTTCGGACAAGCCCGTAACAAATGTTACTATCGAATTATCGTATCGATCAAATATATTATTATTAATACTATATATATATTAATATTTTATTTATTTTATGTCACATCCCAATCTGATCTCTGACGAAGAGATATAATCTCTACCGTATCCTATTAATTGTTATTTCTTCCACGATATGTATATATATACTCTTTGATAAAAGTGTGGGTTTAGCCCATCCCTTTTCATTTGATATCTTCTTTTTTTTTCCCCCGAAGTTATATGCCTCTTTCTACTCCTATCAGTTGCGAACCAGAATTATACTATAGAGGGGATCAAGGGGTCCGAAAACTCAAAACTTCAATTGAAAATGACAACAAAGGATAATACGATCAAGGGTGTGTTTGGATGCATAAGAATAGGGTGTTAGATAAGAATAAGTTCTAAATTTTTATTCTTGTGAAACTCAAACAACACGAGAATATGAAATTTGGACTTATTCGGACCCTTATCCCTATACTAACAAAATCATGACATAAGAATAAGAAATAAATATTTATTTTTTTCAAGCATTTGAGTTTGTAGGGATATTAGGAAATGTAGTAGGTAACGTGTATGTCATGTAATGGAAGCCTCCAGTATACACAAGACTGGAGAGCTAGCCTCAGTAGTTAGGTGTATAGTTAGTGTTAGGAACTCAAGTCCTTGTGCAATTTTAATTTTTATTAACATTTAATAAGTAATTAACAAGCACGATTAACGGATCTAGTTATTCAAGTATTTAATATATAAAAGAGAACGTGTAGGATATTATACCTCTTCTAGTATCGTAACTAGAAGGCTCGACCTTTACTTAGGAGTCGATGGATGCGCACATTTGCTGCCTCTAGTCCACCTAGAAGATTAACCAAAGTCTATAAACAAGTGCTAGCTTGTTTTGAGACGATAGCTAATTCCCTTTTGATTTTTCTTCGCGCGATTAACTATTTTTCTTGGAAGAAAAAATAACGCTCAACACATGAGCTATTGAGAGAGAGATGGAGGTGCCTAGGGCAGAAAAATTTCTGCTCTTCTATTTCTTACGCAAGGGAATAAGAAGAGAGAGGCAAAAGATCTAGGGCTCGGTGTTTCCTTAAACAACGTTGCCATATTTTGTTATTTCTAAACCTTGCTCTCTTTCCATAATTTTGTCTTGACAAAATTATCCCTTCATTGCTGAAATTTTGTGTATGATCATAGGCTATATAACATATTATATTAGCCTATTAATCAACTCTATTAATTAATCTCAAATCAGGCTTTTAATTAACTGATTAAATAAAAGACTAACTAGCTCAGTATAATAAATATATGTTGAACGAATTTAATTATTAACATATTAATAATTAATTTTGGAATTAGCATATGCATTATATTGTTTCTATATGATCCATTTAAGTTAATTAATTATAATGGTTCATAACGATATATAATTAATTAATCAACTTATCATATTTTCGCAGTACTCGCTACTACAAATAAACAAATAATGCACGTATGGTTAAAGTCCTATTTATGTGACCCTTTGAGGATTTATGCTATGTTGGCTATGAAAATAAATCGTTATTTATTTTCAATAATCATAAGCGGTATCTAGCAACACGTTATGATTCTCAATTAGCATAAATGAATAATGTACTAATACAATCATTTAATCCTGCATAAGAAATGAGTTTCTTATTGTTTTGATTCCTATGTCACATGATATCCTTGTATAATCTAAGATAGGAATGTGTCATTCTTGCAGATTATACGTTTCTTGATCTAGAGATGATTACACAAGTTGCTAGCAAGCAATTCATCTCCATCAAAGGGCCCAGTAGATATCATCGCTCATCAGTTGAACTAATGAGGGACATACAGTTATCTTGATGAACAGTTTTTCCCCGCACAATTCAAGTGAACATAAATAAAGTTCGTATAGCAGCCCTTATCAGGAATCAGCGGTAGACGATATTTATAGAACCTATCCTCATGTGGAAAAACTGAACCATCTCAAACTTGAAATCAAACACTGATAAAATAAATAATGACACTTAACACAATCCATATATTTATTTCAGCGGGGTCATATCCTGTACTATGTTCTAGTAACATATATATATGCAATTAAGTTAGTAACTCCTTACTTATGATTTGTAGAACTTAATCATCGCTTAACTTGCATACTAGTCTTATATGATAATTAATGTTCCTTGTTAATTATCAAGACTATGGACAGTTTCGATTTATTATTGTCATTTACTATTAAATGAAATACATGTTGGAATTGTGTTCTAAAAGTTATCTTATAGTGATTACTTTTATATGTTATATTTATGAATTGGATGTTATTACATTTTGTTCCATGAGTTTATATTCATATTTAGAAGTGTTCAAGAAGATGCTCTTGGTCTTGAACCGCAGAACTCTAAATAAAATGAATATATATCTCTAAAATGATCACAGGTCTTGGATATTAGCAGGAACACTAATATGCCATATAAGACTGTCGTGTTGATTAAAAGTACGTTGTAGTTCTGTAAACGTTGATAAAGGATTATCATTTAATAACACGAGTATATGAAAAGTTTCATATATTGAACAGACCTAATTGATAAAAATATTATATGGATTGTGTTTGTGTCATTAATATTTTTATCGTGTCATTAATTCTAAGATTGATATGATATATTTTTCACACAAGGGATATGCAACGTAATTATTATTAAAAGCCATTTGAAGCAAGTGGTGATAAAAGTAATAGTTCTTTGTATGTAACTTGTGTAGGAGGAAAATATATATGTCAATAGCTAATTGCCACTCATTAATTGAGGAATGATATTATAAAGGACCCCTTGGTAAAGTGAGATTATAAATGGATCCAATATAACTGAAGTACAGTTATAATTATATAATCCTACTTGTTAGAGACCAAGAAAAGATTATAATATGAAGATGACACAGTCCTACTTTGTATAATAATCATAATATCATATGACAACGAATAGACACAAGTAATGTTAATAACATTACTAGAAGGATCGTGTTTCGTAAAAGGATTTGCTAAACATCTATATTATTTGGGTAACTGTAATGTATGCTAGAGTACCGCTTATAGTTTATGAAATAAAATATTTATTCCATTGCCAACATAATATGGATCCTCAACATAGGTCACACCAACTGAATGGGAAACAAGAAATATATTTTCTATGTACAAGGTTTCATGTTGCATGAAATAAAGTACAAATAGAAAATTATATCACATGACGTGATTAAGTAGCAAAGAATAAATTTATTAATATGTGCATATTATGAGGATAATATAAGTTTCACATATTATAATAATATATGAATATTATTATGAAATGTACAAATTTATTTGAAGCCCAAGCCCAATTATTTTAACAAATGAAGAAAGAAAGAAGGCCATAAATTCGGGTCAGAATTTGAGCCAACTTTAAACAGAAAATTAGTATAGCAAACGATAACCATTTTGGGCAAATGATGTATGAAAATTATAGCCCTTGAAGTGTAGAATCCAATGGTCCAAGTTTCAGGACGTTTGGAGTTTCCTACAGAGAGTTATCAAGGTTTTAGTGCTGCAACGTCAGAAATTAAAGTGCTGTTTTAATTTCTGGTTAGTGGCTTTAAATGCTATATGAAATTGAAAGGTTTCTTCTTATGTTTTAAAGGTAAAGCAGATCAGAAATTTGTGTACAAGTAAGTCTTCATGTGTTGAAGCTTTGTTCTTCTTTTCTTCTAAATACTTATTAAAATATTCTATCGATTAAGCAATCGATTAAGATACGGGCGACGGAGCTAGGTGTTGATGGAGAGTTCGCTAGCACGGATTCGACTGTCATTCTTGTTTCGGATTCAAGGTGAACCGAAGAGGAATAGAGCTTCGTTAAAGACCATAGGTATGGTTCTACAATCCTTATTATAGGAATATATTTGATTGTGATGCAAATAAATTAAAGGAAAGTTAGCAATAATAAGAACGATCCTAGATGTTATCGGTTAATAAAATTTTAAAATTACCTGATTCGCATCATTAAATCCTTTAATTGATATCAGAGCATAGGTTCTTTATTATTGCTAATTAGACTATTTTATTATGTAATTTTAATTACATAATTGCTTAGTTAATTGTTCTTTTGTTTTGCGGTTCTAAATTCGTGCTGAATTTTTGTTACACGTTTTGCAATATTGTAATAAGATTACTGGTTAATTATTTTTATATTTTCTAAAATTCTTACTACAGTAGAAGAAGTTTAGAATAGGATAATTATATAGATCAAGGTTTTTGGACAGATCTATGAGATTAAACAAAAATAAAGAAAATAGTGCGCTGCTGGAATTTTTCAGCAGCAGTAGCAGTTTTTGCTGAAATCAAAATAACGTTTTCTCTTAAATGGATTAACATATTTTGATGAAACCAGTTTCTAAATTTAGATATTGAAGTCTAATTTTGAAATAATAAAACTTTCCTGTAAAAAGTTTTATGAAATTTCGTCACAAAGGCAAAACAACAGCAGTGCGTAGTTTTTCTGTGACAAGGACAATAACGGTTTATATTTTCTTTTAAATGATTAAAAGATTATTTTTCAAACTATGGTGCAAATTGTAACAGAGAATTATAAATCATTTTAGGGATTTAAATGATTTAGGGAACCGCAATTACTTAAGAAATGGAAATTAATTAAAAGGTACAAAATAGTGCATCGGTATGCAATTTCTATTATAATTTTGTTTTGCAGGGAACTGAGTTTGTATGTCTCATTCCAATGCCTTGTGTGATGTAAATTTTATGTGATGTGTATGTTTGATTGTAAGCAAGTTTAATAAGCGTTTATAATTAGGCACAAAAGGCAATTTATGTATAGGATGCCTTTATTTATTTTTACATCATATGCATTGTGAGAATGAGATGGGTTCCTAATACTTGCACTTAGCAAATTTTATTCTTGAAAGGATTCATAATAAAGTTTGGGGCAACATATTTATTTTTATGCAATTTTTCATCCATTGGTGCAAGAAGGCAAAGCAATGGATGAAGAGAAGCGCAAGAGGCATACAAACTCGCAAATATTTTGTGATTGTTTTATGTTATGTGCTTTATGATTATATGTGAATGATATGTTAGGATAGGTATGGGTGTATGGAAACAGGACCTACCAAACTATAGTCACATTTGAAATGTCCAATGAAAAATTAAGTATTTTTCCTTCTTATTTTATCCACTTTAAGCTAATGATTATTAAGATGCATGAGTGTAATTTTTAATCTTTAGAAATCGTGGAATGTGTTAGGATATATTATCAGGCCATTGATAAATGGATTAAATGTGAGGCATTTGGTACATTTATTTTATGGAGATAATTAGTCGAACATATTGACCAATAAAATAAGTTTGCTTAAAGGGAAGTCAAGATCTAGGCTTGAAGTCTCGGGAAAATCGTTTAATAAGAAAAGTTTCTTAATAAACAACAAGAGTCATAAAGTTTAGAAAATTGCAAACGATTGCAAAAGTTTTTCTAAAAGGTTATGATTAGTAAAAGATTACTTACCTTGATTTTATAATTCGGATGAGTTCGCTTTATTTATGATAGGATCTTGAATATACTGCATAATGGACAAATTTAAATATGTAGTATGAAGTGTTACATAAATATTAACATGAAATCCTTTAATTTTATTTCTATAGAATGACAAACAACGTACTTATCAAATCCATAACTTGAAAAGTGCTTGTTGGAAAATGTTAGTTCTAATTTTCTTGATTAGAAAGTAAAACTCCAACTTATCATCAGATAGGAGGATCTTGTAAATGTATTGGAGCACAATGCACCATTACTAAGTATGGAACCCTCTGATGAAGAAAAATGCTAGGCGTGAAAGGTATTGCAAAATGAATTGGATGTTCAAGATCTCATGTTGGCAAGTATAGTAATTGAACTTACTAGAAAGTTCATAAATCATACTCCAAAAGAGATAATGGAACTTCATTCAAGATGTTCTTGCAATCACAGAATAGCAAGAAAGTTCAAAAGAAAGGCAAAAAAGAAGATGCCTAAAAGGAACAAGGGGAAAGGAGAAGCTCAAGCGAGCACCTCCAAAAGCAAGAGAAAAAACTTGCTAACTCCGCAAACTGAGATTGTCATGAGTAAGGACGTTTCAAGGTGAATTGTCCAAAGTAAAAGGCTGACTTAGACTCAGGCAAAATAAAGCGGAAGCGTCCCAAGGTTCCAAAAGGTATATATGTTATTGAAATTAATTTAACCACATCTATTCACGATTGAGTAACTGATACTAGATCGTGTGCTCATATTTGTGTAAATATGAAGGTACTAATGAATAGAAGACATCTCAAGAGAGGAGAAGTCATTTTGAAGGTGGGCAATGGTGTTAGCATCTCGGCAATGGCCATTGGTTCGATAAACCTTCATTTATCTAGTGGTTTAATAATTAATTTGAATAATGTTTATTATATTCCGTCTATATGTAAGAACATTATATCTGTGTCGTGTTTGGACAAAGATGATTATGTATTTACTATTTCAAACTCGTGTATGAGTATTGCAAAAGATGGAATTTTCTATGCAAATGCTACTGTTCATGATGGTTTATATTTGCTAGAAGTGAATGATAAACATGTTCTAAATGTCAATCATAAAAGACTCAAAGTATCTCATGAAAATAACACTCTCTTATGACACTATCGTCTTGGTCATATAAACGAGAAACACATTAAGAAATTACAAGATGGTAATCTTCTTGGTCTCATGGATTGCGATGCAATAGAGACATGTGAATCTTGTTTAGTTGGTAAAATGACTAAGAAACCTTTCAAGAAGAAAGATTCAAGGGCAAAAGACTTGTTGGAATTGATACATTCTGATGTATGTGGTCCAATGAGAACAAGTGCACGAGATGGTTTTAGGTACTTCATTACGTTCATAGATGACTATAGTCGTTTTGGCTATGTTTATCTAATGAAGAACAAGAGTGAATCTTTTGACAAGTTCAAAGAATTCAAGAATGAAGTCGAAAATCAACTTAATAAGAGAATTAAGATTTTGCGAACTGATCGTGGAGGAGAATACTTGAGTAATGAATTTGGTACATATCTGAAAGAGTGTGGTATCATACCACAATTGACTCCACCAGGAACACCTCAGTGGAATGGTGTATCTGAGAGGAGAAACAGAACATTGCTTGATATGGTTCAATCAATGATGTGCCAATGCCTCTTTATTTTTTGGGACATGCATTGCTAACTGCGGCTTACACACTGAATATTGTTCCATCCAAATCTGTCGAGAAAACTCCATACGAGTTGTGGACAGGAAAAACTCCTGAATTATCTTTTCTCAAAATTTGGGGATGTGAGGCTTACATCAAACGATTGATGTCAACCAAACTAGAACCCCAAATGGAAAAATGCTTCTTTATAGGTTATCCGGAAGAAACAAAAGGATACTACTTTTGGCACAAGTCAACAAATAGAATATTAGTTGAAAGAGGTGCAATTTTCTTAGAGAAAGAGTTTCTCGAAAGAATCAAAAGTAATGGGAGTAGTGTAACGCTTGAGAAAACTCAAGAAACATTACAAGACCTCGATCAAGTCATGGATGACACACATGTAGATCGAAATAACCCAACCATAGTTCCGACAGCTAGTGGGAGCATTAGTGTACAGGTTCCTCAACCTATTGAGGAAGAGGTTCACACATCACCACATAGTGTTCAATCGAGTATTGAACTAATTCCACAAGAAATTGTGCAAGAAGTTCAAGATACTCAAGATGAGCATAAAGAGCTACAAGAACTAAGAAGGTCAACAAGATCTAGAAAGAAACCTGATATATATCTAGGACTTCATGAGATCTTGGTAATGGATACGGATGATCCAAAGACCTTTGAAGAAGCAATGAAAAGAGAAGACTCAAAATCATGGTATGAAGCCATGAAATCTGAAATGCAATCTATGTATGATAACCAAGTGTGGAACTTGGTAGATCTTCCTCAAGAAAAGAAAGCTGTTCAAAACAAATAGGTTTTCAAGAGGAAGATGAACATGGATGGAAACATGACAACATACAAGGCAAGGCTTGTAGCGAAAGGGTTTAGTCAAGTTCAAAGAATTGATTATGACGAAACTTTCTCGCCTGTTGCAATGTTTAAGTCAATTCGGATATTACTAGCCATTGCCGCATTTTATGATTATGAAATATGGCAAATGGATGTCAAAACAGCATTCCTGAATGGAAATTTGGAAGAGGATGTGTACATGGTACAACCTCCAGGTTTTGAAGATCCAAATAATGACAGTAAAGTATGCAAACTTCAAAGGTCTATATATGGACTGAAGCAAGCATTAAGGAGTTGGAATAAGCGCTTTGATGAAGAGGTTAAATGCCTTGGATTTATTCAAAGTAAGGAAGTTCCTTGCCTATATAAGATGGTCAGTGGGAGTTGTATAACCTTGTACATACAAGATGGTCAGTGGGAGCTATATACTTTTTGGTTTTGTATGTTGATGACATACTATTGATAGGTAACTTTGTTCTCTTAATGGAGCAAACAAAACTTCATTGAAAGAGATTTTCTCAATGAAAGACTTGGGTGAAGTCCAATATATCTTAAGAATCAAGATATGTAGAGACATGTCACGTAGACTCATTGGCTTAAGTCAACGTACATACATTGACAAAGTGTTGAAACGATTCGACATTCAAAATTTCAAGAAAGGAAATGTACCAATGAGTCAAGGTGTAACACTTTGCAAGTCTAAACGTGCTGTGACACGTAAAGACATTGAAATCATGAAGAATGTAGAATATGCTTCTGCAATTGGTTCTATCATGTGTGCTATGGTGTGTACACGGCCTGATGTCACGTATGCTCTAAGTATGACAAGTCGTCATTAAGCCCATGCAGGTTCTGCACATTGGAGTGTAGACAAGAATATCCTTAAGTATCATAACATAACTAAGGATAAATTTCTTGTGTATGGAGGGAAACGAGAACTCGTTGTAGAAGGCTACACCGATGCGAGTTTTGCAACCTATTATGATGATAAAAGGTCGTAATTTGGATATGTATTTAGTCTGAATGGATGTGCTGTTAGTTTGAAAAGGTTCAAACAATTAGCAAACAGCTGACTCAAGCATCCAATCAGAAGTGATGGTTGTTGTTAAAGCCAACAAAGTAAATGTTTGATCATGGAGTTCATTGAAGAACTTGACGTGGTTTACACCACAAGATCAAACATATAGATAGAAAATAATTTGTCATTCAATACTTCATTAAAGAAGATAGATTAAAATTATTAAAGGTGAACACGGATAATAACACAACATATCCACCAACAAAGCCTTATTCTCAAGCCAATGACAAAGTCCACTTTGATTCCACGTGTTTGAAGATGCATGGAGAGTGGATAGAGATAACATAATGAGTCAAAAGGCAACCCAAGTTTTGGAGTTAATACATAGGAATGTATAAGAAGTAACTTTAAGAACAAGTGGGAGATTGTTGGAATTGTGTTATAAAAGTTATCTTATAGTGATTACTTTTATATGTTATATTTATGAATTGGATGTTATTACATTTTGTTCCATGAGTTTATATTCATATTTAGAAGTGTTCAAGAAGATGCTCTTGGTCTTGAACCGCAGAACTCTAAATAAAATGAATATATATCTCTAAAATGATCACAGGTCTTGGATATTAGCAGGAACACTAATATGCCATATAAGACTGTCGTGTTGATTAAAAGTACGTTGTAGTTCTGTAAACGTTGATAAAGGATTATCATTTAATAACACGAGTATATGAAAAGTTTCATATATTGAACAGACCTAATTGATAAAAATATTATATGGATTGTGTTTGTGTCATTAATATTTTTATCGTGTCATTAATTCTAAGACTGATATGATATATTTTTCACACAAGGGATATGCAACGTAATTATTATTAAAAGTCATTTGAAGCAAGTGGTGATAAAAGTAATAGTTCTTTGTATGTAACTTGTGTAGGAGGAAAATATATATGTCAATAGCTAATTGCCACTCATTAATTGAGGAATGATATTATAAAGGGCCCCTTGGTAAAGTGAGATTATAAATGGATCCAATATAACTGAAGTACAGTTATAATTATATAATCCTACTTGTTAGAGACCAAGAAAAGATTATAATATGAAGATGACACAGTCCTATTTTGTATAATAATCATAATATCATATGGCAAGGAATAGACACAAGTAATGTTAATAACATTACTAGAAGGATCGTGTTTCGTAAAAGGATTTGCTAAACATCTATATTATTTGGGTAACTGTAATGTATGCTAGAGTACCGCTTATAGTTTATGAAATAAAATATTTATTCCATTGCCAACATAATATGGATCCTCAACATAGGTCACACCAACTGAATGGGAAACAAGAAATATATTTTCTATGTACAAGGTTTCATGTTGCATGAAATAAAGTACAAATAGAAAATTATATCACATGACGTGATTAACTAGCAAAGAATAAATTTATTAATATGTGCATATTGTGAGGATAATATAAGTTTCACATATTATAATAATATATGAATATTATTATGAAATGTACAAATTTATTTGAAGCCCAAGCCCAATTATTTTAACAAATGAAGAAAGAAAGAAGGCCTTAAATTCGGGTCAGAATTTGAGCCAACTTTAAACAGAAAATTAGTATAGCAAACGATAACCATTTTGGGCAAATGATATATGAAAATTGTAGCCCTTGAAGTGTAGAATCTAATGGTCCAAGTTTCAGGACGTTTAGAGTTTCCTACAGAGAGTTATCAAGGTTTTAGTGCTGAAACGTCAGAAATTAAAGTGTTGTTTTAATTTCTGGTTAGTGGCTTTAAATGCTATATGAAATTGAAAGGTTTCTTCTTGTGTTTTAAAGGTAAAGCAGATCAGAAATTTGTGTACAAGTAAGTCTTCATGTGTTGAAGCTTTGTTCTTCTTTTCTTCTAAATACTTGTTAAAATATTCTATCGATTAAGCAATCGATTAAGATACGGGCGACGGAGCTAGGTGTTGATGGAGAGTTCGCTAGCACGGATTCGACTGTCATTCTTGTTTCGGATTCAAGGTGAACCGAAGAGGAATAGAGCTTCGTTAAAGACCATAGGTATGGTTCTACAATCCTTATTATAGGAATATATTTGATTGTGATGCAAATAAATTAAAGGAAAGTTAGCAATAATAAGAACGATCCTAGATGTTATCAGTTAATAAAATTTTAAAATTACCTGATTCGCATCATTAAATACTTTAATACAGTGATCTACAATTCAGATCCTCAACCTGAATGAATTGTCAATAATAAAATCCATGAACAAATGATCAAATATCATCAATAACATAAACTAAATAATTAAGTCATTAAATATTGACTTCTAGGACATAACTCCAACAATCTCCTACTTGGCCTAGAGTCAATAAATAGTGACTTCTAGCCAACAAAGAATTGAGAACGATGTCATATATCTACATATATACATGTCTTGAACCTCATAAAATAATACACTTAAAAACAGCCACTCATACGTCCATTACGTATGGATGAACAATTTCATCTCGTGTACTGCTTAAGGTAGAGGTTATGTTAGAGTCTCCGCTGTGTTCGCGAAACTATCCATGTTGTTTGACCTAATACATATATATATTATTACGTATATGTTCTTGATCATCATCATATGCGATCAAGTGATATTGTCATAGATCATATTTGGACCTTCAATACGATATTGGGTTATTTGAGACTAAGCTATGGTTCGAGATGCATAGAACCATATTAGCTTGACTGAGAACTTTCGATCCAAACTATCCTCTTTCGTTGCTTCACAAGTTGCTATGTATTTCGCTTTAGTGACGGAAACGGTTGTAATATTCTATTTAGAACACCTTCTAAACTTACAATACCACATTTAAGCAAAATATGTAGCTCAATTGTGATTTATCAATCTTTTGAAATAAGCATCCGTGTAACAACTTACACGAGCTATTTTCCATCTTAACAGATGAAAAAATATATCTCTCTTTCTCATAAGATACTCGAGGATATTTCCGATTATTGTCCAAATGTGTTTTTCCTTGTATCCAATTGACAACTGCTTGTCATACTCCTTGGGTACAACACATTGGGGCATGTGCATAATTATGGCTTACATAATGAAACTCATAATAAAAGAATACTCGAATTGTTTCGTGCACTCTTCTTGAATTGAGTCGCAACACACCGAGTCGAACTCAAGTGTATGCCATATAACGTGGTTAGACATCTTTTCTTGGAGTCGACCATTTATATTTCTACAACACTATATCATTTTATGCACATTAGCTCAAACCTAACATCCATCATAGTCTATCTCCATAGATTTTGTTTCTTAGGATTTAGGTGATCTTGCCCAAGTTTTCATTAAGAAAACATTCTTCAATGAGATCTTAACAATATTCGTTTCTTCAATGTTATTCCCAATTTTGTTACCTTATACAATTTTAGTAACACAATTATGCTCTCACTGAATCTCTTGTCCATACAAGATGCTTTTGATGAAATTCAACTCCTTGGATTTCTTGTCAAAATGTTTATTCCACAATACTAGCTTCAATCCATTAATGGATCATTGAACCATACATCTGTTTCCAGCAGTACATCAACATAAAACTTTCGGTTTGTATCGTATACACAACCTCTTTCTTCATTCAATCGAAGAAGGCGATTTTTTATGTGCATTTCCATATATCAATATATATGAAACATAACAATTGCTAGAATGGTCTTTATTGACTTTAGACATAGCTACAAGCAAGAAGCTGTGCTTTGTATATAGTCGACCTGTGATCCATGTCAATCTTTCATTAAAGATCTAAATGTTCTTGATGGATTAATCATTTATATGATTAAAGGTACAACCAAGGTCTGTATCTTGTTGGTATACATGGATTGCATTTAAAGATCATATGGACTTAAACCACACCTGTGGAATCGGATCTTTCCATCGCTTCATTATTTGTCAACGTATCCTCATATGCCAAGTATGAGGGTATTGTGAAGTCTATGCACCTTTCGGTTAGGTAGTCACTCTCGTTGACTTTTGTAGGATTAGTGCTCGAGATTCATGAACTATTTCTACAACGGTTTGTAGAAAAAGTTCTTGATCCTTATCTATCTTTTGAGTTTCTCGAATATCATCAACTAGTGAGACATTTGAGTCCTCATTGGAAGGAGCGCACTTCCTTTCACAACAGTTTGTGAATAAAGTTTCGCTCTACTCCCACTAAGCACCATATATGGAGTGACAAGTTTTCCATAAGGTATTTCTTGTAGTGATGCATAAACTCCTTTAATGCTCACCTTACTCCCACTACTTCTTCTTGAGAAAATTATTCTCCAAGACTACATCATGATGAGCAACAACTACCTTATACTTATCATGTTCGTATAAGTAGTACCTTTCGATCTGTTCAAGGTATCCTACAAAAAATTAAGTGCCCTATTTGGATCTAAGCTTATCAATCAACAAACTTGAAATAAGCTCCTTAACACCAAATCTTGAGAAACAATGTACTTAGAGATCAAATCTCGTAAGATATCTTTCTCAATGGACTTCGATGGAACATCATTCAGTGTAAACAACATTGTCCTCAAACACGAATCCCCAATTTAAGTTGAATAAGTCAATTTGATTTGTTACCGATCGAATTATATCAAATAAAGTTCGATACCTCCATTCTTGGATACACTATACTAATATAATGTTCCTAATGGAGTGAGTTGTGAAACTATTTTCACATTCATTAGATAATACATCAAATCATATGACTTAGATATTTACCATGAACAATTATAAGACATACTTTTCTTGAATGGTCTTTCAACTTCACTCTTGAACTCCTTTGAACTAGACAAAAGATTCATACTTACACCTTATCAAATAGATACGTCAATATCTACTATGATCATTGGTCAAGTAGTAAAGCGTCAACAACCTTTCATTACACAAGTACTTTTAGGTCTACATACATCGACATGTACAAGTCCTAATCAAGTTACTTGTCCTTAAACCTTTATAGGTCAAAGGCGCTTTTGTCATTTAACAAACATGATTCGCATATCTCAATTGATTCGCAATCGAATTGATTCACGAGCTCTACGCTATGTAGACTCTTATAATGCGATTCTCGTTCATGTATGTAACTAAGCGGCTATTTCACATGAAAGTCAAACACTTTATGTGAAGTCTTACGCATCCTATTTGTCATTCAAAATTCATTTATCTATTTCAAGCATATTCAAGCAATAGGCATGAAATCATATAAACAAATCCACAGTAAAAGAACATCGCTTGTCTTTTACAAAATGTAACCATCCATCATCTATATGAATAGAGATAAAGTTTTAAGGATATGAAGAACGAGGTACTCGACCTACAATTCATTTTAGTAAAGACGAATCTACGCATCTAACGGTAGTGGCTTAAACGAATAAGCCATTTTCTTATACGGAGTTTACTTTACTATTCTCGAACTTTCTCTCATTCTTCATTGCCTACACATTTCATTAAATGCAAGTACATGAACTAGTACAAAGTTACTTGTATGAATTAGAGATAGTGAGACAAATTGAACGACAAATACTCATTAAAGGATTAGAACACGATAATCATGGTACTTCGGACAACCTTTCAAATACCTTCAATAAACAGTAAATGAAACATCTTATGTGACACACGGTCACATAAGGGTCTCGAAGTTTCAATTCATACCTTAGTCAAGTATTCCTTTAATACTTAACTAATCACCTTTTTGCACCAACAAGTGTGCGAAAGGTAACATTATATCCTTCATCAATTAGGGAGAGATTACATGACAATAACAACAACCTTTGATATTGGAGATCTCAATATCTCTAGTTGCCAATTAGCTACTCAAACCTTTCGGTTCGCAAGCCAATGAAACGTTCATGTATCTTCTTGAAAAAAATCTCTCTTGCTCAATTCATGCTCGATTACTTGATCATAAATGGTTGAGTCAACATCTACTTTCTCTAAGAACTCCTTCTTGAGTAAGTGGACGAGAGCATATGTGCCAATCTAATCCGTGTGAATTCTCTAATTCAAAGGTCTAAAGATCTTAAAATGTGGATATCGGCATCCGCTTTATTATTGAAGAACTTTTCGCAAAAGTCTATCAATCATCACGCGATGCTTTATTTGGGAGGTCGAGGAAGAATTGGGGAATTAACATGCTCAAGTTTCTCTTCTCTAAGAACATGTCATAGAAATCGGTACTACTTCTCCAAGTAAGTACCTTTAGAAACGAGTTTGTTCTTTCCAAAGATTGATCGTAACGAAATTAACACATTTAACATCTATAACAATTTAAATTTAAGGTCTTTTAGTTTATGCAATGTTTTGTTTATAATGATAAACAAAACTCCCATTACATTTATTTAATGTCCCAAATGTAGTTGGTTTTCCAAGATCCCCATTTTCATCAAGTGCTATGGCACGTCACCCTACTTAACTAGACAAGGTAGGTTCTCCAACCAATCATACAACTTTATGATTCTTGGTTCGCAACGCGAACTTCGCCCCGATGTCCAAGAAACTTGTTGGGTCCATCGATAAGCAACCTCTCTCTATTTGCTCCTAACAAATCTTATTTGTACCCCTACTTCTGAGTGGCAACCATGACGTCCGCTATGGCGGACCGCGCCATGAGAAGACAAACGGCGTGAAGGGGATAGAGAGAAGGAGAGCGTTTGGCTTAATCAAATTATTAATGAGACTATTCAATTATGTGACTCTTGTTTGGTGGTCGTGTCAACATACACCCATACTTATCCTATGACATTTCATAGCATACAAACAAAAACACATAATAATAAGCATCTCAAACACAAGCATTGTTGTGGGTTTGTATGGCTCCAGCTTGCATATCAGTCTTCGCTGCATCTCCATGTAGCAAGACTAATCTAAATCAAGCCCTCCCACTAATTATATTGATCATATCCTATAATTAATGGAAATAAATACATGTGAAAAATTCTAATTCCCTCCTAGGCCTTAGGGGCATGCAAGCCTAACAAGTTACATTAAAATTAATCAAAATTAATTAATGGCACCAAATACCGCATTACACACATTCACACATGCATACAATTACAAACCACAAGGCATTGAAATCTTAAGCTATACGAAACTCACGATCCTCCTACAAAAACGAGTTAGCACATATACAATATACATGGTTCACTTGTTCTTAATTAATTTCATTAATTAGAATCTTTGTGTATGCTTGTCGCTCGTTTTTCCAAATGCAAAGAAGTTTAACATTACAACTATTTGTTTAAACCTTTGAAATTTAATTCAACAATCCAAAACAGAATCCGAGGTTATATAAGGAGTATTCTAATTAACATTTCAACCAATTGATTAATTAGAAATAATATTTTAACTAATTAAAATATTAAACGGGACTCGAGAAAAATTAAAATTTTTCGGTCTCCAAAAATTATGAAATAAATCATGCAAACTCCTCATCATGAGTCTAACTACCAGTAAAAATTTCAGGAAGATATCACTTACCATCAGGGAGAATCCAAAAAGACAAATCCAGATTTCATGCGTGAAGCACCGATATCGGATTTTCTGTTTTTCATCTCAATCTTTTGGTCTGTAGGATCATCTTACATGCAATTTTCATGCAAACAATTTACACAGAAAAACTAGCATATGCAGTTGGCTATCTAACCATGGAAAGAAAAATACTAAGGTCTATTCAAGATCATCAAGTTAAAAGGCAAATAAACAAGAAGCCCTGTTCTGAAACAGACTGATGACCGAAACTATTTGACCCAGTTGAAGTACCAAACTTTATTGAAAAATTATGAAACTAATTTTCACAGAATCCTAATTCGAAATAAAACAACTCTATTTAAATACTTTTCTAAAAAAGTCCTTCAATAAATTCAGTTTTCCCAAAAACAACTAACTTGTTCAGCAAGACAGATCTGACGACTTCGATTCTTTCCGCATTTGAACATCCCAAAAATCCGAAATATGCAACAAATTACACATATCCAGAAAGAGCATCAAATTTAGAATAACTCTAGAAAAAATATGTCCTTTTTTGCCATACAAACAGAACTGTGCAGCAGAATTCCAGATCTGCGCACCGTCACCGTTTAAATCACTAAAAATTCACAACTGCTTAGAAAATAGTGAAACCAGTGCCAAAAGAACCATGACTCAAAGATCTAAAACTCTATCAAAATAAAATTTTTTCAGAAAGCTTTACAGTACAAAAAACAAGTAACAAGATAGAAAAACAGCTTTTTCCAGAACAGCAAGCATGCACATCACTAATTAACTTAATTAATTACTAATTCTCGATTTTAAAATATTAAAAACTCAAATAACGACCAGCGCTCTGATACCACTGTTAGGAACTCAAGTCCTTGTGCAATTTTAATTTTTATTAACATTTAATGAGCAATTAACAAGCACGATTAACGGATCTAGTTATTCAAGCATTTAATATACAAAAGAGAGCGTGTAGGATATTATACTTCTTCTAGTATCGTAACTAGAAGGCTCGACCTTTATTTAGGAGTCGATGGATGCACACCTTTGCTGCCTCTAGTCCACCTAGAAGATTAACCAAAGTCTATAAACAAGTGCTAGTTTGTTTTGAGACGATAGTTAATTCCCTTTTGATTTTTCTTCGTGCGATTAACTATTTTTCTTGGAAGAAAAAATAACGCTCAACACATGAGCTATTGAGAGAGAGATAGAGGTGCCTAGGGCAGAAAAATTTCTGCTCTTTTATTTCTTGTGCAAGGGAATAAGAAGAGAGAGGCAAAAGATCTAGGACTCGGTGTTTCCATAAACAACGTTGTCATATTTTGTTATTTCTAAACCTTGCTCTCTTTCCATAATTTTATCTTGACAAAATTATCCCTTCATTGCTGAAATTTTGTGTATGATGATAGGCTATATAACATATTATATTAGCCTATTAATCAACTCTATTAATTAATCTCAAATCAGGCTTTTAATTAACTGATTAAATAAAAGACTGACTAACTCAGTATAATAAATATATGTTGAACGAATTTAATTATTAACATATTAATAATTAATTTTGGAATTAGCATGTGCATTATATTATTTCTATATGATCCATTTGACTTAATTAATTATAACGGTTCATAACGATATATAATTAATTAATCAACTTATCATATTTTCGCAGTACTCGCTACTACAAATAAACAAATAATGCACGTATGGTTAAAGTCCTATTTGTGTGACCCTTTGAGGATTTATATTATGTTGGCTATGAAAATAAATCGTTATTTATTTTCAATAATCATAAGCGGTATCTAGCAACACGTTATGATTCTCAATTCGCATAAATGAATAATGTACTAATACAATCATTTAATCCTGCATAAGAAATGAGTTTCTTATTGTTTTGATTCCTATGTCACATGATATCCTTGTATAATCCAAGATAGGAATGTGTCATTCTTGCAGATTATACGTTTCTTGATCTAGAGATGATTGCACAAGTTGCTAGCAAGCAATCCATCTCCATCAAGGGGCCCAGTAGATATCATCGCTCATCAGTTGAACTAATGAGGGACATACGGTTATCTTGATGAACAGTTTTTCCCCGCACAATTCAAGTGAACATAAATAAAGTCCGTATAGCAGCCCTTATCAGGAATTAGCGGTAGACGATATTTATAGAACCTATCCTCATGTGGAAAAACTGAACCATCTCAAACTTGAAATCAAACACTGATAAAATAAATAATGACACTTAACACAATCAATATATTTATTTCATCGGGGTCATATCCTGTACTATGTTCTAGTAACATATATATATGCAATTAAGTTAGTAACTCCTTACTTATGATTTGTAGAACTTAATCATCGCTTAACTTGCATACTAGTCTTATATGATAATTAATGTTCCTTGTTAATTATCAAGACTATGGACAGTTTCGATTTATTATTGTCATTTACTATTAAATGAAATACAGTGATCTACAATTCAGATCCTCAACCTGAATGAACTGTCAATAATAAAATCCAGAAACAAATGATCAAATATCATCAATAACATAAACTAAATAATTAAGTCATTAAATATTGACTTCTAGGACATAACTCCAACAGTTAGTATCTGTATTTATACCCCTCTACGGTGTACTGTAAGACATACAAAAAACATAATACATTTCATTTCATTCTATTATGGTATCAGAGACCTTCGTGGCTAACGCCTAAGCTATTCTCTTCCCCAATTCTTCAATCTTCTTGCTTCTTCTTGCTTTCGCCATGGCGACACCATCACCGACAACGGTGAATCTTGAGCAACCGTTGGGTAGTCAAGGGACCACCGGCGATTCGATTGCCAGTACAACAATCCACACACAAAATGTTCTGATTCAACCTCTCAGCCACTCAATTCGCGCTTCAAGCTCCTTCCATGGTGCTTACAACTCCACTAATCCCTTTTTCTTATCCTCAAATTACTCGTTCCCTCCTTACAACCCTTATCTAAGCAATACTTGAGCGCCTTTCATTTCCCCCAATTTTGCTGTTCCCTCAACCGAAAACTCGACACCAGCTTCTAACTCACCATCCATGGTGTTCTTGACGCTTCCCATTCACACTAAGTTGTCAAGAAACAATTTCTTGGCCTGACGTTCACAAGTCGAGCCTCTCCTCCATGCTTATGGGTTGATCAGTTTTATCAATTCACCACCTCTCTCGCCTTATGTCGTTAATTCTGTTATTAGTCAAGTGCCGATGAACCCTGATTATCTGTACTGGTACAAGCAAGATCAGATGATACTGGCTTGGCTTCGCACTTCCTTATCTGAGCAAATCTTGGCTCAGGTAGTTCCTTGCTCCAATACCTTCGATCTTTGGGGGTACTTGACACAATCTTTCTCTGATGCCTCTCGCGCTCGCCTGACTGAGTTAAAAAAAAAAAACTTCAATCTGTCACCAAAAGAGGTAGCTCCTGTGCTGACTACATTAAGCAAATCACAGCTCTTGCTGATGAACTGAACTTCATTTGGTCTCCATTAGCTGAAGAAGACTTAGTCTTGGCAGTTCTTGGAGGATTAGGGTCTGAGTATAACTCATTTGTAGTAGCTGTCAACTCTCGGGCAGAACCAGCTTCATTTGTTGAAGTGCAATCCCTCATGTTCAGTCATGAAATGCTTCTTCAAGCTCAGGTTCCTCAAACCTCTCTTCTACCTTCTCCCTCTAATCCCTCTGCCTTTTATGCTCAACATCAGCATGGTTCTGGTAAAACAAATAATTCTAATAGAGGGAGGGGTTTCAATGGAAGGCCACCCCACAATGCTGGCAGAGGTAGTTCCAGACCAATGACTCAGTCTAATACCCCCTAACTTAATCCTACTGGTCATGACACCAATTCTCAAGCCAAAACTGAGACATGTCAGATTTGCTATAAGCGTGGTCACACTGCAAGGATTTGTTGGTGGAGGTGTAATATGAGATACACAGATGAATATTCTCCACCTCAAGCTCCTTCCTCCTTCTCTGGTCCACCTCAAGCCCATGTAGCTCAAACCAGTGCACCATCTGCTGGCTCTACAGACTGGTACTTGGACTCAGGTGCCACTCATCATGTTACAAGTGACATAAATAATCTCTCTTCCTTTGAGCCTTATGAAGATCATGACAGACTTCAAATTGGAGATGTTCAGGGTGTGAAAATTTCTCATATTGGTTCTATAGTTATTAATTTTGGCAATCATTTTGTTGTTCTGTCTCAAGTGCTATTTGTTCCCAACTTCACCAAAAATCTTATTAGCTTGTCTAGACTAGTAAATGATAACAACTCATAGTTGATTTTGTTTCTTGTTTTTGTATTGTTAAGGACTGCCTCACTTCAACTGTTCTACTTCAAGCAAAGGTTCATAATGGTCTTTACACCATCTCTGCAACTCAAAATTGTGTACCTCAGGTTTTGATATGAGAGAAAGTTGCTGCAGATACTTGGCACCTTAGATTTGGTCATCCTTCACTTGCTACCACTAGGAAAATTTTAGTTAATAATGCTCTACCTTGTACTAGCATAGACTTGCATTCGTGTACTGATTGTAATTTGGCCAAGAGCCACAAGCTACCTTTCTCTGTTAGCACTTCTGTTACTAATTCCCCTTTAGATATTATTCATGCTGATGTGTGGGGACCAGCTCCCGTTGTAACTAGTAATGGATTCAAGTACTATGTAATTTTTATTGATGACTTTACTAAATTTTCTTGGATTTTTTTCTTGCATTCAAAGGATGAAGTAGTGAAAGTTTTCTCCAGTTTCAACCAACAGATTGAGAATCTTTTCTCGAGTACTATTAAGATTCTTCGTACCGATGGTGGTACAGAATTTAAACTACTTACCAAACTATTTTCTCAATTGGTTCACCAAATTACTTGTCCCTATACCCCATAACAAAACGATGTTGCTGAACGCAAACATCGCCATGTTATTGAACCGTCGTTAGCTACAATTTCTCATGCGTCCATTCCTTTAACTCTTTGGGACGAAATTTTTTCTAGCATTGTTTACTTGATCAATCGGTTACCTCCTACTACTACTTCTAATGCGTTATCTCCCTATGAACTGTTGTTTCAGAAATCACCAAATTATTTAGAACTTGGAGTTTTTGGGCTCCCTTTGCTTTTCGTTCACAAGGCCTTACAACCAGCATAAATTGCAACCTCGGTCTATTGAGTGTGTTTTTATAGGATATGCCATGTCCCAAAAGGGTTATAAATGTTATCATCCTCCCGCTGGTCGTATTTTTGTTTCGCGACATGTTATTTTCAATGAACAGATTTTTCCTTTTCGCACTGCATCTCAACAAACAAGCAATGAACTGCCATCTTCGGACCAAGTACTCGATTTAATTAATTTAATTAATAAAATTCAAAAAACATGTGTGTAAATAATTAATGAGGAAGATTTTGCTACCAACATTTTGGTTGCCTTCAAATGCCAACATTTTGCTATTTAGTTATTTTTTCAAATTTTAAAATTCGAACGTTAAATGTAAACCGTTGATCTTATTTAGTTTAACGAGCGATGCATTTTCGTATAAGTTTTGTAAATTTTAAATTTTATTTGATGCTCGATCAAAGGCTACAACATGAATGTATTATAATGAATCTATCATAGTTAATAAGGTTCGTTTGTTTTTCTATCTCTTGATCGAGCATCAAATAAACTCCAAAATTTACAAAACTTATATGAAAACGCATCGCTCGTTAAACTAAATAAAATCAACAGTTTACATTTAACGTTTGAATTTTAAAATTTGAAAAAATAACTAAATAGCAAAATGTTGGCATTTGGGAGCAACCAAAATATTAGTAGTGAAACCTTCCTCATAATTAATATAGAGGGGCCAGGCTGTCCAGTCCACTAACTCCCATGATACATATCATACGATTTAATTCGGTGCATTGGCTCTTCCCAGCATAAACGTAATATGGGATATAAGTGGTAAAGCTCCATATGTAAACGAATAATAACGCATAGCAGATGATATAATACAATTGAACATGTAACGCAACAAACTTGTGACAAATTCTGCTTTGCTACTTGCTACGCGTTAAGTTCCGCTTTACAGTTTGTAATAATTGACCATCGATCGTTGTATACGCAACTTTTCAGCAATGAAAAGTGGTGGAGCAAACTCCACTTATTTTCAAAATAATAATTAATTTACCATCGAATGAAGCCAGATTGATTGATTGATTGTTGGGGAAATGGGAATATATAAAAGACAGTATAGTATATATATTAATTATTATTTGTAACTAAAATGCTCCCAGTCCCAGCACTTCACTTTTTGTTTGTAACATTTTGTTATCCTCCCGAACAAGCTATTCGGAATTGCTTATTCAAAAGTTGGGAACCAAACATGGAACAAAAAATGGAATTAGAATAGAATTGCTTATTCAAGATCTTATTCTTGTTCCATGTATTTGGGTGAACAAGAGGGAACAAGAACGTGGGATTGGAGGAGAGAAATTCACCCACATCCTATTCGGAATTGCTAATTTTTGTGACTTCCAAACACACCCGTAATCATAATTTTCTTTTTTTGAAACAAGCAGGGGTAATACCCTGCCACTTCCATTAAAAGAAGCCAGTATGGCAGTACAACATCAAGTATCTAAAAACGAAAAGCTATTCTTTGCACCGGTACTCCCAAGTCCCAACATATCAGTGCAATTATTGCTATCTAAAATCTTGTTTCAAAAAAAAAAAAATTTGCTATCTAAAATCGGTCCCCGTAATCATAATGGGTGGCCTGGCCCAACGAAGCACTAAATAAATAAATAATACCGAAAAAATTATAACTAACTTTAATTAATTACGAAATTATAAAATAATCCGATTTTAATAAATTTTTTAAAACTGACCGTGCAGTTTCGGAATCTGAGATTCCAAAACAATTTCTGCTTAGTTTCGGAATCTCAGATTCCGAAACTAGCTAGTTTCGGAATCTCAGATTTCGAAACTAGCTAGTTTCGGAATCTGAGATTCCGAAACTAGAACTGCCGCCTTTTTTGAGAGAAAAATATTTTTAAATTTTTTTTTAATTAGTTTCGGAATCTCAGATTCTGAAACTAGCTATTTTTTATTTTTTTTAAAATTCCGAAACTAGGTGTTTCATATTTTTTCAGCGCAATTTAATTTTTTCAATTTAACTTTTTTAAATTTCACCTAACTTTTCAGTTATTTTTTTAAATTTCACATAACTTTTGAAAATTTAATAATAGTTGTTTTAATAAATAATTTATGTTATTATTTTCAAATTTTCTAAAAATATTATAGTAAAAATAGTAAAATAAAAGTAATAAAGTAGTGTTATATGATAAAGTATAATAAAAGTAAAGTATAGTAATAAAATAGGGTAAAATATTAAGTTTTCTGACGTTTGAGCGAGAATCTAGCTAGTTTTGGAATCTCAATTATGTCCTTTCAACTTAGGCTGCTTATAATGATTCACAACGAGTAGTGCAACATATTATATATACATATAAGAGAAGATGAAAGAAAACACTTAAAAAATCGATGTTTTGAAACACTATAACTTCAAGGAGGCTTAACTTTTGATAGGAACGTCCGTTTTGGGCATATGATGACTTTTCGGAAAGCTTGCGACGAGATCTACAAGGTTTACTGGGTTTACCCCGTAACGACCATTTTCGGGGCCAAAAAATGCTGTCTGAACCTCCAAAATCTACTTTGAAAGTTTTCAAACCTAAACATCACATAAAACTACTTAGAATTTTTTAAAAATAAAAAATTAACAGGGATGTTTGCATCCTTTTTTTGTCTGCATATAGCATGAACCTCTTGGCATTCCTCTCTAGCACAATAAAAAGTGTTATGTTGAGTATTATCTCGTATTGATCTGAAGCTATGGGATTAACTGAGAGGATTGTTTTCACTCTAACTTCCTTTTATTACTAACTTGAAGGAGTACAACTATACACTCTTAACTCTCTCGCTCTTTCTTACTTGGTGCTTATTCTCATTGGTATACCTATGAACAATACACATGACAACTATTTATACTAGTTATGGTCGGTTACAAATAAAACTCTAGAACATATATTTTACTTCTAATTATATCTAAACTAGTTTCTAGACTTAACTAAGTATCTACATTGAAAAAATTAAATTGCACCGAAAAAATATGAAACGCCTAGTTTCAGAATTCTAATTAAAAAAATTAAAAATATTTTCGGAATTTAGAATTCCGAAACTAATTAAAAAAAATTTAGAATTTCGAAACTAATTTAAAAAAATTTTAAATTCCGAAACTAATTAAAAAAAATAAAAAAATAGCTAGTTAAATAGCTAGTTTCGGAATCTGAGATTCCGAAACTAATTAAAAAAAAAATTTTAAATATTTTTTCTCTCAAAAAAGGCGGCAGTTCTAGTTTCGGAATCTCAGATTCCGAAACTAGCTAGTTTCGGAATTTGAGATTCCGAAACTAAGCAGAAATTGTTTCGGAATCTCAGATTCCGAAACTGCACGGTCAGTTTTAAAAAATTTATTAAAATCGGATTATTTTATAATTTCGTAATTAATTAAAGTTAGTTATAATTTTTTCGGTAAATAATATATGTCCAGCCTATGTTAGCCCAAACCAGCCCAGCCCAGCCCAGACCAGATAATTTTCTGTGTGTTTTCCCCCAGCATCGCTCGCATGACGTCTCTCTCGCTCTTTTGTTATTTTTTGTTTTTGAGGAGATTAATTAACAAACAAAAATGGTCATGTTTATATTTGATTATTATTCCTCAATTTGTTAATCTTAAGTAACGGTACTAGTATACTATAGTATAGTTGAATCAAAATCTCTTCGCTCTCTCTCGTGATTTGCTTCACAAGGCGAGAAGAAACCCTAAAGGGAAGTGTATTCTCTGTCGCTCTGTATTGGTAAACTAGAAACGAGCGAGAAGAGAGGTTTAGGATTCAGGTTCAGTTGTGGCCAATTCAATTAAATTCAATTTGGGTAAATTGGCAAGTGGGATTAGGATTAGGAGACTCAGATTGAGATTGAGATTAAATGCAATTCGATCACCATCACATTAACAACATAGATGAGGAGACGGAGCAGCAGCAGCAGCACTCCAATGGAAACAATGAGCAGCTTCAACATCAACAGGTCCTCTTTGAGGAAGCTTCAACAGCCCCCAGGTGAGTGAGGTGAAACCCAACTACAAATTCCTCAATCTCAGCACTAATCAAATCAGTCTATCATTCTATTCTGCCATTCATTTCTATCTATTATCTATTAATTATTTCTTTGTGTCCTGCCTGCCTTCCTCATGTCAGATGCCTGCGATGTGGCATCAGCGCCAATGCGACCCCCCACATGCGCAGGGGCCCTGAGGGCCCTCGAACCTTGTGCAATGCTTGTGGCATTGCTTGGGCCAAGGTTTCTATTCCTACTCACTCACATTCATACCATCTCTCTAAATCCACTCACTCAATTACTGTTCACATCTGTATTGTTTTTCACAGGGAAAAATGAGAAAAGTAATTGACGCTGCTGATGCCCCTTTAGACGACGCTGCAATTGCTCAAATGCTACCTGAAGTTGGCATGGAATTTCAATCAGAAGATAAGGCCTACGAATTTTACAATAGGTTAGCTTCATTTGCTTCTGTTCTGTTTGTTATTCTGGATCCACCTTTTCATTTTTCAACTTCACTTGTAATCTCTACTGACCAAGAGCTCTTTCAGATATGCCGGTCAGGTTGGTTTCAGTGTCCGTAAAAGCTCCTCAGACAAATCATCAGAAAATATTACCAGATCGAGAACCTTTGTGTGCTCAAGAGAAGGTTTTAGAAAGGAAAAAAAGGGTAAGGAGGTCAAGAAGCCTCGACCGGAGACCCGAATTGGCTGCCTGGCACGCATGACCATTAAGATCACGCCAACCGGCACCTACCGTGTCACTGAGTTCCTCCCTGACCACAACCACCAACCAGCTCCACCTTCGACCACTCACATGCTGAGGTCCCAAAGAATTCTTACTGATCTCCAGACTTCTGATGTTGATAATTCTGATGATGCGGCTCCCCCAACTAAATCAGCTACTACTGCTGGTCTAAGAAATATAAACTTCCTCCCAACTGAGTACAATAACACGCTCAGGTCAAGGCGAATGAAACCCATGCATACTGGCGATGCAGGGTCCATACTGAAGTACCTCCAGAGTATGCAAATGGAAAACCCCAACTTTTTTTATGCTATCCAAGTAGATGAAGATGACAAGTTAACAAACTTCTTTTGGGCTGACTCAAAATCAAGGGAAGATTTCAGTTATTTTGGCGATGTGCTTTGTGTTGACACAAGTTACAAAATAAATTCATATGGCCGACCGTTGGCTCTTTTCATAGGTGTCAATCACCATAAACAAACTATTTTATTTGGTGCATCTTTGATTTATGATGAATCTGTCGAGTCTTTTAAATGGTTGTTTGATACATTTACAATTGCCATGCGAGGGAAGCATCCTGAAACAGTACTAACTGACCATTTGTTAGCTGTAGAGAATGCCATTGGTATGACATGGCCTGGGGCCAACCACCGGCTCTGTGCATGGCATGTGCACCAAAATGCAGCCAAGTACCTAAACCACATTTTTCAAGGATCCAAAACTTTTTCAAAAGATTTTCTGAGGTGCATTTATGACTGTGAGTCAGAAGAGGAGTTCATTCTTGGGTGGCGTGGTATGCTTGAAAAGTATGATTTGAGGAATAATGAATGGTTGTGTAAATTATTCGAGGATAAAGAGAGGTGGGCGCCACCATATGGACGCCACGTGTTTACCGCCGACATAAATAGTTCATTACAGTGTGAATCCCTGACGTGCATGCTGAAGAAGTATTTAAACCCGCAATTGGACCTCTTGTCTTTTTTCAAGCATTTTGAGAGAGCCCTAGACGAGCACAGGTATGCTGAATTGCAAGCTGATTTTAATGCGAGTCAGAGTTTTCCCCGAATCCCACAATCCAGGTTACTACGCCAAGCGGCTGGAATTTACACACCAGTCGTATTTGAGATTTTTCGGAGGGAATTTGAGATGTTTGTTGATTCTGTTTTGTATAGCTGTGGCGGGTCAGCTACCAGGTTTCAGGTAGGGGTCATGGAGCAACCTGGTGAGTACTTCAAGGTTGGAGTCATGGACCGACCTGGCGAACACTTTGTCAGGTTCGACTCCAGTGACATGTCGGTGGCCTGTAGTTGCAAGAAGTTTGAATTTATGGGGGTGCAGTGTTGCCATGTACTAAAGGTTCTTGATTTTAGGAACATAAAGGAGTTGCCTAAGAGGTATTTCTTGAAGAGGTGGCGAAAGGATGTCAAATCATATGGGGATGAGGAGGTGGGTGGCACGAGTGCACCAATAAGCATGTCAGCGCCAGTGAATGTGAATCAAGAGTTGAACCATGCAAACCATCTGATGGAACAGATTAGCCAGGTTAGTTTCCTGTTATTTTAGTGTTGAATTTAAAAATTTCTTAATATTGCAGTGTGGTTGATCATAAAAGCGGGATAATTATCAATCCAAAAGTAAAGTCTGCTCAGGAAAATTAAAAGTATTATTAGTGAAACCCCAATAAACTATTAACTAAAAGGCTATAAAATACAGGATCCTCCAGCTGCAAACTTGCATCAACAGTCCTTTTATGGAGCACCTCAGCTAATTGGTCAGGTATATAATATTAAAAAGTACTTTAGTGCTTGCAAATTTCATGTGCATGTTTCTGGTAAATATTTAGAATATTTAAGCTGGCATGCCTTGTTAATCTCAAGTGTCTTGACTCTCTGTTTTATTTGTTGTCTTTTATTTATTTTTATTTTTTTTGTAGGGCTATGCAATGCAAGGAGTAATAAACTCCCAACAATTTGTTTCTGGGTCGCAGTTGAATAATTGCACCAACAATTCGAGCATGCACTGACCTGCATCTTCTTTTTTTAAAAAAAAACTTGTATCTCTATATATTAGTTTTGGGGCACTTATTTTTGCTTGTGTCTTGTCCTGGAGAGTTTTGGTAGGCAGTAGCGCGTCATTAGTCATTAGTTGAATCTCCCTCCATGTACGATAAGGCTTTTTGCTAGGAATTAAGAAGTTAAAGTGAAATTTGGGCTTAGATTAGGCCCGTGTAGAAAATTTGTATAAAAATGAGACTCTGGGAGAGTACCAGTACAGTACTAGTTCGCTTCACGTTTCATAATGACTTGGACACCTTTTCTTCTCTCCGGTCGCCCATTAGCACTGTAGCGGGATTGAGAATTTTCAAGCTATATGCCTACGGACTGTTACTAACAAAATAATAATAATAAAGTAAATTTCAAATCCATAATTAAGAAGGGCTGAATTCTTTTGCAATTTTTTCCATTGTTACTATTTTTAAGAAAAATTTTTAAACAAGAGAGCGAGATATCTTCACCATGATACTCGTTATTATTGGAGAAAGGTGTTTTCATAGCCAAAAAACTTTACAAACTTTAAAGGATATATTATCGGTGAAGGTGTTTGCAGCAACCAGACTTCCTGAGAAAAGAATCTGTTGAGTTCTGTGCAATTTTCTACGATCCAAAATCTAATCATATAAATTTAAAGGGTCCAATGTTGATAGAAAGATCAACTGAATTGAATACTCTTAGTGATAGTCTTGCCCTTGAGTGAGCTGCTTTTATAATTAATACTTATAATATCGCCAGGCTAGAAACAGCTATCCATTGCATATTGTATACTATAGTAATTAGATAATAGTACTTAACGGCTATATATGAAGGTTTGCAAAATAGCAATAAGGAAGAGAATGAATAAATAAACCAGCCTCTCGTGCGAATAAACGTGGCTATCAATTTAGGTCAAACTCAAATACCGCGTTATTTGTATTATTACATTATTTATTTTTTTTGGTAGAACATTTATTATTTATTATTATAGGTATCGGACATTAGCGCAGGAAACCGCGTGTCACGTGATGCGCCATTGTCTCACGTGACAGGATTTCTCACCCAATTCTAAACGAGTAAAATTCAAAATTCCAAAAACAAAAACAATAAAAAGTCAACTGCTCCAGGCACAATAATGCCATGATAACGGTTCTCTCCTAATATGTATTATTAACACACCAATTTTCCAAACTCTTCTACTACTACTACTACTACTACTACTACTACTAAATTACCAATACTCCCTAAAAAATAAAAATTGTCAACTGCTCCAGGCCAAACTGCCAAAGTACCATACTCCAAGTCCCAACCAATGAGATACTTAAAGCATGCATTCCTTTCTGTATTTGGTACCATTTAACAAACTTTATTACTCAACCGTACTTAAAAAAAAAGTGCTTGCAGGCCGAGGATATTTAAGACACATTTTGGTAAGCTTGTAAAAGTTTAGGGGTTAGGTTATCTATAAATTACACTTTTGGAATTTTGCGTTTACGGGTCTTCAGACGGGCCCCACTATATGACCTTTAGTATATATTTCTTGTACCAAGGAATTATACAAGTGAGAAGATCCATTCCCTTATTTATGGCTCAAGTACCGGCAGCGGCTACCTTGGTGCCATTCCTGTTAATAAATAAATAAATATTATAAATTAATAATAATTATTATTAATATTTAACAATAAAGTTAATAAAAAATTAATAACAATTAATAAGTAATAAAAATTATTAATAATTATTCTAAAAGTTGTAATAATTGTATAAATTTAAATAATTCGTAAAATAAAAATTATAATTAATTAATAATAGTTATTTTAATAATGATAATAATAATAAATAATGGTTTATTTTGATAATTAATAATCGTATTTTGATAATATTAATTATTATTAATAACTACTAATTGATAATAGTTAATAATAAATAATTAATTAATATGAATTAATAATATTTAATATGTAAAAATAATTAATATTTAATAGTAATTAATTAAATAAATAATATTAATTAGTAATTAATAAATAATAATAGTTAATTTAATATAATTATATTAAAAATTTTAATTTTAATTAATATTAATTAAGAACTAATAATTAATAATTAGTAATTATTAATTAATAATAGTTTATATTAAAATAAAAAAAATTACAATTAATAATATTTATTGTAATAATAATTTTATAAATTTAAGTATTCCTTAATATAAAAATTATAATTAAAAATAATTAATATTTAATAGTAATTAATTAAATAAATAATAAATAATATTAATTAGTAATTAATAAATAATAATAGTTAATTTTACATAATTATATTAATAATTTAAATTATAATTAATATTAATTAAGGACTAATAATTATTAATTATTAATTAATAATAGTTAATATTAAAAATATATATATAATTAATAATAATTATTTTAATAATAATTGTATAAATTTAAGTATTCCTTAATATAAAAATTATAATTAGTAATAAATAATAAATAAATATTTGTTTGATAATTATTAATTAATTATTAATAATTAATAATAATAATTTTTATTAAAATTAATTATTATTAATAACTACTAATTAATAATAGTTAATAATAATTATAGCACTAATAGCTACTAACCTCAACATACCACACCAAACAACATTCGTTAATCTTAGACTAGCACTAATCTCACCCACTCATTACCCTCATCATTCTATCCCTCTAATCCAAAAAAATACTAACCTTACGCTACTAGACCTTTATTTTGCCAAATTCACCGTCTAAGCTACAAGCCTACAACTGACATCAAAACTTATGTCATAGATAGTGTTCTAAAAAAAGCACGGCGTGTCCGAACACGGCACGGTACGACACGGCACGAAGGTGGTACGACACGGTAAAATACGGACACGGACACGGCACGAGAACTTAGGCGTGCCGTGTCTTAAGCGTGTCGTGTCCGACTTTGATGAAATAGACACGGCACGTGAATTTCCAAGACACGACACGACACGACACGAAACACGGCACGACACGGCACGACACAGGACACGACAAAACTCAAGAGACACAACAAGTTTATAATGATGGTTAAAAATGTTAAATTTTATAAAATAACAAGAAAATTCTTATATTATCTATTTTTTAGGATAATTTTATAATTTGAATTTCAAATTCATCCCTAAACATAAGTATATGACTATGTTTTGTGAAATTCAAACGTATTCAAACACGACACGGCACGACACGTGTAAAAAAAACACGGCACGACACGGTACGAGGACACGAGGCGTGGCGTGTCCTTAGGCGTGGCGTGTCCATCCCTTAAAATTTAGACACGGCACGACACGGCACGTGAAACATTTAGACACGGCACGGCACGACACGACAAATGATCCAGACACGGCGTGTTTGACACGGCACGACACGACACGGCGCGAATTTAGAACACTAGTCATAGATATAATAATACACGACACAAATGTTCAGAGAGAAATTGAGAAGGGATAAATAGTTTTTCACTTTTTTGTAGCTCTTGCTGCAAATTGCACCGACGCCTTAAATGTTTTTCAAAAAAGAAAGAAAAGGTACTTAATGCATGAGATGAGACTTTAAAAAGTACATTAATTGTCTCTCTATGCAACCTCCAGCTGTCGTAGAGTTGGAGTATATATACAATTGCAAGGCACTACCCTCCTTTATAAAATTAATTAAAAGAGGTTTGTTATGATGAAATTAAGATTAGAATTTAGAAGACATGTCTACTCGAGTAATTTGAGTTGATTTTCAATTAAGTTTGGTAAAAAATCAATTAATCCTTGACCCAGTAAAATGGTCATACATCATTTATGGCTTTTAGCAGCCAGGCTGAGAAAACTCAGTGATTCAGATCAAACCCTTATTAATTGTTTACAAGTCCTTATTATTTTTTTTCTTCTTATTAATGAAAATTGTCTATTTTCCGACCTTCAGAGAAAAAATATACTAAACTGCCTAGTTTATTTTTGAAAAAACCAAGTTGGATGATCATATATTAGTCCTTGATTTCATGGAATTCAAATTTCAGTACTTATCATCTTTCGGATTTCGTTTTAGTGACCCAAATTAAGTTTTCAAAATACTAATTGCCTACGGCCTTGCCGGTTTTCAAATTATTTAACACTGCATTCGTACCAAAGTCAATACAATTAATATATAGCTGATGTCCTTTTTTTTCCTTTATCCCAATGCATATATATTTTTGACAAAAAAGAAAATGAAAATGAAAGGCAGATTTGACTTGAATATTTCAAATGGTAAACCGCATTCATACATCACATAATTAATTTCTGCATCTCTCTCTGTCGCTAAATGGCCTTAAATAAATAACCCAACTCCCACTTTGCCATGACACACTTCTCTCTCCGTCTGTCTCTCAAACAAATTAATTAAAACACAGAGAGAAGAATAGGATATCAGGAATCAGGATGGAGATGGAGTTCTCAAAAGAGGTAAACAGTGAGTTCCATGATGCCTTCGCTCTGTTCGACAAGGATGGAGACGGTATGTATGTTATGTTATATGCATGCATCTGTTCTAGCTTTTTACATACATGCATACATCTTTTCATGTTTTCTCTTCCTTTTCTTTTCGGTGGTTTTATACAGCTATGAGCTATCATTAATTTGTGCTTATTTTGCTTGGTTTGTTGGGTCTGGTCTTAGTCCAAGGTTTACATTTGAAATTGCTGTTTTTTTTAAAAAAAAATTTTCCAACAACACCTACAATAAACGCCTACAATATAATGTTAATTGGGTCTGCAATCCTTGGTGGAAACAATTTTTTGACAAGAGTATGACCCAACAACACCTACAAATAAGAACACGGTTGTTAGTCAAGTTACTTCAAAAGCAACCGGCAGTCTGGTACAAATAAAAAATTTATGGCAGTGTTTTGTGGCCATGACTATACTATTCTTATTCTATCTCAGAATATTCCTCCTTTCGAAACCCAGTCTATTTTTCTACTTTACTAGTTCTTTTATTCAAACATTGCAACTACGTACGTACCGTGGGGCATGAAATCAAATTATGAAAACAGCTTCATTCTAACCTTTTTAATTTGTTATGATGATATTAATACCCAACTACATATAATTACCTTTTAGCAGCCAAAGGAGAGATGATTAACTAATGCTGATCGCTTAGAGTTATTTACAATGTAACCACACATTTTTGGGTCGTCATCAAATTACTAGTTGCTGATTGTATTATTTCTCATTCTTTTTTTTTTTGGGTCCACATTTGGTAATGTATACAGGATGCATAACATTTGAAGAACTAGCAAGCGTGATAAAGTCTTTGGGTCAAAACCCAACCAAGGAAGAGCTGTACCAGATGATAAACGATGTTGATTCCGATGGAAATGGTACCATAGAATATGGCGAGTTCTTGAGTCTCATGTCCAGAAAATTAAAGGTACTTGTTAGTGTCCAAATTCACTAATATACTAATGCAAGGCATATGGAAAAATAAATAGAGAAACAATGCATTTTATAATTATTATAGTAAGGAAAAGGATATTGTATTTTGGCGGCCGAACTCAAAGCTTACTTTTATTTTAGCTATATGAATAAATTTGCATTCTTTTTTCTAAGATCATAGCTAATATAAAACATTAAAGCTTTAATTTGGTTTCCGTACACTAGCTCGCGCTGACCGAAATAAATAGGGAAAAGCTGCGATACAACAATTGATGATTTTTTTTTTTATATATCATAGGAAGGTACAATATGATTTTTAATTTATAACTTAAATTTCATGACCTTAATATCAAACTAAATTTGGAGTATAATTTTAACTAGGTCTATGTGCTGCCTCCAAATATGAACAAATATAATATTTTTAATCTATTAATTTTATATATTTATTACTTTATCGTGTTAATCTAGTATAATATGACCTCGAGGCTTTGGATCATAAAATTTCATGAAAATCCATTTTTCATTACAATGAATAACATCAAGGACTTGGATTTGACAGTTTGTAAAAAAAGAAAAAAAAAATTGATGTTGCTACATTCTGTGGCTTAGAAATTTCATGGTGTATATATATTGCCGTATTGGAAAGTTCCTCTTATTAATTTTCTTCATTTATTAAATTTTTTAATTTATTTATAAAAGGAACATGATTCAGAGGAGGAGCTGAAGGAGGCATTTAAGGTATTTGACAAGGATCAAAACGGTTACATCTCAGCTGGAGAGGTATTGCATTAACATGGAAATATATGTTATTTGTCCGATTGTGAGTTTATTTTTTTTTTCCCAGAATATATAAATATATGCTTAGTACAAATTACAAATTTGATGAACTCTAGCTAGCTTCGTTTGTTTAAACTGAGTTGATAATATATATAGCTGAGGAATGTGATGATAAATCTGGGGGAGAAACTAAGCGACGAGGAGGTGGAACAAATGATCAAAGAGGCCGATTTAGACGGCGACGGCCAAGTCAACTACGACGAATTTGTTCGCATGATGATGCTCTCCGATCAATAACTTTCAATTCTATTTGTTTTTCTTTCTTTAGTCAAATTTCATTCTTATTTTGCCACAGAGAGAGAGAGACATTGTACTTAAGTTACATCGTTTCAATTTTGTTCAAAAATTAATTAATTATATTTTATTTTCTAAACAAGTTACTGAATCTACACTTGTTCTGTCTAATTTCTTCTCTTCAGTTTTCTAATTTGTAATTAGAAAGAATCGACTGGAGAAAGTGGCTATATAACATAATAAGAATTAGATGAAATTGCCATTTTGTAAAAAAATAAATAAATTGATGCAAATAATTTTAGTCAATTCCACCATTTTCGTTGCAGTCTTTGTATTCTACTCGGAGGTGTGCAATGATGCCTTTTCGCAACAAGTAAAATCGGATCAATTTCATTATTTCACTCTTGTACTTCTTTATATTTATTTTCAGTTTTTCTGTACAATTTGTTTTTGCTGGATGGTCCCGAGGAGATTTAATTAGGAGTATATTAGACCTCTTTACTACAAAACACACCAACTTTTGTTGAATAAGCAAAAGATGTCTATTTTATTGAATTCCAACACAAAAGGAATCTGACCACTTCTTGGCTTCTTGCATGGTTTCCAGGTTTTCATGAAATCCTGCTTAAAGTATTTATTCTCTATTAGGCTTGCCGAAACGTCTTAGAAATGAATGCTTACTATTAAATTAATGTCAACATTGAAATTATCAAATTTCATCACGGTTGGAATTAATTGACCTTCAGGTCAAGAAAGCGGAGTATACCGTGAAAACTGTAGTGTCTAGATATAGATTTATGGCACATTCTAATGTGACAGAAAAAATACGGACCACAGATGATAAGAGAAATCAGGGACTGCAATCCGTATCATTCCAATCCAAAATAGAAAAATAGAGCGTGCTAAGTCCAAAAACGAAAAGGTGCTCCCCTCTTGTGAATTGCTTTCCATCATCCCTTAATTCTCATCATCTCCATCATTTTCTGAAATCCTCATTAATTATCCAGCATCTTCATTAATAAAAAATCAGGAGATGGTAGGATGATAGAATCCAGGGGATGAAATCCAACATAATTAACGCGATTTCTATTTTTATCTATCATTCCACATCACCTGCACGCGTTTTCCGTTTTTGGAAATCCAGAGGATGAGCATCAGGGAGGGAGAGGGGAGGCAACAGAGATGTATATAATTGTTCTAGTTTACTGTTCTAGTTAATATATATAACTGTTGAAGTTATTATATATAATTGTTCTAGTTATATATATTAACTGTTCTAGTTAATATATATAAATGGTAAAGTTAATATCGTAACTGTTCTAGTTAATATATATAAATGTTGAAGTTAATATGTAACTGTTGAAGTTAATATATAACTGTTGTAGTTAATTTATAATTGTTGAAGTTAATACGTAAATGTTGAAGTTAGTATGTAACTGTTGAAGTTAATATGTAAGAAGTTAATATGTAAATGTTGAAATTAATATGTAACTGTTAAAGTTATATCGTAATTGTTGAAGGGAGCGAAACAGAAGCACGAGGAAGGGGAGCGAAACGGAGGATGACCGCTGGATTTCCAAAAATGAAAAACGTATTTTCTATTAATGAGGATGCTAGATAATTAATGAGGATTCCAGGGAATGATGGGATAGCCCTGTCCCTTCTTCTCTCCACTTTCTTATTTTTTTCTTCTTCTACTTTCCTTTTTTATATAATTCCCACCTCTTTTTTTTGTGTCATCACCATGCCGCCCTCCCTCCTCTCTCTCCTCCTCACTCCGAGGGGTGATTTATTTTCCCTCAAATTTACATCTAATTCAATAAAGTGAACACATAATTCAACAAATCGAACATATGAATGAACAAAATTAACAAATACAACACAAGAAAACAAGTTGAACATAAAAATAAACAAAGAAAACGTAATATAAACGGAAAAAATACGGTACATAAACCGAATTGAACACAAAATGGAACAAAGTAACAAATACAGTAGAAAAATAAATTAGACATATAAAATAAAAAAATAAATTGAACATATAAAAGAATAAATTAAGAATATAAATAAACAAGATGAATATATAAATGAATAAAACAAACAAATAAAATGAATAACTTGATAATAAGTTGAACATTTAAAAATAAAATAGATTGAATAAATAACCCGATAAACAAATATTATATTTTTTCTCATTTTCTTTTTAGAATTAATTTGCTTCTCATTTTTCTTAATTCCATACAAAATAGACCTATATATAGAAAAATTATTACGATAAATGTATATTATTATTACCATTTTTAATTGGATCGAGCGAAGTTTGATTTTCAGCTCTGTATGTGTGTCTTAGTACCGTTGTATTCTTTCTATTAATTATTGTATAATATTCTAGTAAAATGCTTTTATATTTGGAAATGGACTTCCATCACAAACAAAATTTAGTGAATTTATATTCGGACTTGCCATTATTTTCAATAATATATTTATTAGTATTTGTAAAAAAAAAAAAAAAAGCATACTTCTCTATTTTTCGACTAAACACATCATTAAAGTGATCAACCATCATTAGGAGTTTCATAAATTTTAACTTTTAGCTCGCCTAATTTTAAGTTCCATTTATGCCGTAGATACAACATGAATATTTTTAAAATTGAATAAAAAAATTGATATTATAGTTTTCTATAAGGTTGGTTCTTTAAATTCTCATTACTGTCAAAATTACTTATTTAACCTCACACATATCTATTATATTATTCTCTTCAGAATGAACATCACGAGAAGTATAGCATGTGTTGGGATGGGGTGGGTGGGGTGTGTGGATGTAACTGGTTTTGCATGATTCGTCATGCATGTGTTATTTTATTTATATATAAGCGAGTGAAATTTGTTAGCAAATAATTCTACTTTTGTTTTACAATATAAAATATGATAAATATACATTTATAGTAAAAATAATAAAATAATTAATATTATACATTTTTTGTCTTGTGATAAGAAATCAGAGAAAATGAATAAGTAAATACAATTTCCATTGCCCTTATGCATCATACAAGCGGGCAATACGGTGGTTGTATCAGTTGGTCGAGCACTTGGTTGTAGTTTAGGGCGAGCATTTTAGAAGATCAAATATGATAGTTCACTTTTCACTATACCATCCAATTTATTCATTGCGGGGCAGGACTATCATCGTGATGAAGGTGAAAGTTGTATCTTGATTGTTGATGGATGATTGATTTGAAAATAGCAATGTCTTAACTTTAATTGTGTTTTAATAGAGGGCTTGGTTGTTGGATGATTATTTTGTACTAGTTTAAATTATAGATTAGTACTAATTATGTTTATTTATTGTGCTCAAATCTAATGGTTTTTTACTGCTAACTATGAATAGCATCACATTATAAATTTTCTCATGTTTTTGTTCATTTGACAAGTAATATTAGTACTATAGGTTTTTATGTGGTCTTTTATGTAATCAGTTTGAATTAGATTTTTTATATGCTATTATTTGCAGCCGTACTGATGGATGTGGTTGGGCTTTCATCTTGATTATCTTGGATGTGTTAGCTAGACTTAGAATTTGTGGGCTTCTATGTTTTCTTGTTCTGATGACGCCAAAGTAATCAAGGTAGATTTCTAACAATTTTTTAAAATTAATAGTATAGCCTAATTGTCCCATTACACTCATTAGTCACCGGTCATCACTTTTAAATTAATGTCAAATATTGTAAAATTGAACTTGGTTCATTATCTTGTTCTTATTATCAAGTGAATAATTGAGATTTCTAAATAAAACTGGCTAAGTGATTCTAAGGCTCTAAGCACTCGACCTCGACTTATTGCTGACAAACGACTCATTACTAAATAACGCTGGTTGGGTGCATCTACTAAGTATTTCACATGCATTTAATCTGATTATTATAGTTCTTCTTGCATTTGTTTCATATAATGAAAACGAATTTTTAAGTATACCTTCAATTTTGAAGTTTCTAATTTATTTTTTAGTTCTTACGGCTGAATTAGTGCAAACAAATTGTAAAAGTAGTTATATGAACTTTTTTGAATTTGTAATTAAGCATTGCCAGTCTACTTGTTTTCACCATCATAGTAGGTTACTAATAAATTGATGTTTGTTAGCCACAATCTAAGTTTTCTATGGTTTTATTTATTAGGGAAATAAAGTTAGATACAGCTTTCTATGGAAATCATTCGAATAACTGACTGATTTCAATTGCAGAATTAGGTGAAAAATAGGATCATAAGAAAAAAAAAAATTAGTGAGGGTCTCACTGTGACACCCCAAATCCAGGGTCATTAAATATAACACCCCGAATCCAGAGTCGCCACGGCCGCCACAGATGCATGTTAGCTAACACGCACCTGTAAGGCTTACTAATACTAAACAGAAAGTAACATGCAGCTTACAACTCATAACAAGCTATCTAAATAACATTTTAATAACCTTGTGATAGCACTTAGTGTGTACAAGTTCACATTATTACTTTACAACCATTTATACAAGAGCACAAAATATTTGTCTACATAGAAGTTCGATGACTTCTAACAAGCCAAATAAAGTCTCAAAGCGAGTTAAGTATACATTTATTGATACATATTACATGTTACATACCAAAAAGGGCTTGTCTACTTTTCACTACTCAGCCCACCGCTCAGCCCAAAACCTGGAACCCACAACCATTGTGGAAACAATGCAAAAAGCAAAGAATGAGATAAATACAATTTATCTCAGTGCGGTATTTAGTTCCAGCCACACGAACAATCTTACATGCTTCGGAACTATTTACCGACTGAGTAGAAAACACACAATTTGGATAAGACAAATATCAGTACATTTTATAATACAATATAATATGACAATATAAAGATGCAATGCAAATGAGCCCGACACCTTAATCAATTTGAAATGTCACATTCAATAGTAGCACAAAAGTGTCGGTTCAGCTTGGTAAATTACCTAATACTAAGGCTGGTTCAATATCGATCAATCAAATCTGAACTGAATTATCCCGAAGGATCCATCTCTCCTTGATCAGAGGAGACTGAATATACAATAGAAATATTGTATATGATACCATAGATTCACCATTAATTCAAACAAAGTGATAAGCAAACGGTACTAACTACGTGAACACTGTCAGACCACGGATATAAGCGCTTACTCACGGAGACTGGCACGTCAGGGAGCTACCCCAACGCCCAACCCAACCAGTGTCATTTCAACGTACAAGAGTACCAACAATTATCATAATCCATTCAATTCGGAACCATCTCAACATGCAATAATAATATTGACTAATGTAAGCCAAATGATACAATTCAAATATGCGTGCAATTATCAGTTCAAAGAATGCAATGCATTTATGAGTAAATAATTTCTAACATGTAATCAAGTTGTGTGGAATCCGCACCTGAAAAGCAAAATGAAGCAACACACAAGCACAACAATCTACAGATCCTCAATCGTATCGGCTACCCCTGGCTCCGATAAGCAACTTCCCCGACTCTAGACAAAATAAATTCTATTTAAAATTCTACTTAATGAATTATTCAGATCCTAAGATTAATATTGATATTGAGCCATACTTGATTAAAATATAATCTAATTATTAATTTTTCGAAATATAAACGTAACTGAAATAACTTGATGGTTTACTGTTTTGGGCTTTATTTATCTAAGTCTCTACACTTATTATCATTTATCATTTAATTATTAGTAAGTTGAGACTTAAAATACCAAAATTTACAATAAACCAAATTTCAATTAAACGATCTTTTAAAATCAGAAATAAAGAAAATTCTACTAAAACTTTTAAGAAATTTCAGCACTCCAAAAACTAAGCTTCAAAGATAACTTTGCACTAGTCTCAAACTTAACACTCTAATTATCTAGTAACATTTTTATTATATAAATTTATGTGATAGTATCTTAATAACGTTTTGAAAAAAAACACAATTTTACTTATCACTACTTTGCAAAAGAATTCAAAATTAATATAACATGTTTTGTTTAGTTTATAAAAGAAATATGATGACTAGAAAATCTATTATTAATTCTCCTTTTTAAAAGGTCCAAATCATGTTAACGAAATTCAATTAAAGAAAATTATGAAAGACTTGAGAGTATAGGAAACTATGGGGCATCCTTACCTTCACTCTTTGCACGTTGCGGCCTAATACCAACTTACTCCTAAGCTTTTTCTTATTTTTCCCTTTACTCCTAACCTTTTTGTGCGCTCATCAGAAGAAAGGAATGAGCTGGCCTAATACATATATATAAAGAGTTCAACGTGTCTCAATTTTATTTGTCATTGAACTTGATGTTTATCCCCAGCCGCAATTTGAGAGAGTGAGTCGGTTCAGATATTTTATGTGATGTTTTTATACTTAACTTCATCAATATGCGTACATAGCACAAATGGGCCATAGCACCATTGGACCGTAGAGAAAATAGTACTAAGGGCCACATACAAATGGAATTTGAATGAACCATACATGTACAACTATCAAATAATTAAGTTCGGCCATGAAACTTCAAGATTAAATTTTCCTTATTTAATAATTAATTCTCACAAAGATTATTTCTGATGTATAGAAATTTTATTAGAATTTCGAGAAAAATTTCGATGTTCAAAATACTATCTTTCAAAAATTATTTTAGAAGCCAAATTTCAATATAGAGTGAAAATATAATTTTCAAAATATGGCAAAATAAAATCAATGAATAATAAATTTTCGAGAAAACTTCTTAATATTTAAAAAATTAAAAACGTAATGGGATAAATTAGTGGGCCTTTGATGTAGCTCAAAAAGGTCCCTAGAAATTTCGACTAGCCCTAGTGGCAAATTTGTAAATAGTTCAAAGAGAGAATGAGAATTGTTGGCTATATAAAGGGGTCACTCTTTGGAGAAGCCCTAGCCATCCACCTTTCTCTCTCTCCTCTCTTCTAGCCGCCGCCCCCCTCTCTTCTTCCTCCCTTGCTCATGTGTTGAGCTCTTCCTCTTCTTCTTTCCTCCATTAAAATAGTTAATAAAAAGAAAAAGTTCATAGAGGGGATTAGCTAAGAGCTCTAGAAAGCTAGCACTTTCTTTGAGCTCGTGGTTAGCTCCTTGGTGGGCTTGAGGCGATTTTGGTGGTGAAGGTGGTGGAGCATGCACCCCATCAGTTCCTAGAGATTGGATTTCGAACCTCTTTGTTACAATACAAAGAGAGGTATAATTTTCTCCTACCTATTCTCGTGTGAAATGTTGTGTGAATGGCCTTAAGCCTAGATCTATGGTGTTTAATTGATTGTTTAAGCTAATTGTTAGTTCTAAAATAAAAATTAAGCACTTCGTAACAAATGCAAGGGAAGGCAAGAAAAATTAAAGTTGTGCCTCACAAACGCTCCACCATAAGCTGTATATCGCACATTCTACCATTGAAGATGTAGCTCTACAAAGTCATACCCCTGCCAAGTAGTTGAAGAAAAGCAATGTGAACAATTTAGACTGATGTTGATCTGATGCTGGTAATTATAGAAGAAGTCATACCAAGGAGCATGAAAAAGCATGTGCATTAGGAAGAATATATTGAAAAAACTACTTTATTTCTCTAGAAAAATCGCCCTAACCAGCTAGACAAACAACTACAAATCAGCAACTGATTTAAGACCACGTCTCTCTTAAATCTCGCTAGGCAAATCACTCCTAACCAGCTAGGAAAATCACTCAACGATCAGTTTAAGACCATGTCTCTCTTAAATTATGTCAGCATGCAAAATAACCAATGTCGATGACTGATACCACCGACAATATCCAATAATATGTGAGAACACCCATGAACATTTCCATACATCTTGAATCAAGCAAATCAAGAATTTTATACCAGCACTATAATCAATAAATATCCAGATTTTTCCTACCAACAATAAAGAGCACTGATAGTGTCGGTTGTAAATTCTATTAAGGGTATAATGTAAAGATTGTATCATAAAATTCACATGATTGACATGAGAGTACCTATGTCAGATTATGTATATATATAGCTGATTGTTTGTATATGTGATCGCAGTTATCACACCTAAAATTTTTTTGCTTGCTTTTTAAAGTAGTATAGTTGCAATTATAGAAACCCTCAACCAGTTTTCCATGTTATAATAAAGACTACTTGTGACGTTGAAATGTAGAGCTATGATAGATTATTTCAAGCAGATTGACAAGTTCTTTCATGTTTCAAAAGCATTTTTTTTTTTTATTCGGATTCAGGATCACAGGAACTTTTTCTTTCAATCTGTCCTTTTTTATCAATAATAGAAAAGGATCCTTATGATCGAAAGCTTTGGAATATTATTTTGGAGCACTAGAACTAAATTCATTTTTACCCCAAGCTTTTAATAATAAATAATATGGCTGTGATGACGAAAATGCACGATTCCACGAATTGATTCGTTTATCGCATTCCTAATTTTCTTCTGACATGTCCTTCGCCATATTATTTATGCACGGCATATACCCAGTTATATTCACAAATATACTGCAGATAGCAGCAGGGTGACTCACAGATATTGATTTATTTAATTATTATTATTTTTTTTGTTGTTGTTCTAATAAGTAGTAGTAGTTTTTGAGTCATTTTTAATTGTTTTCTTTTAGTTTTGAGCGACCAATTTTCATACACAAGGAACAATAGGAAAGAATTTCCAAAAAGGAGAGCAGCATGGACCAGGTCGATTTTATTATATTTCATTTATATTATGTTTTTGTTAAGGCGAACTAATGTAGCGATTAATTGTGTAAACTGAGGAGACCGGGTAGTAATGGAAAAGAACAACAACTGGTTTGGTAGGAAATATATATATATATATTTAAAATCAGGTAGGAAATATTGAAGATGAGAAAAGGACTAAAGTTGGGAGAAAAAGGCTCTAAGAAAGCTATTATTTTAAGACCAGTAAACGATACGATCAAAAAGTATAGAATGAGTCAGACATTCATGAACCACGAAACAGCAGGCCCTGAAACAGGTAGATATATTATGTAAATAAAGCTTCAAAACTTGTTTAAAATAACAAAAGTTACTTGAATTGCTTGAAAAGGGGCAGTGAGGTCAGGTGACACTGGAACCACGAGAAGTAAAAAGTGTAAAAGAAAGAGAAAAGCCCAAACTCCAGAAGGCCTTTTAATTATGGCCTTCCCATCCGACCGGTATTTGGGCCATCCAAGTCTGATTTGAGTCACATAATAATTATAATAACAATAAAATGTCCACGTAATACTACTATGGAATCAGAATTGGTTACTACCATCCTCTCTTTTCCCATCCATCCCATCCCCTGAATTGAATATACTGTGAATTAATTAGGCACATAACAAATTCGTTATCCCTAGTTCTCTTCCGAACCAAAGAGGCAAACACAACAAAAACATGGCCCCGATTATCTCTCCTCGCCACTTGGCCTCTCCTTCCTCCCGCTCCCTCACTGTCATACGCTCCTCAGCCGAGGGAGGCGAAACTGGAGGCCCCACTTCAGAGCCAAGTCCGGCGGACGAGTTTGGGCGGCTCACGGCGACGTTCAGGCGGAGGCAGGTGGTTGGCACCGGGGCAGCCTCTCTGATAGCAATCGGTGCCAATTTCGGTGGCCTCACCAGCTTTCTGCTAGGAATTTCGTCGAACACCGGGCGGGCATTGCGGCTGGATGTGCTGTACCCTGTCAATGGCTTCACTCGCTGCATCGACTTCGCCAATGGATTCGGTCAGCTTCATAAAAGCTTTCTACTTTGCTTTTTATTTCTTTACTTGTGGTCTCTTTTATTTTGTTTCGTGCATATGGTTAATTTGGTGCCTGGGTAGTGGGTACTAAGGTGTACAAAAGTACGAAATTCTGAACCAATATCCGTTTAACCAACTTTAACTAGTTCCCGACAGTTGTGGAATTAGAGTTTTCTGTATAAGCCTTTCATGCCAAAAAATAAATTTTCTACTATTATTTTTTATTTTTCATAATCAAACTTCATGACAGGTTTATTTATCAATAGGCAATATATCTTCAGGTGATTCTTCATCCTTTTTGTAAATTGTAAATCTTTACAATTTACTGCCCTTTTAATTACATTTTATCCACCCTTACTTCTATGAAGATATCAGTGTAATTTTTTTTGTTGACTGCTTAAAGGCATTTTGTCTTCATTTCTGCTACCAGAAAATTTACATTACCCAGATTATTGAAAACTTAATGTTATGGTGCAGAATTCATACACCCAGCAAGCTGGGTAGGAGACCAGACTCTTCTACACAGAGAGGCTCTACTAAATTGGCCAAAATATCAAATATCACATGGAATTGAAAGAGTTACATTAATTACGTTTTACTGCCTCAATACACCTTTGTCAAAATAGTTTAGCTAAAGACACAACCTAGCCTTACATTTTGGCATATTATTATCACACAAAGCTAAGCTCAACCAATAGTTTTGCCAACAAGCTCAACCTAATTTATTTCTTACTGGCCTACTGTTACTAAATACACACCTAGTTTTTGTGCTTGTTTTTGGTTGTTAAAACTGATGAATTATGAAGTTGATGTAAATTGTTCACTTTGTTTATTGTAAATGTTATTTATATTATTATATGTGCTCACTTTGTATATTGAACATTGAATGTGGTCACTTTGTTTATTGTAAATGTTAACTATATTGTTACATGTGTTTATTTTGTATATTGTAAATGTTAACTACGAAATCAAATTTCTGTTGCAACTAACTGAACAAATAAAACTTTTAGTTCAACTTTTGCCGTATTAAACTGAACATAAAAATACGAAAAATTCCATATGCAACTAACTGAACAAATAAAACTTTTAGTTCAACCTTTGTCGTATTAAACTGAATACAAAAAATACAAAAATTTCATTTTCAGATGCAACTAACTGAACAAATAAAACTTTTAGTTCAACCTTTGCCGTATTAAACTGAACACAAAAATACGAAAATTCTATTTTCAGATGCAACTAACTGAACACTTACGACTTTTAATTCAACCCATATGGCATCTAACTGAACAAATAAACCAGTACATTTGATGACGTCAGCATCCAGAAATTTTCGAAAAAATTTTCGCTGACGTCAGCGCGCGAAAAAATGAGGTTGAGACCCATTTCTGGCCTGTGGATGGAATGGATGGAAAAATAGTGGATGGTGTATATCACCCCTGCTATGGAATTGATGTAATGTTGCAGTTATAACTGCTGCTTTCATTCACCCACTAAATTACTTCCTCCCCACAACTTGTGAACCCAACTAATTTTCATTTGATATTCCATAATTTAACATAAGGTAGTACCTTATCTTCAAGAAAAAAAAAACAAAAACAAAATACAAAACTAAAATATAATGTCCTTGACCCTAATTTACTTTTCATGATTTTGCAAAAGTAATCTGCAACTGGTATTAATATGATGCTCCGGATGGTGTAAAATGTTGACGACTGAGTTTTCGGAGTTTGAAACTCAATTTCCGGCCTAGAATTCATCACTCAGACCCAATCCAAGCAAGTATTAGGCCCAATTAAAGCTGAAGGCCCCGGGGACGACAACAAAATCTGACAAAGGTTTTGGGTAATCTTACAAAGTAAACGAATGCAGTTCATAATTTGTTGTGCATTCATTCAGTGGTAAAGGAGTAAACCTTGAGATCTATTCAATGTACAAAGGCAAAGTTGTTAAAATCAAATCAGGGTCCCTTCTTTTTTTCTGCTTTAGTGGGAGTGGGACCGAGTTTTCTCTGCTTTGGTAAGTTGTCGCGGGCAGTTGGCTCAGCTGTGACTGTAAGAGATTTAGAGACATATTTTCAGACTATGTAGTCCCACACAAAAAGCATTTCTGCACATCCCAAGGACATCTTCAAATTTCCAGTCAAAGATTCTTCCCTACAAAACATCTTTAGAACTTAACATACAAACAAACAAGAGAACAGATTTCATAAATTCTATAGTTGTACCTTACCGCCTCTTCTTACATTCGCCCACCACCCGCTACTTTGAACTTTAAATTACATAAACAGATCATAAAAAAGCAAAAGCACCAAAGTGCAAAAGTTTACAAAAACAAACAGCAGGACGTCCCCTTTACCCTTTCTCTTCTTACTATGAGAATATATATATAGCTAGCTGGATAGATGGAACCCACATTAATGCATCCTTTGCAAAAGCTCTTTAATTTATATATATGATCGGTAGGACCAACAACATGACAAGGTAAATCTGCACTGCACATATGTTACATGATGGATTCTTCAACAAGTTGCATTCACTACATCTAGACACTCAAAATTAAGACATCCCCTAAATAAAACAGTCTAACCTAATTCTCAACCCCTGCCTATGTCATGTTTCTTTCACTGTTCATTTTTTTTTTCTTTTTTTCTTTTTTGTTTTCCTCGAGCCAGCTTTTCAACCGATGCGCTTCCGTTCGTTCACTATGGACAGAAGACGACCGACGCCTTGGGTCCACATATCGTACTCACGCTGGCTTCTGCACTCAAATTCAATCACTCGGCGCTCAGCTGTTCTCAGGCCGAAATAACGGCGCTGCTCGCCTCCTTCAAGTAAATGCCGGCCCGGCCAAGCTGGCACATCATGGCACACCTCGACCACCACGCCTATAATAAAAAATATTTGTCATGACAATGCCACATACTTTGAAAGTCTAATCAATTTGATTGCAACATTTTAGGAATAAACTAGCTGTTCAACTATCAGAACTGGTGTTATTTTTTTTAACCATATGTTAGGCCAGGATTGTGGTGATCCCAAATGCCAACCAGCAATGATGGTTGGTTGGTTTTAGTTCATCTGATAATTATGTACAATAAGAGTTTATTGTAGGAAGTCAAAACGATACCTAATTAGTTAGGAAGAGGTACGATTTGATTAAATCTTTGCCATGCTGAAGTTATAAGAGAGATTTAAAGTCTTTGACCAGAGGAAAGGATAATTAGTGGCCCAATGGTGACAAATTAAGGTTCATGACATCATTATCATCAAGACTTTTGCAAAATTCACAATTGCAGGCAAGAATGGGAATTGTCTGCTTACTCTTTTTCTTTTTAGTGATGGTTCCTGCCACATGCCTACTTTTCATCTTAAGCATCACCTACACAATTTTAAAATTCATGTATCAAAAATCAAACTCCAAAGTAAACCCATTAAATATACAAACAATTAAGCGGTGGGATTTGTTAATACCAGCCCCAATCGGTTGATGTAGACTGAGACAACCTTCCAATGCAAAGCACCTGAGAGTACCACAAACAAATACACATCATAATGGAAAATTTCAAACAAAACATTTTTCAACATTCTCTAATGCATAAAAACAACAAAAGTATACATATTAAAAAATGAGTACCTTTCCGGGTACGCTTTAGGAGTTCGGTTCCCCGAGCGAGCAACTCCTGGCTGCAGAGGCCAAGGAAATTATCCTCCTCGAGTGGCAGCTCATCACTGAAGCTGCTCCCATTGCTTCTCACATCTTTCGCGGCCTTGCTCTGGCGACGTTGCTGACTGTTGTGGGGCCCATCAGGTCCCACTACACCTTTCTCCACTGGGATCACGGCCGCTATATTCCAGACCTCCTTGAGCGCCCTGGCCTTGAGCGTCGCAGCTCCTCTTAATGCTGCAAATAAAATTATTCGAATGACTTTCCCATTAGATCTAGCTCAAAAGCCCCACGTAAAAATTGTAAGACGAACAGAATACAAAATGCAATACCAGTAGCAGCAGCAGCAGTAATAGTAGTAATATCTCCTGGCGTCCGCACATTAACGGCAGACCCCACCACAGCTTCCAGGTGGTCCCGCTCAGCCCCCATGGCCTCGGCCGCCTCCACACACTGTGCGGCCACCAGCGTAGCAGCTGATGCAACTGCCATGTCAGTCCTTGCAGTCTTGTCATCCTTTCCTGATCCCGAGGCAGATGCTGCAGTGGCAGCCGCAACTGCAGCCACAGCTGCAGCAACGGCAGCCACAGAAACAGCCGCGTGCAGCTGAGCATTGTGGGCCCGTGTCTCTTCCTTTTTTCTTTCCCTGCGGTCTTTGAGCCAGCGGCCCACAGTTTTGCTTGTTGCACGGTAGGTCTGTGGCTTTGGTGTGGCTCCGGCTCGGCAGTACTGAAAAGAGGGTACAACAAGTTTTAGTTAGAACTGTGCTTTTTGAATGATATCAACGGTTATAGGATGAACATGTCAGATACTATTCTTGTCTGTTCTCCCTTGATTAATTTGGTGGGATATTATCAGGTTGTCCCCACAATTAGGAAAAGGTAGTTGGGAAATTTAATCAAATACAACAGTGTTATTTTGAGTGAATAAAAGTACATTATAGTTCATGGCCCTTAATAAAAGTAAACTTTGTGCGGATTCCTTTTTTTCACTCTAAGTAGGATTTTCCCAGCATATCAACATCTTTATGAATATATTCGGGGACACAAAAAATACTATTAGAAGGGTGAGGCTGCAAAACCAAAGTATTAGGATCTATGTGTAAATATATATTCCTTTTAAAGTCTTCTACTTTTAGTTAATAAAAATAAAAGGGACCAAACGTGCCAATAATTAAAAGCTTTTGCAATGCACCGGATTAAGAACATAATCATGAGATGGAATGTAGAGTAATTTACAAAATTAACGAACAGGCTTAATAATAAATAAATAAATGTAGGGGAGTGGGGGTGGGAAATAGAGGAAGACTGACAAAAGAAGATAGACAGCAGAGTAAAGAAAAGGACAAAAGGGAGACAGAAACTGAGACCAAGTTACTTTTTTTCACAGAGGAGAGGAGAGATATGGATGCACATGGAAAGGAAGGGACAGACGGTCAGAAGATGGAATCAAAGCTTCTTCCATGCCAAGGCAAAGACCAGAGAGAACTGCACACCACACAGGAGTACAGAGCAGCAGTGAGCGGTACACACACAACACACACACACTGGTACAGAGTACAGCATCCCAACAAATCACAACCAAAAAAAAAAAAAAGAACGAGCGGTGCTCAGAGTACAAAAGGACAAAGAAAAAAAAGAGCGCTTGTAAATTGTGGAAATATAATATTAATATACAAGTATACAACAAAAATAGTAAAGAGTAAAGAGTAAAACCCAAAACCCAGTGTTCTTGTTCTGGTAGGAGTGACAACTGACAAGGGAGTGAGAGTGTTTTGCCTGTTTGGTTGGGTAAATGACGAATTGCGCAAAAACACTAGACTACACTAGAGTAGTAAGAAGTAAAAACTATGGTAAAAAGTGAAAAGTAAAAAAAAGAAGGGAGGTGTGGGGAGAGAGAGAGAGAGACCTTGAGACGATCGATGATTTCGGATGGGGAGAGCGGCAAAGGCGGGCTGTCGGAGCCCAGAGATCCAGCGCCACCATTAAGCGGCCCACTACTGTGCGACAGCCGTCCAGATGTCAGCGGCGACACCTCCTGCTTGCATTAATTAATTAATTAGTAAATAATGAACGCATGCATATTGCATAGTAATTAATTTAATTTTTAACTTGAGAGAAAAAAGAGAGAAAGAGAGAGTGACTTGCCGATTGGGACTGGGATTGGGACATGATGCGCTCCATGACGAGCTGCGACGTGGCAGAGGCGGAGGAGGGAGCAGTGAAGAAGGAGAAGGTGTTTGAGGCCATGACTTCCGCGGAGGCAGGAGGAGGGGAGTCGTCGAGCTCGACGGCAGGATCGACCTCAGGTGGAGGAGGGAGGCCGAATTCGAAGTGATTAATTGAAGGAGCAGGAGGAGGAGGGACCTTGGAGAGGGCCTTAGAGACGTCGATTGCGGAAGCACTCCAGGATCGGGAGAGGAACTCCATCGAGAGAGCTGAGAGAGGGTCTCTGTCTCTCATTTCTTCTAATTCAGTTTCTGCTTCTTCCTCTCCTCCTCCTCCTCTGCTTCTTCTCCACTCTGATCTCGCTCTCACCTCCGCCATCCCTTTTTAATTTGGAACTTGGAGTTGGAGTACTGAGGTTGTGGTTGAGGTTGAGGTTGAAGGGGTTTTAACGCGCGTCGCGTCTACACACAACAAAAAAGGGAAGAAAGTGTGAGCGAGAGTACTGAGGAGTGAGTAGCGAGTACTAAGGTTGAAATTGACATATCTATCTAATTTATTTATTTATTTACTTTACTTATGACAAAAACAAAACAAATAGAGAGAGGGGTTGAGACTTAAGAAGGGGGAATGGCCCACAATACAACGCTGCTGTCTCACTTGAATTGTTCCTCTCCAGTTATTTCGTACCCTTCTTCGGCCGTCTGATTTTTATTTTGATTTTTTATTTAATACAGCCACGCTACCGCATGCAGCCTTAACTAAATTAATTAATTAATTAATTTTCTTGTTACGGCCGTTTCATCACGCTCACGCTGCAACAGTAATGCATTATCCATGCTACTTCCACCTTCCACACCTCCCTCCTCATACTCTTCTTTATTTCCACTGCATTGATTAATTACTTTATTATTATTTAATTGCATTTTTACCCCTTCTTCTTCTTATCGTTATTAAACTTAAACTACCTTCCTTTCTCATTATATTATATTATACGATGATTGCCAAAATGTTACACACAATACGGATGGACTCGGACAACTTATTAGAATCTCAAATTTTATGCTTCCAATTATTCATTCGAATATCTCAATTTATTCTTTATTGAAATTTCACTGCAGATAAAATTTTATGTTTTTTTGCAAATATTTTTACTATTTCTTTTGGATTCTTAAAAATGATTATTATTAAATAATTGAAGGGCTAAAAATAATTACATCGAAAATTTCAAAAAAGAAAATACTATAAAAATTTGGAAAAAAAAAATATAACAGCTAGTTTCTTATAAAATTTCAATACAAGGATGAGACATTTCGGACATAATATTTGAGAACGAACGCATAGCAGTAGACCCATTTACGCTACACAAAGCATTCGGGCAATATTTATATTATATGATATTGTAATATTATATATATAATACACTATTTGTTTCTTTCTTTTATTTTTATCTGCATAGCACGAGCATCGCCATTAAATTTATGGAAAATTGGATACATGCCAACTGAAAACTCAAAAACTAAAAAAAATATCACTCCAAATTGAGTACTTAGAAAAATGCCACCCAAATCTATTATACTTAAATATTTGTCACAATTTTATAATTCTGAAAATAGAAATACTATAATTCGAGGTGCATTTTTATATCTCTCGATCTACGCTCATCTTCAACTATTGTGCTCTCTCTCATTTATTATATAATTTTGAAAATAGAAATATTATAATTTGAGGTGCATTTTAAGAAAATTTTCGTATAATGAAACTCGATTTGTTATAACAAATTCGATAATTAAATGTCAACAATAATTTTTGTATTGAGTGAAACTCGATGTATCTTCTAGTTGGTGTTAAATTCTTTTCAATGCTTTTTTTTGTCGTGGTGTATTTAAAATTTAGGGATATTCAAAATAGCAAAGTAGTACAACCCAAAATGATCGGATGGGTGGAGGGGTGGGGTAGAATTGACATTCCAGTAATACTGTAGGGGGCGTTTGTTTGTGTAGTAAGGGGTTGCATAAGTTAAGGATGTCTAAGTATTTATGTAGTGTTATGTAATGAATGTTTGGTTGTGTAGTAAGGATGAGTAACTTAATGCATGCATATATTCGTGTCAAAAGACTAAAATGCCCTTACATTTGAATTAATATTATGTATTAATAAGACACTGTGACCTAATTATTGTTAATTATTAATTACTAATGATAATAATAATCATTTTTATTATTATGATATATTAATAATCACTTTTAATTAAATATTATAAACATTATTAATTATTTAACAATAAAAAAATATTATTGATTAATTATTTTTAATTAATTCTTATTATTTAATTGTTATTGTTAATAATTAATATTACTTTTTAAATATTATTAATTATTATTATTTCATTATTAATTATAATAATTAATATTTATTATTAATTATGATTTTTTAATAATTATTATTACTTATTAAATATTGTTAATTATTATAAAAATTAATTATATATGATAATAATACATCATTTTTGTTATTATGAAATATTAATAATTACTTTTAATTCAATATTATAAATAATTTTAATTATTTAATAATAAAAATGTATTATTGATTAATTATTTTAATTATTATTATTAATTATGTTTTTTAATAATTATTGTTACTTATTAAATATTATTAGATATTATGATTAATTATTTCTAAGGGGTATTGCTGGAAAAAAGAAATTAAAGAGGATGGTGCATAACTTATGCAATCTATTTAGGTTCCATAAGTTACGCACCCTTAAGACGTTTTATGTAACGGGTGTTTGGTGACTTAAGGATGCATAACTTAAGTTACGCATCTTTTAAGTCACAAACAAACGCCCCCGTAATACATACACCGAGAGGGAAATATTATTTGATTTGATAGGCAGTTGAGTTGAGCTGAGTTGAGGTTAGGCTGGGAGGTGGCTGGTTGTTAGTTCCACGAACGACAAAATAATTACATTACGTTGCATCGCACAGCACACACACGTACACTGATACACCTCTGACCTGACTTGACTCTCGAGCTATTTATTATTTTTATTAATAGCAATCTTGAGCTATTATACTAGTACGAGGGAAATAATTCAAGATTTCAGGATGCTGCCCTTTTTATAGAATTGAATTTTATTTCTTTCATGTCAGACCGGCATCCAAATTTTCACTGTTTCCGATTTGGAAAAAGAAATATTTTCATTGGTCTTCGCTTTTTTGTTGTCCTAATAATAAATCGTCAGTGAACTGCACGTGTTTATTTTTAATTAAACTTAAACTTAAAAATATTATTTGCGTTTCTTTGTCTTTCAAAATAATAAAAATATAAACGTGGTCGTCATCTAAACAGTTGTCTTATCCTATTATGGCGCCATTCAACAACAAATAAAAGGTAAACATGCTTACATGCACAAGGAAAATCACAAGATAGAATTGCAGTATGTTGTGGAGATTGTTCTCGTGAACAAGAAGAGAATATATATTATTAATATTAATAAAGTAGTTTTATTTAATAGAAGGCCCATCAAATCAACTATTTAATCGCTTGGAAGTAAATGAATGAATTAGGTAAGCGGATTGAATTGTTGGAGTCCCAGTTAGTAATAAAGTTGCAGTTACAAAGTACAAACTGGATGATATGATGATGAAGAGGAAGGTGCCGGGACTAGCGGGCGCCGGGCGGTAATAAAATTAATGCAACGCAACTGCAAATAAATTCCAAAGTAATAAGTAAATTAAATTCGGGAGGGACTGGGCCGGATCCAATCAATCAATCAGGGCAGATGATGAGATGAGACCAGACCTGGTTCCCTGGGTCCATATCGGGTCAGATACTCGGATTCGCACCCCCCCTAGTCCTAGTCTCCTAGACTGCCTTGGATTATGGCAATTATTATTACTGTCCAGGCTACATTTCGCATTTGACAATTTTGTTTTCACAGTTTGCACACCGTTATAATGGTTTTTCTTTTTTTTCTTAATACCAAACCAGTTCCCCATTATCTAACTATTCTTATCACAAATATACTAGGTTTTATTTGGAAGTGGGGTGAATAAGGAATTAGCCCCTTATTCCTTATTACAGTAAAAACCAAACAACACAAGAATAAAAAATTTGGACTTATTCGGGCCCTTATTTATATTCCAACAAAATCTTGGTATTAGAATAAGGAATAAGGAAGTGTGTTTGGATGGGAGAAGAATAAAGAATTTGAATAGGGATGAGTGTATTTTTTATTCTTTGTTCTAATACTATGGTTTTGTTAGAATATGAATAAGGGCTCGAATAAGCCCAAATTTCTTATTCTTGTGTTGTTTGGATTCAAGTGTCGTATCAAATACATGTAATTTAGAGTTTGTGGCTTTGTGCATTTGAGCATCAATACGATACGACGTATTGAACATGTTAAATTATTAGAGTTTTATTCTTAAAATTCAGTAAAAATATTTAAAATATATTTTTAAAAAATAATAATAACAATAAATCGTATGTTATGTTAAAAGTTAACGATAAATAAAAAGTTATGAATCAGCATCATCAATTTTATAATGTAAATTAATTTAAATTTAATAAATACTAAAAAAATAATATTATCACGCATCGTGTAAGCTCATATTTGTATTGTTCATTTCAAAACACTTATTTTTTTAAAATTGAAAAATTGACTAAAACATGTGAGATATTAGGAAATGAAGACTCGTAAAGGGATAACAGTCCTTGACGAACAAATTTTTTTTTGGGTTAAAATGAAAGGGATTTTACAGAATTTACACTTTAATATCGAATTATTGACCAGATTGGAACTTATTTACAGAATTTCACTCTAAGAAGATCAATATTTGGATTTATCTATGCATTAAAAAAAATAGAAATTACACCTCGACTATAATTGTATAGATAATTTTGGCGAGGGGGTGAGTGGAGGTGGGATAACAAAGAAAAGGACACCTACGGTTTGAAGTTTCAAAAAAAAAAAAAAAAAAAGACACCGCCACGGCGCCACCCCACCGGTGTGTGATTACTGACGAGTTGATGAGTGGTGGGTGCCTTTGCCTCCAGGCAAGAAATTAGAAAGGCTCTCTAACCCCAAGTCCCAAGGATCTGAAACTTATTTACAAAAGTCCAGGCACGACATTTTATATATAAAATATAAACATGAGGAAATATCTCCTTTGGTATAAAACAAAAAGGAAAATATATATGTATGCGTATGTGTTGTTTGTGTGTTGTATAGTTACGTGGAAGAGAGGACAGACAGAAAGGGAAGCGAAATGGCTCTGTACTGTACGGTCAAATTAATTAAAGAGCAAAGGTCTAGTGACACGAATTTTTGGTGTCACAAATGTCACAAATTTTTTTTTCATTAATATTTTAAATTTTTTAAATATAACTTTCGAATCCAAACCGTTGATCTTATTCTATTTTGCGAGCGATGCATTTCTATGTAATTTTTATAAATTTTGGAGTTTAGTTGATATTCGATCAAGAGGCCAAAAAATGAACGTATTAAATTTAATCTGTTATAATTAACAACATTCGTTCATTTTTTGGCCTCTTGATCGAATATCAAATAAACTCCAAAATTTATAAAAATTATATAAAAATACATCGCTCGTAAAATTGAATAAGATCAACGATTTAGATTCGAAAGTTATATTTTAAATTTTTTAAATATTAATGAAAAAAAAAAGTTGTGATATTTGTTGCACTAAAATTTTGTGGCACTAGAATCTTACTCTTAATTAAATTAAAATAAAATAAAAGGCGTTGGGAACTTAGGAAGGAGGGAGAGATTGATTGATCTACCTTCTGATGTGACCTTTCGTGGGCTCTACATGTACTGCTCCATTCTCTTTCCTTCCGCATCCCAATATCTATTTATTTTCCCATCAGTACAAATGTACAATAAATTAAAAGCCCCACATTATTTATTTTTCAATTTGAACCTCACCGGGACATAAAAATTACGTTGGGGTTTAGACTGACTATGATGGACTGAGAGGATAGGCGGGTTATTATAAACGATATATACAAAAAATAATTAAATATTCACATAATTACTACAGTTTAGTTTTAATTTTTATTAGCTGTATTTAGAATTTTAAGTTGGTAATCTACCGCTAACCACCAGTTAGTATTTAAGACTGCCAACCATTTGAATTGCAAAGTTGGGCTCCACTCGGAGTCGCTCTCGCACGCACAAATCGCACCCGTCACAACTCACAAGTCACAAGACTCACAACCATATTAATATTTCTGTACAAAATCTGATAAACATAAAATAAATATAATCCAAACAATTCAGGGCTGATTAAAACTTCCACGATAATAAATAATAATAGGTAACAATGGCCGGAACGGGGCTAATTACTAATTAGACAGATAAGACAGGTCACAGACACAGGTGCTTGTGGTACCACTCTATCATTCCTCCATGAACCACGAAATGGAAGGACCTGTCAATATTAATGATAAAATGGAATCTGATCCAACGGTGGTCAGTATACCATTTATGCATCCTCCAAATTTGTGTCGGTGTAGTAAAAGGTAGTTCCATTGCAAGAGAACGGAGAACCTAGTTCCTTGTTCATTTCCCATCATTTAATAATAATGTGTATGTATATATATGGTCCCGAATACATTTTTAATACAAATTACATGGCCTCGCTATTTTTGGTTCAATATTTGAGAATCAAGAATGAAGGTTTAAATAAGGTAAACTTACCTACACATCTGACCTAAAAAAATAACATTGAGAATTAAATATACTACAACAAAAATTGATCGAACACCTTGACCATTTTCATAGTTCAGTTCTGCAACGTCTTGTCTCTCTTCATGCGCAGTCAGTACATCACAACCTCGGGTTAAGACTTGACGTCACCTTTCCCGATTTCAAGTGTCAGTCTACTCGTGCATGTGTATGCCAGTTGTTTCCGACACTCAGTTGGCTTTCTCGCTCTCAAACCTGAATCTTTCTTTCTGTTTCTAGATCTAGACACGAAAGATTTCCAACAGAGAGGACGATGATGGCTGTATATAGGAGTTGATATGAAACATACAGAGTTGGTTTGGATTCTAATACACAACGGTTCGCTTGGCCCAGTCAACGACCCGCAAGGTCGTGGCAGATTTACTAACAAATAGTGCCATTCTTGAATGAGCGATGGCAAATTTTTTTCTACTTATGTTTTACAAGTTTGACATTTTTTGTTGAATGTTGCTTGAATCACAACATTAATTGTGCGAGTTTTTACTTTTTTTTTTTAAGCATATAGATTAACATGAATTGTTTATGAATAACGAACCATTTCTGTCATGACCATCATCAAGTGTTTTCTTTCACCCTATCATATCCAGTGCCTACCCAATACCCAATGCTTATCCAACATCCAACGTCTATCCCAACACCGATCCAGTGTCCCTTTTGCCGATCGCCGATCGAATATGCCTTCTCTACCGACCGCCCTTCACACTCATCCCCCTCTCCACGCATAGTCAACCCCATAGATCTGTCATGGATATTTAGTGTAACAAACGGGACAACTAGAGTAACCATGACCATTGGAGCAACGACCATGATAACTAGAACGGCAACAAGGACAATTAGAGTAACAACCAGAATAATTCGAGTAAGAATCTGAGACAATTAGTGTTTCAATCTAGGTTAATTAAATAGTTTTTGAAAACTTTCAGTTTTGGAATATTTAAATAGTAGTTTGCTTCTAAAAATAGTAATAGAAGTTTAAAAAATTGTAAAATTTGGTTTGTTAGGAGATTTCAATATGTAAATTAGATTGGTTAAATTAAATTTGTCAATTTATAAAAAAATTTGACGAAAAAAATAGCGATGCATAGAAAGACCTAGTGCATATTAAACTTCTTCTCGTTGACACGTATATGTGCGTGCATTAGTCGTGGCATGCATGAAACTGAACTTTTCAATTTGTCATTTATAATTTCAAAATATTAGAACAATAATTAGTATAAGTAACTCATAGAGTATGCGTCATGAAAAAAATATGCAAGTAGATGCTGTACTAGAAAGAATCCACTCCATGAATGAAAGAACAAAAACAGAAGGAGAGTAGGAGGAGAATTACTTTCCGTAATCAGGAGAATAAACAATCAAGCAATCACCCAGCGATTCTTTCCAAATTTGTCACGTGTTTTTATTTCCATCAAAATTATATTCTTCATCACGTGCGTGACACATGCGATTTGCCTATATCAGATCAGAACTTCCATCTAGATCTATCTCTCTTTTAGAAAATACCTCCAATAATCTTTTTCTCTTTCATAAAACCTCCATCAATTTCTCTCTCTTCTAGAAAATCTCCATTAATCTCTCTCTCAATCAAGCTTTCTCTCAACCTAGAAATCTGATCTCTCTCTCGCTCTTGCAATCTCTCTTTTTCTCTCTAAGAAACTTCATTTTTCGACGATTTTGTGCGATTTCTGGTGATCTTGCTACCTTTCGGCGATCAATCCCTCCTCACGGCCCCTAATTGATCGATTGTTGAAGTTTAAGGTAATTCCTCTTCCTATATCCTTTGTACTTTTTGTTTTTGTCTTTTTTTTGAACAATCGATCAATTATTGCTCTAGATCTAGATTGCAACTATGATTTTTTTTAAAAATAATTCATTAATCATCATTTTTCAGTTGCTTTTACTATTAATGTATAAATCAATAAATGAATGAATCATTCATTGTAATTCTACTTTCTTTCTGTTTGTATTTTCTATTTTTATGTCTATTTGGAACAATCGATCAATTATTGGTCTAGATCTAGATTGCACCGATGAATTTGTATCAAAAATATTGATCGATTATCTTTTTTCTTTTGCGTTGATTATTATGACGTTCTCAATTTTTTTTTCTCTTTTTATTGTAGATCAATTGCAATTATGAGGATCCTCTCGTATGTAGGTTGAAAAATATTCATGTGCTAGACATTGAGGTAAGTCAATTAGGGGGCAATACATTTAGCACAAGGGAGTAAGTTATTTAAATAAAATAGTATATTATCAGTGACAAGGGAGTATCTTAGTATTATATAGGGAGTATTTTTTTTATGTGGTAGCGTATTAGTAGCTTGATGGTATATTGGTATTTTGTAACCAATGAAGTAAGTTATTTGAATAAGAGAGTATATTATCAGTCACAATGGAGTATTTATGAATGTGCTAGTGAGTTAGCAGTCTGATTATAGTTTTAACAAGGGAGTAACTTATTTAAATAAGAGAGTATCTTAGTATATATAAGGAGTATTTTTTTTTTTATGTGGTAGTGTATTAGTAGCTTGATGGTATCTTGGTATTCTGTAACCAAGGAAGTAAGTTATTTGAATAAGAGAGTATAATCAATGACAAGGGAGTATTTATGAATGTGCTAGTGTGTTAGCAGTTTGATGATAATCTTAACAAGGGAGTAACTTATTTAAAACAAGAAAGTATATTAGCATGACATAGGGAGTATTTTTTTTAACGTGGTAGCGTATTAGTAGCTTGATGGTATCTTAATATTTTGTAACCAAGGGAGTAAGTTATTTGAATAAGAGAGCATATTATCAATTATAGGGGAGTATTTATGAATGTGCTAGTGTGTTAGCAGTTTAATGGTATTTTTAACAAGAGAGTAACTTATTTAAATAAGGGAGTACATTAGCATAACAAAGGGAGTATTTTTAGGATGTGGTAGTATATTAGCAGCTTGATAGTATTTTGGTAGTCTGTAACCAAGGGAGTAAGTTATTTGAATAAGGGAGTATATTATCAGTGACAGGAGAGTATTTTTAGATGTAGCTGGACTTTGTAGTTGTAGTATATATGTTTTCTAATAACTTGTTCTTGTTGTTTTTCCAGATTGATATTGAAGGTGACAAGTTAGTGGCTGCGCACAACTTAACGTTTGATAGTACTAATGAGGTGGTAGGTGTATTACCTCGAATCTAATCTGATGTTTGATTGGAAGTTTACTCAGTTATAATTGTTATGTTCAAATAATTTTAGTTGTGCTTGGTAATTATAGTTGTGGTTATAGAGTAGAACAACTACTGGTGTTTAGTTGTCCTTCTGAATATTGAAACATGTACTTGTTATAGTATTTGTTGTTACAGTTGAATATCTTTGTTCTATTGGTATTGAATATTTTTAGCAAAAGTTTGTACATTGATATGTTTCTGCATGCTACATGTTTTAATAAGTTTATGTATTTATTTGATATGTTTAGTCAAATATTATGAAAGAAATACTCCTTTATATTTTTTCTTTTAATCACTTTTTGAGAAATATGTATTTCCTTATTCAATGTGTATTTTTTTCATCAATAGAGTACACTAATTGATACTCCCTTGTTTTAATTTTTAAAAAATTCAACATGTTTAATAAAAAAATTATATACTCCCTTACTTAATTGTGTTACTGCTGTTTTGTACATCTAGTTACTCCCTACGATCTATTAAAATTGCCAGTAAAGAGTACGCTGGTAAAAATGAGTCCAAATGACTCCAACGCCCTAGCTCCCTAATTAATGACATTTTCCATTTTTGGCAGAGCAGAGTTTCTATTTTTGAAAACTGATTGCTTGATTGCCTTACCGTTTGATTGCAGTTATCAGCCCTGAAAATATTGGCGGGGGGAAGACTTGCAGACTTGCAGTGAGAGAGTGACAGGAGAAAAAAAAAAAAAATAGCTGTGAGACAATGGCATGATCTGATTCTGATGTAATCTTCCGAATTCAATCTAGTACTTAGCTACTTGTCATTGTGGGTCATTTCTCTTCTTTTTACCAGCACGGAAGAATTTATGCATGTCGATATCATAATATTTATATATAGAAGACAATAATATGGGGGTCTACCACATTTTGGGCGATTGACCACTCTTTGACCTCTTCTAAGTTCTAACGATGCAAATTTATGTTATGATCAACCAAGTTCTTCAATAAATTTGCAACGGTTAGCTATTTGAGCATTCTTTCGTATGGAAATATATTGGTGGAAGTTTGATTCTTACTCTCCTACATGTCTTTCGACGTTTTTGTTGGAATAAAATGTTGTAACCTCACTTTTTCATACAAACACAAATCTTGCATTACTAATTCATGTTATTCAACTGAAATCAATGCCAGCATTGGTGCCGTCTAATAGTGCACCAACACGTCACTTACCTTAGCTATCTGATATCCCAATCCTAACATATAAATAAACAGAGCCATAGAAGCTAAACCATATATATGGTGTATACTAATTCAAATTTTTTGATCTGCTTCAAAATGATCGATTCAAACTGTCCAATATGATTTCGCTATTATAATATTCTTGCCGACCAAATTTTATATTTTTTTAAATTTTTTTACTATTTCTTTGGAATTTTTGAAAATTACTAATCTCACTTTTTTCCAAGCTGTTAAAAACTAGCAGTTTTTAAAAATCCGAAAAAAATACTTAAAAATTTTGAAAAAATATAAAATTTAGTCGGCTAGGAGATTTCAATAGGGAGATCGTATTAGACGGTTTGGATCGATCATTTTGAAGCAAATCGAAGAGTTCAGATCAGTATACACCGAAGCTCTCGTACATTAGTATGCACCATATGTTCTCTCTCTCCATATATATATATATATAGAGAGAGAGAGAGAGAATGGATATAGAACACTAATATACGTGTACGGATCGTCTCCATACACATGAGTCGTTTTTTTATATTCAAAATTCAAACGGTCAATCTGAACCGTTCAAATTGTTCTTCATATTGAAAAAAACCTTGGATACCAAATTTTACATTTTTCGAATTTTTTTACTATATATTATGATATTTTCAAAAAACACTACAATTGGAGTATTTCAGGCCCTCCAATTTGAAAATATCATAATATATAGTAAAAAAAATTGAAAATATGTAAAATTTGGTCTCCAAGGATTTTTCAATATAGAGAATAACTTGAACGGTTTGGATTGACCGTTTAAATTTTGGATGTTGAAAAACAACTCATGTGTATGGGAACGATCTTTACACATGAGTGTATTTTATTCATTCACTATATATATATAGAGAGAGAGAGTTTAGCTACGGTGAGTCGCGACTCACGGACCCTCCGGTGAGCCGTGATCAAAACTCCTAGATCTAGTTCAAAATGACCGATCCAAACCGTCCAATATAATCTCCCTATTGAAATCTCCATGTAGACCAAATTTTTCATTTTTTCGAAATTTTTAAGTATTTTTTTGAAATTTTAGAAAATCGTTAATCTAATAAGTTCTGAACCATTCAAAAACAACAATTTTTAAAAATCCAAAAAAATTGCATTAAAATTTCGAAAAAATGAAAAATTTGGTCTGCATGGAGATTTCACTAGGGAGATCATATTGAACATTTTGGATCGGTCATTTTAAACTAAATCTAGGAGTTTTGATCGTGACTCACTGGAGGGTCCGTGAGTCGCGACTCACCGTAGCTAAACTCTCTCTCTCTATATATATATATCCTTTAACAAAATAAGTAATCAATGAAGATATTGTTCAACAAAAACAAAACAGTCACACCTCAGATAGTCAAGAGGCTGTTCCCAGTTGCTTCATAAATTTAAACCAATATCTATATTTATTTTTATTTAAAAGTATGATGAATTTTAAATGTTGATTATCAGGATGAGTTGTTAAAACGAGTTGATAGAAAATATATTCATAGCATAATAAATGTGAATGAGGAATTAGGGATGTCATATATATGTACAACTAAGACTAAGAGGAGAGAAGCAAAGGGAAGGAAAGAAGAGGTAAGGTAGGTCATTGTCAGGCCAGTGGAGGATGTTTTGTTTTCTGGTTGTTATAATCAAACAGTGAATGGCAGCTCTGGCCTCCATTTCTGTCTCTCCTCTTTTGGTTTTTTACTTTTTAGTTACTATTATTTGTAATTATTATTATTATTGCTATTATTTTAATTTTTCTATAAAAGGACCTTGTTGGTTCTGAAATGCGTGCTTTGTTCTACAATTAATTAGCGAAAATGATATGTTTTTGTGGTAACATGCATAATAGACAGTGTAAAGAAAACAAATAACACGAGAGACACGATGATTTTTACGTGGTTCGGTACAACGTGTACCTACGTCCACGACTCACACACACCACTCTTTTTATTTCTTTTTCAATATTTTTTAGTACATCAATGGAGGAAGAAAATAGAGAGAAGAAGAAGAAGGAGAATTGAGAAAGAAGCCAGGCGTGCACTTATTAAACATGAGCAGCCTCTTTTTATTTCTTTCTATTTTTATTTTTAGATAATAAAGGAAACAACTTAATTACAAAATCTGGTGCCTCTGGTCCACACTCCCCCTCAAGTTGGCATGTAGATGTTTTGCATGTCCAACTTGCCAATCGCAATATGAAAGATGGTACTTGACACTCCTTTTGTCAAAATGTCTGCAAGCTGTTCTTCTGTTCTTACATGAGGAATGCTAATAACATGTTCTTCAAGATTTTGTTGAATAAAATGTCATCCACCTCAATGTGCTTGGTCCTATCATGTTGTACTGGATTCTGAGAGATAGCAATGGCAGCCTTGTTGTCACAAAACAGACTCATCTTTTCACCACTATAGAAACCAAGATCCTTGAGTACTCTTTTTATCCACAACAACTCTTGTAGTCCTTTAGCAATTCCTCGAAATTCAGCTTCGGCACTTGACAAAACTACTACCTTCTGCTTCTTGCTTCGCCAAGTGACCAAGTTGCCACCAACAAAGGTAAAATATCCAGATGTAGACTTCCTGTCGGTCACATCTTCTGCCCAGTCAGAGTCTGTATAACCTTCAACTTGAAGGTGTCCATTTCTCTTGAAGAAGATACCTCGTCCAGGGGCTCCCTTGAGGTACCTGAGAATCCACATGACGGCTTCCGTGTGATGCTCATTAGGAGCATGCATAAACTCACTCACCACAGAAACCGCATAGGCAATATCAGGCCGGGTATGTGACAAGTATATAAGCCTACCTACCAATCTCTGGTATTGTTCCTTGTTTGTTGGTACTTGTTCAGGAAGAATTCCCAATTTATTGTTCTGTTTGGTGGGTGTGTCAACAGGTTTGCAGTCCAGCATTCATGTTTCAGCAAGTAAGTCTAGCACATATTTCCTTTGAGACAGAGATATACCTTCTTTGCCGCGTGTTACTTCAATTCCAAGAAAATACCTCAATCCCCCCAAGTTTTTCATTTCAAATTCCTTTGATAACTTGTCCTCCAAGTTTCGGATTCCTTCAGAGTCATCACCTGTGATTATCATGTCATCAACATAGATTATTAATATCACAATTTTTCTTTTATTCTTTAGAAAGAATAAAGTATGGTCTGCATCACTCTGGGTGTATCCATATCTTCTCATAGCACTACAGAATCTACCAAACCAGGCCCTAGGTGACTGCTTTAGGCCATATAGTGCCTTCTTCAATTTGCACACAAGTGATTATTCACTTGAATGACCATATCCAGGTGGTATATCCATATAAATTTCTTCTTCTATGTCACCATGTAGGAATGCATTCTTCACATCAAACTGGTGTAGTGGACAATCCTTATTTGCTGCAATGGACAACAGTATTAAGCTTGGCTACAGGTGAGAGAGTCTCCTGATAGTCTACTCCATATGTCTGAGAGTAGCCTTTTGCCACTAGTCTAGCTTTATACCTGTCAATTTCTCCGGTGGGCCCATATTTAACTGTAAATATCCATCTGCAACCTACCATTTTTATATTCTTTGGTATACTCACCAGTTCCCAAGTATCATTCTTTTCAAGAGCATCCATTTCTGTTTTCATTGCATCCACCCATTTGGGATCACTAAGTGCTTCATTCAGGTTTCTCGGAATCTGAACTGAGGCAAGTGTCCGGTCAAACTCTCTTACAGGCTCTGGCATGTGGGACATAGTCATGAAGTTCGCAATTGCATATCTACCTTCACCACTCTCATTTGGCCTATATCTTTTCGGAGGTATGCCTCTGTTGGACCTGTAAGGCAACTGATAACCAGGATTAGCAGTAACAGGTTTAGGTTCAGGAATATTTACCTTTGACTCCGGAGTATGGTCCTGTGGTGATGGAGGAGACTGTATCAATTCTTCATCTTCAGCTTCTTCTGATGGACCCGAATAATCAAGTGGGTCTATTTCTGAGTCAGTATCAAGAGAATTGTCACCCAGTACCTCTGAATTCGGACCGAATTGGCCTGAATTCGGACCGAATTGGCCTGAATTCGGACCGAATTGGTGTGCATTACTATCTCTATTTTCTGAATACTGACTGAATTGAACTGAATTCGGACTGAATTGGTGTGCATTACCATCTCTGTTTTCTGAATTCGGACCGAATTGATGTGTGTTACCCTTGCTGTTTTCAGATTCTTCAGAATGCGGTCCGTATTGGCCTGAATTCGGACCGAAATCGATTTTCATTGCACCAAACACATGTTCATTCTTATTCACATTCTCCCCCTGAGAATGAACCTGATCTCTCATAAAGTACCCCTCATTTTCAACAAAAGTCACATCCATTACAGTATATATTTTTCTGGTGACCGGATTCATACACCTATAACCCTTTTGATGCTGGCCATATCCTATGAACACACACTTTTCAGCACAGGGATCAAGTTTGGAACGTAGATGTTTTTGTATATGAGCATAAGTTATGCAACCAAATACTTTTGGTGGGATAGTTAGGACTGACAGAATCATAGTGTATGTTGAGAGTTTTTGTAATGGTGTTTGAAACCCAAGTACTACTGACGGTAATCTATTCAACAAGTAAACAGCAGAAGTAACGGCATGATCCCAATAAGAATGAGGAACATTATTTTTAAGCATCATTGCTCGGGTCATTTCTAGAATGTGCCTATTCTTACGTTCTGCTACACCATTTTGTTGAGGAGTACCCACACAACTAGTTTCATGTATAATCCCATGTGTGTCAAAATATTCTCTTAGTGCTTTATTGACAAACTCTCTTTCATTATCACTTCGGAAAATCTTAACACTCTTATCAAATTGATTCTTAACCATGGTAATGAAAGATTTAATAGCAAATGGTACCTCAGCTTTGTGCTTTACCACATTTACCCATGTCATTATGGTACAATCATCAACAAATAAAATAAACCATCTGTTTCCCACAAGAGAGTTAACCGGGCAAGGTCCCCACACATCAGAATGAATCAAATCAAAAGGATTCTATTATTATTCTCATTCATAATTTTAGCATAATGAGCTCGATGGCTCTTTGACTTGATCCTCGCAGTCAGAAGATTCATTTTCAAATCCATAAAATAAACTTGGATAAAGTTTCTTTAGATACCCGAAGGAAGGATGGCCTAAACGTCTGTGCCACATCCAAATCGAAGATCTCCTACTTGAACTTGAGCCAGCAGATAAGTGAGCTCTTCCAGCAGTTATGTCTTCCAAATGATACAGTCCTCCCCTCTTAGTACCACGACCAATAATCTCCTTTGTCATGAGATCCTAAAAGAGGCAAAATCTGGGATACATGAGTACTTCACATAATTGTCCCACAGATAAAAGTCTTGTAGAGAGAGAAGGAACCAAGAGAGTATTTGAGAGAGTTAAAGAAGGAGAAAATTGCACTTTCCCAGCCCCTGTGACTGGATAGACATCTCCATTTGCGTTGATAATCTCACTTTTCCTGGGGGCCGATTCTCTAAACAAGTCTTCCTTTCTAAAGGTAATGTGATATGTAGCTCCAGAATCTATAATCCAAGAATTGTTAGTACCAGAAGACAAAACATAAAAACATTTACCGTCTTGATTTTCCACTGGAGGCATGATGGGCAGAGCCAATTTCAGACCTAAATTAGTGGATTTCGGATCGAAATTGGGACCCAAAACAGCTACATTTGTAGCTGTTTGAGCTAGAAGTTGAGATAAGGTCTTGTTCAGGGTTTGGATGAGAGATATGGCATCTGGTTCAGGGGTTTTGGTTCCGGACGAAGGATCCATGGCTTATAGCAGATCTGCAGGTAGATTTCGTTGCGAAATAAAGAGGTTTCGGACAGAAATTGGATTCTGGTCAGGGTCTTAGTAACTCACACTGGCAAGATAGGAGGTAGAACGGCGCAGTAAATCGCACCTGGGCAAGATAGGTGGTAGAACGATGCAGTAAATCGCATCGGGGCAAGATAAACCTGTGCAGTAACTCGCACAGGCAGAACCTTCGATCTAGTGCAGTAACTCGCACAAGACCAAATAAACACACAGTTTTCAGAACTTACCTCTCTGATACCATGTAAAGAAAACAAATAACACGAGAGACACGAGGATTTTTACGTGGTTCGGTACAACGTGTACCTACGTCTACGACTCACACACACCACTCTTTTTATTTCTTTTTCAATATTTTTTAGTACATCAATGGAGGAAGAAAATAGAGAGAAGAAGAAGAAGGAGAATTGGGGAAGAAGTCAGGCGTGCACTTATAGAACATGAGCAGCCTCTTTTTATTTCTTTCTATTTTTATTTTTAGATAATAAAGGAAACAACTTAATTACAATATCTGGTGCCTCTGGTCCACTGACAGAAAATATTTGAACGCAAAATGTGCACGTAAACCACTAACACTGCCAACAAAGCAGCATACCACATCAATATAAGGTGTGTTTGGATGTATGAGAATAAGGGGATTGATAGGAATAAGCCTCTTATTCCTTATTCCGGTGTCAAACTAAACACCATAGGAATAAGGAATTTGGGCCAATTCTGGGCCTTATTCCTATACCAACAAAACTAAGGAATAAGAATAAGGAATAGGGACAAGCACGAATTCCGAAATTCCTTATTCTTATTTCCTATTCCAACAACATCCAAACACACATATATATAGGCCAATATCGGGAATTTAAAATATATAGAAGAAAGGTACACTTATATCGCTTTGCCATCCTTGGCTTTTTGGCATAGTTTGATGCCCTGAGTCGTGGGGTTAATTATGAAATTTGTCCCTCTTTTGGATTTAGATTTCTAATTAAATGGGGACCCTTTTCTTGATGCTTAAAACGGGGACCCAGGTGGATTCCATCTCATTTTCAAATATTGTTAGCAATCTATTATTAATTCAATCTGAAAATTTTTGTGGAATCATAATTAATTCCGCTAGTTTTGGTAAACAGTTAAACAGTACAATTAATATGGCCTCTTATAATAATACCCAATCTAAACCACCTAGTTGGTTTTGAAACGGCATTTCTCATACACAAAATAAAGCCTCATATGACTGATTTCGACATAATTATCACCATAATTTGAAAATAAGTGTCTTACACGAAAGAAATATCCTTGAATGAGATAGATAAAAAAAAAAAAAAGCACGTTTATATCCTTGAATTGGCGACTGGTTATGATGCTGTACTTTGTAGTGGCATGTGTTACGAAATATTGGACTATTGGCATGCGCCACCTCTCTTTCTCGTCCTCATATATCCCTTTCTTCATGATGAGAAACATGCAATTTAGGTAGGCAGATAATAGTGGGGGTATCTGTCTGCCTTTATTTTGTGCATGAGACAAAATATATGGTCAAATTTCATATTTATCATCAGAGAAGTTTTATTTTTTAAGTTCTCCGAATGAATTAAAATTTTATTATATTTAGTGGGATTTTTATTCTTATTTTTGGGTTTTCAGATACAAACAAGTTATTTGTGCTGGAGGGGTTGAGGGTGGGGTTGGGGAAAGAGTCCGGACCGGTAGTTGACATAATTATTGGGAGGATTGAACTAAGTTTTAAGATATGTTAAGTGACAGCATAATGATGATTTAGAGCAAAAGCTAATGACAGGGGAACAACCTTCTGCAATCCAATCAATTTGTTATTTTTTTCTAGTTTTTATTTCAAACAAGGTAAACACAGAGATCAGTATTGGTCAGAGGAATCTTTTATCCAATGACATCCTTTTTTCTTTTGGGAGCTTCACCAAAGAGAAGTATCATCACAACACAAGCAAAGTAGAAACATGCATGCCTACTCATGAATACTCACATGTGTTCATTCTTTTAAATCACACACCATACCGGTATCATATATTCATTATCCTGTTTATTTTATATACTATACAGTAGGTCTTGGGATTGTAAAGCATGCAAGAGGTTTTATGGGGTAATTAATAACTGCCGTGTGCTTCTATTCATTGCTCTTAGTTGGCATCATCATGTTTTATATATGGCCTTTCTTTAATATCAGTATGCTACGAGGATAATTCATTAATTTGAGTATTTAATTAGTGGAAATGAGAAAGAATATGGGCCTTAAAAAGAGGGCATATGTATTTATCATGTTCCTTGAGGGATTAGATATATATACAAGTAGATTTTTGTCTTGTAAGAGCTTACAGTGAATTAATTTAATTCTGTAATTTGAAAAAACCCCATCAAAATAATCGCTACCACTGTTTTGTAGTTACAAATGCGTTTATGCGCATGCATGGACCGAATTGATAAATTTAAGGGATATATGTGTTTTGATTCTGTTGAAAGAGGCTATTATTATCCTCATGTCATGTCAGTGTGATTACAAAAGGCAATTTAGCAAATAGTGAAGCCAAGCATGCATGGTTGTGATGTCTAATACGGCATCATTTTTCTTTCATCCTTCTCATTTTGTAAAGGAATCTCTTTGTAGTTGATGGTACCGAGTTGATCAAAAGCTGTTAAAAGGATTAATCTGTCTGCGTTAAAGGTGCCAATATTTTAAATATTAGCCAGAAGAACAAATTGACTTGGTCTGTACACCACAATTTCTTCTTTTTTTTTTTCAAATTTAAGTAACATGTCTGGTATTTTTATTTCTCTAATACACATTAAAAAGAATTACAATTAAGGACCAAATTCTCGCTTAATTATATCAATTTGCAGAGCCGACAAAGTTGACAAAGATATCCACATTCACACATAGAGAAAGAGAGAGAGCATGGCAGATGCAAAAGCAGATTAGTAAATAAATAAAGCCGGGCAGCTGGTCTGACGGCGTGGGCCCACAAAGACAGCACGATAATACGGAAACAGGAGGAGAGAGCGACTTGAGAATTTCTGTGTCTCCACCCCTCTCCAATGGATCTTGTTATACTCATTCCGTAAAAGATGCCAAAAAATCAATAAATTCATTCTTGATTTCATTTACAGGACATCTCCAGTGGATAAATGCTCGAATGGAGGGAAGCACAGTGTTACAGGGGGGGTTTTTCATTATTATGATTGGGAGAAGAAGAGACGAAATGGCAATCTGAGAAACCAACAAACAAACAAAAACACACCCACTCACTGATCAGCGATCACTCATGTTTACATTTTGTATAAAAATTAATTGATGGCACACCACCAGTACACCACAGCACAGAACATCACAGTGTTGTCTACTGTGGCACTTACTAGCTTACCTCATCACTCATGATTCATGACTCCATCTCTGCCTCCTTATTCATTTTCATATTAATTGCATTTTCTTTCTTCTTTTTTGTTTCACTCTATTTGGTATAAAAATCTACTAATGTATACTATTTCAAATTTTGAATTTTAAATAACTCAAGCATTCGTCTTTGTTTCAAGTGATGTATTATGTATTTACATATGATTTTCACGATTTTCTATTCATTTCATTTACCTTTAAAAGGCCAAGAAATTAAAATCCATAAAACTCCTATGATACAACAATTATTTTGATTCAATTTTTGACATTTTAAACTTGCACCCAACAACCTTGAAATTTCATAAGAGTTTTATTGTTGCGCATGTTCGCTTGTGTACAGAAGATAAAATCCGTAATTCCTGCTCTCATTAGTTGTTTTTGAAAAATAAAATTAAAAAGAGTTCTCGATCTGAAAAGCTTGTGGTGTTGAAATATATAGCTCCATGTAACATAAATAATTGATAAGCAAACCAAGCATGTTGACATTTATAATATTGTTGTAGACGCCCTGACCAACATTCTTATTTATTTTTTTTTAAAATATTAGATTGAACTAGTAAGTGCATGTACAGATTATTTCAAACTGTCCATTGCGATCTATTCACATAATTAAATATAATTGACGTGTCAATTTCATTTCTTCAAAAGTTGGATCAAAATGGCAGACTGGGACCAGAGGCACCCACAAAATTAGGTCAGTGATTCGCAATAGACCCGTTTCAAGTTCATGCTGGCAACAAAACAAAGCGTGTTGCATGTATAGCATTTAAGGGGCCAACTTCACATGTTTTGTGGACCTTATTAATATTATTAATAATAATATTATACATCTTAATTTAATTTCAATTTTGTTAATATATGTATCCATTCTTCCAACTGTAGACTGCGTCTTATGTTCTTCCAGCAATCTCACCTCTTTTTGTCCCTAAGCCTCCCTAGTCCATTTACCTTTTTTTTTTTGGAAAAATTGGATATAACCCCCTCAAATCTTGTGCAATTGGATATAACCCCCTCAAATCATTAAATTTAGATATAACCCCCTCTAATCTAGTTTCTTTTGGACATAACACCTTTTGATTAATTTAAATAATATTTAAATAAAAGGGAAATGACTTTTGTTATCTCTGACTAATATACCCCTCCTTCTCCATTCTCCTCTTCATGTCGCCGACCCTCCATCTTTCCAATAGCTACGTCCATAAAAACTCAAAAACAAAATAGAATTTTAATTCATTTATTTCCTAATAGCTAGATTACTCTCCTTCCAAATTCAGACTTATCTTCATTTTTTTTGTCTCTTCTTATCTATCTCTGTCAAATAACAATACAGACATGAGAACTAAGTTATTGGTATTGCCATATTGGTCGATATAAATTAATCTAAATTTTTTTGGCACAAATTGCTTCGTCCAATCTGAATTCGAAGGAAACATTGCTTGACTTTGTAACTTTTTTATTTTTTATTGTACCAGGTCCACATAATAAAGTGCTATTGCCTATTGTTTCAACTATTTTCTTACACTTAAGTTCTTCTATATATTCGTATACAGCAATAAATCTTTTGGGATTTTACTTCAGTTTGCAAAGTGTTTTTTTTTCCATTATACCAAATGCTATAAGTGCGTATTTTGAAGAAAAATGATGAATTAGAATTTAATTCTTTTAGTAAGAAGATGAAAAGTCTATGCAACATTGAAGACTACTATGGGAAGACAAGGGTATATTGGTCAAAAATTCTGAAAATTGTTATTTTTTACTTAAAATATGATTTAAATTGATCAAAGGTGTTATATCCAAAAGAAACTAGTTTAGAGGGGGTTATGTCCAAATTTAAAGATTTGAGGGGTTTATATCCAATTGAAGAAGATTTGAGGGGGTTATATCCAATTTTCCCTTTTTTTTTCATTTTTATGAAACAAATATGTTTTTTTTATTATTTTCTTTTTGTTTGACTAGGTCGCAACCTTATCTCCACTATTGATTGTCGGTGACATGACACGTAACTCTCCTCTCCAGTAGCATATTTACGTGGAACTGTTCATTTTAATGGTTATATATAAGGAAAAAAAATCTGTTCATGTTAAATCGGACGATTGCGAGTCAAAATTTGTATAAACCGTTGAATTTAAAATAAAGGGTGCATAACATGCCGGTAGTCAGATTAAGGCTAACATGATTATTATGGTTGTTTCATGGGCTCTACTAATATTTATAACATAATACACTAGCACAGTGCCAGAAGACACAATCAGTGTCGGTTTATTGAAATCAAATAATAATAATCGCTACCGTCGATTAAATAAAATACTAGTCAGACACTGACTTTAAAACATGTATGTTTTATATAACAGACAATTAGTGTTGAAGTACAATTAGTATTAGGTGTATTAGGCAATTTATGATTAACGGAGAGTTTTAATTTTAAAACATTTTCTTGATTGGTTAATAAAAGTATTATATATATATATAGAGAGAGAGAGAGAGAGAGAGAGAGAGAGAGAGAGATTGAAGGCTACGTGACGATTGAAAAGGACTACAAATTATATTATGAGAATTGGTATGGTCAAATGCATTTGATGCATAATTCCATCAAACTTGATCGGATTTCAATCTGGGATGAAAAGGTATTGTTAAATGATCGTCTCGTCCCAATTATATATAATTAGTAACATGAACTGGATTAAACATGTGATGGGGGCCGGCATAACAACTTATTAATTGCTGTAGAAATAATGACGGGTGTCAATGATTAATTGTACTAAATGCTAAATTTGACTGGAAATGTGCAGATCATGTCATGAAATATTATTGTCCACTTTCTTTCTGAACAAAGTCCGCTGCATTCTTCTGGAATTGGAATTAGCTTCTCAGAAACTGATAACCAACACACAATATAATTTTATTTAAAGGATGTGCAAGATTAATTAGTTTGGACCTGGGTAAAGGATTGAAATTAAGCTAAAGAAAGAGGGGTCCATTGGTACATCTTAATTTGTCTTGTGATGAACTAACTATTCATATAATAGACTACGGGTGGGTGGTACATGGTACGGACAATTGGAATAGGGAGGCACAAACGCATAATACATATGCTAATTTACAAACTTAAAACAGAGGGAAGGTACCGGACCCATGCTCTGAAACAGCAGTAAGCAAATCAGTGGTACTACATTCTGATTCTGACAAGGTTGTGATAAATAAAACTAAAGATAAAGCACAAATGCACAATAGATAGATAGATAGATGGATGGATGGATGGATGGATGGATAAATAGCATTACCATTTAGGCATTTACAACGACACCACATTGGTCCTCTTTGACAAACAACAGATGAAATAACTAAAGTGAGCGTTGGGATTGGCACCGGCATTGTATCAACTCCCCCTTTTAAACTTGTCAATATACGTGCCAACATGCATCTCTTCTGTCACTGTCAGCACAGTGTAAACATGGTGCTGCACTTCTATTTTCATTTTCAATACTTGTCACCTCGTCAGCTCACTTAACTGTCAACTGAAATAGTCCGATTACTTATTTAAATGCAATAGAAAAAAAAATGCGCTACATGGAACTTAATTAATTTGGTTTAGAAGAGCATAAAGCAAGGTAACAATAAATGTATTAGCAATGATTGAAATATGAGGAATCCTTGAAAGATTGCATGAAAGCTATGTATGCATTTGAGGAGGCCCTCCAATTTCAGGTTTTAATTGAGAGATTTGGGACCCACCCTCAATCATCTTGCATATTCCCTCTAGATTATGATTGATTAAACAAGAATATGAACTCATATACATGAATAGATCGCTATTAGTAATTATGTACGTTTGTATGTCTAGTATATATTATTATATAAAAACAACACAAATCAAAACCAAACAAATAATCAATCATTTTAGCTACGCTAGACTGAATTCTTTAAACGAGTTATCCCTGAAGAAAATAATGTATTGTTCCATAAAAATTTTGGGGGTTGAATACGGAAAAAGCTCGTCAATCTAAATCCAAATCCAATATTCAATAATGAAAAATGGAGAGAAGAATTCAGTATTCGGCATCAACAATGGCCCGGTAAGTAAATTATTTAGGCCCGTGGATCTTCCTCCTTTCTTAGTTCCATTCAGTTTTAATTTCGTACTCAATGCTTTTGCATTTGAGTCCAATCCTCCTTATTTTGGGTTTAAATTAGAAGACCTATTGAAATTCTTCTTTAGTCCCAAAATTTAGGCCTGGATTAGAATCACTTTTTTTTTTTTTTGAAACAAGTGGGTAAAAGCCCACCACTTTTCCATTGAACAATGAGAAAAGTTACAACCCAAATAACAACTACAAACACAGAATTAACAGTATCCCCTCAACAAGAAAACCTGCACTGGTATCGATCTACCAGTGCAACCCTCACTATCTCAATACATCAATTATCAGACTATACCACCAGCAAAACATAAACGTCATCAACCTTAACATCATTAAAACTCCTTCTAAAACACAAACAAAGCTACAACTTATCAAATGTAAAGGAAGTATTGCAGCGGCTTTACTCATCACCCATCCTTGAAGTACCCATGGTAAGCTGCAGGGGCAGGTGCTCCATATCTGCCATCATCCCCATGACTTATCTCTTCAGCACTGGGTCCCACATGTCTGTCCAATATATTAGTAAAGCAACAATTTTAGCACCCATTGATCTTAATGTATATGGTTGAATATCTCGAAAGCAGCAATCATTTCTAGCCAACCAAACTGTCCACAAGATAGCACACCAACAAATTTTCATTGCTTGATGCAAAGCATAGTCAATGTGTGAAAGTAAATCAAACAGATCAGCCACACTTTTAAGTGCATCAGCTCCTTCAAATTGATGTACAAACCAACACCAAATAGGTTGTATCTGAGGGCAAGTGAAAAAAGCATGGTCTATAGTTTCAAGAGAAGGGCAGTAAATGCATGACACATCACCTTCCCAGCCTCTCAGAGCCAAATTATCTCGAGTTAGTAATCTATCTTTGATTAGAATCACTTATATATTTTAAATACAGAATTTTTTTTCTTGCACGCTTCCAGAGACAAAAAAAAGTTCTTTCAAATTTTGAAAACCCTAGAGGGGAAGGCCGCCACCGCCGGCCTTCCCCCGCCCCCCCAACCTTTTTTTTTTTCTCTTTTTTCTACTACTATCTTCTTCTCCTCTTGTAGAGATGTTGCTCTAAGCTGAATCTCTTCTCTTTTTTCTTGCTCTTCTCCTCTTAAGAGGTGTTGTTCTAAGCTGAATTTCTCCTCTTTTTTGCTCTAAGCTGAAATCTTTCTCCTCCTTACTCTCCTCATCTTGTAGAGGTGTTGCTCTAAGCTGAAATTCTAGATCTGAGAGCTGCCGTTGGCTAAGCCCACCACCATTTTTTTTTCCTCCCCTCTTTTTATCATTCTCTTTCTTTACTTTCTCTTCCCTGAGAATAGAGGTTGGGGTTCTTCTCTCCCTCTTATGCTTCTTTAGTGGATCTTTTCTCATTCTTCCCTTACCTTGCTATAAAAGAGCACACACCCTAAAGCTTCAGATCTGCTTTGTCTTCTTCTCCCTTCTTCGGCGATGACGCACCCAGATTTCGGTGTTCTGACTGGTGTGTGTGGTGCGGTCTCTGTACAACCGGCATGTGAAGTCGGCATGTGCGAGATATTTTTGGGAGCAGATGGTAAGTGCAGAGAAGCTGGCGGTTGTGGCCGGCATGTGCAAGGTGGCCTGTGGAAACAATCGGTTTACTTGGTGAAGCCGGTATGTTCAGTGTGTCCGACAGGCGCTAATGGCAGGGGCTTCTGGTTGGTGGGTGCGAACCACTTTTGGGCCACGGCAACTTGACTGCTTTAGTAGATCTACTGCTATATTTTTTTTCTTTATTTTCCAGTGTTTTTTAATTTTTTTGTTGTATTTCTTTTCTCTGCTTTTTTTTTTCTATTTTAGTTTTCATCCAGGAAACTAATGTTATCTTCTGTGTTGTATTTTGAAAATTTTTATTTTAATGAAAAGTTTTGGGGCTTGACCCCTTGCTTTCTTAAAAAAAAAAAAAAAAAAAAAAATTCTTTGATCAGAATTTTCATATTATTAGTCCCAACGAAGTTGTGAGAAATTAATTCTAATAAAATGAAATCCAACTTAACAATGATAGTTGGCGATTGAATTGTTTGAAAAGCTCATAACAGGAGGACAGATCCATTCAGCGACCGTTGTAGAGATGGATCGATGTGGTGTTCCTGAGTCCTGTACATGGACCATTTCCGATTTCACTTGTTTGTGCCTGGAAATTTCATCAAATTGATCCCAATTTCTATATCTTGTATATGTAGAAGCTGGCTCTACAATCCAGATTTCAATATATGGAAACTTTTGTGGGGGTTTAAGCACAGTGTCGCGAAATTGGATTATTTTGTGAACTATCATGATATAATAATATATTTCTCAAAAAGTAATCATGGTACAATAAACAAAAATGATTTGCTCATCGCATTTTTTTTTAATTTATGAACTTTATGACACGTGTTTTCTCTAAAAGCTTCAAAACTAAAGAAAAAGAAAAATTGTGGAGTTCCCACAAGGCCACAACATACTTTTATTTGAGAATTGGTACCTATCATCCAGGATTTTCCCATCCACACCATCCAACAGGCTGCACCTCCATTATGGGCCCAGTGACTAGCCCAGCGACCGGCCCATCTCCATATATACTCCGAAATTTCCCTCTTCTCTCCAAACCTTACCCTAGACGCAGCAGAACCCTACCCTAGCGGCAGCAGGTAGAGAGGCGAAAATCTCCCTCCTCCCTTCTCTCTTCTCTTCTCTCCCTCGCGTACGGCGTCGGAGACATCGCCGTCGTCGGCATGGCTGCGGTCGTCGCGCTCCAGGAGAAGCTCATCTACGCGCTCCAGGAGAAGCTCCAGGAGAAGATACATTTGGAGATGATGAACTGGAGGACACCAAGTTTATGACCGTCCAAGCGAATACCATCTCGTTTCAGAAGAGAAGCACTAGGTAAGAATTTCTACACTAGATATCAGTCAGCCAGGCATGTGCCTATTTGGCTTAAATTTCAACATTTGTAATCCGCTTTTATTCTTTTTTTTTTTCATTTTTTATTGCTTAATTGCACATTAAAGAGTAAGTGCAAATCAATGGGCTAAATTGAGGGTTTGACACTAAGTTGACAGAAAATTTTTGGTGTTTAATTGAGGGTTTTTCTTGCTTTGCTTTGAGAAAGAGATGGAAAAAAGTTTAAGCTACTAATGGCCTGTATTGCAGCCATTTATGCTTGTTTTTATTTTTTTTAACCTAATAACACTATTTGATTGTATCTAAAGCGTGATTGTATCTAGTTTCTAGTTTTTATGCAGACATTTTTTCTTCAATTTTTTCCTAATTTCTAGTTTGATTGTATCTAAAGCGTGGAATATGCATGTAGGTTGTATGCAATGGAGAGAGGTTTACGAATTTCTGCCAACGAAAGCACCAAGACGACTAGCAATCTTCTCATCTCAAAAATAGTTCTTCATTTATTCAAACCATAATATATAATTTGTTATGAGTGATCTAGTTTTTCTAATGGATTAGTTAGTCATCATATGTGTTCACATTGTTTATTGTAAATGTTAATATTGTTATATGTGTTCACTTTGTATATTGAATATTGAATGTGTTCACATTGTTTATTGTAAATGTTAACTATATTGTTATATGTGTTCACTTTGTATATTGTAAATGTTAACTACGAAGTCAAATTTTTGCTTCAACTAACTGAACAAATAAAACTTTTAGTTCAACCTTTGCCATATTAAACTGAACACAAAAATACGAAAAATTCCATTTTCAGATGCAACTAACTGAACAAATAAAACTTTTAATTCAACATTTGCCGTATTAAACTGAACACAAAATACGAAAATTCCATTTTTAGATGCAACTAACTGAACAAATAAAACTTTTAGTTCAACCTTTGCCGTATTAAACTGAACACAAAAATATGAAAATTTCATTTTCAGATGCAACTAACTGAACACTTACGACTTTTAATTCAACCCTTATGGCATCTAACTGAACAAATAAATCAATACATTTGATGACGTCAGCATCCAAAAATTTCCAAAAAAATTTCGCTGACGTCAGCCAGCGAAAAATTGAAGATAGAGATCCATTTTTGGCCTGTGGATGGAATGGATGGGAAAATGGTGGATGGTGTATATCACCCTGCTTTTATTTGTTTACAAGTAGGCTGGGCCTGGCATCCGAAATTCAATAGCCGGCCTATATTGGGAGTTCGCAAACTTCGTATATTAATATATTATCTTAGGTAGATTTTCTTTCATTTATAATTTACTAGCATAAGATGTCATCATATGTGGGCAAATGAAAAAAAATAAAATAATGTTAAACAAAAAAAATATGTTACTTAATTTATCAATGATATAAATATATGTGTTATTCAATTTGTTTTTATATTAGATGGAAAACTAAATAATAGTGTTGCTTTGTCTAGCGATTCACATCCAACCATAGATCAAATCGATCCAACGGCAAAAACACATGTTTACTATTTAGACATAAAGTGTAACACCTTTTCCATCCGTGCATTTATAAATACTAGCATAAGATGCCCTCATATATGGGCAAATAAAGAAACAAAATAATGTTAGACAATAAAAATATATTGCTTAATTTACTAGCGATACAGATAGATTTGTTATTCAATTTGTTTCTATATTAGATAAAAAATCAAATAATAGTGTTGCTTCGTCTGGCGATTGATATCCAACCACAGATCAAATCGATCCAACGGCAAAAACGCTTGTTCACTATTTAGATCTAGAGTGTAACACCTGTACGTTACGTGCATTTATAAGTAGTAGAGATTTAAGATGCTGTAATAGCTTGTAATCAAGAAAAGAAAAAGAACACACGATAAAGGATAAGGAAATTTTAGGTACTTGCATTGCATGGGGATGTAAAGACTAAAGACTATGCATCTCCACCTTAGAGGTGCAAACGCAATTCGTTTCAATCGTTTGATAGTTTTATTTCGTCCCTTTAAAATGGTTAATAAAACTATTTTTTGTTTCGTTTTTTAAACGAAATGGCTAACGAAACTAACCTCTTTCATTTTGTTTAACCGTTTTATATTATTTTTATGTATTTTTAAGTATTTATGAACAAATTTTGATGAACCAGGAATATTGTAGTATTAAACCGATTAGTTATACATGCGAAATAGGAAAACATGTATAAAAATTAATTGTCACTTACTCACTTAATTAATCATTTAGATCGTTTTGATCGTCTTTTAAAATGAAACGGTTAACGCAAATAAATTTTAATTCCGTGCCTTAAACAAAACGATTAACGCAACAACTTTGTTTCATGATCGTTTTCCACGTTATGCAGCCCTACTCCGCCTGTTCATTAATTTTCTTTGTTTTTTTTTTTCCTGTTGTTCCTTTTGAAATTTGTTCCATCATCTCTGCATATGAACACTGAAGCTCAATGATTACAGTAAGAAATGGAGTAAACACCTCGTTCCAGTGCCTGCCAGTTAAGCAACCAACTTACGGTTGTGATTGCTAATGCTTGCTCCCGAAACAAAGTATTTTGACAATTAATTTTACGTCATCCCAAATACGTACATGGCTTGTATTTCTGACGTCACATAAGTACTATTCCTCTAATTTAAGGGTATAAATATTAGAATATATATGAAGATAGTTTTGGTGAGGATGCATAACCGGCATGCATTGGAGCGGCCACAACTTTTTTTTAAAAAAAAAAATGAATTAATATAATTATAGCTAGTTAGATTAATTGTTTCAGATGATACAACGGATAATTAACATATGACGCTGCTCCTCTCCCGCGCTTAAAATTCCCACATATAAAATCAAACGCACGCCTTCGGATTTATTTGTAGGATGGATTTTACTTTTTTATATATAGGACAACTCAACAAACCGCACATAACAAATTTCATATCTCATTTTGAATTGAAAATGGATGAATCTATATTTGTCCAATGCCTATCTATAAGGACCAACTGATGTATTGTTACGGGGATGGAACTTTTTGATACCATTTTACAAATTTATTTAAAAGAATGGGTGAATATTTTAAGCAAAGCCTTAATGATTAAGAAATCTATCGTTTAGAGACCATGGGAGTACAAATGTTGACGAACAATTTTTAAGTTTCCTAGAATTTGAATTGGATGATAAGTAGATGAATATTAATCTTTTATCTCTATCTCTATTCTTTATCTCTATTATTATAAACACACGGATCTAAGATGTGTTACACGCTAGATATAGTATATAAACATGTATTTTTTTCCGTTTGATCGATTTGATTTTTAGTTGGATGTCAATCGTCAGACGAAACAACAAGATATATTGGTTTTTCATCTAATAAAGAAACACATACATCATATAATTAAATCGTGCATTCCATGTTTGATTAAAGCTTTTATTTCAAATTCTTTAATCTACTTGTACTCATCTTCATGAGTTATAGCTTTCAATTGTAATTCAGTTAGTTAGGTTAATCATTAAGTACACATATAGGAACATGAATTAATTCTATGTAACTAAACCATTGTAGCATGCATATATCCTGAGGAGAGATGCATGTATAAATAATAAATACAGAGCATGTGGCATGTCAGCATGTGCCATGTGGATGACAACTAAGAAAAGTTTGATTTCAATTATCAATGGTGTAGGCATCACTTTCATACAATGCAATCCATGTCAGCCATACTAGAGAGAGAGAGAGAGTCGGACACAGTTTGAGTATGAATAATAACTAGAGTTGTATACGCGCGAAGCGCGTGAGGTGTTATTGATGTCTGGTCAGATAAGTTTGGAGGTGGGAAAGTGAAAAATAATACACGAAGGATGAACTTGATTAACATGATACATCTATCAACGAATATCATTTAAATTATGTAAATATTGATAGATAAATTAATATGTTAAAACTCTAAAAAACATTAATTTATTTACGTAATTTTTGAAGACAATCCACAAAATTTAATACAAACAAATCTAGAAAAATCTTATAAACAACTAAACAAAAGTGGAAATAAATGTATAAAAGAAAAACCTATATCACTTTGATTTCATATAATTTTTGTTGATTCATATAATATCATAAGAATATATTATTATAAGATAATTATAATTACTAATAGTCATTATTATAAGAAAAACAGCCATACTAGAGAGAGAGAGAGAGTCGGACACGATCGACCCAGGTCAACTGGGTCAGGTTGACCTGGTCGGATCAAGTGGCGTTTTGGGCTCTCTTTTTGGGCTGTTTCGTGTGGGCTTTAGGCTGAAAAAAAAATATATGATAACGGGCTGGACTTATATTATTTCGGACTGAATATTAATATTGATTGGTGGGCTGGATTTTTGGATTGATTTCGAAATATAGTTAATATGGATTATTAATTAAAGAATAATTAATAAAAACTTAATCTATGATTAAGTTAGTTAATCTTGTGGGCTCAATTAATTAAAGAAAAAGCCACTTAGCTGTCGGGAATTTCTTTAGTTAAGTCGGATTTTTACGGGAGATGATGAGAACAGTCAGAGTGAGTCGAGAACAGATACGACAATCAAAATCACCGACTTTCTGATCCCAATAATAAAATCAAATAATTTTCAGACTTTTAAATTTGTTTTATGATTTTCTGATTTTTGATTTTCGGATTTTGAGTTTATAATTTTATTTAATGATTTGAATTCTTAGTTAACAAAAATAAATTTAAGAAACTATTTAAACTAAAAGTAAAGAAATAAATTCAATATAACAAAATAATATATATAAACAAAAATTAATTAACACATAAATAATTAATAATAAAGAAAATATTAAGAATAATAGTATAAACATAAAACTATTTAATTAATTAACTAATTAAAAATAAAGAAGTAAATAAATAAAATAAATAGTTAAGAAAATAAATTAATTAAAATAAAATAAAAATAAAAATAAGATGGTAATAATAAGTCATAACTAAATTACTGAAAACACAAGCAATTACTATATAAGTAGTAAAGTACTAATCAGTCTGGTAACTTAAGCCAGACCACAGTCAAGGATCTCAAGTTAGATCTAATTAAGAAACCGTTTAGTCAAATCTTAACGGTTCTTGACTAATTTACAGGAAACCTGGCGGGGACTGATTCCAATCCAACAACAGGTGCGGATACGTGGATTTTTATAGAGATCCGGTCCTAGTAACTTTAAATTGTGCATGGCATGTTGTGGAACACTTTGAATGCATTACACAATAACCATGTAGATTTAGGAACAGATAATTACAACTCAAAAGTTTCATGTTGAAAATGATCTCCTTTGTTAAAATGGTTATGACAGACAGGCAAGTTTGCATACATGTTTATTATGAATAAACTGAGTTGTATCAGTTTAATCTATTCTTGCCTGAAAATCTGGAATTTGTGATTTATGCGTGATTAATACGGAAAGATGGCAAATGAATAAGGAATAAAGTATGAAAGTCAAACCACTCTCCGGAGTCGGTCGGCCACCGGCTTCGGCCAGTTCGGTAGCGCTATTTGAATATGGAATTCCCTCATGCCTGCCCAGGGTTAGGGACACGTCCCTCATGCCTGCCTTGGGTTAGGGAAAGGTCTCCTCATGCTTGCCCAGCCGGTTGGGTTAGGGGACCTGAGTGAGTTTTGATGATATGTTTATGATATGGAATTCCCTCACGTGCCCGGGGTTAGGGATACGTCCCTCATGTGCCCAGTGGGTTAGGGAAAATGTCTTGCTCTTGATTCAATTGTGTGCATAATCATGGAAAATGGTTATAAGGAAATCGATCCTGGATCATAGCTTGTTATGAAACTGGTTAAATAGTTTGCATTTGTATTGCATTAATGATTTGACTAAGATAGTATTTTAATGATTAATCAGTTATTTATTCATGTTGATTATTATGGGTGTTACTTTCGGGCTAAGATTTCAACTAGAAATCCACGTCTGGAACTAAAATCCGCACTGAGAATTTTATTCTCACTTCGCTTTTGTTTTGCATGTTTCCCGACGGATGGGGGTTCCAGAGTGTTGGAGTTATGTCCTAGAAGCCAATCACTATGGCTACTTCTATGGTTTATGTTATTGATGATATTTTATCATTTGTTCCTTGATTTATTTATTGATAGATCATTCAGGTTGAGGATCTGAATTGTAGATCTCTATTATTCATTTGTTCATAAATGACAATAATAAATCTAAAGATGTCCATAATCTTGATAATTAACAAGGAGCATTAATTATCAGATAAGATTAGTATGCAAGTTAAGCGATGATTAAGTTCTACAAATCATGGGTAAGGAGTTACCAACTTAATTGCATATGTATATGTTGTAGAACATAGTACAGGACTTGACCCAAATGAAATAAACATATGGATTGTGTTATGTGTCATTGTTTATTTCATATGTTGTTGATTCTAAGTTTGAGATGCTCAGCTTTTCCACATGAGGATAGGTTCTATAAATATCGTCTAACGTTGATTCCTGATAAAGGCTGCTATACGGACTTTATTTATGTTCTCTTGAATTGTGCGGGGAAAGTTGTTCATCAAGAAAATCGTATGTCCCTCATTAGTTTACCTAGTGAGTGATGATATCTGTTTGGGCCCCTTGATGGAGATGGATTGTTTGCTAGCAACTTGTACAATCATCTCTATATCAAGAAATGTATAATCTGCAAGAGTGACACATTCCTATCTTGGATTATACAAGGATATCATGTGACATAAGAATCAGACAAGGAAATACTAATATTTCTTATGCAGGATTGACATATTGTAACAGTACATTATTTATGCGAATTAGGAATCATAACGTGTTGCTAGATACCGCTTATGATTATTGGAATTAAATAAGTGATTTAATTCCATGGCTAACATAGCATAAATCCTCAAAGGGTCACACAAAATAGAGTTTTAACCAAACAGTGCATTATTTATTTATTCGCAGCAGTGAGTATTGCGAAAATATGATGTGTTGATTAATTAATTATATACCGTTATGAACCGTTATAATTAATTAAATCAAATTGATCATATAGAAATAAATTAGTGCATTTGCTAATCCTAGATTAAATATTAATATGTTAATATTTAATCATGTGCAACACATTTAATTAATTGAACTAATTGGGCTTCTAAATTAAATGGTTATTTAAAGGCCCGATTTGAGGTGTATGAAAGGAGCAACATGAGAGATGGATTAATGGGCTTTGGAGCCCATAAATCCTCCACCTAATTTCGGCATGGAGAGGGGCAAATCTGTCCAAGGTTTGTTGGATGAGAGACCTAGGGTTGGAGCACTATAAATAGGGGTGTCTCTTGGGAGAAAACCCTAGCCGTCACATTGCTCCCTTCCCTTCTCTCTCTCCTAGCCGAAATCCACCCAAGGAGAAGAAATTTCAGAATTTCTTCATCCCTTCCTCTCATCTCCACCTCTCAAAGTTCATGTGTTGAACGATTTTCCCTCAAATAATTAACTAGTTAATTGCTTTGGAAGAGGGAAAACCTTAGGATTAGCTTTGCTCTCTTTGAATCGCTAGCACGAATCTTCTAGAGCTTGGTTAATCTCTTGGTGGACTCGAGGCGGCCGGCCGGCGACATAGGAGGAGTGGAGAGCACGCCACCGACTCCCACGCCGTGGAAAAACCTCACAAGGACGATTTGTGAGAGGTATAATCCTCCTACACCTTTTCTCTCTTGTGTGTGAATGCCTTGCACTAGATCTTGTGATTTGCTTGTTCTTAATGGGATTAATTAGTTGTAATTAGTCTAAAATTAAAACAATAGCATTTCCTAACACAGAGGACACATCGCTTGCATTAGAAAATGGTTTTGATGGGCTGTAACGCAGATCACCTTTGCACAGAATGCTAGTAACCATTCCTGGTATGGTAAGAGATACTGTTAGGTTAATTACCTATTTATAAATAGGTGTATGCGATCGACTGTCTGTCGATATGTTTTATTTTATGCTTTATTTTGTTTGTATCTTTAGATTGATAATATTAGATTTATATTATCAGAAAAAAAAAACAAAATTTATGGCTAATTTTATGTTAAGTTTTAGTTTAAGCCTTACGAGAGTACAATTATCTGTACTTTCGTGGCGGGAGCTGTCACGTCTGGCTGCGGGATGTGACAACTATGAAATTTTATATTGCAGGGTATTTCATTTTTTTTTATGAAGGATATAAAATTTTATGGTCAATTGAATTAATAAATGTCCTCAAATAATTTTAAAAGCACCAACAATATTCCATATTTCATATAATTATATGATTAAATTAAAAATAGCTCAATGACACGATTGAATTTGTTATAATCTTCACATCATTTATATAAAATTTCATACACTAATAAAGTTGTAAATATCTTAGAATAATTAAAAACCTAATGACATTTATGAAATTACGGAAATTCAATTTTTGTGAGATTCAAAAAATTATTTAAAATATTTATAGGTTTGTAACTTTAAAATTTTACATCAATTGATTGTTCATATATTTTTGAGCAAGTACATAAATTTTCATAGCCAAATGATTTATTCAAGGCCTCCAAACAATTTTAGAAACTTTTATGCATATTAAATTTTATGAGATTCATAAAATTATTTAAAATATTTTCTAAGTCTATAATTAAAAAAATTTACATCTTTAAATCCGTCACATTTTTATGAGCACACACATAATTTTTCATAGTCAAATGAATTTTTAAATGTAGCTAAACAATTAAAAAACTAAACTATATTTGATCTGAAATTTCTGAAATGGAGGTGTCCATTGTTTTTTCAAAATAGAGATATGACTTCATCCAAAGTTACTGTAGATAATGTACCTAACATTGCAGTATTGTTTGGTGATTGATGATAGAATTTGGTAGCCAAACGGAGGCTGTTGTATCGATATAAACACGAAGTCACGAATATATGATGATGAGTTTGTTGAGCTGTTCCTCTCAAGTCTCAACTTTTCCAACCCCCCTCCCCTCCCCCCCCGACCGCAATAAATTAAGCTTCACATCACTGTTAACTTAATTATTATATTTTTTTATTAATTAGAATAAAACTATATGTTATCAGGACACTACTCTACTGTTAACTTAGGCCCTCTTCTCTTTTTTTAAAAGGTTTTGGTTTTTTTTTTTTTTTCTTCAAGAAAACTGTGTGAGTGCTGCAAATGTTGGGAGGATACAAAAGGGATAAAAATAAAAAGGTCAGCAAATGTAGAGATGTTTTTTCTTCAATAAAAATAAAAAAAATAAAAATATAGAATAAGAGATGGAAAACGAAAAACCACGTGATGAAGATCACGAAACTATGAATTTTAAAATATATATATATATAAACAAGCTTCAATTTTGCCTCGGTTTTTTCCATGGTTTTCCACGGTGACGACTCGCAAGAAAATGCACCGAAGAAAATCAATACGATTTATTATTTTTTTAATCCAGCATGAATCTAATCAATTCAGCGCAATATCGCAAGATTCGAACTGTTTACCAGCACAACCAGCGCCATGCTTTCTTCCATTTATTTGGTTAATTAAATCAATCACTTAATTATTATAATTGTTATAATAATAATATATTATTGTTGTTGTTGTTGTTGTTGTTGTTATATTACAATTATTGAAGTTATTTGTTCTTTGAAACTGGTCCATTTGGTTAAACCAATTATATCATTAACTTCACTTGTTGATTCGATATTTATGATGGATTAAAATTTTCAATTGGATTTGAGTCTCGATCAATCGCAATCATCAAATTTATAATCCCATTATAATATATACTAATAATTTTATTTCAGTCATAACAAAATTAGTCCACGACAATTTTATATATTTGCCAAACTTTTTAGCCTGTATATATTAAAAAAAAATAGTCCATGACATAATTTACCAATAAATAAATAACCGGACGTACAATGTCTACCTAATTCATAAGTTGCATATTTATTTTTTATTCTTTCCACTAATTATCTCATGTACATTAATACATGCGCTTTTTAATTATTATATTCAGTTAAATTAAATAACTCAATGATACATGGGAGATGGGACTGACGTGTTGACAGGGGAGGTGTAATATCTGTGGCCCACAGACCCCAGGCCACAGCTGATTCACTGTCTTTTGCCGGTGCAGGTATTGGTGCAACCAGATCCTCGGCAGTCAAAAAAAAAAAAAAGACTGCCGAGAGCAGTTCTTTTTTTTTATAATATTTTAAAATTTTAAAATTTAACTGTCGAATTCAAACCGTTGGTTTTGTTCAATTTTATAGGCGATGCTTTTTCATATAATTTTTATAAAATTTCGAATTGATTTGGTATTCGATTAAGTGCTCAACAAATGAATGTATTATAATTAATCAAACCAGGTTCGTTCATTTATTGAGCACTTAATCGAGTATCAAATCAACTCTAAATTTTATAAAAATTATATGAAAATGCATCGCCCGTAAAATTGAACAAAATCAATGGTTTGGATTCGACAATTGAATTTTAAAATTTTAAAATATTATAAAGAAAAGCAAAGGACTGTTTTGATTGTCGAGGATCCGTGCGCGGTATTGGTGTGGTGGTGTGGGTGCTAGTGTTGGACTACTGGTAATCAAAAGCCTCATTTATCATTTGTTTCTACATACATACATACATCCTTTGGAGGAGCTTTCTTACTTTTCACCCAACCCTAAAACCAAAACACTTTTCCGACTTTTACAAAATCAAACCAGATTTTGAATAAATTTCCATGCACAACCTAGCTACACTAAATTTTAATTTAACTGCTCGCTCTATTTTAATTGTTATCCAAAACTTTTGATTGCCATATAAAATCTGAAATATTAACTAGCTATCGTTCTATATTATTTACTGCGAGAGAAAAAAAAAAGAAAAAAAATGCCAATGGTTGCTCCCTGACAATTAGATATTTATTTTTTAAAGGTACGATAGAACATTAAATGTAAAATGATTAAAATTTTATTATTTTTAACTTCAATATTGTTAAGATTATAGATGATGTAAAATAGAATGGAGGAGACGGAACTATCTATATTCAAATTATATAACTTTTGATTTGTCCGACAAAAAAAAATTAAAAAGATAATAGACTTCAACCATTCATCCTTGACGTCAGCATACTTGTCCGGTTTTAATTTTTCATACGTTAATCTTACAATTACAATAAAATTTTGTACTTAGTTTGTTCGAAATCTGAAATAATCTGTCAATATGATTTACTTCGACAGATCATAATGGGTTTTAGGCGCCAATGTGACGTATCTCCTCTAGACCAGATGTGGGGTCTTCATAAGAGGACAGAATAATCTACTGTGAAGTCTGACAAAAAAATATAAAGAAAAAAAAATCAACGTGTCAGAGATATTACATTCAGTGATGTTTATTTTTTCTAACCAGAAAGAAAAAAATATATAGCTACTTGCTTGCAACAAATTGTATAACACTTTACGAGTAAATTGCCTTTATATTAAAAAAATTTATTATTTCGATCTTTAGAATTTTAAATTCGTAATAAATATATCATGCATTTAACATCCGTTTAAGGAATAATATTTTTATTTATTGTGACATCACGTTAATATAACAATTAGTGCGGATGTAGTGACATAATTTATGTCAACGACATGAAAACTCAAATACAGTTTTTTTTTATCCACGTCATATTACAAAACTAAAGCGCATCAATTTTTACTAATAAGTTAGAAGATTTCATCATAAAGAAATAAGGTGCAGATGAAGGACTCAAAAATGTACAGTCAAATTTTTCGTTGATCTCCATGCACCTCTTTCCCATTAGCTAAGTTATATACTATTTCTCTCGTTAAAAAAATTACATACTGTTAGTAAAACCAAGTATCGAGATAACTTTGGATCACGAGCTGCAAATAATTAAAAGAAATCAGGTAAACATTACGGACACGGGCTTCGAGGAGCTTCCACGTGTCCCCATCATTAAGACAAACAAATCTATACTTACTACTTATACACAGCACCCAGTACTTTAATGTAAACATGTCAGATAAAAAATTGTAAAAAATTCTTATATCAATTATGGACTATTGATTTATGTAATTTGATCTGATCAGTGGTCTAGATCTTAATTTCATATTAAAAGGTAAGTCTTTTGATTAGAAAAGATTAAATTATTACCAAATTAATTATTTATTTAAAAGAAAAGACTAAATTATTGATTTTATTATATCTTTATTGCCTAACATGTAAAGTTCTATATAAAACAAAAATAAAATCAATATTTTATTTTTTTTATTTGTCTAAGTATTGATGGCATCTTTTTACTAGTATCAGAAAATGCATAAATAGATAATGATAATGATGATAATAATAAAAATAATAATAATAAAAAAACTGGACTCGGATACTTCGACTGTCCTCTTAAAAATAGCAAAAGAAAGAAAAGACTGGTACTCTTCACCCCAAAATCGAAAATTGGAGATCCGGAATAAAATCCTATAAAATCTGTATATTTTTCCATTTCGTCTCATCAGTTGACCATCCGTCTCATCTCGATTGTGCTGTGCAGGGAGTAGATGCGAATAAAAACATTGTAAGACAACATCGATCATTTACTTCCTCGTGTCGCCTCTCCTTTTCTGTTTCGTTCTGGAAACACAAACTCATGTGTGTTTAATTTTTTTTGTCATTTCGAAAGAAATTAAAGCTTATTTTATCCATCCAAATTGTTTGGTATTTGCAAACTGAGAAAAGCAAATCTATCTATAAACTGCAATAAATAAGTAGCGAAACTTGAGATAATATCAAATCACATGGATATCTTAATTACAAACAAACTGAAAACTCTTAAAGTCATCATGTTTAATTTATGATCACAAAAATATTACTTTTGAGGGATACGTTTTCCACAGACCTTTATTCTTTTTCTTTTTTTTTTTTCTTTTTTTTGCGGAGTATCATATTTTTCATGCGAGGCGGAGAAATAATTAATACGGAAAAAAAATCTACAAATTAATTATGTTCCAAAGATAAAAGAAAATGGTTGTTATTATTGTATTCTAGAGGTTTTCTCAAAAAAAAATTATTGTATTCTAGAGGTGGTAATGTTTCCTTTTTGTTAAAAAGTGCTGCTGGCCGCATTCTTATAACCCACCACCAACAACAATAATAATAAGATTAAAAAAGGGTGAAAGTGTAAGGTACATTAAATGTATCTATCACTTTTATTGAGAAGGCATTTTTAATGTATCATAGTTCATAGAACCATCCAACAGCATCGATTCTATATATATTGTTAGCAACATTAAATAATAGCCAAGTGAAAAAACACTATAATAAATTTGCGAAAAGATAAAAAAAAAAACCCAAAAGGATATTTTAAAAGAAAAGAGAGATATGTAAGAAGCGACAAAATAGAGAATGACACGTGAGAAGATGGGCTGGATCATAACAACATGGATAGCGATCTACTTGGCATTACGCCACTTCCCACGTAACCCAACCCCACCACCAATCACATATTCACATGCAAAAATAATAATAATAAATAAAAAAGAAAAAAGGGGATGGTACCGTACGCGTCTCCAAAATGCAATACTGATGGTCGTGTTATCTATCTTTTCTCAGTTGCAAAAAAAAAAAAAGTATATTTCAGTCTGCAGATAGGGAGGCATAAATACCATTTAGCAATGAAAATTATATATTATGAGAGAGAAATTAAATGACGCATTATTTCTTTTAAAAAAATAAGTCACGTTTGAAAGAAATACATGTCGATGGCAACATGTAGCACGTTATCTAATGTCCCAAGAGTAGAAAATTCACAGTAAGAAGAGAGATTGTAGTAAAAAAAAAAAGAAAAGAAAAATAAGCATGTTAGTTCAGAGGAAGTGGATTTAATCCTTCAATAATGAACGATCTTCGGGGGGGGGGGGGGGGGGGGGGAAATTGGTGCATGGTGGTCATTTTGTGAAATAAATAAGTTAGCTTCCAATGGAAGCCACCATTTGTTAATATACTTAAATTAAACAAATTGAAGGGTCTTGAAACGAAATGCTATAATTACGAATCATGTTGTTAGTTAGCTATCCTTTGCAAGGTAAAAAGTAATCTCTAAAGTCTTTTTAGTACAATCCGTAAAGTGCTCTATTCATGTCTGCAAAATATGTTTACATGATTTGTGAAAATTAATTAATACAATTCAGCACACTAATAGGCCGATATAATATAATATTAATATTAAATCTTTTTGGAATGTTCAGTATGATTGGGTTTTCATTAATTTTCATAAAAATGAACCAAGGAGGAGTTAATAAATGTTCAGTGACTAGCTTTCCAGTTTGTTTATTTTTGTGATGATTCAGTTTTTTTTCAAATAAATAGTAAGCTGCTGAATGGACTGATTCTAGCAATATCCTACATGGAGGATTGTAGAGGAGAAATTGGTTGAAATTTTATGGGTTAGGTTGGTGAAATTCAAGAATGAGAATTGAGAGCCCGGAACCATTTAATTTGTATAGACTGAACTTCACTATTAATTAGTACATGAGCAAGTGGCTGGCTCTCTCTCTCTCTCTAAATCAAGTTCAAGTTCAAGATCGATCAGGCTCTAGCCTCTAGATAGATCGATCGATAGATATTTAGATATATTGTCAGATTGTCAGGAATTGGATATAATAAGATGTAGACACATTGCAACACTATCATTAGAAAATACCAAAAAAGAAGAAGAAAACATAGCCAAACCAAACCGAGACAAGACTTAGAAACAGAGATCCACACCCCATTCATTCTCTCTGCACTCTCTCTCTCTCTCTCTCTCTCTCTCCAATGACACCAGTGGCACCAATTGGCAATGGCGCCATCTTTCTTTAGAGACCTTTAAGTTTAACTACTCCAATGGGTAAAACTGGAAAATGGCTCAAGAACTTTCTCACAGGAAAGAGATCAGACAAAGACAAAGACAAATCAAAAGATAAATATTGTGATAATTCTTCATCGACTTCCTCCACACCAGTACCCAAAGAAAAGCGCAGATGGAGCTTTCGCCGGCCAACCGACACCCGCAAGGACCACCACCAACCACTATCCTCCAAGTCAGCTCACGGCTTCTTGGAAACCGGCATTGACCCAGAGCGTCATGCCGTTGCGGTGGCAGTTGCAACAGCAGCAGCCGCAGATGCGGCAGTTGCGGCAGCTCAGGCCGCAGCAGCCATGATTCGTCTGACGACCGGTGGTCCCGATGGTAAAAATGGGGCCAATGTGGGAAGGATGAATGGTACTGTGATTGAGGAGGTGGCTGCTATTAAGATCCAATCAGTTTTCAGATCATATTTGGTATGTTTAATTATTCAAAATGTATCCATTGCACTGTTTATACTGTACTATTGTGTGCTGGACTGGATTCTTGAGAAAGAAGACTACAACACTGTCAGCAACTTTAATTAAATATGCAGGAAGCATAAATTATAATTTAACAGAAAGAAATGAATTACTGTTGTGTAGATCTTAATACATTTTAGAAAATTGGTTCTTTCGAAATGAAGTTGACGTATGGATTGTTTTATTTTTTTTTTTCCCCAATTTTATTCCGGTACAAAGCAAATATTTGACTTTCAAAAAGATATTACTTTGAGGCTAATGCTCTCTGCTTTAAGGCTGTTTCCTATGTACTTAATTATACTATAAAACTATCTGCTATATACATTGTTTCATATTTACTTATCCATTATTAGGAAAAAACAATTGATATTTTGTATACCCACATATCTAAGAGTAGTAAAAAAATTTTTGTCCAAGCGGCAATATAGAATCTATAACCTCCCGTTTTTAAAATATATTATCACGACTATTGAGGTATCAAACTTGAGACTTGTGTTAGTAATTAGACAAGTTTGGATATGCACCATTCGAATCTACAAATATATATAATAAATTAATAATAGCCAAATATCCATCCGTACCAAACATAAGATCAGCATTTCCTCTTCGTCGATCTTTAGATTAATTGGGAATTAAATTAAGTACATAGGTTATTGTTGAAGAGGTCAGAAACAGAAGAAATATGAAAAAATTAAGGCTTGGCAGGGACATTTCTCAATTCTCGAAGTACTTGCCTGGTACGGGATTTTCCCCAATGCTTCATTCTTGACAGGCATGCCCGAGAAATGAGGCTTTTGCACTGTACAAACAAGCAAAAAGGAAATGTAAAAAATTTAGACAAATCAAGAATTAACAACTGCACTTGTAACAGGCAAGGAAGGCGCTATGTGCACTGAAAGGATTAGTGAAACTACAAGCACTGGTGCGGGGCCACCTTGTCAGGAAACAGGCCTCCACAACTCTGCGGTGTATGCAGGCTCTTGTGGCAGTCCAAACACGGGCCCGCTTGCAGAGACTGAAGATGCTAGAGGAGGAGGAGGAGGACAGAAGCAAGTGCCGGACCCCACAACGGCAACGCTCTGTCAGAAACTCGCCTCAGCATCCCCGGTTCAGACACTCAAATGTAAGTCAACAAATGCACTGATCTGGTACCCTTCTTATTATTTGTTGCTTTTTTTTTCTTCTTTTCCTTGACTTGAGTTGAGTGGTATGGTACTATGGTACCAGTACCAGACAGTAAGTGGCACTCTTCATGATTGTTTATTGGATCGAAAATGAACACTCCTGGTTGGATATGAATTTAAAAGCTAACTTGTGCCATATGGTTTTAAGACACAAACTGCAGCTATCATGCAATTTAACTAGTCATCATCGCGGTTAAATCTATCGCAGGATAACAGCACAGAAGAGAATGTCAAGATTGTAGAAGTTGATACCAGCGCATCAAAGGCCAGGCACAGCTACTCGACCACTGCCAGCCACCCAGAAAGACCACTATCCAGTCACAGCCGCAGCAGGGCCCACAACACCTGCAATTTTCCAAAGGTCTCACCAACCCCGTCTGCACTGACCGACCTGAGCCCAAGAACATACAGCGGTCGGTTTGATGAGTTCTCCTTCACCACTGCTCAGAGTGGCGGTTGTAGCCCTTATCTTAAGTCAGGACCCTGTGCTTCTGATGCCACCAAATCACCTTATGGTACGTAAAATATAACACTTGTGCATGATGGTACATGGTCTGACTGGTACCGAGGACCTTTCAAATACTACTCTAAAATGCCCACATAGAATGTTTTTGGCTAGAAATTGAACAATATTTACCATAGGAGCTCTTGTGTTATATATAATTAGTTAAGACTCAATCACCTCTTACAACAGGTACAAGCCAAGACTACCCACTATTCCCTAACTATATGGCCAATACTGAGTCGTCTCGTGCCAAGGCACGGTCACAGAGTGCCCCAAAATCACGACCCGCTGAATCCATCGAGAGGCAGCCTAGCCGACGGAGGGCATCTTTGGAAGGGAGGAACATTCCTAGAGGGATTAAAATGCAACGGTCAGCCTCCCAGGTCGGCCCCACCATCAGCGGGTACCAGTACCAGTATCAATACCCTTGGTCAGTTAAGCTTGACAAGTCAAGTATGTCTGTCAAGGACAGCGAGTGTGGGTCTACGAGTACTGTTATGACTGATGCCAGCTACTACAGGTCCCTTCTTGTGCAAGAGGTGAGATAGAGGGGCATTTTGGGGTATTTTAAAAACTAAAATGTCCAAATTTGGATTGCACAAAAGTTTGTTGCTTACAAAATTCATAACTCCTGAGCATTTTTATTTCTTTTCCCCCCTAATAACCTGAATTAGGTATCAGCGCAACAATAAATTTACCCAAATCCAGAGTCCAAAATATTTCCATTACAAGTAGCATACCATTCTGAAAATGTCAATCACACTACCATTCAATTAAACAAACAAGACAAGATTGGTATCATCATTTAATGGTTTAACTTTCCAGCATGCAAGGGCCTGCTAATTTAACCATACCTGTTTAAATGCATGGTCGTGCAATTTACAAATCCAGGTTGGCCTCCTGATAGTAATTTGTTTTAGGCATTCGGGACCATGAATATGAATTGATAGATTATTGTAATAATAAAGCATTTAGCTCCAACAGTGTGATACCCAATTTAAGGTACATTTCTGAGCTGACACAAGCTAGTTGTCAAAATAAAGAAATGCAGTTTCCATAAATTCAGAACAGGATGATACTTGCAGTACTGAATTTTGCTAATGCTAATAAATTTTTTTTTTTTTTTCATGATATGGTACTATTCAGGTGCACGGGAGAAGGTAGGCGCTTAATCCATTACACCTGGAGCCTATATAAACAATACGAACTTATAAAAATTCAAGGAGGACGGATTTTGTCTGTTAGGAGGTTGTGTTTAACTTTCTTTCTTTTAATTTTAGAATTGGATTTTATGTGCAATTCTCTTGGTACGAGTTTGTTGATTGTAGATGATGATTAATAACCTAAATACACAAATTTCTAATCTTCTTTTGGTAGGTGGAGTAAGACCATCTAATGTAATTAAAGTTTGATCTTGCTTGATTATGGAACTGGTAACAACAGACAGCCAGTAGGAATGTAGGATCCAAATTTGATTAGAATGTTTATAAATTTAAATTAGAAAAGTCAAAGAGCCAATTGATTTCTAAAGTTGCTTACAATATAGGTTCCATTGCCGCATCCCTACTTCAAATTTTATTTTCCAGGGGTGTGTCATTAAAAGGCTAAATTAAACTCTGAACCAGCAGCTAGTCTACAAACAGAACAGAAACTGAGTTAATTTTATTATATAGATAATGCATTGCAATCTATTATTCAAATTTTCAAAATGAAATTTCAGAGCTGGTGCAAATTGGCATGTATAGCTAGATTAAAAGAGAGGCAATTCTGATTTTTGTATAAAACAATTGGTTGGAAACAAAAAATTTAATTACCCTCTCGACAATTAAGCCTAAACCCTATGAGGAGAGAGGATATGTGCATATGGTTTTCCTATTCAAGAAAATAAATGTTTTAATTAGTTGTCTTTTTTGAAAGGGAAAAAAAGAGAAAAAAAAATATAAAATAAAGCACTTGTAAAGAGCCAAAAACAATGCAAATAAAGATTAAGGAGAAGCTTAGATTACAGTGAAGGTTTGGTCCTTGGAGATCCAGCCGAGTTATTTCTTATTTCTTCCCTTCCCTGCCTCTTTTTAATATATTTTCTGTAATACATTTTTTTATCTGTCTTTTCGGTGTATTGCACCAATTCCAGGAAGCCTTGTAAACAACTTTGTTTATTGTGGGATAGTTAATTACGTGCCAGCCGCACTATACTCTTTCAAGCTTTGTACAAAAGATGATCAGATGATGTAAAGTACAAGCCAGATACATTGAGAGATGAATACCAGGCTGTAACGTCTAGTGCAAGATTAATACAGAATATAGCATTTGTGCTAGAAAACTATTACCAAGATACTGCTGCATTTCTAATCACAATATATATATATATATATATATATATATATATATATATATATATATATATATATATATATATATATATATAATTGGTAATTTTTACACAAATACTCTTGCACCGTCTGATTTTAATCGGGTAATGCTACTGCTGGTTCGATCAGTCTTTGTTACTTTTCCTGGAAGTGTTGTTTTATGACGCCATTGGTCTATGATCAGGATGATGTACCAATACAATGTCATGTTATAGACATGCTACACAGACCAAGTTCTGAAGAATTAATTTATTTTTTCATCTTTATATCTATTTGAAAATGAAGTGAACGTTTCTGTTATTCCACTGGAGCACAATAATAAAAATGAGCCTACCAATAAGGACAACATAGCAAGTAAGCCCGGCCTAAATTTGGGCCGCAAAGATTCTAAAATTTTACTGGCTGGTGATAACCGCAATCAACAGTTTGAACAATTATACTATCAACATTAAAAAATGATAAAGTCACTAATTTCTCTTTATTCAAAAATAGTAGGTGCGTTAGTTTTTAGGGACTATGGTTCTGAACCAATTTGTTTAATTGTTATCTATATGTTATTTATTTAGTTTATTTGATATTTTCTTGCTTTTATATCTTGTGATTTGATTGCTCAATTGATGCTGCGATTTATGCTAAGTGAATTGGTATTAATTCATTAAGCAAAGGCGTTATGAACTATGTACTTGGTTATTTTCTTTAAATGGTGGCCTACCTGACTACCTCAGGCCACTTTAGATCCAAAGAGAAAAAAAAAAAATTTCTCCATTAAGCAAAGGCCGCGCTTGATTGATAGGTAGTAAGATCTAACCAAATACAGATATTCTATTAGTTTTATAGCATTTAGATGGTTAAAATTCAAGAGGTAAAACCACGATCAAGAATTAGCAATGGTGAAGTTTTTTTTTTTTCAAAGATGAGAGTTTAGGGATGCCATTAGGATCAAAATATAAAGTTATTAAATCTAAGCCACAAAACCAAAAAAATTAAAATTTAGGGTTCGTAAGAGATAAAGTGTGATAATTAATAGTACTTGACCTTTAACCCGAGTTAGATTTAAGCCGCCATTTGATAAATTATTAATCTATACAAATATTAAATAAGTCGAATCGCATGCACATCATCACTTCAAGCGAGCAGTTTGATTGCTTGACGAGTTGTCTATGCCAGCCGGCAACCTAAGCTAGCGACCAAAGAGTTGGCAACATAAGAATCCAACAAGACTCTGCGAGAAGAAGTGAGCCGCTAAGTTTGAAATTAATAGATAGTGTTTAACAACCTAAACTCCTAACATTTAAATTAGTCAAAACTTTAATTTGTGAACTGTTAATTTAAGAAATTGTTAAACTTATATCCTTCAATTGTTATTTGCTTATTCAAATATCAAACTGAGTCTTTCATACCAATATGTATAATCAATTTAGTCAATTAATTAGGTTACAATTTAAAAGTTGTTCTTGTGTTCTACCTCAACCTATACTTAACATAGATTGTGCACTTGCTACGATCGAAATTAGATAAAATTGAATATAAATTATAAGAGCGCTATTTAAACAGTGTTGTAGGTCAGAATCTGCTACAAGGATCCCAAAGGTTTTTTAAACACCCTACAATGGTCAATTTTTAGTTGAAATTCCCCCTTTTATTCTTTTTATCCCCACCCCCCCCTAAGAACATGTAGAGAATATGCAACTCACGTTATGTTTCCCATTCCGTCATGGGGAATGTATAGATTTGGCAACATTGCAAGAAGCACAGAAATGTTCCCAAGAAGAAATTAAGAATGGAAGTTTCTGAACTATTCTACAGGGACTACTAGTTGACGCCAAAAATATGAAACAAGCATAACTAGCATTCCTAATCCAACTACAACTAAAAAGCCACTGGGGAAGTGGCCAACTGGCAACACCTAAACCCTAACAGCACTTCAACCTACTTCAACTAACATCTTAACCCACTACAATCCCTCCAATTTTACAAAATTTGTTGCCTGAAACCAAAACAACTACAAGCCAGTCTCCTTGAAACTTTTTGTCAACCAAATTGCTGTCTCTCTTGGAGAAACCTTCTCTGGTCCAAATGGCTTCAACAAAATCCCTAGTTCCTCGTACCGTTCCTGCTGCAACAATTGAGCACTAAATTCCAACAAACCTTCCAAGGCTTCAGCTCTTTGCTGGTATGATGAAGTGTCAAACCGCCTTTGACGTGAGTCTGAGGATCCCCGACTTGAGACAGCAGTGGTATCATCACTTCCATTTGCATTTGCATTTTTGTTTTCTGAGTGAAATATCTGTACAGTGCACTTGTCCTTGGTGATTGAACGATCAGCAAGGTGCCACATGGCAGAAGGTGATAGATCAGGTTTATGGGGGAGTGAGAAGAGGGGTTCATCAGAGGCAAGCGGAAACTCAACCATGCGGTCAATGTGAGGCGCATTTACAGAGACATCAGGGGACTCAATCTGGCTCAACATACCAAGGCTTCGACGACTGGTATGATAAGATGGGGTCGGTAAGGGTAGGGAAGCTCTACGTGTTGCACGTACAGTGTCTGTAGGTTTGGCTGGAGTGTACGACTTCTGCACCAAGCATTAAATCAAACAGGTATCAGGGTAAGAGAAATTGCATAACAGAATTGTTCTCTTGGAAGTCAAACACAATATATTACTGTACTTAAAACTGGCAAAAAAGTAAAGCCTTTTGCAAATCAACTGGAACAAAAGCATGCACCTTTTGTAAATCAACACCATCTGTTAAAACCAAGCTTATGTTATGTTACATCAAAAAAGGTAAAAAGTCTTTTTGGATTTCAAGGAGCAGTCTTATTTGTAAAAAGGGGAAATTTGAAGGTTCAGCTTGCAAGGAAACTGAGAAAGAATAGCCATGATAAGAAAAATAGCTTAATACCTCTTCACGGTTAGTTTTTAGATGGTAGGTGCGAGAAGCCTCAACACGGCTCCGAGGGGTGGTTATTGTCTTGGCAGGCGTGTACTTGGGAGTGTGCATTACACTTGAGTGCCTCCTGTTAATCACACCTTTACCGCCTGAATTTACCTCCCCTATTTGATTGCTTCCTGTTAAAATCCAATCAACAAGATATAACACACATGATTTTAAAAGGTGAATTAAAACTAGCATGACAATCAGCCAGGGCTGTCCGGGACCCAGGCAGGTCAGCATTGTCATATCAAAGCTATATTTATGTCTCAGATCTCTCCCAAACCACCAACAGGTCAAGTATCAATGAACCAACCTGATTAATTATCCTATTGGATCTGATTCAGATCACAAAGATTGGCATTTTCCGACCATAAATTTTTCTGAATACATTTAATGAAAAACAAGTGGATTTAGGAAGGAGGCCATCAAGTTGAGCAAACATGCACCAGTACCAAATGGATAATAAGAGATCCATTCCGATCCCATCATTCATCAAGTGAAGGAAATCTAAACTCAAAGGCAGTTACAATGGAGGTGGGTCAGGTAAACAGTTACCAGCCAAATATAAACAGTGAAGGAAATCTAAACTCCAATCCAATCTCTATACAAATTTGCAAGAATAGTTAAACCCCCAACCTCCAAGAGAGTAACATTTTAAGATAATATAGAAACATCATTTTTTTTATGAGAATTTAGGTTTCCTCTGTATTTATGCTGTTTTTACATTGCCCATAACACGTGCGATTACTATATACCTGTTGAAAAATCCTTGGTTCGTCGACTAGTGGCACTTCCAATATACCTCACGCTCTGTGTAGAACTAACAGAGGCCCTTTCAGCTGATGGCTTTAGAATCTTTTCATTACCAAAGGAGCCCCTCCTGTAACTCTCCCTTTTATCATTACATACTGATCCTTCTCCTTCCTCTATTTCAACTAGTTCTTGTTCAGCCTCTTCTTTGGGGAAACTGATGCGCTTTATTTTGGGGCTTGGCAAGTGAGAGTGCTTTATAGGGGCCACTGGGGTGTGACGACTTGGGCTCATTGATTTTAAATGAACCTGAAGTACATACGGTTGTAGGTGGGGGTGCTTCAGTAGCTCACAAGCCTGTAACCATCAAAGAAATAATTATCTTCATTGTTGAATGTTGTTTCAGAGACCACACTCCATTTATCGTACACTTTATGCCAGCTGATTTACAAAAGGCCCATACTTTTGTGCCAGCTGTAAGTACAGTAATTACACCAAACATGCTTGATATAATTTTTAACTAAAACAGGCCTTATGGTATAATCTGAAGTCACAATTCAAATGCAACCATTTAAAATTAAATAAAGTTACCTAACTTTGCATGGGCTTTCTATGAATAGATTTGGCTGCCTTAATAGGATAAAATACATGAATCATTATTACATATGACTTGACCTTCAATTTGATGCTTGCCTTATTTTATGCCTGCAAATGATCTCATAATGGCAGGGTGGCTTTTAATTGCAATATAAATGTGAGGTATACATGCTAATAAACTAAAAATTATCAAGTAGGGCTTGTAAAACCCCTTAAAAACATCACAACCATTTCCATAATTTTGAACACCAATTATGCCTGATAAAGGGGGAAAATAAGACTTACACTTGGCCGGTGCTCAGGGCTCTTGCGCAACATGCTTTTAATAAGTCCTCTACTGCAATAACAAGAGAAGTTGACCATCTTAGATGGCATTTCCAAGAGTGTGACAGAAATGGAGTTCTAAAGCATCGGCAAAATACCTATATCCTACCCCCAAGGTGTTCCCCATAAAGGAATTTAAATCCTATTAAACAATGTATTTTTTACACTCCCCCCACCCCCCCCCCCCCCCCCCCCCCCAACAAAAAAAAAAAAAAAAAAAAAAAAAAAAAAATCCCCACAATGAATGAGTACTCTAACAAATTATCAAAGTAACACTGCATCTTTTAACCTCTAGGTCCTCTACATTAAACAAAAAAACAGAGATATAAGAGTTTATGATATGAGCAGATGGTTGTGCCTAATATTTATCACTCATTTTACTGGGAAATACATGTTGATTATGGGCACATATTTGTTCACACATCAATTTATTTTATTTGATATAATAAAAGAAAATCTAGAAACAAGAATGAACTCACAATGCACCAGAGTATGTGGTTGGTAGAGGAGAAATTATCGATTTAGTAATTTTGTTAATCAATGCTTGCATGTCCTGATTAAAACAAAAAAAATCAAGTCATCTTATCCGTTCAGCTGATTCTTGAAGTAAAACCAAATGATATGGGTTTGAAAAGCTTACGAAAGCTTTAAAAGCTGGCTTGAGTGAAGTCATTTCATATATGCAACAACCTGAAGTACATAAAAGCCAATCAATATGAAATTGCTTTCCATACAAGAACACGAAAAATATTTGTAAAAATAAATTGCTATTAAGCTTACCTAGAGACCAAATGTCAGACTTGGTGCCATAAGGTATATCAGCAAGAAGCTCTGGGCACATGTAACTTGGTGTGCCAACAACCTACAGTTAGAAGTTACCAGAAATTTATTCTACAAAATTTGCTGGGTGGATTACTTAAAAAGTATTTTTAGGAGAATGAATCATAGGAAACTCACAGAAGAAGCAAGATCGTCAGACGTCAATATCTTTGCAAGGCCAAAGTCGCCTAATTACAATTGCAAATGAAAAGTTATATTTAGTGCACTCACTTTATGAACATTATGTTAAAAAAAACCATGATCGAGGATTACAAAAGAAAACATTGATTACCCAGGCGTATGCTTTGATCTTTCATAAGAAAAATATTCGAGCACTGAAATAAAAAATAGACAATGCATGTTTGTCAAATTTTGCACAAAGAATATCAAATATGCCCTTAATTTCATGTTCTAAAATAGAAGCAATGATGATAAAAAGAACCTTGACATCACGATGAAGAATGTGATTATTATGAAGATAATCCAAAGCCATTAGTAACTGCACCAGCCACTTACACAACTTCTGCTTGCATTAATAGAGAGAGAGAGAGAAGAAAGAGATTATTTATTTCTATGTGCCTGTCTGCTTTGTATATTGTAATGAAACGTTTTTGGCTTCAGAAACAAACCTCTTCAGAGAAAAGAGTTCCATTAGCTCTTTTGATAGCTTCAGCCCTGTGTGCACATAGAAGAGAAGAATGCAAAAGAGTCGAAAGAGGTCAGTCAAAACTGTTAAAATTTGAAGATAAGAATAGTTAAAAGTTGACTGGAATAGATAGATGCGTACATGTCTCCTCCCTCGCAGTAACCAATGACAATGCACACATAACATCCCTGAAATGTAGATGATAATGATGCCGGTGAATATAAATTGTAACAAATCAAAAATGTATACTTGCATGTATATCGGAGCTTACTAAATTAAAAAATAATAGAAAAATGCAAGTAAATAATACCTTCTCTACCCATGAATCTTTATAGTCGACGATGAATGGATTCCTTACTTTAGAGATGAGTTCCATCTCCTGGTGAGCAGACCTCTTGCATCGGTCAGTCTGTCTGGCAAGTCGAATTTTCTTCAAGACATACCTGACCAACCATTTTAGAAGGAATTAAAAAAGGGGAAAAACAGTTGGAGAGGTGAGGGGATGGAAAATGTAGCTTGTTATGGAAATGGAAGGCAGACTGATGGACTGACTTTTTCTTCTCGGCTTTGTGTCTGACGAGAAGAGCTGAGCCGAATGCCCCTTTGCCAATCTGCTCCAAAACCTCATACTGCTCCATTTTGGCCTTCTTTTCCGTTTAATCTTTCAATTCTTTTTTTTTTTTTTGTTCTGCCTAGTTAGTAGCTACTGTCATCTAATTGCCTGCCTCTTGTTCCGGTCTGAATATCAAAAATTGAAAAGAATTTATTAATTAATTAAAAGTGACTGAAACCTGAGGGTCTGATTAATTCACGGAGAAATTCACAAACAAACAAAAAAAAAAAACAATGGAACAAGTTGGGAATAAGGAAACGAATAGTGTGTGGTAGTGAGGGAAGGGGAAGGGGGAGGGATTGAATAAAATGTAAGTAATTTGTTTGAATTCGATCTCCGCAATAATGGATCGCTCGAGGATTGAAATGAAGGTAAAATAAAGGAGCGAATTAAGATCCGAAAGGATTAATAAGGACCTACACTAACAATAGTCTGGTCTAGCCAAGTCAGTCTTCGTGAATTTACAAAACAAAAATAGAAATAAGAAGAGAATAGAAAGAACTTGCCTGGAGTAAGTTAAGCTGAGACTGGGAGAGATTCGGAGGAGGGAGAAGAAGAGATTCGGAGGTCTGGTCTTCTCTGCTCTTTCACGTTATCAGATCACATTCACATTCACATGCGCACATTACATTAGATTAGATTTTAGATAGATAGAGACAAAATGCGTGTGTGTGTGTGTGTGAGAGAGAGAGAGAGAGAGAGCGCCAAATGCCCCAAAGGGGAGGCAAGAGAGCAAAACAAAAACAACGAAAAGGAGAATGGAGGTTCAAAGTTCAAATTTCGGAAGGCAAAAAATAAAGGAGAAAGAAGGTTCAAAGAGACAAAAGCGGAGTGAAGTGAAGGAGAGAGAAAGAGAGAGAGTGTGTGTACGCAGCGCAAGAGAGAGACAAGTCAAATCGGTGTCTCCTTTTTAGTTTTTACCATTATTAATTTATTATTATTTTTTTAGGGCTCTTTTTACCAATATTATTTTTATTATTATATTCCTTCATTTTTTTTTTGAAATCATATGTTCCTTCATTTACCTCTCCTTTACCTTTTATTTATTTAATTTAAATTAAATTTTTTTTTGAAGAGTATATTTAATTTAAATTAATTAATTACGTTCGTGCAAAGTTTTTCCCGAAAACTTCTTCTTAATTTGTTTACTTATTTATGTATATATGTAAATATATTTTGTGAAGCAGGGAAGGATGGAAGTTTATAATATTTCCTTTCTTACTACATTTAGAGCAGATATCAGTCTTAATATCAGTCTAGTCTTAAATAGTGTATCCAACTGTATAACAAGCCACTCGGAAGGAAAGATTACTGACCCCTTTTTTACGGACTTCTCTCTTTCTTTGCCTTATATGATCTCGTATCCCCGAAATTCATTATTTTATCCCTTTCCACTGCATACATTTGGACCTTCTGGTCACACCAGCATCTGCGCCGCTTCCGAGACCAAAACAACTACTCAATTTAATATTTAAATATTCTATACCCAAATGTTTTATTCAACTTTTCGAAACAAAAGGTTGTTTTGATTCAAATAAAGGCTAGACTAGGGTAAGCTACATTACTACATTTTTTTTTTTTTTTGAGGAACATTACATTACTTGATGGGGCATGGGGCCAATGGTCAATGGAGTTTTTTTTAAAAAAAAAATTCATGCGCGAACGAAACAAATTGTACAAAATATTTACGTGGTAAATTCTTTCTCCCACCTGAGATTTGTGTGTGTGTGTGTGTGTGTGGGGGGGGGGGGGGGGGGGCGCTAATACATTGAATTTTAATTCTAATTTACTTCAATTCCAATTAAAAAGCCGGGTTAGAAATTTACAACAAACTGCGCAATACGATTGCATCTAAATTAGAAAAGGTTTGTTGGGCTACTAATATTATGAAGAGGATAGGGGAGGAAGATGAGGGAAGGACAAATCAAGGGAGATAAAAAATTAATTGTTTACTTGCTTCGTGTCCAGTCCGGACTAGGTGGTTTCGAGTCGAGTTATGATCGAGTTAGTATCAACTTGAAATCAAGTCGCTACATTTCGAGTTAACTCGCGAGTTGATCGTGTCACACTTTCGAGTTCACTTGACTTACTCGAAATCAACTCGTGACAACTCGAGTTAACTCGTGACACGACATTTCTACTTGAAATTGAATTTAGCTATTATGAAAAACTAATATATTATTGTATAGTACACTAGTACAATGCTTATTATTCATCATAAAAGACATCAAAGTTAAACTTAGGTTGAGATATTACTGTATAGTATACTGATATATAAGTGGAAATGTTTGGGAGTAATTTTTGGACCGCTACACTTTGATGTATCTGAGTCGGCATTATTTTTTTGGGCTGTACTGATTACTCGAGTTAGTGCTGATCGAGTTGGACCTAACTCGAAATCGCCTCGTTTCATTTCGAGTTGCTCCTAACTCGAGTTGTGGCAACTCGATTTCTATTAAATTGAGTTATATCCGAATTTTATTCGAGGCGAGTTCGAATAATTTATGAGTTACAATTTTTTTTCCCACCCCTGTCACTCCAGACTCAGATAAGAAAAGAGGAGATAAGTAATTACTAATTAGACTATTTTACTCTTGTATTGTACGAAACTATTGTTTTATAAGGAGCATTTTCGTTGATTGATCAATTAATTAAGTTACACCCGAAAATCGAGGTGACTGAAATTGGATGGCTGGACGCCTGTAGGTGTGAATCTCACCAAGGCCCATCTAACCTCAATCTCCATAAAATTTCTAATTCAGCTTAATCTTCCAATTTTAATTAGTTGTGGACTTGTGGAGCACCGAGCACAATATAAAGATACAATATGAGTTTAGTGTGTTCTTCTATAGAAATGTTATCGTACGGTTAGGCATATCTTTACAATTCTATGTTTTAATCATTTCCATACACACAAATGTACGAAAAAATTTATTATTTTATTGGATATTTCTTTCTTAAAACAAGTGCAAGTTGTTAGTTAAGTTATTAACATAATAAAGATATAATAAATAATTCAATGCGGGCATATTTTAGAGAACAAAAATCCTTTTTATGATTTATGAAGTATTATTTTAGTGAATCAGCACGTAAATCCTTCTGGTGTTGCGCGTTTCAATAAATTATAATCTCAAATTAGTTGCGCCGTTCTTTAATCAGGTATACTAGGCAACTTATTGTTGAATTTTTAAGAAATTAAAATGGTTATCAATTCATATGCTGAATTCCAGTGTATATTTTTCACATTTTTAATTTTAGTGTTCAATACGATCGTTTTCACATTTTTAAATTTCAAACGACCGATCCGAACCGTTCAATATATCATCATATTGAAAACTTATAAGAAACCAATTTTAACATTTTTTTAATTTTTTACTTCATCCGTCCAATATATTGGACTCTAGCATTTCTCTTGATCAATCCGTCCAATATATTGGACTCTAGCATTTCTCTTGATCAACTCACCGAGGATGATTTCTCCTCACGAGCTGATTTTGCACAGTGCATTGACATATGATGTTAGTTTAGTTCCATGAACATTAGAATTATTTGTTGATAGTTTTTGTGCTGTAATTTTTTTCGCAACTTATTGTATTCATGTGGAATGCATTTTTCTTTCTCCGAAATATTTTAGTTGATATTTTATTTTCTTCACATTTTCTTTTAGAATTAATTTTGTTTCTCATTTTTATTAATTCCATACAAAATAGACCTATAGAAGAATTATTACGATAAACGTATATTAATATTACCAATTTAAATTGGATAGAGCGAAGTTTGATTTTCAGCTCTGTGTGTGTCTTAGTACCATTGCATTCTTTCTATTTATTATTGCATATTTTTCTAGTAACATGCATTCGTGTTTGGAAATGGTCTTCCATCACAAACAAATTTTAGTGATTTTATATTCGGACTTGTCATTACTTTCAATAATATTTTTATTAGTATTTGTAAAAAGGCATACTTCTCTATTTTTCGACTAAACACATCATTAAAAGTGATCAACCATCATTAGGAGTTTTATAAATTTCATCTTTTAGCTCACCTAATTTTAATTTCCAACTATGTCGTATATACAGCATGAATATTTTTAAAATTGATATTATAATTTTCTACAAGGTTGGTTCTTCAAAATCTCATTATTGTAAAAGTTACTTATTTAACCTCATCATATATTTATTATATCATTCTCTTCTTTAACCTCATCATATATTTATTATATCATTCTCTTCGTAATGACGTATAACGTTTTGTACGAGAATTAACATCACAAAAAGTACAGCATGTGTTGGGGTGGGGGTGGATGGGGGTGTGGATGTAACGGGTTTTGCATGATTTGTCATGCATGTGTTATTTTAGTCATATATAAGCAAGTTAAACTCATTAACAAATAATTTTACTTTTGTTTGACAATATTAAAATTTGATAAATGACATTATACATATTTTTGTCTTATGATAAGTAATCAGAGAAAATCAATAAGTAAATGCATACAGTGCTCTTAAGCATTCAAGAATTCAGGTAGATACATGTAGGAAATACGGTGGTTGTATCGGTTGATTGAGCACTTGGTTGCGGTTTAGGGCGAGCTTTTCAGAAGATCAAATTAGATAGTCCACTTTTCACTATACCATCTAACTAACTTTTTCATTGCAGGGAGGGCTCTCAGCGTGATTAAAATGAATTGCACTTGTAACTTGATTGTTGATGGATGATTGATTTGAAAATAACAGTGTCGTAACTTTAATTGTGTTTTAATAGAGGGTAATTGGTTGCTAGATGATTGTTTTGTACTAGTTTAAATTATAAAATAGTATAAAATTGTGCTCATGTTTAGTGTTCAAATCTTGTGTCTTTTTACTGCTACCGCGAATAGCATCGCATTATAAAATTTGCTCTCAAGTTTTTGTTCATTTGACAAGTAATATTAGTATCGTAGGTTTTCATGTAGAAGTTTTTCATGTAATCAGTTTGAATTAGAGTTTTTATAGGCTATTATTTGTCGCCATAGTGATGGATGTGGTTGGACTATTATCTTGATTGTCTTGGAATGTGTTTAGCTAGATTGGAAGACTTAGAATTTGTGGGCTAACAAATAAAGATATGCACCGAACGTCAACAGCTTAACTAACTTCTGGTGTTGTGCCGTTCAATAACTTAACTAACAACTTGTTCATCCTGAGCGAGTTGATCAAATATGCATCACTGGACGTCAGCATATAAATTCATAACCATTTTGATTTGTGACGTCATATGAATTCATAATCATTTTGATTTCTTAAAAATTCAACAATCTCAAGTTGCATAGTATCCTTCTGGTGTTGCGCCGTTCAATAAATTATAATCTCAAGCGTCTCGGTTTTTTATGAAACGCAAATCTTCGTTTTTATCTTTCTTTCTTAACCTTTAGCTTTTGTACTTTTTGACCCTAGTAATGAAATGGTTTTGTAATTTGCACCGGTAATAGAGGGACTTAATTGCTCTGTTTTCTCCAGCCTTTGACTCTTTTACTTTTTTTTTTTTTTTTTTGCGCTTTTACTTTTTCCCCCAAGGACGCAAAACTCGAGCATATATGGCAAGCTCACTGTCAAATAATTACAAGAACAACAACTTACATGCGACAGTAATCAAAATTTCGGTCTGCCTCGGTTTGTCCCACACTATAAAATAACATGGATAGTTTGTAATAATGTATAAATTTTTCCAGATTAATTTATTGCTCGGTCGGTGCATGTTTATTCTAGTTCAACTAAAGGTTTGTTTTTTTTAAAAAAAATAATAAATTCACAATCGTTTTGAAAAATTTTGAGTTTTAATAGTTCAAAAACCATATGTTATTTTTAAGAACTAGCGAAAAGCATAACTACAGTTTTGTTTATTTATTTACAAATACAACTTTTAAAAAAGACAGAGTTTAAGTAAATATTGAAAGAAATTGTTTTAAAATTTATAATCAAATAAACATATACATAACTACAAGTTGTCTGATAAATCAATAGTTTGATTTTTCAAAAAATCAAGAATCAAGTCTTGCTTGCGTTTAAATTTAGAAAATATTGTTAGTTTTAATCTCCATGGACCAACAACGATTGTTGATCTGATCACCCACTGGAAAACCTGATATAAATCAAGGCTAATTTTTGTGTATTTCTCAGAAAAAAATAGCTAACAAGTATTGGTATTTTATATTTTTTTCTATTTTAAATTAAGTTACAATATGGATATACATTGATATTTATACCTTATTATGTCACCGTTGCATTTCACAACGGTACAATGTATATTTATTTTTTATTCTCAACAAAACCTTGATCGCTTCACCTCTTTAGGCCTGTTTAACGTATAAAACGGCAACGGAATGGGCCATTCCGTTTGCCGTTCCGTTTAAGAAAACGGTATGCCATTTCGTTCCGTTTTCCGTTCCGTTTAAGAAAACGGTATGCCATTTCGTTCCGTTATTCGTTCCGTTTGGACGGAACTGAACGGAACACGTATATTTACACTTAAAACTGCATGAAACGTCGAAACGGAAGCGAAATGGTCGTTCCGTTTACCGTTCCGTTTCGGTAACGGTATGGTAATTCATTCCGTCATTCGTTCCGTCCAATACCACGAAATGCAAAATCATACCGCCATTCGTTCCGTTCCAGCGGAACGTCGACGGTACGCGAATGGCGGCATACCGTCGGCAGGCCTACACCTCTTCATTCCTTGATGTTCATGGTCATGGCAGCGTGAATTCGCTCAGAGGCCGCCGTGGGTCCTACTGCCCAAGTGTCCAACAACGACTCAATCTATTCGTACTCACCTTCACGGGAGATCTAATTACTAGCTTCTGGCTTATTAACGAGTGCGTTAATTTCTAGTAATGATTAAAAAATATATATCATTCCCATGCCTTTTTAAAAAAAAAAAATCACATGCAATAACTAGTGCCGTTTCTAGTGATGATAAAAATAGGCAAAATTGGGCCCATACCCCTCAAATCTTACTTATTTAGATATTTACCCCTCAAATCATAAAAATTGATCTCATACCCCTCAATTCTTGATAAAACTAGATATATATCCTTCTTAGCAATTCTAATTAATTTCTGAATAAAAAAAATTAATTAACATATTTTATGACTAAATTGCTCCTGACTTTTAACTCATCTCCTCTATTAGCCCTAAGAGACGGTTCGTATTCCCGATAGTTTTACCTCCATGTAAAATAAAAATTTAGATATCTCATCCCATATATGTTATTTTTAGTTCTAAATCTTTCCTAAATGTTATATAGTGAAAAATATATCTTTCCCATTTCTCTTTTTATTCTCTGTTCTTCACTGCGATGTGAAGTGGACTATTAGCACAATCATAAAGCATCAGATTTCGCTTGAATAATTTGAGGACGTGGTAAATTCTTTTTCTCTTTTTTTTTTTTTTTTTTTTTGCTTCGATTGAAATCTTCAAGCAAATTCCAGATTTATGTAATCAAGGTTGGGTTTGTGGCTCCTATATTCACATCTTCAAATAAATTACAAAATCAAATTCTCTTAATAGCCTATTTGGATTTGTGGCCGCATATAGCAGATTTGAAAATAAAGAAAAATCAATGTTGGCTTAAGCTTCAATTTTCCTCAGCGAATCAAATTCTCTCATAGCAAGCCAATCCCAATCCCATAAATCTCATCTCCAGTTCTCCACTTATTCATGACGCAAACAAACCTAGTCTCAGTCAACTGGAACCTTTTCTTGACGAACTATGCGTACTTTTTATCACATGGAGAAATTCGCAGAAGTTTTATCGCTTGGAGAAAATTTAGCAGGAAGATCTAAAGGTCTCTTTGGCGAGGGAGAGGAGTTTGAGCAGGATAATTTCGTCATTACATATAAAAATTATTTTTTTATATTTAGAAATTAACTAAAATGGCCGAGTAGGGTATGTACTTAAGTTTCATCAAGATTTGAGGGGTATGAGACCAATTTTAATGATATGAGGAATAAATATCTAAATAAGAAAGATTTGAGGGATATGAGCCCAATTTTGCCATAAAAATATATCATTCGGTCATTCCTATGCTTATGTTATGGGGAGGAAAGAACACGGACCATCAAAATAAATCTTTCCACTTCATGTAAATCGTATCAAACTTGTTTAATGTACTACTAATTGTTTTATGCAAATAATTCTTTCTAAATTATAATAACTTCTATATTAATTAGACATTGTAAGATCTGCCAGTAAATTTAATTAACCCCAAAAGACCGTTATTATTAAATTGTTTAAGAGACCCGTCGTTTAATTAGGTTATATGCATGAAACCTACGGGGGAATAAAAAAAAAACACGCTCCCTACATTCACTATACCGGTTTTGGATCAAATCTCTTTTAACCTCATTTATTGTCCGCCTCAACATTGTTGAATTAGTGTAAAAAACTTTGGTACTAAAATCATGAAAATATAGGGAGAGTTGACAACAGTACAGAAAATGCAACAAGCAAAAAGTTGTCGTCAAAAAACAAATGAAAACAAAAATCGTAAAAGTCGAAGTAAATTATTACCCGTAGAGATGGTAGCAGCATAAAATAAACGAACATTTCCAATCGGATGTTATAGTGGCACAAGTGACATAAATTAGACTTTCCAACGCTAGAATCCCCGATCATTGATTTTAAAGAGAAACAGTTATTTGGTTTTTTTTTTTGGCGTAAATGTTTAGTGCCACAAGTGGCATAAAGGTAATTTTATTATTTTATAAGTGGCATAAAATAACTTTTCTCTATTTTACAGTATAAAATCGATTACTTTATTTGTGACGGCATATTGCGAAATTTAATATTTTATAGTGCATATTCAAAAGAGCATAATGACGATTTTAGTTGGCAGATGACATAAAATTAATTTTTATTGTTTTATAGTGGTATAAAAATAATTAATCATTTAGCAATGACATATCAAAAATTTTAAATTTTCACGATGACATAAAAAAAGTTTCTCCTTTTTTAGATATTCATGATATGACCAGTTATTCCATAAGACAGACATACCAAATATAAATCTTCAATTTCAACCTTTTCATTTGTTTCCAAATAATTCTTCTAATAATTACATTCAAGGGCGCGCGGATCCAGTTTTTTTTTTTATTTGGGGGGGAGGGGGGTGTGGGGGCGCAAAGGGGTGATCCCCTGACTTTTCACTCCCCTTCACTTGTTAGGAGCATTTTGTTGGTAGAAACTATTTTGGCATCCCTAAAAAAAATAGAAATCCAATAAGCTGCTAAACGAAGGCTAGTCCAATATATTGGACGAATGGGGTATGTCTAATATTATCGTTCTCACATATATTGAAAGCTTATAAAAATCAATTTTTACATTTTTTCGAATTTTTTACTATTTTTTTGGTATTTTAGAAAATCGTTGTTATTGGACGATCTAGAACGTTTATATCATTAATTTTCTAAAATACGAAAAAATAAGTAAAAAGAATTAAAAAATGTAAAAATTAGTTTTTTTGTAAGTTGTCAATTTAACTGTGAAGAAAATATTGAACGGTTCGAATCGATTGTTTTGAAATTTAAAAATATCATATTAGACGGACCCATCTGTCCAATTTATTAGACACTAGAATTTCTCAAAAAATTTTAGCTCCCAAATTTTGACACCTCTAAGACTCACCACCCTGCACTAACACCCTTAGCGGCTAGCCCCAAGCCAAATTTCTGACCCCCCCTGATTACATCGTAATATTGTATATATACCGTTTCTCTCGCACTAGTCAGCTCCGTGTACGTCATCGAACACGAGCAAATCCAATCTTGCATTGATAAATTAACCTCTCCTATAGATTATTTTTTATTAATTATGATAGCATATATATATTAGCTAGCTAGTGTGTGAATAGTGAATCCAATCCAATCCACCAGCAGAGAACCAGTTAAGCTGGTCAGTGGTCACTCATGCATGCACGGACTGCTCTCTCAAGTCTCAAGTCTCAACTCACTATTGGCCACTCATGTCGGTGGGACCCGCAGAGGTCGGGAATAGCTAGCATTTGCATTTGCGTAGCATATATATTATATTTATATAATAATTATTATTATTATATGATACATTTTGTAACTATTTGTTGGTATCCTTTTCATCAGGCATGGAATGGAATGGAACGGAATGGAGGGAGCGCATTAAACGCAGCCTATTTGTTGATTGAAGCCAATGAAGAAGAGGTCAACCTACTTCTCATCAGCTCACATGTTTCTGCCTTTTTGTCTACTTGTTGGTTCTTATATATGTATATAATTTTTACATTTTTATGTTGGATATTTCTCTTTCTAATGCTCGAATAAATTTGCATTTTTACCCTTAAAAGAAGCTGCTCTGCTCCTCCATCATAGTTATGATTTTAAGTCTTCAGAGACGCCTAATTTAAATTCCGTTTGGATTTAATTTTCGAGTCTTTTCTCTAGAAATCTATGTAATTAGACGTCTGCGATTTATAATATAATAATACATAATGTGTTGGTTACTTTGGAGCCGTACGACAATACAGGAACATTTGTATTGTTTTTTTTTTCCCAACATTTTTCAATAAGAGGACAAATTGCAACCATCGTCATTTCTTAATTTCAATGCGCCCATTTATACTACATGCCGACGTATTTTTAGGTAAGATGTTTTTAATTAAATTACTAATTCTAACTTTTCTTGGATCGGACATGGAACACAATTACACAAATCGCAATCCTAATCAACGATACTAAATTTAAAAAAATATATAATATCTCATATTACAAAATAAATTTATCTCTAATCGCGAGAGAAATAGATTATTGCATCTAACTTCTCTAGCAAATATGTCTGAATGCATGCGCATGCAAAACAGTCGCGAATTTCTCTAAGCCCTTATCCTGAAGCTATAATTTAATCGCTAAAATAAAATAGCGTTCTTCCGCTATTTCATGTAAGAGTCAAAATAACAACGTTTTCATATTAGCATTGTTCTCACCTTCTCTGACTTTTCATTAAAACATACCTTAGATTTTTTAGAATGTGTCGCGCTTTAAGAACCAATTGGTCTTCCATCGAGTGGCTTATCTTAATTAACATAACATATTTAAATTCAAAAGAACATATCTATAACTTTATTTTTTATATTCTGATGAAACATTTGTCGATTTTTACTTTTTAAGTAAAACTAAGGTTGTCAATATAAGTATATAACCCTTCCCATGAAAGATATACATATAGAACTACGGAAGGCATCACCTAAGGAAGACTTGTGATGACAGTCCTGAAATCATTTTTTTTTAAGTATATACAAAGATATTAAATAAAAGTTAGATATAATTTTCAAATAAAATAAAATAAAATCGTTTCATTAATAAATATTGATGTATCTCACATTTGGTTAATTTTGAAATTTATTTGGTCTCCGTCAATAAATACTTAAAGCTCAAATTCGATACAGACCAGATATATTAATGGCGCGGTGAAGACACCTTTATTTTAAGTTTTTTTATTTAAATGATTAATCAAATACGTCATATATATGATTACAAGAGAAATGTGCTCAGATTCGGTAAGATGATGAACTTTTACCGAACTTACCGCAAACTCTACTACACTACATTATATACCCTTGCAATTTTGTCCATTAGTGCGGATCTTTAACGACTTAAATTCATAAGCAATTGACGTTGTTAATAATTATACAAATTAATTATATGGCTGGCAGCATATGATAAGTGATACATACGAGATATGACAAATTAAGTTGACGATAATATTTTTTTTTTCGCTTGAGTCAGATAATATTCTTTTAATTAATATTTGTTTATTAAAATAATTAAGCGGACTAGTGGAGAGATACACAAGTTGTAGCACCGTTGGATATCAGATTGATTATTGACAATTCGTACAAATCGCCTCGGATTCTAATCAAGTTGGATCTACATCCCATTATTCTGTATGACCAGTATAAATTCACCATTTCCCCAAGAACATACCTTAATCAATTATAACCAGTACAACAGTAATCTTTTTTAATATATAATAAGGATAATAGTACGAGACTACAGGGTACAGTTGCAAATCAGCATAATTGTATTGTGATAGTATGTATCCACATGCTGACTCCGTATTTGTTGCCGAGGATTAATTCGCGGGCCTAATCCATTTTCCGACTTAACCTAACAGCCTAGTATAAAATATTCAAATGAAATTATTTTTGTAGTGTTTGAAAAGGAGAGAGCATCGCAAAATATTAATGGTTTTTTTTTTTTTCTTCTTTTGTTGTTTGTTTTGGGTGCAGCAGGGAAACAATCCCTTCTAATCTAGAGATAAATTAAGAACTTCGATAATTAGGCTCGACCCAACCCAAATCCTCCGTTCTAAATTGATCAATAACAAAAATTAACAAGACGAGGTGTTGGATTGATCTCATCCAAAAAGGATCCTTTTGTGATTGATTTTTTTTTTATTTTTATTTTTGAAAGTAAACTAGCGTAGGCTGATACTTTTGTGAATTCAATTGATGGCACTGGTACATTGATGGAGATGGGAGTTGCTGCCTATTCTAATCTTATTTAGTCTTGGATCGGGGCCACTGATGGCACAATGAGCGGTAAGATAATAAACTGATTATAAAATTATTGGAATAATAAAATAATAGAATTATATAAATATTTCTCCTTTAGAATTTAGAAAGATTGCGTAGTAAATTTGGTGAATTTTGAAAATGATTGGTAATTCGTGAAGAGATATTTGAAATAATAACATTTTAGTATTCGCGGCATTTGATCAATAGACAAAACTACAGAGAGCATTTGTACATTTTTTACTTTTTGAAAAAGCACAAAGGGAATAAAACAGGTAATTCGCATTATGTGAGAAACATTTCCTGCTATTTCGAATTCGAAGTAGTTGTTAATTTCAGTTATGTAATCATGTTCTGTCAGAAATATTGCCTTGAATTTGGAAGAGACGGTGGTTTTGTTAATTATGCAACTATGCATGTTTTTGCAGAGTCAAACGATCAGCTGAAATTGTTTGGATGGGATCATTTTGACTTCGGTTGATTGTACTCTTTTTGTCATACTTTAATGAGGTAGCCATACGTGATGATTACTTAGGTAGGTGCCTACGAGCCTTTTCTTTTAAAGAAAAAATTATGATGATTAGGTGCTTGTTGAGCGCTATGTTCTATTATTTTCAATATGACTTTCGGCCTCTCCAGAGTTCGTTCAAACATTTAAAGGCTCAGCCCAAAGAGCTTGCAAAGGACTTAAGACCATATACGATATGTTATGATATAGCCAGGAAGGCCTGCACTGCGTGAAACGAGCCGAAAAAATTAAAAATAACTTTAATTAATTACGAAATTATAAAATAATCCATTTTTAATTAATTTTTTAAAAATGACTGCGCAGTTTCGGAATCTGAGATTCCGAAACAAATTCTGTTTAGTTTCGGAATCTGAGTTTCCGAAACTAGCTAGATTCCGAAACTAGAACTACCGATATTTTTTGAGAGAAAATATATTTTAAAATTTTTTTTAATTAGTTTCGGATTTTAGGATCCGAAACTAGCTAGTTTCGGAATTTGAGATTCCGAAACTAGCTAGTTTCCCGCTCATCTTTCTGTTTTCTCAGAATTTCAATGTTTAATCACTATTTAATCAATTATTTCACTGTTTAACCACTATTTAATCAATTGGACTATATATTAAACTATTTAATCACTATTTAATCAATTGGACTATATATTAAATTGTATTAATGTTACAACTTAGAACGTGATATGTATTATATTTAATGTTTCGGTTTTTAATGTTAGAACTTAGAACGTGATATGCATTATATTTAGAATAAATAAATTGTAATATTACATGAGTAAATAAATATTTAGAACGTGACATGTATGGTTTCGGTTTTAATAAAACTTCAAATTGGTCAAATATTTAACAGAAATGTCCGTTTAGGGGGTATGACCATAATCTGGAAAGCTCGTGATGAGTTCTAATCGGTTTTATGAGTGGGCCAGTGTTTGTATATTTTAAACGGATATTTTACAAAAGAATATACTGCATGACGTTATTTTTTTAAACTAGTATTTTTTTGGATTACGTTATTTTTTTACATGACTTTATTTTTTTTTACATGACGTGCAATTAATTCATATATTATTTATTTTACGATATGTATTTTTTTAATTGTTTACATGAGGTTATTTTTTTAAAATTTTTGGTAAGCATAAAACTAAAGAGATATATAAAATATGAAATATAAAAAACACAATACGAGATGTATAAAATCACACCAAGTACGAGATGAAAATATCATAACACTGTCATACAAAACGAGATACAACTCGGAAGATGAATGGCGTTATGTACAACACGAGTGCTTCGGAACAAGACGGCTACAGGGACTTGAGCTGCACGTTGATTTGCTTCCAGCTAATGTACAAGGTACATTCACTCATAAAAATAGTAATTATTCATTCACGTGGATTTTGAAGCATAAAGCTAATATATAATAGCAAAAGCTAATGAGACCATTTCTAATATGCATGCCATTATTATACATAAGTATTTAATCACATACATATAAACTACCATTAAGTGCCAATGTCCTCGATTTTGAAAAATATGATATGTATGGTTTCGGTTTTAACTTCTAATAATCTTATATGAGTAAATAAATTGTAAAACTAGACATTAAATTGATATGTATTATATTTAGAAAAATGACAATAAAAAATAAATGATATGTGCAAAATAATAATTATTTATATGGAATTATAATATTTGTTTTATTTACTTTTTACTTAGGTGGATATTCAGATTATAATTATAATTATAATTATAATGAAGAAGCCATTAATTATAATTATAATGAAGAAGTCCATAATGATGAACAAGTTCAATCTGGAACGTTAGATTGGGATCCTTGGGACCCTAATAGTATAGACCCTCATAGTTCACAACAACAACAACTACAAATGAATTATGAATACAATAGTAGTAGAAATGATTGGTCACCTTGGGAACAACCAGAGGGTAGTAGTAGACAACAAGAGGGAGGAAAAGAAGAAATTGAACAAGGAGGAGGAGAAGAAGAAGAAGAAGGAGATATAGAACAACTCGACGAGGCATACGACCGTGGGCCGGGTAATGAGTCGGCATATGCCACAGGCGAGGACCATTGAAATTATTTACATTTTATTTTTAAAATAAATGTATAATCATATTAGTTCATATTTACAGTTGGAATAAACGTTGTGACCATTGATCAAATGCGTGGGGAATTCGAAGCTCAAGTGCCCTACGAGAAATCTGAGCCAGGTGTAACGTGGAAGTACAAAGTTTTAATCAGACGAGCTTACCAACCAACTGATCCTCAACTACCCACCAGGCGTGCCGTATGCCAATGCAGAAAGCCACAACTGACTGGAATACCGTGTATTCATGTCATTGCAGTCTGCAGTAAATACAGATGGGAAGTTGATGACTTTGTAGATGACAAATATAGCACGGAGAATATGCTCAAAATATGGTCATCCGGTGAATTTCACTGCTACGGAGACGAAGAGAATTGGCCTGTTTACGATGGACCCTTGATTTATCCTGATAGGAGAATGATTAATCGGGGAAGGCGCAAGAAGGACCGTGATTGGATGTGGATGGATGCTGATGTGTAGCTAATAATACCCTAATTTAGTCCTAAAAGTACCGCAAGCTACGGTAAATCGTTGGATGTGGTTAGGGGTCGAATCCACAGGGACGGTAGATTGAGTATTAAACCTTACTTATTCACAAAATCTAGACAATCAAATGAAGGGATTTTGGCTTAAACTAACAATTAACAAGACAATAAACTAAATACAAACAAAACAAAGATAATAAAGGCAAAGTTTGGTGTTTTTGTGATAAAATATGCAATAAAGCGTCATAGGGTTTCAGTTTCACTTTCAGCTTAGCTTCGGGTTGTCGACACCGGCAGCTGTCGTGCTGTTACCGACCAGTGCAGGCCAGATTAGACCTGTGTACTCCGCACAGGTACAAATGTAGCCCGCACAACCCTCAGTTAATGGTGTTTCGACTCAATAAGTTGGTTTTTGGCTTGTGTGGGGCAGATCTAGCCGGACTTGGACTCCCTAGACCTCAGCCGTCGCATGTTGGTCATGGTAACGGAACCGGAACCTAGTCTAATACCCCCATTAGGTCAATTAACCCTCAACTTTCGTGTGTTGGCTTAATCTACCTAAGTCTACTTGTTGTTTTCAAAGGCATCTACTAGACTTTCGCCTTAGCAGAAACTTTCCCCTTTCGGGTACCAATTGGACTACCTTTCGGCCTATGTCCTACCTTAAGTCACTTTGTTCAACCTAATCAACTAACCTACACCTTTGACCTAGATTAGATGTGGCCATTCATCTAATAGGAGGTTCAATTAATCAATCAAGCACAAACAAGCATGCACAAATAATATCCAACAAGCAATACACATCAAATACCAAATATCAAGTGTCATACATCAATCCAAACATCAAGATCTAACCTAAGCACTAAGACAATGCAATCTAGCCTAACATGTGCTCAAAACATAAAGTAAATGATGAAATGCAAGATACAAACTCCATGGTCAAGCAAATAAGAGGAAAAGGAGAGATACAACCGTAACCTAGCTTATTCTCCCTATTCGCAAGCTTCTAGAGTCGAAATCGGGACTCGAATCACTGCTGTCGCATGAAAATCCAAGTTCCAGAGGCGTTGTGCGGGGTACGGAGGTGGCGGTACGGGGTGAATCGGTGCGGCGGCGTTGATCGGCAAGGGAAGAGTGGTGTTGTGCGGGGTACGGCGCTGTGCGGGGTACAGTTCCTCTGGTGCGGGGTACACCAGAGGTGAAAATGGTGGAAAGTGGCCGCGGCGCCCCTGGCAGCCGCTAGGAGTCGAGAATGGAAGGAGGGGGATCCCTAAATTTGGCGTTGGAGGCGCTTTATATAGGGGTAAGCATTAGGTTTAGGGTTTGTGCGGAGTACACATGGGCTGTGCGGGCTATAGGAAGGTCCAGTTCGGTGCACAACAGAGTTTTGGGCCGGGAATGAGTTATCCGGCCCAGTTGTATCCCGCACAGGAGGTGTCCAGTCCATGCCAATGAAGAGTGTAGGCCGCACAATCAAGTTGTAGGCCGCACTGGAGGCTTCTAGGGCACGATGAAGGTGTTGTAGGCCGCACAAGGGAGTTATAAGACGCACAGGAGCTGTCCTGGACATGGTGTAGGCCGCACAACGTGACCCGAGGCAGGTATGAGTCGTCTGGCACGAATCTACTCCGCACTAGAACCATCGTAGGCCGCACAAGATCATCTGTGATGCCCGAAATGTGCCGATTTGCGTTGGTTTCGCTCCAAATCCCTGAAATTCAAAGGAATACCCAAAGCAGTACCAAATCCTACAAATAAAGACTGAAAACACACAATTTCAAGTGTTTAGGTTATGATTTTGGGGCTAAGTCCGGCCAAATACCATATATATAAATGTGATATCAAATCCCCCCAAGCTTAAACCTTGCTTGTCCTCAAGCAAGACCGTAAACCTAGAGGTAGACAAAGCTAAAATCTAAACCAAACAACTCGAATTCCTACAAGTTGCAATGTCAATTCAATCAATTTAATTCAAGTTCCTCACATAGGTTGAAAAGAGATGGTTGTGCAATTTAACACAAAAATTTACACTCAAAATGTCCTAGCAATTGGCTTATGCGCACTCGGTCCTCAAAGACTTAATTTTCGATTTCAATGACCCTAGCTTAACTATGATAAACAACATGCAATACCAAGGTTGTTTGCCCGTTCTTTTCCATAACCTACACAAATTTGTAAGGAATTTCTCAAGCGTGTCAAGGCGTGGGGAGTCTAAGAAAGAGATAAAGAGAGAAGAAGAAAATATAAAATATATACAACTTCCCCATTTATTGCGTAGGGGTTCTAAAACTTCCACACAACTTTCACATATTTTTCATTTTTTGTTTTTTTGTTTTTTTTTTGTTTTGTTTTTTTTGTTTTGTTTTTTTTTATTTTTTTATTTTTTTGAATTTACAAGATACAATCTGCCATTGTGGCAACAAAAATTACAAAAAATAAGAAAAAAGAGACTCCAAATACACGCTAAAGATACCCCTTTTGAACAAATCCGTGGAGGGCACAAATCCGTTCACTCGGCAAAATATTATGGTTTTGTCTAATAGTATTTACCACTGTGAAAGCAACCAATTTTCGGATTTTATTCATTTGAATTCAAATCTCTTTTGGACCATTTGTTTCAAAAATCAATTAGAAGAATACCTCAAGTTTAAATTCTTGCAATAAGTCTCACAACCAAATTCAGTTTAAATCATGTATCAAAACTCATACCAAATCAACAAATCAAATTGCAACTTATTTACATGCAAATTATATGAAATTACATGCAACTAAAATGATGCAACCACATGCCAAAGGGTTTGTGCGGTCGCACAGGAAGGCTGTGCGGTCGCACAGGAGTATTTGGGTGCAATTCATGAGGCAGTGGTGCTGTCAGAGGTTTGGTGCGACCGTACAGGGACTTGGTGCGACCGTACAGGGCCTCTAACAAGCGAAAATATGCAATGATGCATTCCTATATTTAAGTTTCCAAGAAATTCCTTCAATTCTCCCCTCCAAGCTGAGTATTGCAGTGTCCCCAATGCAAACACACATCATAGAAAAGAAAAAGAGAAGGAATTTTGAAACATACCGGAGCGGCCGGCAGCGGATAACTGCAACCGGCCATCTTGTGGCGACGACGGTGGGAAGGGCGAGCAGCAACTCGTACACCACTTGCTCCACAATATCAAAATGGTTTTCGTGACATGTTTCGTTGGGAAGCGGTGTTGTGCGGCGCTGAGTCGTTGCAGATTCGTTGCGGCGGCGGTGCGGCGGCGGTGGAGCGGTGTGCGACGAGCGGTAGAACTTGCGGCGGCTTTCGGCAAGGGCTACGATTGTCCGATCAACTCCAAATTTGGACAAGAGATTTAGGGAGAGATGCTTGACAAATGTGGCGAAACGGTTTTGGTTTTGGCCGGCAAGTTTTTAAAATGCGGCGAGACAGCAGCTGCTTGTGCGGTGCTGAAAACCACGGCCTGTACTCCCGTGCGACCGCACAGGGTGGTGGTGCGACCGCACAGTGCTCTAGGGCCTTCGAGCTGTGATTTTCGACCATGATTTGCCCATCCCAAGTGTGCTTCAACAGTGATTTGGTTGGATTTGTTGTGGCAGTGCAGCGTGCATTGTGCGGTGTGAGTTGTGCGGATCGATCGGCTTGCATGAGGTCGTGCCGAGTCAAGTGTCCCTTGTTCTTGACTCATGGTGCTCTTGCGCAAGTCGTCCGAGGGACATCCACGACCACTAAATCTGAAATACCACAACAAACAACAACCAATAAGCATTAAATTTTCTCCACAATTTTTTTGCATTTTCACTTTTTTAAATTTTTTTGTGTTTTTCAATTTTATAAAAACAGAAAGTAAATCCTAACAATCCTAAATTATCCTACATATTTTTTATGTGTTTTTTTTTATTTTCCAAAAATAAGAAAATAAAAGGAGAAGGGTAAGAAGTCCTTGGGTTGCCTCCCAAGAAGCGCTTGTTTAAGGTCCTTAGCTTGACCACCTCTTTTGTCATCTTATCTTCACCCAAAAATGGTTGAGCAAGACCCTTGAGACATGCTTGGTGTTCTCTTTGTTGGTTGTCTTCATGGTTGGTTCGATTGTGATACAATATTTGATGTGAGGTTTGCTGCCCTTCATTGCATCGATACTCTCCAAGCATTCTTCAAGTTGACGGCTCAAGTCGATTTTGGTGAACTTATCATTCGTCGCATCGGATGCCTCGACCTTGAGAGTTGTATCACCATCTTCTTTCTTCTCGAATTCATCATTGATAGGATCTATTGGAGGATGCTTCAATTCCAACTCATTAGATTTGTCAATGAGAGTTAATCCAAGTGGAATGGTGATTGGAAGGACATGGGGTGGAGAGCCTTGATCAGCCTTGTTTTTGGCTAGCCTTTGAGGAAACGGCAAAGGGGGCATGAATCTTGGATCGGGCTCCACTGGACCACGCCTTTTGGCCTGTTTTTGCCCCTGTGCGGTCACATGAGATTTGGTGTGGTCGCACAGAGGTTCAGCTTCCTCTGGTGCAGGGCATGGAGTCCCATGGGGCTCAACTTGGGGGCCAATAGCCTTGGTGCGGTCGCACAGGGGGTCTGTGCGGTCGCACAGGGGTAGTGACTCGGCCGAATCGGCCTCCATTTGCAGTCCTTCATAGTCGGTTTTGCTCCTGAGTGCCATGGCCTTGATTTTTTCCCTAGAATTCACTTCTGACTGACTGGGGAGTTGCTCGGGTGCCCTTTGGCTTGGCCCTGCTTGTTGGGCAATGTATGCCTCCATCATTTGCTCTAACCTTGTGATAGACCTCAACCTTTCATCAAGTTTATCCAATTTTTCAGCCACCGAATAATTCCACTTGCCTTGTTCATGCATTAAATTCTCAACAATAGGAGCAACATAGGGCATGAATGGATTCCTTTGAAAGTTTGAGCCCCAATTGTTGTCAAAAGTGGCATTATGGATGGTTGTGGCATTGCTGGGTTGTCGGGCTTGAGCGGGTTGTGGGGGCCAAATCGGTGGCTGTGCAACATGACTTCTTGGCTGTGCAGTCGCATAGTGAGCTTGTGCGGCCATGTTCGTTGCTGTTCGGGCCAAACAGGAGGTTGTCGGGGCCAAATTGGTGGCTTCATTGCATGAGTTTTTGCCTGTGCGGTCGCACAAGGATCCTGTGCGGTCGCACAGGTCTGCACTGCACTGTCGGCGCGTTGCATGTGCCAGCCTGAGCGTTGCATGTTCCAGCCGGAGTGTTGCTTGCACCAGCCAGCGGTTCAAGTGCCATCTCGCATAGCCCATGCGGTTGCTGCTTTATGCTCTCCCCATTCTTCTCCACATGTCGAATTGGATATCCCCATGTTGTATGGCGAATGGCTCGAGTAGTGGGCATGCGGATTTTCGTGTCGACTCCATCCTTCCTTGGATTCTTTTCTTCTCATGTTTCTCTTGCTCTTGAATTGATTCTCCAATTGACTCACTATTCTCTTCAAATCTTCGATTTGAGCTTGTCTCACCAAGCGGTCGACTCTTTTGTTGAGTTGAGCCAAAGAATCCTCTTCATCACTACAATAATCCTCCGTTTCTTGCTCAAATTCCTGAAAAGAATGAAACATGGTGATATGAAGTACTTTTGTTCTTTTTGATTAAAGAAAATAAGATAAATGATACAATGTCTAGTCTCTTGCTACTAAAGTAAGTTCTAATATCAACACCGTCCCCGGCAACGGCGCCAAAAAGCTTGATCGTGTGAGCTTATATACCCAAAAGTAACCTAAAAATAACCGTAAGCGCACGGTAATTCGTTGGTACAATCGGGGTCGTATCCACAGGGACGGTAAGATGAGTACTAAACCTTACTTATTCACAAAATCTAGACGGTAAAAATAAGGATTTCAGACTTAATCAACAAGTAACAAAAACAATCAACCAAAAGTAAACAGAACAGTAGCAAGTTTTGGTGTTTTAAGAGCTAAAATATGGTATAAAAATGTCTTAGGGGTTCAGTTTCCACCTCGGTTAGGCTTCGGGCTGTCAACGGGCGTCGCTCTCGCGCCGCACCATCGACTCGTGCGTGCCTGGAGATCCTGTGCGACCGCACAGGGATCCCATGCGACCGCACGGCCCTTGGTTAATGCCGAATCGACACAATAACATGGTTTCTGGCTTGTGTGGGACAGATCTAGCCATACCTAATCTCCTGAACCTCAACTCTCGTAATTTTGGTCACAGAACCTGGCATGGAACCTAGTCTAAAGCCCCCATTAGGTAATTAACCCTCAACTCTCGTAATGTTGGATTAAATACCTAAGTCCACTTGTTGATTCTCTAAGGCATATACTAGACTCTCGCCTAAGCAGAAATTTGTCCCTCTCGGGCTTAAATTCGTCACCTCTCGGCTCCTAACTTACCTTGAGTACTTATTTGGTTCAACTAATCAATCTACACCCTTTGCCTAAATTAGATGTGGCCATTCACCTAATAGGAGGTTCAATCAAGTAATCAAACACAAACAAGCATAGTCATATAGAAATCAAACAAGTAGTACACAATAGAAACCAAGTATCAAGTCAAATCAACAAACCTAACCTCAGTTTCAACTAGCCCTAGAACATAACTAATCTAACCTAACATGATGCAAAAACAAGCAAGAGCAAGAAAACAATTTGATACAAACTCCATGGAAACCAAAAGGAAAAGAGGAAGGCGAAAGCCCCTTCTCGAGCCTCTTCTGACTTCTGGATCTACAAGGAGGAAGCTTGGGTGGAAGGATGAGGCGAAGGAGGTCGGAATGGTGCTTTCCAAGGCGGCAAGAGGGTGGTGCGGTCGCACGGGACCCCTGTGCGGTCGCACAGGGGCCGCTGGAGGTGGATCGGGTTGGTTTCGGGGTGCGGCGCCGCCAAGGAAGAAGGTGGAATGAATGGTGCCCTAATTTTAGCGCTTCGGGCGCCTAATAGAGGGGTCGGGGTAGGGTTTGGAGCTCCGTGCGGTCGCACGAAAGGCCCGTGCGGTCGCACCAAAGTCGTCGGCCCGGAATTGAGTCACGTGCGCACCATCCAAGCCCAATATGGGCCTGTGCGGTCGCACACAATCCTTGTGCGGTCGCACAGGGTCTTCTGAGCCATGCTTCATGCGTCGATTCGTGCCGAATCATGCCGTTTTCGTTGTGAATTGACTCCATGCCATGTTCCTACAAATTGAAATAAAACCCAAGCAGTACCAAAATTCTACAAATACAAATAGAAAATAAGTAAAAGTAAATAAAATCAAGGGTTGTGAGTTATGATTTGGGTTAAAGTCCGGCCTAAAACCATATATAAATACGTGACATCAGATGCAATGCGAAAAAATAAAAATAAAAGAAATAGAGGTAAGGAACCTCTTACGACTATGGAGGACGTTCAATCCGGTCGCCGAACCACCAGCCAAAGGACGAGAAGAACAAGCACAAGGAACCGAGCTCAATCATCTGCATGAGAAAGAGGCGAAACTTCTAGGACGGGGGCCAACACGTCGAACGATCCAGTTCAACCAAGCCGGAATTTCATTAGTACAGATCCTCGCAATAAAAGTCGTCTCGGTCTAGGAATAGAAGGTCTTCAACCACGTCGCAATTCAATAAGCTCGGACCCACGATCCGTTTCAACACGATATCCAAGTCAGCAGGCATCAAGTAGCAGAGGAGGACGGGGGCCAACAGAAAGTACAAGCAGTGCTGGGGGAAGAGGAATACGAACAGGATTTATCAAGCTCGGTGCGCGAATCCGTAACAATATGCCAGGATGAGGAAGATAGTAATATTTGTATGAATGTTGTAATATTGTCAAAACATTATTTGTATGAATGTTGTAATGTTGTAATATTGTCAAAACATTATTATATCATGTAAAAAAATAAAAAATTATATTATTATTATATATCACATATAAAAGAATTTTTTCTCATTTTTTTCAAATTTTTACAATATTTTAACAATATTTTTTCTATTTTTTCTCTAATATTAACCTAATTTATTATGCAATTTTGTACTATTGTATCATGTAAAATAATAAAAAATTATAATATTATTATACATAACATATAAAATAATTTTTAATGATTTTTTCAAAATTTTTCAATATTTTTCCTATTATTAATCTAATTTTGAAAGCAATTTTCTATTATTATAACATGTAAAAAAATAAAAAATTTACTAAAATATATTTATCCTAATTAATATAATTTAATCTATTTTTTATAATTTTTTGATATTTTTTGAATATTTTTCCTATTTTTTCTATTATTAAACTAATATAACTAAATAAATTAAATAAATAAATAAATTATAAAATAAAAATGAGAGGGACAGAGAGAGAAGAGAAGAGGTTCCCAGGTTCCCGCTAGGCAATTCCTAGTTTCGGAATCTCAAATTCCGAAACTAGCTAGTTTCGGAAACTCAGATTCCGAAACTAGCTAGTTTCGGAATTTGAGATTCCAAAACTAAGCAGAATTAGTTTCGGAATCTCAGATTCCGAAACTGTGTAGTCATTTTTAAAAAATTAATTAAAAACAGATTATTTTATAATTTCTAAATTAATTAAAGTTATTTATAATTTTTTCGGGTGAAACGAGATCATGTGTTTGATCCGTGTCCGTCCATAATGGATGTCTCGTGATTAATACCAGATTAATAGGCCCGAAAAAACTTAACCGTATTGGACGGCCCGAAATGAAACGGCCATCTAAAGAATCTGATTCCGCACTGCGTAGCTAGCTACAAAATTTAACATGACAGCGACTGCGTATTGATGGGAACCACCTTCCTGGAATATGACTCGTTTTTGGAGTTTGTGAAACATGCATAGCCTTTTCTTTTTATCCAAAGAAAAGAAAAATAAAAATAAAAAAAATACAAGGTAACAGTTTTCAAGTTGGAAGTTAGGGTGTGTTTGGGAGACCGCGAACAAGCTTGTTCGTGAACAGCCCACGAACTAGGCGCACCAAATATATCGCGAACAATAACAAGTGCATGTTCGTGGCCTTATTCCCAGTTCCATGTTTTTTGGGGTGTGTTTGGATCAAACCGGATAAGGAATAGGAATAAGGATAGAGGGCCGGGTCTCGATTGGAGTGCCAATCCTTATTCCTAATTCCTATACCAAGGTTTTATTGGTATAGGAATAAGGGCCGGAATTAGCCCATATTCCTTATTCCCATGGTGTTTGGTTTGACACCGGAATAAGGAATAGGCCTCTATTCCTTATCCACCCTCCATTTGGAAAACCTAAGAATAAGGAATTAGACCCTTATTCCTTATTCTCTCCCGTAACCAAACACACCCTTGGTGAACAAGGAACAAGAACAAGCACGTGGCCTTGTTCCCAATCCCAATTCCCAATTCCTTGTTCACCTCCCCTGCCAAACACACCCTGCATGTCTTGTTTGGTAGTACATTTGACCAAAAAACCTTACCATCAGATACATACACTAGAGAAGGAATAACCTGGGGCCACGTAATTGAGCTTTTAGTTTCTTGAGGTAGGCCCAACACTTGCTCTAATTGAAAATTTACATTGTTGGCATGTGCTTGGCCTACGCTCGCCCCTCCCTAAATCCGCCCCTGCCACCATCCATGCTCCTCTCATGTCTAGTCAATGTCAGTCTAACAGTGCCTAATGAAATGTGTTATTAAGAAACCAACCCCGATGTAACTAAGAAATAAGAACCCGATGAATCTTAAGACAGCTTATTTTAACATCAAATATATGGGATAATATCATCAACTATGCTAAAAGAATTCATTTTACCATCATACAACAAGACGCTGTGAATTCTGGAATTACCTCAATGGGAAATCTGATGTTAATCTACATTGAAAGGAACTAACACAAAATTGTTAAAAAACAAAAGCATGACAAAAAATTGATTAAAAAGTAGACAATAATAAATAAGCATCAGCCAACAGAATCTTATAAGAACATAATTTCTCACGGATAAAACACAGCTTGAAGGCACAACCAGAAGTTCCACAGATTCCATTGTTGAGCACCACATTATAATTTGTTTTACAACTTGTAGCCTGACGAGAATTCCTATATTACAACAGATGCTTCTTTGAAAATGCGAGGAACCACTTCATGGATGGAAATATCCAACAGCTCAGGATTCCTTAACAAGATAATAAATAGACATGTTATTAGATCATTCCATAATCCATATAGATATAGTATAAGGTGGATTCCACAGAGAACCCATGAATGATGATTGTTCACTACAACCAGAATTTTAAATTTCATTTCAAAAGAAAACAGAACCTTTTAGTACATGACAAGCAAGTGCCTGTATATAGTGTGTCTTTAAAGGAATATTTTCACGACTATCCCACAAAACACCAAAATTTCACATGTACCACTAAAAAATCAGAAGCAAAATGTAGAATGCATGCCCCAATAACACAAAGCAAATATGCCATATATCATCCCTACCAAATATTCAATATTATTTTATGTATCCTCCATATCCTCCATCCCCATCTATCCAAAGTAGCCAAGCTACGCACTTTATATCTTTTATTACATGAATGCAAGTGACAGTAATTACAGGTAGAAGTGGATATCACGAGGGAATTAGATGAGGGGTATACACGATGTCTCAAGTTTTAGTGAAGTGTACTATATATTATCATCTTGTAATGACATCAATAATTTTTATTTATTCTATATGCGAAGCCGTACAAGCAAAAGTTAAAAAAATAGCAAAAAGTTTGAGGCCAACATGTTACCTATATATCATGTAGAGAGAGTGAGAGAGAGAGAGAGAGAGAGAGAGTACTTGCACAAGGTGCGTCCTTTCTCTGTGGAGCTAGGGACAAACCATAATTTACGAAGCATCGGCGACTCAAACTGCACAAAAAAACCGTCGCTCTGAGCTAGCTTCCATTTTCTTGATCCTTGTCCTTTCCAGACCTATAGTACACAATTTAAATAACATAAGATTGTAGGTGGTAAAACAAGCACATACAATTAATGGGAGAGAGAAAGAAATGAGGTGAAATATGATTCATGACTCCTATTTTGCACCCCAAATCAATTAATCAGAAAAGGTGACTAGATTTGGATGATTTGACAGTTTAGTGACTTAAAAAAAAGGAGAAATTAAAGTTCAGTCACCAAAACTGGATTACAGATGAAGTTTAGAGGCCTCCTAAAAAATTTACCCAAGCATCTAAAATCAGTTATTCTACTACAGTACTACCCTAGGAGTAAAAGATGGAAGTAAAAGTTTCATACATGCCCCTATGAATCACCATAAATCATATATAATGTTATAAAAATAAAAATAAATATTACATAAACACATATAATAAAAAGCACAGGGACCTCCTATGCTCCTGTGTCTTAAACTATGTTTGGAATTTTGGATTGAAGGGAACGGACATGAAGGAATGGGAGTAAAGGCAAAAATTCCAATTTTACTGTGTTTGGATGGCGAGGGGAATTTGTTGTGAGGAAATTTGTTTCCCTCAGCTGATTCCCTTCCAATAGAAATTAATTCCCCAGGGTGTAGAGGAAAAGAATTTGAGGTGCTGAATCCTGCTATGAAATTACACCAATACCCTCAGCTTGTCTCCACCGACTGGCAGCTGACACTTTCATCTTTTCTATTTACAGAACAAAATACCTTCCTCAATTTTTTATAATTACCTTAACACGAGATTTGGTGTTTTCCCTCAGATATCACTCAGTGAAACAAACATGATTTTTTTTTTAATATGTCTCATTATAGTGATGAGATAAAGGACTTTGTTTCTGAATACTGGAAATTAGAATACCTAAATGAATAAACTATCTAATAGGTCCCTCTGTATCTGTTTAGTTGGTAACAGCTCAAAAATAAATTATGAGAATTTTTGTAAGATGTTATAATATATGACGGCAAAATTTTTTTTTAATTATAAATTAATATTTCAATTTGTTTTGTAATTTCAGCCATGCCAGCTTGATTTCATCTCTTGTATCGACTATCGACCATGGGAGCATTGAGATCTTGTCTGACAAACATACGCTGCTTTGATCGGAGTATTGTAGTTTCCTTGTTTTATTATAATAAACTCTGGACTATATATAATTTTGTTTTTTGGTCATTTCAGGCTGTTGCAGATCTAAAAATTGTATTTTGTTATTCAATGTGGCGTTCTTGAAATCTTTTAATAGTATCTATTGCTTTTCTAATCTTTTAACTTTTAGCATTTCAATATTTCAGAATCTCAAGGTTATAATGGTCATTTGTGGTTAATTTATAGAATTTTACCTTCGTTAAATTAGATCGACCAAACAAGAGAATTGAAAGAAAGAGAACTTTTTTATTTTCCCTCCCATCTCATCCCATCCTTTTCCTTTCTATATTTTTCTTCCCTTCCCATTCCCCTCTTAATAACCAAACACAGTGTTAGTATCTCAACTAATCGGAACTAGCATCGCTTTTTGAGGGGGGCATAGTAAATTTTCTAGAGAAATGAGAAGCTGTGGGGGTATGGGTTGGTTTGGGCCAGGGGTAGGGGAGGGGGCGTGGGGGGTGGTGGGGGGCTATGAATGATGGTTTAGGGACTTTACAGGGTTTGCGTGACAAATCTTATGTTTATCATAAAAACTATTCTTTTGAAGGGTTACACACAAAATTTGACATTACGAAGCGGCACATGTGAAACACACTAAAAACTCAAAACTAGACTCAACAAATGGTTATCTAAGCATTATAGGACAAAGCTACAAACACAACAACCGAGTGGCTTAATGGCCTAAAATATCTCACGTATAACCTGTCTCATCAAAATCTAAGCCCAATAGGCAATAGGCCAATACAATTAGGTCGAATGAGTGACATGAGGTCCTTAAAAACTGAAAAATTACAAAAAACACACCTGTGGATAAGATATAGAGCTTTTCGGGGCGATCATACAGGCAGCCTTGGAGTAAGAATCGACTGCGTATTGTCTTAAATATGGGTAACATTCGCGATGTGTGTCTGGCGATTCAAAAGCCTACAAAACAAGGGATAAAAATAAAATGTTACACAGTAGACCATGTCTAATCCAGCTGTCCACCATATACAAAACCTGGTCCAAGCAGACCCAATCTAACCCAACCAACAGACATGTAAACACAACCTGACCTGTAGACCTAACATACATTCATAATTAATATGAACTTGAACTGGCCCTACCTCAGTTGATCCCGAACCAAACCACACCTGCCTTTGTATCTCTGTGTATTCCTGGTCTTTTATGATTGTGTGGCCAGGTCACTGTGGCAGCATCCAATAAAAATTTATTCTGGAGCATGCGGCCAGGAATGCACAAAACCTTTTTCTTTTTATTTGAGGACTAGGAAGAGGGGAAACAAGTCCATGTTTAAGCCCCTTAAGCTATAGTGTTCAAAATTACTTCCTGAGAAAAATTTCCTAGGGTGACATATGGCATAAGACAGAGCCCCAACACCTTAAAAATGGTAATCCAATTATTAATAAAGACAGAGCTTTTATGCACCAAAACTTGGTGAAAGATGCAGTACCTTGTCTATATTCACGACAGGTGCAAACTTATTAGTATCAGTTTTATCTTTATCAAGGAGAAAATTAACCCTTGGAGGAACTGCTGAGGAATCATGCCACACTTTAATGGCTGACTCAACGACCTCTATCACGAATGAGAACATCTCTTCTGATCTCTCCTTTTCTCCACACTTCTCATTCTTTAAAAAGATAGAAGTTAAAAACAGAAACAAAACAATCATAATCATTCCAAGTTCATTTGAAAACAAAACAATCATAATCATTCTAAGCTCATTTGAAACCAACGCTAGAAAATGAAGTTATCTTTTTTAACTTTTTTTGAAATTGTTGCTTGTCTTTTCCTTCTCAGGGGATAAAAATATGTGGATCAAGCCCCCAAATTGAACATAAAATTATAGTTGTGGGACTATTCTCTTGTGAATTCGAGACTCTAATCTGTAGTAAACTTATTTGGAAATTATAAACTATATTTTCTATATAGTATAGAAAGGCGAACGAAAAATTTCAAACTGGTACAAAACATTTCTAATGAACTATAAAAACAATTTGGTATCAATGATCCAGGCAAGAGTTGTATGAGAGATTTTGTGTTTCATGCAATTGAAGTCTATAACAAGGGAGAATGACCTTAAGTTGCAGATAAGGTAAATCGAGAATAGAACTTGATTATAGTTGATTAAATGATTTAGTTGTAAGCACCAGAAACTTACAAGCTCGGATTTAAATGGTTCGAAAAGATTGGAAATGTTAATATTGGATCGCAGATTCTCAACTTCAACAACACGTTTCTTTTCTCGGGCAAGTTGGTTGAGGCGCTTGATTTTGGTGGATACTTCAGAATTTTGAGGGTTGTGCTTGAGTGCCTCTTGAAACGCAGTGATGGCCTGAGAGATTGGAAATGAGGCAGAAAGAGATGAGATGTTGCATTTTGTTGGTCTTAATAAAAGTATCAATAAAATTAAATAGAAAAGAAAAGAAAAAAGTGGAGAGCGAGTGACCTCATCATAGCGCTGCATAGCCTCGAGGACGCAGCCTTTTCTGAAATAACCCTTCTCCCAGTTGGGATTAAGGGTGATGGTGGTGTCGGCATCTGCGAGGGCTTTGTTGAGCTTTACCAGATGGAGAAAAGCAGCCGCGCGATTACTAGACAAGTAAGAACAGATTAGATTTTAGATAAAATGAAAGTCTGAGTGAGAGGAGACAGCTACCTGTAGAGTGTGGGGTTGGTGGGTTGGAGCTTGATGGCCTGCGTGTACACTGCCGCTGCCTTCAAGTAGTTCCCCACCTTGAACTGTGAGTTCCCTTCATCCTTCAGCGCCTCCGCCGCCGTCGCCGCACTGCCGGATTCCGACATGACGAGGAGGAGGAGAAGGTGGAAGAGGGTTTTAGATTTGATTTGCTCTGAGAGACAGAAGCGAGAGAGGGAAGGTGGGAATGAAGGGTTCTTCACTTCTTCTCTTCTGTTCTCTTCTTTCTCTTCTCTGTTCTTTCCAAGGGCCAACATTGGATTGATTGATTACCGGCCCAGATTTGTCGCCGAGGAAGGCCCAACAATCATGGGCTCAGAGGAGAGAAGGACTTTAGTTAGTTAGGCCCAATAATAGTTTCAGTTTGCAACGCCCCAGTGCTGATAACTGCAATCACCTCCTAAGACAATCACGCAATCAACATCCGAAAATAGAAAAAACGCTCAACTCTCCCTTTCCAAAAATAGAAAACGCGTCTGCGTCCGCGTCCGCACGTGAGAGCGCTTCACCCTTTCCCTCCCCTCCCCTCCCCTCCCCTCCCCTCCTTTCCCCTCTCTTCCTCACGCGATACGAGCGCACCCCTCCCTCTCGCATCTCTGTCCCGTCACGTTCCCTCCCTTCGCGCATCTCTCCCACCGCGCACCTTCCACTAACGCCTCCCTACCCTATCGCCCCTGTCTATTTATATGTGAACTTATTAGTTACTCCCTTCATATTATGTATCTCCCTTTTACTAATAATTTACTCTCTTTTTATGGTCAGTAGTTTCCCTCTCAAATAAACTACAGATTTGAACTTACTAGTTACTCCCTAGTACTATTTTAGTTACTCCCTTATACTAGTTATTTACTCCCTTCATAGTGTTTAATTACTCCCTAATAAAGTTACACAAAGAGTTATTACTTACTCCCTTGTACTATTTTAGTTACTCTTCTGTACTCGTTATTTACTCCCTTCATAGTATTTAATTACTCCCTAATAAAGTTACACAAAGAGTTATTACTTACTCCCTTGTACTATTTTAGTTACTCTCCTGTACTCGTTATTTACTCCCTTCATAGTGTTTAATTACTCCCTAAATAAAGTTACACAAAGAGTTATCACTTACTCCCTTATAATATTTTAGTTACTCCCTTGTACTCGTTATTTACTCTCCTCATAGTGTTTAATTATTCCATAATAAAGTTACAGAAAGAGTTATTACTTACTCCCTTGTACTATTTTAGTTACTCTCTTATACTAGTTATTTTATTCCCTTCATTGTGTTTAATTACTCCATAATAAAGTTATACGAAGAGTTATAACTTTTTTTTTTTTTGAAACAAGTGAGCTTTTTAACGGCTCACCACTCTTTTCATTAAAACGAAAAAAGTAGTTCGTTACAACACTCTCTCAATCATCACCTCACAAAGCCTTTCGCACTGGCACCAAAATCGCAAGGTACCAGTGCTCCAACGCTATCTCTCCTTATTTATTACATCAACAAACTTAGCCATAAATTTATTCATAAGACAAGCAAACAAACACCATAAACTAAATTAATAATTTTCTTCCTCAACCCAAGAGATAACCAGCATAGCCTCTCAAGTTGTTCTTCTTTGGTAGCCTCGCTATCAGACCCCTGCATGGATCCATGTCTCCTCCTCGGCTCCGCTACCCGTGAACTCACTCCCAGCAATCTGCAATGGCATGTTCTCAAGCGATGGCAGCCACTCCGCCACGTGAGCCTTAATCTCCTCTGACCATAGACCTGACCAATAGTTTATTAAAGCCAATATCTGTGAGGCTAGATATCTAAATGAATGAAATGTTTTATTTTGAAAACATCTTGCATTTCTATCTTTCCAAACACACCACATGGCACCACAGCATATAATAGTAGCGACCTTGCTTTGTTTGTGATCTAATTGTGAAATCCATGCTATCAAGCCCTCAACGGATGTAAAAGAAATCGTTATTTGGAATTTATCTAATAACCATGTCCACATGACCATCTGGTGGGAACATTTGAAAAAAAGGTGGTCAATCGATTCTAGTTTTTGACAATAAACACATCTTAGGTCTCCTTCCCACCCCTCATAGCTAAATTATCTTTGGTTAGCAATCTTTTTCTACATAAAAGCCAAATAAAAATTTGTATCTTAAGAGGTACTTTGATTTTCCATATGGGAGCATAATTGTTATCTTGAACACCTCTATTATCTAACCAGATATACATCTTTTTTGTTGAAAATTTGCCATCTCCATTTCCCCCCCACGAGATCAAATCAGACTTGGGCTGTAGAGTAAAACATGAGACTATCTGTTGCAAGTTACACAATTCATCTCTAAGATTTATAGATAATTGTCTATTAAACTGTAAATCTAAGACCCTTCCTAAAATATCAGCAACTGTAGCATCTTTATTAACACAAATATCAAAGAGTGTTGGAAAAATTAATTTTAGAGGTACCTTACCACACCATCTGTCTAGCCAAAATCTAATATTTGTCCCATCCCCCAGCTTGAAATGACATTGTAGGTCAACTATTTGTTCCAATCTTTTTATTTTCTTCCAAAAAGGGGACCAACGTTGTTTATTTCGACATTTGTCATACTTAATCTTTATGATATCTTTCCACCACCCCTTACTTAAAGGATCCTTGTATTTCCAAACCCATTTACTCAACATAGCATCGTTCATGATTTTAAGATTTAGTATGCCTAACCCACCCTCCATCTTAGTTCTACATACCATCCCCCAGGTGACCAAATGAATTTTTTTCTTATCTTTCGCATGCCACAGAAATCTTGACCTTATTCTATCTAATTGTTTAAGCACCGAAATAGGAATCTCATGAAAAGATAACATATAAGTTGCAAGTGAGTTCAGAACACTATTAATTAATGTCAATCTCCCCTCATAAGATAAGAAGTTACCCATCCAACCTTGCAATTTTTTTTGAAATTTATCTATTATATTTTGCCAGTCAATCTTTTTTAATTGTTTCCAATGTATAGGAATCCCTAGGTATTTCAAAGGAAAAGATGCTACTCTACAACCAAAAATATCGGCAAGCGTTGTGGCCTCAATATCATCTAAATTAATTGGATAAAGTTCACACTTTGAGAAATTGACTCTCATACCTGCTAAGGCCTCGAACCCAATGAAGGCCCATTTGACTGCCTGCATAACCATACCATCTGCTTCACAAAAAATTATAGTATCATCAGCATATTGCAAATTAATTACAGGCTGTCCATTATCTATTGGAGGGCCCAATCCTTTGATTATTTCCCTATCTCTACCTTTTTTGATTATTTGGTTCAGACAATCTGCTACTAAATTAAAAAGTAGGAAGAGTTATAACTTACTCCCTTGTATTATTTTAGTTACTCTCTTATACTATTTATTTACTCCCTTCGTAATATTTAATTACTCCGTAATCTCCTGAGAACCAGATCTGAAGAAAGGAGAAAAAAAAGGAGAGAAAAAGGGATAAAAGAAAAATTATCACAAGAGAGGAAGAAAGAAGAACCAGATCTGAAGAAAGGAGAAAAAAAAAAGGAGAAAAGAAAAATGTTCAGAGAAAGAAGAAAGGGGAAAGAAGAAAGGAGAAAGAGAAGATGAAGGAGAGAACCCGATGAGAGAAGAAGTGGAGCGAGAGAGGAGAATCGCGTGTCTCCGCGCGAAGGAAGAAATGAGGGTTGGACGTCTTTGCGCGTGTGAGGTTGAGGGTAGCGCGGAAAGGTAATCGGAGGGGAGAGCGTGAGGATGAAGGTGAAGGTGAGGAGAGAGGATGAGCGGAGGAGTGATTGTTTGATTGCGCTAGAAGGTTGATTGTGTTAAGTATTTTCCAATTCCCTGATACCTCTCCTCTCAGTCTCAACTGAGTCAGCTCCGCTCTCAAGTCTCAACCACAGGTCCACAGGACAGGACTCAAGAGTTGACTTGACTTGATTTGACTTGAGTTGCTACACAGATAGGCATAACACTAGTGTCGCATGAAATCCGGATCATGCAACAAGAAGGCAATTACATTACATAACAATAACACGACATAGCTCATAGGCATAGCGGAGTCCCGAGTCCCGAGTCGTCAGCTGGTGAAGAAGAGCTTTCCAAATCCTTTCCTTTCCTTTCCTGGGCCTACAAGGCTACAACTACAAAAATGAAAATGAAACCCACCTTCTTTTATTTGACTCACTCTTACTCTGACTGCGCCTTCCTTTTTAGCCAATGTGAATGCATGTGTCTACAATAAATAAATTAAATATATAGCTTAGGTACAAAGAAAACAAAAGAAAACAAAAAAGCTTCTTATCCTAGTTGCTACTACACAATCTCACCCCCATCGTCTCTCTTTATCTCTCTCGCTCTGAACTTTGAACCATAAACAAAAAGAAAGAAGAAAAAAGAAAAGAGAAAAGAAAGAGATAGCTTACCAAAAATGCCACATTATACCTACCCACCGTCACTAACAAAGGCACATTACATTACATTGTGCCTAATATTAACTATGCCAAGTTGGCCTCCCTCCCGACTAGTTTTTATCATTTTCAGTGAATGTGTGTGATAAAAGGCTCCCATCAAGCAACATCTTATCCGAAAATCATATATACATTTATTACATTTTTAGAGATACCAGTTCAGCACATGGAATGCATCCCTTAATTTATCCAAAATCAAATTAATGTTATCTTGTCAGCAACATCTTTTTATTTACTTTTTAATTGGCTTCCGCCATATATACGAGAGGATCATACAGTTTGTAATCCAAGGTTTTAATTAATATTAATTAATTTTGCTGGACTGCAAACCTGTTGACACACCCACCAAACAGAACAATAAATTGGGAATTCTTCCTGAACAAATTTTATATGTTATCACATTACTAAAAATTGTATTGGGTAAGTTTAACAACACACACATACGCACACACATAGGTGTCGCAATGCATTCATATTGCACAAAGGACTTGTGTGCCACATAGCTGATGAAGTGATGATTTAAGAAGAGATCACTCATTTTCAATCAAAGTTGCGCCATATCTTTGTTTTAACTTAAAATAATTCTCGCACTAATTAACATTGATTTTTTGGAATGGCACACCTGAGATGCAACTTTAATATCCGAACGACATAATTCCTATTAGTGATCAGAGCAGAAACTAATTAAGTCCCCAACTACCTCGTCAGTACTTATATATATATATTCAGGAAAGTGTTGTAATGATGATTAGAATATGATGAGCGAAAATACTAATCTAATTATGTTTAGATAACATCATAAGTTGCTTTAATTACAGGGACCAACTCCTTTTTTACTTCCTCTATGAAATGTTGCGGTAGTTAGTGAAGATTTGGTCTCACTTTTGGATAAAGAAAGGCGATTTGTCGGCCCCCATATGCACGATATCTTTGAAAAAGATCTCTTAATTAAGTGTTGTCTAAGTATAAGTTGTTCTAGGTGGGAAGAAAAAAAAATGTAATTTTAAATATGATTAAGACGCTCTTCCTGTTTTGCTATTTTTGCTATTTTCCTCCTGACAGTAACTTTCATTGTTTTTTTACAGCATCTCTGGTGTTCCCTTTTTCTTTTCCTTCTTTTCCAAAATGAAAATAAGCTAGGTTCTACAATCTACATATTGGGCATAATCAATTTCATTGCTTCATATCATTCAAATGATGTTGAATAATCTAATTTAGGGGTAATATATATGGAACAAGCTCCCTAAACAACCAATAGATTAATAATAATCCATATGTATGTCACCACACTGATCACAAAGGGAAAAATCACTATATATGGTAAGTTCAAACCTGGAAAATCTTTTGTTAGGGATGTCAGTGGTACATATATGTATCCTGACCCTCGACTAAACAGTCACCTGATCCATACTATATATTCACAAATTAATATAAATTGATCAATTAATAATGATGACGATGACAACACAACATCGTTGATCTCTATCTTAACACACCATGCGAAACAAAATTTCATATTCTCAAATAGCCAAGTACGCACTATTCTTCACCAAACTCAGTTTCCATTGTTTTAAAACTTTATTCTCCAAAGTCCCATTCCAAGGCCTATTCTCATCCTATTATCGTACATCCAAACACATGGTGGTTAGTTAGAACCAGTACTGGTTTGAACTGGAACAGCAGTAGTAGGTGAGCTTATTATGATTGATATCATGGCACGTATGGAAATCTTATTTTTGTTTCATTAAAGAAGGGTTAGCCTGTGGGTTCACCTCTGTTTTCAAAAATGAAAGAACTGGTTCAATTCGTGGGTGAAGTAATTTTTAATAACGAAAACTCGCCGCTTGGTTGCTTTTACTATGTGTTGTAATCTCACATATATAGAGAAGTTCTCTAGTAATTATCATCATTGCCGCTGTTTTTTTGTTAAACTAGTTAAAGAGCTTCAGTTTATAATATCTCTTTGAAATTCAAAAGATAGGATAAAAAAAAAACACAAGCACCTTACAATTATTATTTTTTTAATATGGTCATCTTGCTTATGTCAAGTATAATCATGCTATTATGACTTGGAGAGAAGGTCCAAATGACAAACGTTGTAATGATCAGCTAAATTGACCAGCTTAACATGAACATTTCTTATCGTGCGTCTTATCTCTTTCTTCACGAAACGTAGATGTCGCTACTCTCTCATGGTTCGAAAGAATTTTATCATGAATTAAAAAAGGTCATAACTTTTCTCGTTAAACCGAAAAAGTCGGAGAATATTGTGCCAAATCAAAATATTATTGTGCCAAAAGGTCATAACTTTTCCTTATATATAACAGTGATTCTCATTATCAAAATGGCCGGATGATTGAGATGTCACAATCTACAAAAAGATGCACGGTCACTTCACACAACATGAACAAACTTCCTTTTCATTTCTAAACTAAGGCATGCCAGAGCTTACTTAATATTATCAAAAATAAAGAGCTTAAAAGTAATTTTGTATACAACATACAACTTGCATCACAAATTTAAAGAAGAAAAGAGAATGACCAGAGAAGAAAGGACCTTGAGTATATATCCTATAACCCACACAAGATTATGTCAAACTATAATCAAGTCATTAACCTAATTAAATTCCATTCCTTTTGTGATAAAGTGACTAATGCAATTTTTCTATAAGCCCAAACTATAATGTGATATCATTATTGTTATCGCACAATCTATAGTTAAATCACCAATGAGGAGGCGGTGGCGGTGGTGGGAGTTGTGCAATACACCCGTTCGCATCACAATGTGCTGGCGGCCTGTGTAAAAATTCTATGCATTCCTCCTCTGGCCGTTGGTGTGGCCGCCAATATATGCAATTCTCACTGTCATCAAGCCTTTTAACCTTCAAACAAGGCTCTGGCTCCCAAAGGAAATAGTTGTAAGAGTATGTAAGGTTCTTCAAGCTTGGAAGCTCACATACAATCTCCGGCATCTCACCTGTCAACATGTTATGGCTGACATCAAACACTTGAAGCTTTTTCATCTTGCCTATGCTTTCTGGCACGGTACCGACCAAGTTATTGTAGCTTAGATCTAGTACTGTGAGTTGGTCCAGTGTTCCAACATCCTCAGGTATGCACGAACTGATGTTGCTATTTAGCAATATCAGCTCGTTTAAGGTTTTCTTCATGGCTCCTAGGTTTTTGGGCAGGCACCCGCTTAACCCGTTATTTGCTAAAACAAGGACAGAAGCTGTTGAATTGATGAAATTTGAGGGCAGAGAGAAAGAAAATTTGTTGTTGTTTATGAAAAAAGCATCGAGACTTGTATCGAACACTTGACTGGGTACCTCCCCAGAGAAGTTGTTAAACCGTATGTCGAGGTACTTCAATTTAGGCAGGGACAAAAGAACCGAAGGAAACTGTCCAGAGAAGTGGTTATTTGAGAGGTCAATTTCAAATAGTTGGGTAAGGTTGCTTAAGCTGGTGGGTATTTCTCCATGGAACCGGTTCGAGTTGAGATGGAGGAGTGTGAGGTCGCGAAGAAGTGAAAGGTGGTATGGTAGCGTCCCAGTGATATTGCCATGGTTTAGGTCGACTCCAGCAACTGTCAGAATGTAGGGGTCATCTGGTGCTTGCGCACAATATACTCCGGTGTAATTGCAGACAAATGGGCCACACCAGTTGTGCGTTATGTTTTGTGGGTCGGAGGTAATGACATGTTTCCATGCTTCAAATGCGATGTAGGCGTCGGCCAGGCGGGAGTTGAAAGGGGACAGGTGAATGGAGGGGGAGGGTAGAGGGGAAGGAGAAGGAGATGGCAATGGGGGGTGTTGACAGAGGAAGAGGAGAGGGAGTGAGAGGAGGAGGTGGAGGTGGAGGTAAAGAGAGGCAAAAGCAGCCATGTGTAACTATTTTGTGTGTTCTGCGCGGGTGTCTTGTTTTTTTCTGTTTATATTTAGTTTGTCAATTATGAGTGTTTATTTCAGGGAAAGGGGTTGAGAAAGGGAGTTTAGATTGGTTTATATTGGCAACTGTGGCCCATATGAATAAAAATATATAGCAGAGTGCAAAATAAGTTTTGTTTTCTTTCCTTATATATTTTTAACACAGTTTGGTCAATTCAAGCAGACACTTTCTAATGATAGAAAAGTAATGTACAAGTTCTTATTTATAAACATATTGCTTCTTATTTATCTTCTATATTGTTAGAAATAAAAGCTGAAGTACACATCGCAAATGTTTGTGTTTGAACCACGGTATATTTTCTGTGATAAAAATATTGATATACCTTACCAAGAGAAACACCTTCTGATGACACGGTTGTAGATGGCTATGAACAATTTAATCCGAACTATAAAAGTTTGTTAAGGACGTGCTTATATGATGTTGCACATAAACGTACATGATGAAACCTTCCAACTCGACAGCTTGAACAAGAGACTTGGAACAAAGATTGGTGGGTTAATATACTATTATTAAATTATCAAAATCAAGTGATATACGGGTTTTAGTCTTTCAAAATTTATAAATAAAATACAATATACAGGCATATGAGTAGAGGGACTAAAACAGAAGGCACAAAAATCAGTGCAGAGAGTGTACTTAAACATCTAGTACGGCCTTCTACATCTTAAAAAAATACAGAAATAAATAAACAGCAATGCAAACCATTCATTCAAGAATAATATAATGTCTACATAGGTTTCTGTTTCAGCAAATGACAACAGTATAAACTTATGTGCGATCAATTATTAACATTGTAATAAGAAACAGAGGAATAAAACTATTTTACAATAAATAGCACACCATAAAAAAACATATATTAGAGCAGTTGATTGGATAATCTCCTATACCAATTTACAACCTTGCTTATAAAAAAAAAAACTAAGCACGCCAATTTCTATTATTATTCAAGAGATATCCCTCAGTTATCTAGTCAATAACTAGCATAAAATTATTACATCTTCGCTACTATTAATCATACTAGCACAATGAAAAGTACATGTATTCAACTAGTCCTCCTGCGTCTTGACTCGCATGCAACCACACCTAGGCGTCTTTCTCTGCCTCCTGCTATCCCTCTTCCTTCCATAAAGATACTCTACTAAAAGCACCTTCGACTTCTTTCGCACCCCACTTGCGGTATTTCCACTCGCATTGTCTGCCTCGAGTTTCAAGAGCATGTGCTGCACTTTCTGTAACTCCAGTTCCAACCTCCCAATTTTCTCTGATGCCTTCCTTGCACGGTCCAAAATCTTTCTCTGGCTCTTACATATGGCATCAGTACCACTATCCCCTTCCAAATTAGCATCTAGTTCATCAACCTTTTTGGACAATTTGTTGTTGGCTTCAATCAATTGCAAAATGGTCCCCTCAGCTTCTGTCACTTGCGTTCTGATGCTTTCCATTTGTTGGCTGGTAAAATTACCATTGCACTCCCCCGATACTCCAATACTGATTTTAATTTCATTTAATCCTGATTGGAGCTCCGTAAGCCTTTTTGAATCAGAAGAGAGCCTCTCTATGATATTTGCTTTCCACTCTTGATGCGGTGCAGCCATACCAACTTTTCTCGGTACCATTTGTTTATCCACACCCAACTCCTTTTCTGACATTTGATCTGTTGATGGCCTCTTTCCTCTCATATCTCTTTCTCTATCTAAAACTGGATCAATGTCAGGATACTCCAACTCTATATCCCTTTGCATCAACGAGCGCACATTTAGCTTCTGTCTCTCACCACTCTCTCTCTCTGCTACCACAAGCCCCCAAGACTCAGCATTGAAGCTTTCTGAATTCCCACTTATGGTGCTTCCACTTGTATTCACACGCACGTGCTTCTGCCGGGAAGAGTGCACTCGCTCTCTATCTTTCTCCCCTCTCGAGTTTAATGATAACGAAGAGTTTGAACTCTGCACGAGGTCGAGTTGGATGTCTTTCAACATTTGCTCGTACTTAACCCGTGGACAGTCGTCATCTGAGATTTCCTTCATTTTCAGTAACTCAACTTGCTTCTTTGATTCTGCCAGGCTGGCAGCAAAGTCAACCCTCTCTTGCTCCAACACAAGTGCTGTGTTAGTAACCGCCATCTGGAGGGATTTGATTGTTGCGTATAATTGCTGTAACTCAGTGTTTTGTGTAACTGGAGTTCCAGTGTAGCCTTGTTCTTCTTTGGTTTGTTTGTGGGGGCTTTTGGCACGCTTTGATGGTGATAGTTTCTTCTCCTGATAGAAGAAACATGTAAGTTGAGGTGTTGCACTAGTCACATAGGTGCCATTATTTTTTGGAACCAGACCTAGGTAAGTACTTGGGGATTATTCGAATGATTGTATCAGTTCGACATCCTTTCGTGGGGTTGACTCGAAGAAAGGTTTTGGACTCAAATTTTGATACTAATAAAATTAAGTACTGGGTATTATATGACTGTATGTGCCAATTGAAGAAAGTGTCGATTCCATTAATTCAAAGAAAGAAGGATATATGATTACACTTCTACATCTAGGTCCATACACTTTGACCTAATTTATCTTTTTCTTAATTCCCAACATTACCTATACCAGGAAAAGCACGATTAGTGCATAATTGCCATTCAGAGACCTACTTACATTACATTTAACTATTTTAGTCCCTAGACTACTAGTACAAATTTCTGGTACCGCAATATCTATCAAAACATGTTTATGCAAAACAAAAATACAAATGAGCCGGAAAAATAACATAGAGAAAGAAACAAGAGTATACCTCCTTTTTGTTCTTACTAACCCTCAACCGGTCCTTCGTCAGAGAAAGTGTTTGCTGCTCGAGTGCTGCTACCTCATCTCTCAGCGAGCCCAAAATTATCATTTGACCTTTATCCAAATCCACCTTCAGCCTTTTATTTTCAACCTCAATCTCATTCAATTTCTCTTTCAACTCATGCACATGCAAATTTCTTCTAGAAATTTCCTCCTTCAGCACTTCCCTCTGCACCATTGCACTAATCTCAAAGCTCTCGCAGGTCTGCATCAGCTCTAGAACCTTCTCCTTGAACAGAGCTGCATCAAAAATTGCACTCTTGATGTTGCCCAGTAAATTCTCAATTTCAAAACCACATTTCTTAAGTGAAATGTTCTCTTCACACATCTCTTGGCAAACTGACTTCAAAGCCACACCAAAGATATCTTGTGTAATTGAATTGGTAAGAATTGCGTTTAACTCGACCTGTGATGACTTCTGCTTTTGGGACAGGGAGGAGTTTTCCTCAAACAGAGTAACAATCTCTTTCTGAAGAGATCGGCGTGAGTCCTGCAAGTCAGTAAGTTGACTTACCAGGAACTCCACTTCTCCCCTCAGCTCATGTAGCTCCTTTGATTTGGTCACATTCTCTCTCTTGAGACTCTCTCGCTCTAGCCTCAGCTCATGAACTTCTCTGCCAAAATGCTCTAGAAGAGTCACAACGAGTGATTTCTCGACAAGCCGGCTCTGTCTGGCATCTTGTGCCTCGGAAACCATGCTGACCAGCAAACCAACTTCATGCAATATGAGTTGTATGATTATGTCCTCCTGCAACTCTCCAAGAGAGTTGTACTTCTTATCCAACTTGAGCACTTCTTGTACTGACCTTATGCCTTGTACCAGTTTCTCCTTCTCCTTTCTAACCCAATTCAGTTTTGTAATCATTTCATTAGCTTCATTTAGGGATCTCTGAAACTTGAAAATTTCATTCTGGGCTTTTACAGCTCTCTGTTGCTCAGCTTCAAGAAGATCTTTGGCACTTTGAGTTTCTAATTTTTCTTTATTCAGCATATCTTGCAGATGTCTGACTTGGTCAAGGATTAGGGTCTTTTCCTGGTGTAGATTTCTGTTATTAATCTCAAGTTCTTTGTATAGTTTTTCCAAGGCTGCAAGCATGACTTTGGTGCTTTGTACCTGGAGAAAATGTACAATTTGAGTACTTCATTATGGTTCATCTTGGTACCAGTAAGTATAAATAGGAAATAATATAAAATTTCTTGGTTCGATCCATACTGATATTGTTGGTGCTGGTACTGCATTGGAACCAAACATGACCAGCACAGAGTATTCTTACTGGTCAAATAAGAATAGATAAATATACCCCGTGTACCCGCATTTAATAGTTACTAGTACAGGAGAAGTGACCAACACAGTATTCTCACATGTTTTCACTCACAAAATGTCTCAGTTTGGTACGACTTGCTAGGCACTGGTACCTGCCGCTCTTGACTTATTCGGTCAACTATAAGAACCAGGGATAATTATTATATTAAAATCATACGAAAAAAAGGCATTTACCTCGGAGACGAGAGATCCCTTCTCAGCCTCAAGTTTTCCATTCTCGCCCATCAAAAATTGGTATGATGAATTCAGTTCCTTCAATTTCCCTCTCAGCCCCTCAATCTCAGCATTCGCATCACACAAGGAGTTTTCCAACAAATTCTTTCTCCCAACCAGACTCTCTATGTTTGAATGGAGGTTCTCACTGGATAACTCCAGTTCCTCCTTCTGCTTCCTCAGTCCCTGCAATTCAGCATTTGCAATGGAGAGAGACTTTTCCAAAAGGGTATTTTTCTCCGACATCTTCTCCAGCTGTCTCAGATTCTCAGAGTGTAGAGTTCTCACACCCTCATGATTTTTTATGATCTCTTTCAATTCAAAGTTGCTGTCTTTCAGTTCTTGGACCAAACCCTGAAGAGATTCAACATTTGAACTTACTGTTTGGATTTGATCGGTCAGATAGACGTGCCTTGAGTCTTGCTCAATTCTGTCATGTTTGATCCTTGAAAGTTCTTCTAATGCACGCCTCTTTTCTTCTAAATGGAGAAAGATTTCATCTTCAAGTTTCCTTTTAATATCATTTAGCGAAATTATCTCATCCTGCAATCGAATAATCCGTGCATTGGCCAAATGGTTTTGTTCGTCGAGCGATTTGTTTTCTTCTCTTATCATCTCCATTTCTTTCTCTATTTTCTCCTTCTGAAGATACAAACGATCCATCCTTTCATGGGTTTCTGTAAGTTGCTTCTCAAGTGATAAGTAGATTGTTTGTTCTTGCATTTTCTGCAGGTGCATTTCCTGTAACTGAACTTGCAAGCTTTCCAATTTCCCTACCTTCTCATTTAATTCTTTTTCCTTCCACTCTAAGCTTAAACTGAGAGCAGTGTACTCTTCTTTTGTCCTCTTCATTTCTCTCTCCAGCTCAATTTTTTCCATTTCGGCTTGCACTTTTTGGAACTTCACTTCTTGCAAATGCACATGCATCCTCTCCACCTCCGGCTTCCTCTTCTTCAGCTCCTCCAACTCCAGGGACAAAGATTTGTTTCTACGCTCCAGTGAATTATACCTCTCTTCTCCAGTTTTCAGGCTCAAACAGAGAGATCTGTGCTCTTCTTTCATCTTCTCCATTTCTTCCTGCAAGCTTTCATTCTCTTCTGATAAAGTTTTCATCCTTTCTCGGGAATCCTCAAGTGCCTTTTCTAAAGACAGTAGTGACATTTCAGATTTCATTTTCTGTAACTGGACTTCTTGTAAAGAGAAATTCAGCCTCTCCATCTCCATCTTTGCCTCCTCCTCACAATCTCGCTGTCTCTGTTTCACTTTATCCAGCTCCATATTCAGAGAATGATTTCTTCTCTCTAGTGCAAAGTATTTCTCATCTCCAGATTTCATGCTCATAGAGAGACTTATATTTTCCTCTTTTACCCTCTCAATTTCTCTCTCCAAAGTCTTCACCTTTTCTTCGGATTCCATATGCCTCTGCTTAATCCGAGCAACTTCCAAATTCAAGGTTTCGTTTCTCCTCTCCAGTTCATCCCACCTCTCTCCTCCACTCTTGATTTCATCCTGAAGACGACTAACAACAGAATTAGCACGCCGGTTTTGGTCCTCGAGTTTTCTCTTCTCCTCCTTTATCCTCTCCATTTCTTTCTCAATTTTAGCCAGACCCTTCATCCTTTCATAAGCTTCTTTCAGTTTCTTCTCCAGAGATAAACGTGTCATTTCAGATTGCATCTTCTGAATCTGCTCGGACTGGAGAGAGATATTAAGTTTCTCTACCTCTTCTTCCTTCTCTCGGGCTCTCAGCTTGAACCTCTCCAATTCAGACTGGAGATTCTGATTGCTCCTCTGCAGTACCTCACACCTCTCTTGGGCACTGGAGAGGCCCTGTAGTTTCAACTGCATCTCTTCCTTCAATTTGTTGAATTCATCTTGAGTGCGATATATCTCCGATTTCAGGCTATTTAATCTATCACTTGATTCTTTACTCTGTAACAAAGCAGCCTCTTTTTCAGCTTCTAGCTTAGAGAGGTTCTCTTTCAAGTACTTCACTTCCGGCTGTGCTTTTTCAATATGACCCCTGAGGTCTTCATTTTCTTGTGACAACCTCAATATTTCATTCTGAAGAATCTCAAAATCTGAAAAAAAAGGAAGAAAAATTTACAACCACTAACTACATTCAGAAGAAATTTGTACAGATTCATCCGATATTGATGGTACTAGTCCACACTGGTATAGCATGACCAGCACAGCTCAATTCTGGCATTTCTGTATCTATACTGCATTGTCAGATCCATTGGTACTTGGTACAAAGCCAGAAATTTGGTTACCAACAAATGACAAACAGATGTACACCTTTAATTCGCTTCTGCAGATCGGCTGGGTTTAAAAAAGGGGACACATCACCGCCATCAGCATCATCTCCATCATAATCATCAACATCGTCGTCGTCGTTGAAGTCGAGTGGGACCTGATCAGGGAAGGCCTCAGCCATGGTGCGGTGGGCCTGGCGAAGGGCTCCAGTGGCATGGTCATACCTTTCAGCCAAGGCCCGGTATGCACGGTAAATCTCCTCAACCAGGCTCATAAGTTCGGGTCGGCGCCGGTAGTACATCTCGGCACGACGTGCAAAGGAGTCGGCATCTTCCTCTATTATCTTTATCATCGACTTTATTTTTGAATCCATGTCTGCTCACAATATTGCATTCAGATTTAATTCAGTACTAGTGACAAAAATGAAATTTGCAAAAATTTGCAAAAATGAAATTTGGAAAGAACAAATACCGGTGAGGTTTTCTTTGAGCCATTTGGAATTCTTTGGGCTGATGTGGCTGTCCCACCACCATGAATACTTGCGCCTAGAACCGCTATGCGTTAAGGCTGCCATTTCTTGGTGAAGTGGAAGAGATCACCACTAAGAAATGGTTTAGACTGCCAAAATCATGTCGGGGGCAACCTGTACAAAGTGCAAATTAGAAAGGTTAATAGTAAAATAGACTGCTCATCAGACAGGAAGAAGCATAAGTGGTAAAGAATTTATAGTATCCTACTTTAACCAACTTATATATTTAAGAATTGATCAAAGTTAAGTAAACGAGAAGAAAGAAAATAACACAAGTATTTAAAAAAAAAAAAACAAACCAACCAAAAGGCTAAGTTACAAACAAGTCCAATCACTGAAAGGGAAATTTCTTATGTATCAAGTTCCATTAGGTAATTTTCTCAAGAAATAAGCAGGAAACCAGCCACAAGACACCAAATGATTGAACCAGCGAAGCGATTAACTAAGAAGCTAACCTAACAAAGGCATTTTCCAATAAAAGAAAACAAGCTCCTACCAAACAAAGGGAGGAACTACGAAAGAGGAATAACTCACCAATTCTAATATTCAAGTAAAAGAAAAGGAATTAATGGAAGAATGGAAGAGCTGAAACGTCCTGATTAGCAAAAGGATCATACATCCAAGGGAAAAAAAAAAAGTTCACCAATATAAGTAGCATTGTGTTTTAATTAAGAATACTATCCTTCATAAACAAGAACTAGGAATATAATTTTGTAGTAAAATTTGATTAGAACAAAAGGTAAGGATAAGAACAAATATTTGCTCATCTCCCGAGTAGCATTTGATGAGAACAGCTGCTGTTTAATGGAGTGAGTTCCATTTGAAAATGACGGGAAGCAATCAATGACATAAGTGAAGGACGTTCACACTGGAACTTGTTTTTCTTTTGATAATTATAATCAAATCTACCAAAAAGAAAAGAAAAACAAAAAATAGCTTCATAATAAAAACATATGTTAAAGTTTTAATTTATGCTGGAGGTAGGGTTCGATCAAAAAATGACAAACTATTGAACTAGCACAGGCCAACCCAACAAAAACTAACTAGAAAACAAGGCCTAGAATTCCAAATCAACGAGCAAAAAGGATGAAAGAAGAAAATAAGAAAAAAATTGAGTTGGTGGTATAAAATAAGAAACAAAAATAATATAAATTTTGGTTTTATTATTTTTCTGAAAAAGAGAGACAAAATTGAAGTGAAAGAGGGGGTTTATTAATTTGTATCAACAACCTACTAGCAAGCAAGAGAAACAGAGAAAGCACACACAAAAAGAGTCAATTTTAGTTTGGCAAAGATGGATGGAAGAGGGAAATTAAGTATAAAGCTATGATCACATCCCAATTCTAATCCTAATCATAATCATAAACAAAAAAGAGCTGTCGAGTTTAAGAAATTGAAAATTGGAGAAATCAATAAATAATTAAGAGAATTAATGTTGAAAAGAAAGATTTAGAGTAATTAAATTGGAGAGTGATATATACCAGAAGCTGTAGAAAGAAGTGAATTGATGCAGCCGCGCGCATTTCATGAATCGCCTCACCACCTACTACTAATTATTCATAATGCATGCGCCATCTGATCCCAACCTGCTTCTGATTTTGAGAGGAAACAAGAAGAAGAAGAGAAGAGAATCCTTTCTCCGAGAGAGAGAGAGAGTATTTGGAAGAGACGGAGAGAGTGTAGAGTAGAGAGAGAAGCAAGCAAAGGGAAACTGGAAAAGGAAAGGGAAGGAATTGCGTTAATTTTGTCTCTGAAAACTGCAATAATTTGATCATCTTTTTTGTCTGTTGTATTTTCTATTATAGTAACCGTAACAGTGACAGTGACAGGATCCAATCGTCGATTCTACTCAGAAACGATCACCATCTCCCACTTCTGCTCCTCCCTATCTCTCTTCACCGTATTTTTATAGTATATAAATTTTGTTTTCTGATGCACGTCGTAATTTACTCAAAAAAAAAAAAATTACTATGACCTACGTTTTAATTTTACAAAAATTAAGTTAATAAATAAAACCAACGTTACTTTTACTTATACAAACCAAGTAATATTCATTTCTAAATGTGATCAAAATAAGAGCTCATTTGGAAATTGAGAATTTTAATTTTTTAATTTTTTTTGTTTTGTTTAGGTTGGAAGTGACATGACATTCAATGACCAAATATTTCATTTATTTTGTTACTAAATATAATTCTCATAAATTGTTTCAACTTTTGCATGATTTATGCTTGTAATTGCATATTATATAAATTGATTCAGAAACTATTATGCACACATAGCAAGTAGAAGATGCACAATTTTAGCCTTCTTTTATTTACACGGCCCCACGAGTTAACTTCTAAAATAAATAATTTTCACTATAATTTTCCCTACTCATATTGTACAACAGTACAAGAGATATAATTTGCAGCAAAAGACGAACAGTATTCGAACAATTTAGCTCTTCTCCAACAATTTGCCGACAAAGTTAGAGAGCACGTGACACAAAATTGGAGTAACATAAGAGACCCAATATGTACAATATATATAGTATAATATTGTGGGAATGAAATTACAGCCTGGAACAATGGAGGGAACAAAAGAAGGGCTATCCACCTGTCCCAATAATGCTCCTCAACCTCAATAGATGCACTTCACTCACTCTTGTATTTGCCCCAAACAAATTTAAATAATAACAATAAATAAACACAGGGACTGCGCATTAATTTAAGTTTGTTTCGCTGTACCTCACTTGTCCCTTTTGATGTCAATATTAGTCAGCAAGACAACAAAAATCTTCTAATTCCTTTATCTCCTATCTTTTTTTTTTTCTTAATAATGAATCATTAATTATTTAGGAGCTTCTTTTGATAATATTTTCACTCAATTTTAATAATGTAGCAAGTCAAAACTTATTTTATATGTTAACTGTTGGATACGAACGGTAAAATGTGTAGCAAATCTCGTCCAGGGGCGGAGCCAAGGGGAAAGGGGGGCTGCATTGGGCTTTGTCCTCCTGTGATGTAAAATTGAACTTAATTTTTAAGTTAATTTTTAATAAAATTATATGGACATAGTTCAAGTTGCCTCCCCAATGCAAAAAAAATTATAAATTAGTTCCATTCATTAAGTTTTTCTAGCTTCGCCCTTGATCTCGTCAGTTTTTTGTTGACGGTACATGAACCATACATGTAATGTTAGATTTCAAATTTATGAATTATCAAGATAAGTAATTGTTAGTGATCTCTCCCCGTTTATAGAATATGAGTTACTTCTCTAGTTATTACAAATTATGATGCTATTTATAACGACATATATTTACTACAAATCCAAATTTTCGAACAATATTATAAAATTAAAATGTACTTTATCTTGAAGAATTGATTTAATAGCTGATGAAACGTTACTTTATTACAAATTTTCTGCTCCTCGATATTTAAGTAATACAGCAATAACTTCTGGACACAAATACGATAATCCAAAAAGTTGAACTCTCTGAAAATTTGTTTTGTCTTTTCAAAATATTGTAATTATTATTATTAGTAGTAGTAATATTGTAATAATAATAATTACAAGGCGAGACAAGTTATGATATCTTATTAATTAAATACAATATCTCTACTACTTATAAATGCACCCAGCGAAATATTTTAAACATTCATATAAAAAGAGTTAAACATTCATATAAAAGGTTAGGCTGGGATATTGTAATTTTTTTTCCTCTATCGTTCGATCGGTTTGATCTATGGTTGGATGTGAATCGCCAGACGAATAAACACTATGGATTGGTTTCTCATCTAATATAGAAATAAATTGAATAGCACATCTATTTGTAATGCTGATAAATTAAGAAACATATTTTTTTTGTCTCACATTATTTTATTTCTTTATTTGCCCACATATGAGGGCATCTTATGATACTTTATATATAATTACCTCGTTAAATTAAAATCTTCTAAGATTTATAAGGCGACAATGAGGCATCATATTTATTGAAACATTGAAAATTGCTCTTAAAATAATTTGGATCCGTTTCTGACTTGGCGTGCTTCCGTTATGGCATGCTGTTTTCGCTGGTCAATGTCCATTCTTTTTTAATAATTTTTATTTCGCGCAATTTTATATTCCTAGGTTAGCCATTAACAACACAACGTAAAATATATATAACGAGTTAAAAATTCATGCAAAATTTGATTATAGTAAAGCTCTCAAATTATGCGTATCTATGGATTCAATATTTTCTAGTAGTATACTGTAAAATGGGAAAAAAAAAATGTGTCCAATTTAATTTTATCGCAGTGGCATTCATTTCTCTGACGAAATATGATATACTGATAATACATTTATGTGATAATCGCGAGACCAGTGTATTGACACTAATTAAGAAAGCAAATAGATTTTTGACGTAATTTTGTGGTACTGAAATTTCAAACTGGATCATTCATATTCGTTTGCAATTTTAATTGAATGATTTGAATTTAATCCCTGTTAAAAAATCAATCCACTGCATATTTACACACACACACACACATATTATATAGCTTGGATGGTATCAAATTAGATCAATTTAAATAATAGTTTGTCATTTATCGACCGATTTTAATTATTTTATCGTTTATTACTGTCATCACATAAATTTGATCATCAACTGTCATTAATTAGTTTTGTTTCAATTCTTTTATCTAGTATATAATTGGCATATAACGCGTGCTTTTAGTGCTTTTTAGTCTAATTTATTTATGGTTTTCTCAACAGCAGAATCAAACCACGTAAAAAATCATAGCTTAGACTAAAAGGGCTCAACCGAAAAAAAATAAAAAAGGAGCCAATTCAAAATGAAATAGCTACAATGGACATTTACTCAAACGCTAGTGTTTTATATTCTTTAATTATTATAACTAATAATAATATAATTTTAGAAAAGGGGTAGTAAAGGCGGAATGGTGCTTAATAATTTTACTAAGCTGATAATTAGGCGGAATGGACTCATACTCATCGTCATGATGACTGCCTAATCTTTTGCAAAGGAAGAGAAATAAAAAAATTATGAATATACATTAATAGTTAATGAAAAGATTTAGTGGTTGGGATGCCAAAGTATCCAGTCGGAGACCCATGTCCCTTAATCTTATAATTGCTTTTACTTTTTAGCCTTGACTGGCACTCTGGATCTTTTGTGGCCGATATGTACGCATTGGGTTTTATATTTCTTTGTATTTCATAAATTTTCTCCTTATAATTCCCTTTTTGGACCAAAAAAAAACAAATCTTGTGTATTTTACTTGACCGGGGAACGTCTTCTACAATTATGGTAAGCATGCATATCCTTTTATATTTTCTGACATTTCAACGTAAAAGTTAATTGTGATTCCGTCTGATAATGAATTCATGCAACAAGGCCACAAAGATTTCATAGTATCTATATATGTCTCTTTACACACACACACACACACAGCTTTTGAAAGAGGATCTAGAGCTTATTCACACTAGATCAATTTGAAAGGAATATTGTCGAAATTGTCAAGTTATCATTGTTAATTTGACAATATTACCGGATTCCACAAGGATATATAGTTTGATATCTGAATTTTTATGTCATCCGCAACGTCAAGTAAAACAGCTTTTAAAATTAAAATTGTAAAATTGTAGATAGATTTTATAGTTTGGATATGATATATTATAAAATTTGATGCAATTTGAGAATCGTTTGCCCGATCATTATCAAATGGCACCAAATTGGTATATAATTCTTCTACATTATAGCCCTGGATGTCACAATATTTTTTTATTGGGACAATTATTTTGCTACCCCTCGAAAATACTGAAATCTGGTTTCTACCCCTCAAAAGTTTAACCTTCGGTTTTTGCCCCTCTGGAGGGAATATTCCTTAGTAATTGTATTATGTGTACCCAAGATTATACACCCCTATTAGCAGTTTTAAATTACTGGTTTTTGGACTATTCTCACATCACAGTGTCTACCCGCGATCTTCCCTAACCCTATAGGTACTGTACGGCAGTGTGATTCTTTTGAATTTTCCTAAACTTTATAATTCTCAACTTTTAATTTTATTAACTGTGACCATATTTTTCAAGTTATGAATAATTTCTAAAAATTTGGTATAATCTAGCCCTTTAGTGCCTACCTAGAACACGCAAAATTTAGAAAGCCATAAATAATATTAAGAAACAAACCTTGCTCTGATACCAAAATGGTGTGGTAACCAGGAATTCAGAACTCGCTACTGATTACTGAGAATACTGAGAGAGAACTGAAAATTTTATTAATATTGCGGAAATTATACAAAGAAGAGATGTTTGGTGGAATGGGTGATGCCCTTCTCCCGAACATCTAATGTCTATTATATAGAGAAACCAGTTGGTATCTCATCATTGCTATGCGGGTGCTCATTGGGCCCCATCGTCCATTAGCAATAGTGGAATGCCACAAGTGGTTCTCTTTTACACACTATCGGGAATCAAAAGTACAATAATTTCCCGACAAAAGAAAAAGAAATATTCCTGCTCCCACGAGCCAAGGAATCAAACAAATTAAAGTGGTGCGCACCAACCGTTAGTTGCACCGAAAGTAAAGGTACAGCTAAGATGCCCATATGATTGTGGACCTCTTAGTAAAAGTAGCCTTGGCGCACTTGATTGAGCTGTTGGTGGAGTTCTAGAAGATGTTGAATTTTATTGTTCACTGGTCCCAAAGCATCTCTGAACCAATTATCTCTTCCTCCTGCCTGCTGCTCAAGCCTCAATTTTTGGATATAACTCATTGTGATGAGTCTCTCCAGTTCTTCAATTGTTCTTGTGATTTGGGTTTCATACTTCTCCTGAAGTTGTGCATACATGGCCTGTTTTAACTAAAATGATATAGGAGATATTGTCAGATAATCAGTAGTAACAATCTCATAATCAGTCAGTAATTCATTGCTGCCACATAGTGAAGCCCATTGCTTTGCCTGTACTAGCGCCAATCTAGTACTTGGTCTTGCTGGAAAAGTTGATGACTCGCCATGAATCATGTTATGCAAGAAGTTAAGCACCATTGCTCCTGAAAGAGAATTAAAATCAGCAAAATTACATAAACAACCAAAATCTAAAATTGTCAACAGTTTTCCGTAGATCCCTGTCAGACAACTCCTAAGATACAAGATTATAGTGGGTTTTTCCAGCAGTCCACTATGCCTGCTCATCTTCTTCCTAAGGATTTTAGAACAAATTACTGAGATTATTAATAATCCCAATAAATTCTCGCTGTGTTGGCTTAGGTGCTCCTATCATTTCTTTCAATGCACCTTCTAGATCTTCCAAATGTCCTTCAATTGAACAACAATTAACGGTTTTCACCATTTTTGCTGTTAATCTTGATAATGAATCTGCAAGGATATTCAATTTCCCATCAATATGCTCAAAGTGTACTTGAACCCCTGTTCCTGTAACAAAATCAACAAAGTTAATCCACCTAACTCTGGATGGCTTATTCTGTGCTGATTTGTTGTAGAAACTGATTATGGCTTGACAATCAGTTCTCAGTGTAATCTCCTTCTGGTCCAAGTAGTGAATTTTTAGAGCACTCATGGTTTCCATGCAAGCGTGTATTTCCGCATCTATTGTGGATTTCAGAGTTGGGAATTTTCCACTTGCATAGGCACAAACTCTTTCTGTGCTTCTGGGGTCAGATTTTGCCTTCTTCCATTTGCATACTCCGCCCCATCCTTCCATACAACCATCTGTCTCCAAAATGATGTATGATCCTTCTGGTGGTAGCTCAAGGTCTGGCAGCTTCTGTACTGCATCTTTGATCTTTCGGATTATTTCATAATCTGAACTCTTGAGTCTTTTATCTCCATGCTCACTGGTTTTTGAATATAGTGGCCCTAGGAGAGTACCAAGTTTTGGAATGTAGGACCTTGCATAGTTTAGGATTCCTAACCATGATCTTAACCCGGATTTCTCTTTTAATTTCTCTTCATCAAAAGAAATTATTTTCTTGATTATGTGCGGTTGAAGTCGGATTTTTCTGTTGCCAATTACTGCACCTAGGAATTCGATTTCCTGTACAGCAATCTTCATCTTTGTTGGAGATAATACCAAACCCCATTTTTCACAGATTTCAAGCATTTTCTGCAGATGCTTGGCATGCTGTTCTTCATTCTCTGAGAATACCAGTATATCATTGATGTACACTGCTATGAACTCCTCTGTTCCCCTGAAGCAGTTATCCATCTTTCTTTGAAAAATAGCTGGCGCATTCTTCAGCCCGAATGGCATTACTAACCATTCATACAACCCATTTGGCACGACGAATGCCGTCCACTCGATTGAGTCTGGATCCATTGCCACCTGATGGAATCCACTCTTCAAGTCAAATTTTGAATAAATTCGACTATTTCCGACCTTCTTGAGGATGGTGTTGATGCCTGGGAGGCTGTACTGGTCCTTGTGGGTATTGTCATTCAGAGTACGGTAGTTGAATACCATACGCTCTTTACCTTTGATCTCAGCACCAGTTTTTGGGTCTATGGATGTACCCGAATTTACCATCATGGCCATTGTTCTGTGTCGGCTCTTACTTGGTCGAATTACTCCAATTTTGAGTAATGCTTGTACATGTTTGTCGAATTGCTCCTTCATTGCAGGGGTTACATGCTTAAGTGGTTTGTCTTGAATTGTGACATCTGGGTTGATGATGTCAAGTTTGCATGTGACCTGATTCTTTGACCAATGTTGGAGAGGATTGTCTCCAATATACCCTTGCTCTTTCAGTCTGTTAAGTAATGGCTTGAATTTTTCTCTAAAGCTTTCAGACTGATCTCCAATTGAATAAGCAGTGGATCTTTGAATTTCCATATACTCGAGCTCAGATAAATCTAACTCTGCAATCTCTGCCATTGATGCTACTTCAGCATCCACTTTTGTTGCAATCGTTGTGACATTTTTGTAGAATGTCACCATTTGTCCTTCAATTCTGAGCCCTCCTTGCATGGCTCGGATGAAATTGCAACCTAATAACATTTGAATTCCATCCCTTTGGAGCATTGGAAATGCATATGTAAACGGGATTCGGAATTTGTTTTCTTCAATGGACATCGTACCACCTTTGAGTTTCTTGTTGGCGGTTTGTTGAGAATTGACTCCATTGATTTGTATTGGTTAGACGCTTGGCTCCATTGCTTCTGCTGGTATTGCTTGTTCATCAATACAGCAGACTGTTGCGCCTGTGTCCAGGATTGCTTGGACTTTGAACTTTGTTACTCCAGGAATTTCCATGACTAGTTCAATGTTATAGAGTCTGTTCAGGACCCTCTTGCCACGTCTGGGATCTGGTACTTGGGTTGACACCATTTCTTCTTCATTCATCATTTTAATGATGATCCCTTTGTTGTTATGTTGTGGTTGTGGCTCAAAATCAGAATCAGAGTCTTCATTTCTAACTATCGGTTCTTCTTGCATAAGACCCTTTCCTTTTAAATTAGGAAGTGAGAGATCTCTCCCTAATTCGAGCTCTTCTATTCTTTCCTTAAGCTGTTGATTCTCAGCTAAAAGAAACTTCACATAATCTGTAAGCTCTTCGATCAACTTGTCTTTGTTGTCATAGTGTAGGGTTGATCGTTTGATTACAAGTTTTCGTCCAAGTTCGAATCTCGAGCACATTGGACAGACTGTGATCTGACAAAGGCCACAATGTGCTCTCATGCTGGGGTTAGTTAGTTCTTGGCAGAACCAACATCTGATGTAATCAGCAGGGACTGGTTGATTGTCCTGCCACTGATGCTTGCAATCCTTCATATTTTGTGGCAATTGTTTAACCACTCTCCATGAATTTGTTTCAGGATTCACTGAGGATGTGGTCATCATTGAAATATTTTCATATGGTACTTCTGAGAGCCTGGCTGTCAGGGAATGACCTGCTCCTCCACCCTCCCCTTCGGAAAATGAACAGATTGCATCGCTATCTGGTTCATTTTGATCAACTGAGAGGACATCCCAGTCATCATCTAGGTCGAGGTTCTCCACAATCGCTGCTCGTGCAATGTTGCCTTTCTGTTTGTGGCATTCTCGAGCGAAATGGCCTTCTTCACCACATATGAAGCACTTGCACTTTCGGACTTTGTCTGCGTACTTCTTCTTGAATACTCTGATGTGAGTATCATGTGGCTTGCCTCTGTATGTCTTAGATTTTCTAAGACCATACTTCTTATTCTTCTGATAATACCCTGGTACTGGTATGCGGCTGCAAAAGGATAGGTCTTTGAGGCTTTTCTGGAGTGCGGCTCGCTTGCATTGTTCTGCTAGGTACTGATAGGTGAAGTGTATTCTTGGAATTATACCTATAGTAACTCCTGGGTATTTTTCATTGAATGCCTTTTCGATTTCGCTACCGATGATAGGAGGCATCTTCCTAAAGAATTTCACTGATAGCTCTGGCGATATATACATCCGCCCTGATTTTGCTGCTAAGACCTTATAGTCATTAATATAGTCAAATAGGTCCTTGACATGATGACAGGATAGCCTTTCTAGGTCGTTGTAGGCTCGATCCTGTTCCTCGGTTGACCCGGTTGTTGGGTCTTCCAACAGAAACATTCTCCTGACCTGAGATAGCAAATTTTGTGGGTCGTCGGAGATGTTAACCAACTCATCATATTCAGCGGGATATGCCATTCGCCACTGAATCCAAGCTTTCTTCTCTATCTCACCAAGAAGATTCTCCACATAATTGGCTTTGGCTTTGTTATCAGCCCAATTTCTTTCATTCAGCAAGTTGAGGGTTATTGATTCCCATCTGGAGATTACTTCTGAATAAAGGCCTATATCTTCAGGCAACACTAAAATTGCACCTTGCCCGGCTTGTGCGGTTGGCAGATTGAATCTTTCATTCATCTGATGTGCATATCCTCCGCGAATGTTGTCTAGGCGAGCTTTGATCTCCGGCACGTTGTACTGTTGTGGTTGCCTGGAACTACTTGCTGGTGGGTACATTGCTGGACCCATTACAGGCTCTTGTGGTAGCCTCGTCATCGATGACTCAGCTGTTGAGAGTGCTGTTTCTGTTGCTTGCTTAAGTTTTCTGATGAAGGAATTAAAACCTAGATATCAAATAAATTTGTACCTAAGACTTAACCTCACTAGTCGTGGTTGGTAAAGCTTTAGGGTCGAACCCAAGGGACGGATTATGAATACCAGACTTATTTGTTCTCAAAATCTAGACAGATGATTTTTAGTGGATTTTGGATTAAATAACTATAAATAAATAACAAGATAAAAACAATTGCAATAATAAACTAACTAAGGGATATTTTTGAGTCTTTTGTTAAAAGGATTTGACTAACAAACAATAGTAAATTTTTGGGGTTTAATAGCAGGATAAAAGGGGCGTCTTAGGGTTCGGATTTCACTTTAGTTTGGACTCGGAAATATCGATCAAGTTACTTTCATAACTTAACAAATAAACCAAGCAAATACCACCTGCTCGACCCGAGCAAAGACCTTACTCGGTCCGAGCAGTAGGCATAAGTGCTCAAACAAGTTTATTTAGTTACTTTATAACTCGATCTAGGGCTTGTTTGTTGATCCTAAACTTCTAATCCTCAGCTTTCGCTTGTTGGGCAAGGGTTTGGTCAATCTAAACTCACCCTAATAGGATTAACTAACTCACAACTTTTGGTATAGAAATTAATTATCCTAACTGATCTGTTTGTGTTCTTGGGAATATTTAGATGATCTTTTGAACCTATCTAAACGTTGCACTTTTGGTGCTAACTAATCTCCCCTTTCGGATCGCAGATTTACTCCAAGTTCTTAATCAAACTAACTTAACCTATTTAACTTTAGACTTAACTAGATGTGGCCATATCTAGAAGTATAATCAAATCAAGCCAAGCAATTCAATCAAGTAATAATCAATAATACAAAACAGATCAATAACAAGTCATATCATAACAAAATATATCAAGTCATAACATCCAAACTTAAGTTACTTTCCTACTCCTAAGACTACATAAAAACTAGCCTAACATAGTAGCATAAACAATAATAATAAAGTGCGGAAATAAGATACAAGCCATAAGATAAATCATCAAAGTAAGAGAAGAAATAAACAAATACTCCTTCTCCACTTGTTCAATCAATCCTATCGGCTATGGAAGATGGTGGATGTGTGTCTCAACTGGTGCTGCTGCCGTCGCCTCCAAAACAAGAGTAAGAACTAGGGTTTGTGGTGAAAACAAGCGCCAAAAACGTCTCCAAGGGTCCAGCCCCTTTTCTGTCGAAGAAGCTGCCCTATATATTCGTCTCAGGCACTTGGGAAGCAAGTTAGGGCACTAGGTCGGCCAGATCTTGCCAAAAGATGGCATTCCTTTCTTGAAAAGTTGCCAAAACATGCTAAGTCGGCTTACTGTTCGACCCGAGCAGAGGATCTACTCGGTCCGAACGCTAATGTGGAGAGACTTGCCAACTTCAGGCAATGTTTGGGTCGAGCGTCTGGGGCACTCGGGCCGAACAAGAGTCCATCCGGTCCGAGCGGTCAAGAAAAGGTGGAAATTGTGACTCTGTGTCGCGTCAAGTCCAAGCGGAGATCCACTCGGGTCGAGCAGAGGGTCGATCAGTCCGAGTGGAGGCTGGACAGGGGTGCCATGTGCTAGGAATGAGACGTCTAGCGTTGAAGAAGTGCCGAGAATCATCAAAATACTCGAATATCACCTAAAACCCTGCAAAATGGAAGAAGAAACGACGGCATAGCCAAATCCTAGAAAAACATGATAAATCGTCAAGCATTTTAATGGTTTGAGTATCATTTGAGTGCCAAGTATGGTCCAAATACCTATAAATAATAATGATATCAAATCCCCCCAAACTTAAACCTTGCTTGTCCCCAAGCAACACTCTAAGCTTAGAAATTTGGACAATACTTAAACTTACAAGGAAGAACAAACACTCAATCAAAGAAGGTCAAGGATTCAAATGTCTATGTCTAGTTCCACACTTCAATCGAATTGCTATTATCCAATTTTCAATAAGCATAAACTCTAGCGTCCCCTTAATCAAGAATTACCTCTCTTAGCCCTAATTAAACCTCTTTAAACCCAAAGAACTCTAGCCTCACTCCACTAATTCACTTGCAATCTCAATTTCAATCACCCGTTCTTTTCCATAACTTAAAGATTTTTGTAAAAGAAGATTAATCAAAATGGAAAATTTTTAATGAATCTTTACTCAACAAAATAATTTCACCAATTTAAATTGTGCAAGTCGAGTTGTGGTGACTTACATCACTTAGGGTTTTATGCTAATGGGACTTAGATTGAGCTACCAGCACATGACGCACTGGGGAGATCAAACGGATAATTACACGACCAAGGCCACGGTACACTTGGGCCAGGGCTCCTAGTAATTTCCGTAATCCTTTCTCCAATTATTTGTGGAAGATCAAACAGGTGATCACACGACCAAGGCCACGGTACACTTGGGCCAGGGCTCCTAGTGACACCCGTTATCATGTCTTAATTAGAATTCATTGAAGTCCCCTCGCACCCTCATGTTCACAACTATTTAGATTTTTGTCCAATTTTGGTTTGCTCGTTGGTGATTCAAGCGATTAAAACTTAAGTTGAGATTCATTTTAAGCGTTCCAAGATTGATATAAGATCCTTTTAGCAAAATAATTAAGTTACAAATCAGTTCACTCGATGAAAACTTGTGAGAGTTGACTAAAAGTGATTTAGTAAATTTAGGCAACCAAAATTTGAGTTCTATCCTTTCAAAGAGATTCAACTTCGGTCTATTGGTGTAAGTGTCAAATAAGAGAAAGCTAAGGAGTCTAATACTTAATAGAAAAATTTTAACAGCTGAAAATCCTTCAAAATAGTGTGAAATCATGTAAGAAAAATCAAGAATCAAGTCCCTAGACATATTCAATTAGTTCCTTGTCAATACTTGACTAATTTCTCAAAAACAGACTCACTGCTCGGACCGAACAGTGAGTCACTCGACCCGAACGAAGAGGTAAGAGAGAGAAGACTAATCCTAAGCTGTGTTCGAGTCAATCAGTTGTGCGCTCGGGTCGAATGGGAGTGATATTCGATCCGAGCGGTAGTTGAAAAACCTATTGCTGGATTGTATTGCTTACAGTGTGCGTTCGACCCGAGCAAATGGTCCGTTCGGGTCGAACAGAGACTCTGAAAAATGACATTACCCCTAAGATTCTAACTCATTTCACTCAAAATTTTGATTTTCTCCTATGTACCCCCCCCCCAAACTTGAATTATGCTATGTCCCAGAGCATGTATTTCACAGAAAAATTAAATAGGAGAAAATAGGGAACTTACAAGCTTATTGGTGAGAAGTTGAGCCCCCGGAGGAGCTGCTAGGCGTGTTGTAGTGCATCTCGGCATCATATGTGGGGAAAAGGCCGAGGTAGAGATCCTCTCCATGCTGGGTGGGCACCACAGGTTGGTTGGCAAGATGCGGGTAGAAGGAGGGGTCCGAGAATGCTGGTTGGGCCGGTGGAGGCACTTCTTGCCATGGGTGAGGGCCAATCGGCGTGGGCAGCGGGTTCTCTTGCCACCGGTATGCACCATGTGACTCCCCTTGCTCTTCATTCTCATCATAAGACAGATTGGGGTCCTCGTACCCACCGGGCCAGTAACCGAGCTGTTGAGCAAGCTCGTAGTCATCCACAAAACGCTCCACCCGCTTCAAGCGATGCCCATACTGCTGTACTTCAGTTGTAAGTTGTCCCAACTGGTGGCCATGGGCAACTTGTGTCTCGTTGCTGCGCTTGACTTCATCCCTTGTCTCGGTGGTGAGAGCGGTGAGACCCGTCATCATGTCCCAAAGAGTGCGTGCCCAAGACGGCGCTCCGGCCATGTCATCTCCCATTTGAGGGGCTGCCTCTTGTTGTGGTGCCTCAAAAGGCGGCGGGGGCTGTGGTGGATCGACCTCCATCTGGACCGGCATTTGTGCCGGAATGGGCAGCGGCTGCTGGACCGCAATGTCCCTACCTGGGGTCACATAATCATGGGGAATGACCCAAGTAGCGGGGTTAGAGACATCTACCTTGTGAGGGTAGGGCAAGAAGAAGTCGCTGCCTTGGTCCCGCAGCCATAAATACTTGCCTTCAATGTCAGCCCCGCTATGCACTATCTTGATGAAATGGGCCCCACGGAAACGCTCGTCATCATACCGGGAGAACCCGGTGGCATTGCTCTTGGGAGGGACGGGGATCTTCAAGTGTTTGGCAAGAATGGTGACGAAGCCCCCCATTGTGATGCTCCCAGTTGCGCCCACCATGTCCCTTTGGGCAATCCAGTGCTCAATCATCACTTTCACCACATCAATCTTCGCGGGTTGTGGCTGGAGCAAGTGCCAAAGGAAAGCCGTCTCCTTGGCATTCGTGATGTTGACCGTTTCCCCTCTAGCAAAGATCGTGCCCGCTATACCTCGGAGGAGAATTCTGAGGACCGGGTGTTGCACAAGGCGGGACTGGTACTTGCAATGGCCCCCGGTAAGTGCTATCCACACCGACTCTCTTGTGACGTTGTCATCCGGGTTCCTTTTCCAATAAAACTCAGTGATGCCCCCGGCCGTAAGACCAAAGATGGGGGCCAACTCATCAAGAGGAATCCGGAGCCCCCTATTTTGCATCCGGAAAAAGATATACTCTCTCCCATCCCTCTCAAGGAGCTTGAGGGAGGAGAGGAACTCTTGGGTGTAAACCCGGAACGTGATGTCGTGGAGGGACCAAAAGGCGGGAGTGATGCCCGCTGCTGCACTAATCTCCAAGAACTGCTCGGCGACCCCAAATTTCTCTAGAGTGGGCATGTCCATAAACCTTGTGTGCTCAAGGGGCCGGCGCCGGATCTTCATGTAGTTCTTGTACATGTAGTCGTATGGCATGAGAAAATGGGCATCCTTCTCATACTGGGCAGCCTCTGGGTTTCTCTGCCACTCAGGACTCAGGTTAGGGTCCATGGTCCTGGCTCCCTGCTGCTGGGGCTGAGAGGAACTGCCAGCTACTTCCTTTCCTTTGCCAGACCTTGTCTGCCTGCCTGACATGCTTCTGTCCAAGTCGAGTGATGGCCTTGTTTGGGTCGAACGGTCGATCGAGGCTGGTCAGAGGCAGTGTTCTAGATCCGCCTGGGTCGAACAACGGAGTGCTCGGACCGAGTGAAAGAGCGATCGGGTCGAGCAACTGAGGTCTTGGCTGAGTATGGGTCTGTCCGGGTCGAGCACAATGGATGCTCGGACCGAACAAGGGAATTGGCTGATTTTTCGCTAAGTCCTGAGGTTGTTCGGGTCGAGTGGTCTGGTGTTCGGGTCGAGCAGTGGCTCTGTTCTGGTAAATTGCACCCTGGTACTGGTACTGAGCACGGTCTACTAGTAAAAACCTGGTACAGACCTTAAATCCCTGGTACAATCACTTGCATGCACCCACAAACTTGATTAAAACACCCAGGAAGTACCAATGAAAGAGAAAAGAGAAGTAGAGACCTTGTACCACTTGAGATTGCTGTTACAAGAGGTGGGCAGCAGTAAGAAGGCTCCAACGGCAGAGAGGAAGTCTGAGCAACCCTTGAGAGAGAGAGAGAAGGCAGTGAGAAGCTTCCAGTGCGCTTGAAAGGAGAAGGGAGGCTGTGAGAAGCCCTGTAGTGCAAGCCGAGGTAATGGTGAGGAATTGAGTCGAAGCGCTACTCAATCGACGAAGACAGGACCACCCAAATGGCCAGAGGGTAGTGGAGATCCCTCCGGTGACAAGAAATCGAGGAGAGGAAGGCTCTGTCGCCGAGTGCTAGGGATACCTTGGGCCTCGTGCTTTGATTTGTATGCGATGGAGAAGGCTCCCTTTCAAATTCTGAGAGTAGAGAGAAAGAGAGAGTAGAGAGGAGAGCAAGGGGTACTTCAGATCTGTGGAAATGGATTAGAAATGAGAGAGATAGAGTATTTGAGGGGGTGCTCGGTTTGGGGAGGAGAAGTTCGCGCAATAATGGAGGGGTGCGAGTGGGAAGGCGCGACTGTAGGGGAGAAGTTAATATCCAACGGTTACTTGGGAAAATTGAATTCCTCCAGTCGAGAACGCCTCCAGTCTTTCCATTGCTCGGGTCGAGTGAGGCCCCGATCGGACCGAGTGGCCTGCAGTTGGGCCCCACGTTGTCAGACAGAGTTTGCTCGGACCGGATGGCTCTGTGCTCGGGTCGAGTGACCTGCACGTGGGTCCCTTGCTGTCAGAGTGCCTCCTCGGGTCGAATGGCATCCCACTCGGACCGAGTGATCCTCCGCTCGGATCGAACGCCGCATTGCCAGTCCCCCCAAACTTGTCCTGACCACTCGGGTCGAGTGGTATACTTGCTCGGGTCGACCAGTGAGCGCCTCCCTTGCCTTAGTGCATGCATTCCCTACTTGATCGCTACACTGTCTCCAGGATTGGCTCGTCTTGCTGCCTTGACCCAATTTTGCTGCTCGTATGAGGTCGTGCATAGGTTCTCTAACCCTAGGTGCTCTTGCACGAGTAACGTTAGTCGACTTTTGGTCCTACAAGGCATACAAGTAAAGAAACAAAGACACTTATCAGAATTAAGTCTCATAAGATACATCTTCATCAAATATTTTTTTTTTTTTATTTTCTATTTTCTAATTTTTATGTAATTTTCATATTTTTGACTGAAAAATAAACCAAGAAGTAAGTATAAATAAGAGTAAGAAATCCTTGGGTTGCCTCCCAAGAAGCGCTTGTTTATATGGTCTCTAGCTTGACCGTATTTCTTTATTCGGCTTGGTCGGGATCGAAGAGCGAGACGGCAAGAAGGTGCTCTTGATTCTCGCTAGCGATGTAGTGCTTGAGACGCTGCCCATTCACCTTGAATGGCTCCGAATTCTTGTCACAAATATCGACGGCGCCAAAGGGATAGACCTTCACCACTCGGAATGGGCCCGACCACCTAGACTTCAACTTGCCCGGAAAAAGCTTGAGTCTTGAATTGAAAAGAAGCACTAGATCGCCTTCCTTAAACTCTCTTCTTGAGATATGCCTGTCATGTACAAATTTTGTTTTCTCTTTGTAAAGTTTAGCATTTTCATAAGAGTTGAGACGTACCTCATCCAACTCATGTAAGTCAAGAATTCGCTTTTCACCGGCTTTTTGCAAGTCCATGTTAATCACGCGGGTTGCCCAATACGCCTTGTGCTCGATTTCGACCGGGAGGTGACATGGCTTTCCATACACAAGCTTGAAAGGGCTCATGCCAATGGGAGTCTTGAAGGCGGTGCGGTAGGCCCATAGTGCATCATCAAGCTTGTTGGCCCAATCCTTGCGGGTCCTAGCTACCGTCTTCTCTAGAATGCTCTTTATTTCCCGATTAGACACCTCCACTTGCCCGCTTGTTTGCGGGTGATAAGGCGTGGCAACCTTATGTGTGACCCCATGCTTCTTCAATAGCCCCTCAAAATACCGGTTGATAAAGTGTTTTCCCCCATCACTAATCACCGCTCTTGGAACACCAAAACGGGGGAAAATTATCTTGGAGAACAACTTGATAACCGAACTTGAGTCCGCGGCTTTGCAAGGGATGGCTTCAACCCACTTAGATACATAGTCCACCGCAACCAAGATGTATTGGTAACCATGAGAACTCGGGAACGGGCCCATGTAATCTACTCCCCAAACATCAAATATTTCTACTTCAAGAATTGGGTTGAGAGCCATTTCATTTCTTTTGGTGATGTTACCCGTCCTTTGACATTGATCGCATGATAGAACAAAAGAACGAGCGTCTTTAAAGAGAGAGGGCCAAAAGAAACCTGATTGGAGCACTTTAGCTGCCGTCTTGGAGAATGAAGCATGCCCGCCATAAGCGGAGGAGTGGCAGCTAGAGAGAATCGGCCTAACCTCTTCATAAGGCACGCAACGCCTGTAGATGTCATCAATCCCGATCTTGAAGAGGTAAGGCTCGTCCCAAAAATAATACTTGGCATCAGTTTTCAACTTCTTTCTCTCTTGCCAAGTCATTTCAGGAGGAAGCACCCCACCGGCCAGGTAGTTAGCCAGGTCGGCATACCATGGCTGCTGATTTTTGCGTTGTTGAGGCTCTGCTCGGGTCGAGTGAGGGTCTGCTCGGTCCGAATGCTCCTCGATTGAGAGAATGTGCATTGCCAGTTGGGCCCAATCGTCATCTGTCGGGTCTGCTCGGTCCGAGCAGAGGGGCGCTCGGGTCGAGTGCACGAGTGACAGGGCCGAAGAGAGGTCCGAGTGGGACTCCGAGGGGTCCGAGTGGGCGGTCGACGGCTCTGCAGGGACTAGCGCTCGGTCCGAGTGAGAGTACGCTCGGGTCGAGCAGTGACTCAGACTCATCAGGTGTTCGTCTGGGAAGGAGTCATCGATGGGTATTTTTGTGCTCTCCTCCTCCTCCCAGTGCAGCCTAGATAGGTGATCAGCCACTGAATTCTCTGTACCCTTCTTGTCCTTAATCTCCAAGTCAAATTCTTGGAGGAGAAGGACCCATCTGATTAAGCGTGGCTTGGCGTCCTTCTTGCTGAGGAGATATCGGATGGCCGCATGGTCCGTGTACACAATCACCTTAGATCCCACTAGGTAGGATCTGAACTTGTCGAGCGCAAACACAATCGCCAAAAGCTCCTTCTCGGTGGTCGTGTAGTTGATTTGAGCGGGGTCCAACACCTTGCTAGCGTAGTAGATAGCAACCGGCTTCTTGTCCTTGCGCTGCCCAAGCACCGCTCCGATGGCAAAGTCGCTTGCATCACACATGAGCTCGAAGGGTTGAGACCAATCCGGTGGTTGCAAGATTGGTGCCGAGATCAATGCTTCCTTCAACCTGTTAAATGCAATCAAACAATCTTCGTCAATAACAAAATCATTATCTTTAATCAAAAGATTGCTTAAGGGTTTTGCGATTTTAGAGAAGTCTTTAATGAATCGGCGGTAAAATCCGGCATGTCCTAGGAAGCTCCGAACATCCTTGACGCTTTTCGGAACGCCAAGCTTCTCTATCACCTCAATTTTGGCCTTGTCCACTTCTATCCCATTGGATGTGATCACATGGCCTAGCACGACGCCTTTTTGCACCATAAAATGACACTTCTCCCAATTCAACACCAAGTTAACCTCTTCACATCGCTGCAAGATTTTAGAGAGGTTAGCAAGACAAGAATCAAAACAAGTACCATAAACCGAGAAATCGTCCATAAAAACTTCCATTTCTTTTTCAATAAAGTCCGAGAAAATGGACATCATGGCACGTTGGAAAGTTGCGGGCGCATTGCAAAGACCAAAGGGCATTCTTCTATAGGCAAAAGTACCGTATGGACAAGTAAAAGTGGTCTTTTCTTGGTCATTTGGATGGATTGGTATTTGGAAGAAACCGGAATAACCATCTAAATAACAAAAGTACGAGTGGTTAGCAAGTCTTTCTAATAATTGATCAACAAAAGGTAAGGGAAAGTGATCTTTGCGAGTTGCCGCATTGAGCTTGCGGTAATCGATGCACATCCTCCATCCTGTCACCATTCTTGTTTGAATCAGCTCGTCTTTGTCGTTTTTGACCACTGTTGTGCCTCCCTTCTTAGGCACCACGTGCACCGGGCTCACCCACTTGCTATCAGAGATTGCGTAGATGATGCCCGCATCGTGAAGCTTTTGCACCTCTTTTCTGACCACTTCCTTCAAGTTGGGGTTGAGTCTCCTTTGTGCTTCCCTTGATGGCTTGTGGTCATCTTCTAGCAAGATCTTGTGTGTGCAAAATGAGGGGTCGATGCCCTTGAGATCCTCGATCGAATAGCCAATAGCCCCCTTGTGCTTCCTTAGCTCTACCAATAGCTTCTCTGTTTGCCCTGCATCTAGTTCTGAGTTAATAATAACAGGGTATGTTTGATCTGGGCCTAGAAATTCATACCTAAGCGACGCCGGAAGAGCTTTAAGTTCGACCTTTGGTGGCTCTGTTCGGACCGAGCACACATCTGCTCGGGTCGAGTGCTCCGAAGTAAGGTCGAGTGGGCAGTCGAGTGGTCCGATCGGGCAGTCGAGTGGCCCAGGATTGTTGTCAAGGGACCCTGATCGGACCGAGTAAACGACCATTTGGGTCGAACGTGGGTCGTTTGGGTCGAACAATGACTCGAAGGCTTCATGTCCTGCTGTCTGGACTGGCGTTCGGTCCGAGCAATATTCTGCCCAATCCGAGCAGAGGCTTGTTTCCTCATCCTGACCTCCAGTCAACTCCTGTATTGATTCCTCTACCCCAATAGCCTCTTGAATGTCATAGAGGAAGCTTTGGTAGTTGATCAGAGCGCTCAGATATTGATCCTCAAGTGTTTCTTCCATTTCGGCCTCAATCCCTTGGACCATAAAACATGAAAAAGCGGGGTGTGGGTCTGGGCATCTCATAGCATGCTCAATTGAAAATAGGAGCTGCTCCCCCCCAACTCTGACCAAAATTGTCCCGTCTCGGGCATCCATGAGGACACCCGCTGTTCTCAAGAAAGGTCGCCCTAAAATGATGGGCACCTCAAGATCTTCTTCCATATCCATCACAACAAAGTCCCCCGGTACAAAGAAGTGGCCAACCTGAACGGGGACGTCTTTCAAAATGCCTAATGGTAGCCGGACGGATGAGTCGGCTAGCTTCAAGGTAATGGGCGTGGGAAGAAGGCCTTCATACCCGACCCGGTCATATACCGACTTTGGCATGAGACTAACGCTCGCCCCCATGTCGCATAGGGCTTGCTTGATCACTGCCTTGCCGATGATGCATGGAAGAGCGAATCGGCCCGGGTCTTCTAGCTTGGGAGGCATTATGCTTTTCAAAGCCTCGCTACTCTCTCTAGATAGGGCAACTGTCTTCAAGTCCTCCAAGGGCCTCTTTCCTGTACATAACTCTTTGAGAAATTTAGCATAAATTGGAACCTGAGCTACTACATCGGTAAAGGGAATTGTTATCCTCAATTGCTTAAGAATTTCCCAAAAAGCTAGAAAACGTGCATCTTCTTTAGATTTGGCAAGCCTTTGTGGGAAGGGCACGGGCGGTTGATAGCTTGGTTGAGCGGCCGGTGCCTTCCCCTTACCTTGGGCTGTCTCCTTACTGAGTCGTTCGGACCGAACAGTGGGTCGCTCGGGTCGAACGCCTGGTTGATTGGGTCGAGCGCCGCTCCTTTCAGGCTGATCGGACTGCTGCTCGGGTCGAGGCGGTGACAGCTCGGTCTCATCAGGTACCCGCTCGGGTCGAGCGCTGGACTGCTCGGGTCGAGTGCTTCCTGGATCTGCTGCTTCAGGCAAGGACTGCTGGTCAGCTGGTTGCCTGGTTTGTTGTCCTGGTCGCTGGAGCGGAGGGAATGGCAGGATCTGCTCCAGCACTGGTTCATCGTTCTGCGATTGGTCTTGCTCGGACCGAGCAGAGGAGCGTTCGGGTCGAACAGTGACCTGTTGCGTCTCCGGTTGAGGCATCGGGGGGTCCTCGTATCTCGTTCCGCTCCTGAGGGTGTGTAGAGCCTTGCATTCTGCCCTAGGATTCACTTCTGTCTGGCTCGGTAGCTTTCCCTTGCCCTCACCAGTTTGCCCAAATTGTTGCACCATCATGCGTTCAATCCTTTGCAACGCATTTTGATTCTCTTTCATCTCATCCAATCCTGCGGCAAACATTTGGTTGAACCGGCCCTGTTGGTCCATGAATTCTTGAACCACCTTGGGCACCCCTTCCTTGTTGTAGACTGACTTCATGGGGGCATTGGGGTTGTTCGGGGCCGGCCCGTTTCTAGTGAAGTTCGGCGGAGGCCGATTTCGGTAGTTGTACTTGGGAACATAGGGCCTATCTCGTGTAGAGCCCATGGCGGTGTCCTTGAACACCGGGTCGTTATTATGCTCCCATTGTTCTTGTTCCACCGGGTCGAGAGAATAGCTCCGGCTAAAGATATGGCGAGGGTAGTAAGAAGGCTCGCCATTAAGAGAATTAACTTGAGCCGTGTTGTTTTCGGGCTTAGCAAGCGGGCATTCAAGAGAGGTATGCCCTTCTTCGCCGCAGCACCCGCAATCCTTGCGGTTGAGGTGGGTGCCTAGGGCTGTTTGACACGCGGCCAGTTCCGCTTCAAGATCGGCGATCCGATCGTCGACGGAGGGCGGCGCGGAGATGACATTGACTTGCTTATACGCCCCGCGAGAATTGGTGATGACCGGCATCCAGTGGTATTGCCTCGCGCATTGGTCGAGCTTATCCCTTCCTTCGGCGGGATGAAGACTTTTGAAACATCCACCTGAAATAGAATCCAAGTTAATCTTGATATTATCATATAATCCCTTATAAAAATTTTTCAATAACATCCATTCTTGGATCCCGTGGTGTGGACAAGAATTTTCTAAGTCACGGAACCGTTCCCAAGCCGCGGCCATGGACTCATTGTCTTTTTGGCGAAAATTGTGCAATTCAGATCTAATGCGGTCAGCCCTATCATCGGGGAAGTACTTGTCAAGAAAAGTTTGCGCCATTAGGTCCCATGAATCAATTGACCCCTTTTTGAGTGTTTTGTACCATTTTTGGGCCTTGTCTTTTAGGGTAAACTTAAACAATAAGAGCCTAACAGCAGACTGAGGGACCCCATTCATTTTAATTAATCTAGTGTAATCAACAAAATTATTCAAATGGGCATGAGGATCCTCATGGTCTTCTCCGTGAAAAGGGTATTGCTGGACGGCCGTGACATGGGCGGGCAAGATCTGCATGTTGTTTGCCTCGATGCCGCGGATGACCACCGGGCCTCCGACATACTTGGCCTTTGGAGCGCCATAGTCGTTGAGAGTGCGGCCCTGGTTGTTGACCACGTCTTCGTCGTCGGAGTTACCACCAACGCTCTCACCTTCCATTGTCCACCGACGGACGTCTTCGTCCAGCTGTGCCCTCTGCATCCTGATCTGAGCCTCTCGCTGCTCCAGTTGGAGCCTTAGAGCATTGAGGCGCTCAGTCTCGACAGCAAGGTCAACATTCTCGACGTGTTCTGCCATGGTTGGTGTCTGCTCGGGTCGAGTACAGGGGCGCTCGGTCCGAGTGGTCGATGTGTCGAGTCGAGCGACGCCGGACGGAGGAGAGCCTGAATGGCGCTCGGATCGACTGGGGGATTGTTCGGGTCGAACAGAACCTAACGGAGGAGATTCTGGCTGCTGCTCGAGTCGAACAATAGGGTGCTCGGTCCGAGTGACCTGCCTTCGGATCGAACAGAGGGTCTGGCAGAGATCTGGAGCGGTCTCTGGGTCTTCTTGCAGGTTGCGGAAGAAGTATCGTCTGACTATAGGCGGCTGAGCTTTGGATCGTGCGCGCCTCCTATCTGCCAGTCCTGCAAAGAGGGAAATGAAAAAGGGAAAAGGTTAAATAAAAAGAAAAGTCTAGCCTCTTGATAGTTAAATAAGTATCTAATATCAACACCGTCCCCGGCAACGGCGCCAATTTGATGAAGGAATTAAAACCTAGATATCAAATAAATTTGTACCTAAGACTTAACCTCACTAGTCGTGGTTGGTAAAGCTTTAGGGTCGAACCCAAGGGACGGATTATGAATACCAGACTTATTTGTTCTCAAAATCTAGACAGATGATTTTTAGTGGATTTTGGATTAAATAACTATAAATAAATAACAAGATAAAAACAATTGCAATAATAAACTAACTAAGGGATATTTTTGAGTCTTTTGTTAAAAGGATTTGACTAACAAACAATAGTAAATTTTTGGGGTTTAATAGCAGGATAAAAGGGGCGTCTTAGGGTTCGGATTTCACTTTAGTTTGGACTCGGAAATATCGATCAAGTTACTTTCATAACTTAACAAATAAACCAAGCAAATACCACCTGCTCGACCCGAGCAAAGACCTTACTCGGTCCGAGCAGTAGGCATAAGTGCTCAAACAAGTTTATTTAGTTACTTTATAACTCGATCTAGGGCTTGTTTGTTGATCCTAAACTTCTAATCCTCAGCTTTCGCTTGTTGGGCAAGGGTTTGGTCAATCTAAACTCACCCTAATAGGATTAACTAACTCACAACTTTTGGTATAGAAATTAATTATCCTAACTGATCTGTTTGTGTTCTTGGGAATATTTAGATGATCTTTTGAACCTATCTAAACGTTGCACTTTTGGTGCTAACTAATCTCCCCTTTCGGATCGCAGATTTACTCCAAGTTCTTAATCAAACTAACTTAACCTATTTAACTTTAGACTTAACTAGATGTGGCCATATCTAGAAGTATAATCAAATCAAGCCAAGCAATTCAATCAAGTAATAATCAATAATACAAAACAGATCAATAACAAGTCATATCATAACAAAATATATCAAGTCATAACATCCAAACTTAAGTTACTTTCCTACTCCTAAGACTACATAAAAACTAGCCTAACATAGTAGCATAAACAATAATAATAAAGTGCGGAAATAAGATACAAGCCATAAGATAAATCATCAAAGTAAGAGAAGAAATAAACAAATACTCCTTCTCCACTTGTTCAATCAATCCTATCGGCTATGGAAGATGGTGGATGTGTGTCTCAACTGGTGCTGCTGCCGTCGCCTCCAAAACAAGAGTAAGAACTAGGGTTTGTGGTGAAAACAAGCGCCAAAAACGTCTCCAAGGGTCCAGCCCCTTTTCTGTCGAAGAAGCTGCCCTATATATTCGTCTCAGGCACTTGGGAAGCAAGTTAGGGCACTAGGTCGGCCAGATCTTGCCAAAAGATGGCATTCCTTTCTTGAAAAGTTGCCAAAACATGCTAAGTCGGCTTACTGTTCGACCCGAGCAGAGGATCTACTCGGTCCGAACGCTAATGTGGAGAGACTTGCCAACTTCAGGCAATGTTTGGGTCGAGCGTCTGGGGCACTCGGGCCGAACAAGAGTCCATCCGGTCCGAGCGGTCAAGAAAAGGTGGAAATTGTGACTCTGTGTCGCGTCAAGTCCAAGCGGAGATCCACTCGGGTCGAGCAGAGGGTCGATCAGTCCGAGTGGAGGCTGGACAGGGGTGCCATGTGCTAGGAATGAGACGTCTAGCGTTGAAGAAGTGCCGAGAATCATCAAAATACTCGAATATCACCTAAAACCCTGCAAAATGGAAGAAGAAACGACGGCATAGCCAAATCCTGGAAAAACATGATAAATCGTCAAGCATTTTAATGGTTTGAGTATCATTTGAGTGCCAAGTATGGTCCAAATACCTATAAATAATAATGATATCATTTTCGCATGATAGGGTACTCCATGTCCTCCATCATCAGAATTGTTTCATCTTGGGGTGGTTCATCCCAAATTATGTCAGTGTGGGTGTACTGCCCACCTCCTCCGGAAAGAAGATTTAACAAATCTTCATGCTTTGGTTGATTATAGCACGAAAATATGCTAAGAAAATCGTCTTCCTCTTCTTCTGCTGACTCGTCCAAATGACAAGTCATCATGGAAATCTGCTCATCATGCCAGTATTTATCATTATCAATCAGATCTGACCAACTAATTTCGTCTGAAATCAATTGGATTATTGGATCTGTGTCATCAAATTGATCACACCAAACATACGGGTACATGGGCTCCAGATATTCAATCGTTGGCTCTTCTAGTTTTAGCATGTTTGTGAACCATGCTCCTAGAATTGTCTCATCATTTGGCTCTGGCTCATTATCAGGAATTTCAGGTAATTCACCAAATTCATCATCAAGCTCCCATGGCCAATCTTCTGGTTCTGGGAAATCTGGTAATCCGTCCCAAGGCCAATCTTCTGGGACTTCTGGTATTCCTTCATCTAATTCCCATGGCATATATTCATCTAGTATTAGCAGGTTGATGAATTCTTGATCGAGATCTTCTTCATCATGTTGTCCTCTTACAACATCCTCAGATGGTTGGGTTGCTGCATAACCCGAGAACTTTACTAATAAAGAGCCATCTGTTCTGGAGTGGATTGTTGCTGCCTGAGGATTCTGGATTTGTGAGATTTGAGCTGGTCTCACTATCCATTGCCTGCCTTGGAGTTCCTCTGCTGTTCTTATCGAGCCAGGGATGGCCCGAACTCCTCGGCTTGCAAGGTGATCTGCCACATTTTGTACATTGTATCTGAAATTTGTGTGGCTTGTGTTGGACAATCGCCCAATTAATGATCTTGAGAGTAACATATTGCTCTCTCCTCCTTGCCAATTCTCATAACCATGGGTTTGTATCACCAATTGCAAATGATTTCTGAAATCTCTAATGCTCATGGTCATGTCTGGAGCAGTGTATGATAATTGTGATCCAGAGGTGAGATCAATCTCCATAGAGCTAATAATAGCTCTGTCATCTCGCCACCTAGTGTCTCTGAGTAACACTAGTGCGTTGACACCTGCATTTCGCCTATGCAGCGTGTATAACCGAACCATTATTAGTCCGATATGAAGATGTTGGAGTCCTTGTAAAAGTCTATTGAAACTTTCATCAGAGATAAAAGGTAACTCCACTTGTTGGCCATCTGTGACCAGTACCCGTTCATCCGAGTAGTGTTGGTACACGCGATGCTGACTTTCTGACCATCCTGCTTGATAAAGTGTTTCTGCAGGAACTTGCTGGGCCCGCCGATACTGAGATATGCTTAACTCAGCATCCGGGTTCATTTGAGACTCAAGGCTTCTTTGATAACGCCTTGATCTTCCAGGGAGCCTTCGTTGAGCTTCGAACCGCAATCTAGACCCGAGGCGGTAACCACGAATCTGATCTTCAACTGTTGGTGTGCGGTTGTCTTCTCCGCCTGATACTGATGGTCTGGGGGCCACTGGCTCTGTTCGTGTCTGTGTTCGACTCATCCTGCCTTCTTCTTCTCAGCTTCAAAAATGAGCTTTGGGTCTTTGAACACAAAAAGTCTGCCCTTCGGCTTTCGGATTGCTGGCTTGCTGGGCTCTCCTAGGCTTAGTTTCTGCAACTGCTTTTGGATTTGATCAAGAGATTCTGATAAATCTTCTTGTGGAACAGTCTCTTTACCCTTGCTAGCCTTTAATTGGTGTACTGCAACTTTCAAATCCTGCACTTCTTCGTTGAGTTTTAATAATAACTGGATTGTAGTATTATTTTGTTTAATCAACACATCTGTTGGTTTACAAGTTATTTCTTGGGGTTTAACAAAACCGAATGCTGGGTGTTGTATTGACTCTGTTGCTTTGAGTGCTTCCTTATATACTGAACTTTCTGCACTTAATAGCCAATCGCTCATAAATTATAATGAGTTTATCCTTAATTTCTAAATGACTTTTAATTTTCAAAGTATTCTAGGCCGGCATTTTTGGGTTTAATTATACCATTACATTGATGTTTTGTTCAAATTCTTGAAATTCGTTTTGTTTACACATCTGGTCAATTCTGGGGACACTCTTGGGGTTCCTAAGGCATTTAAAGGTGAGTGGAGTGGCAATTTCAGAAGAAGGCTTTGTTTTTGGGGGGCAAAATCAGAAACTCTAAAAACTGGGTGGTATTTTCACAATTTCCTTAGTTTTGGGTGGTATAAAAACAATTTTCCCTTTTTTATTATGTTTTATTATTATTATTATTATTTTTACATTTGGAGATGATACCTGGACCTACCCGAAATTAGGGAAAAGTTATAGCCGTTGTTAATTGTCACAAACAGATAAAATCACAAATGTCCAATCAATAAAATTGGTTCCCTCATTTTTCGCAACGAGGGTAAAAAATTAGGCAAAATCGAATATAAACCCTGCTTATCCGGAAACAAACCCCTCTAATTTTTAAAATTGAATATAAACCCCTCTAATTCTAATTTATTTGGATATAAACCCTTTTCACTATTTTATTCATAATAAAGAAAATAATCTAAATTTTTATGCTAGGACTGAAATACCCTTCTCTTCATCTAGGTAGGATGATTCATCTTCTTGCCTCAGCGATACTTCTTCCAACAAAATAATTTTTCCTTTTCTTTCCTAATCAGGCAAATCTTTATAGATCATTTTTTTTTCCAAAGTTTACTCAGCAAAATTGAGCAAGCCATTTCTGAAAATGAATTTCTTTGATTGGTGAACAATTCCATCAGAAACTAAAAACGAGAAAGCAACAAAAGAAATATGATAGAAGGTTCAAAAGTCCAATTGGGTACCTAAAATGAACTTTTTTTTTTTCTCTCTGAATACATCTCGAAGAAACCACGATATCAAAATTGTTAGTTCAAACTAAGAAAAACTAAATAGCAAAAACGGATGAGCTAGCAATTGATTTTATTAACTTGATTTTTGCATATTGGGGAGAGCAAGAGGGCTGACCACAAAATGAAGGAGAGAAGAGATGCACACATGTAAAACAATTGGACTTTATTAGATTGGGGATATTTCAGTCCTTGCATTAAAAATCTGATTTTTGAAGTTTAATTTATGAATAAAAATAGTGAAAAGGGTTTATATCCAAACAAAATTGAATTGGAGGGATTTATATTCGATTTTAATGATTAGAAGGGTTTATTTCCGAATAAGCAAGATTACAAGGGTTTATATCCGATTTTGCCAAAAAATTAAATGTCGATATCTAAAATGGTTGCACTGAAAAACGGAATGCGTGTCTTCTACTGCAAATTAATTATGGTACTGTTGTTGTGTACTTGTGATATATGTGTAATGTACTAATGTAGTAATTTGTGGCCCGAAATAAATCTTGTTAGGTAGCTAGGTGAAAAAATGAATTAATTCAATTGATGACGACATGCAGTTACTTCACTAATTTGGGGATGAATTAATTCATCCCTGTATACAGACAAAATTTTGATGCATATGTACAGTCCTCTTCTTCCTTTTCCTTTTTTTTTTTTTTTTTTTTTTTTTTTTTTTTTTTTTTGTTTGAGCGAACAAGTCGTGCATCGTTTATCAACTTACATACTACAAGAATCGATCGGAACTTAAATCATACGAGTTGATGAAATTGACTTTTGGAGTAAAAACTTTGGTCTTGTCGAAAAAGTAAAAACTGAGGGTTATATGTTCATCATTTGAAGTTAAAACTCATAATTCTTTTTTTTTTTTATGAGCTTACTTTAATATCAGTTTTTCTTAGTATATCTTACAAAAAGGAGAAGGAAAAAAACGTAGCAGATCAGAGGAGATACATATTATCAAATTAAAAAGAAAGAAAGACACAGAAAGGAGCAATTTGCACATGGATGGTATTTTTTGGACCAAGGTATTTTTTGCACATGGATGGTGTATGAAATCACGTTGCGCACATGTAAACAGAAGATTACTTGCCCTAGGTATTTTTTTTTAACTAACTAATTAGCAATTACTTGCTAGTTGCTTCGAGTGGTTTGCACGTGAGAGAAATTAGAAAAACTTCTTTTATTTCCTTAAATATATCATAGCACTTTTTATTTATTAAATAACATTTCATATCACTTAAATTTGTGATTCTACGGACTCTTGCACATGCTCTTTCATAAATAATTAATTAAAGTAGACTTTCTAGACGTGCGAAATCAATTTTCTTTTTCGTCACATGCACCACGCATGCATCTTACATTAAACGTATGGTAAAGCAGTAACAACAACAGATGAGATAACTACTGTTTTATATATATTATATATATATATATATGTTCTATATTGTTCTTTGTCACCACTTTTTCTTTGCCTCAAAATGCTTAAAAAGAAAAAATTGTAAAACAAAATTTGTATTGATATTATTGGAGAGTATCAAATTAACAGCTTGTTTTATATCTCTACTACTTATAAAAGCATATAAAGAAAAGTAAATATTTCAGATAAAAAGAGTAAACATAAAAAATATAAATAAATATGTGTGGGTGTCGGGATCATTTAGTTAAATATAGCTCGACACTCCAAACATTGTGAAATAATATTTTTTTTCCAATTTCTATAATGTGATACTCTATAACTATTTGTGTGTCGGGTATTATTGTTCATAAAACTGATCCGATTCACCGACTGAAAATAGTTTGACAACGCATTGTTTTGTTTTTTTTTTATTTTTATGACCCCTTCATATTTTCATTTTCATCATATCTTCGTCTCCTTTTTGTGTTGCTCAGAGTCCCACTTTACCTTTCTCTTCTCCTCCTCCGTAGCATTGCATTATTTTCATGCCATTCTTTTTTTTTATCAATCTGGTCCTACCATACTAAATTTAATTATCTTCATTTTATATATAATTTAATTATAAGAGCAAAATAAGAATTAATACAATAAAAATTCATGTATCGAGCGAAAGCTCGATGAGCCCTCTAGTGTCATATAAAAAGGTGTAAGCAATTCTTATATCAATTATAGACCATTCGTTTGTGTATTTGATTTGATCAGATTAAAAGGTCAAGATTTTTTTATTAGAAAAGATTAAGTTACTATCAAATTAGCTATTCATTTAAAAGGAAAGGCTAATAAATTATTGTTTTTATCATATATTTATTGCCTATAACATATAAAGTTCTATATGAAATAAAAATAATATCAATATTTTATTTTCTTATTTGCGCACATATTGAGAGCCTCTTTTGCTATATCTAATTAATTAACCGAATGCGTAAACTTAATACTATAATAATATTGCAAAGGACTCTTTTATTGTTTAAATTTGTTTGTTTTCTACTCTTCTGTTAGAGCAATGGTTTGATAATTAGCTAAAAGTTATAAAGGTGGTTAATTACCTAAAATTAAATATACCGAAAATGCGAAGTAATTATGAACAGCTTCGTCTGGATATAATTAAAAATGACTTGACACAAAATTATTTGCTATTAGTTCTTCCGCAACAAATTAAACACTTGATGATTGATGTATAAATGAATATGCATATACGATAGTGATATGATATGCAGAATGTAATTGCACCAGGAAAGTAAACATGATTACATGAAGGTTCCAGCCAGTCAGAGCTGGAGACTGGGGACCACCAATGGAAGCGTGCCACGTCTCCATCTCGTCCCGTTTAATCTCCATTGTCCATTGATTGCTCTCAGTTGCACATTTGTAGCTAGCCAGCGTTAATTTACTGCAGCTGTGGGACCAGGCTGATTAGAAAGAAATATAGGTAAGGCCGTAAGGTAGGTCGGTGGGTAGGCCCAGGTCGGTTTGTTTGCTGGTGCGCTTTCCTTGTTGTTGTTAGTTGTTACTTGTTACTAATGAATTAATTTGTATCCTCTCCTTGACTCTCCTCCAGCCTGTCTTACTTCTTCATTTCCTTTCATAGCCGAACACACTCACTCCGTCACTCGTACATGATGCAATTAATTGGAAATAATTTTGCTTTGCTAATCACATCGATCGATATATCATTAATTTAGAAGAAGTCTTTGTTTGTGTCACAACAACATTAATAGTAGGATCCTAATGATGATATATATCTAGCGCTGTCAACATTCCACCGTTTCGAACGTTTCCGTTCTGAACGGAACGGAAATGGAAGAAAAATTGGTTTCGTTTTGAAAAACGAAACGGAAACGAAATTAAAATTCATACCGTTTAACCGAAACGGAACACGGAAATGACGAAATACAATGGAAAATTGAAGATGGAACGGAAACGGAACAGAAATATCGTTTCGTTTAACGAAACGGAACGGAAACGAAATCAGATATGTATTTCGTTGCCGAAACGGAACGGGCTGTTTCCGTTCCGTTTCGCACGTTTGACAGCGCTATATATATCCTAGAAAAGTGGAGAAAACAATTAGAGACATCTATATATAAAACTGTTTTCGGCTCCTCTCTAATCTGCAAGGGGAAAACAAGAAAAGTTGAACCACCAACGGCATTGAACTTTTTTTTATCTAAATTCCACAATCGTGATCATTTGAGATCTACAAATTCTCCTAATTATCCCATAAAGCATATATTAGACAAAACAAAGTGTATATAGGCAGGAACAAACGAGACATTATTATTGGCATCCAAAGAAAGTATATTCAGTTCACAGATCCTTCACAAGTCACAACCGTCAGAGCCCAGAGGAACATTAACATTCAAGCATATATCAGCAAAGCAAGTTAACTAACCACAAGTTACAAGTTACAACAACAAAGTTAAGGGGTAAAAAAAAAAAAATCAACCATTCATCAATAAAATGCCCTACTGCACTAACACCAAATCTGTGTCAGATTATGCCAGACACACGCCTCCCGAGAGAAGAAAATGATCAGTCTACTATCCATAAGATGCCTGGCTATAATCCTAAAGTAATGATAAAATAAACTTGAGTGCTCTCCTCACAACCCATCCCTATGATGTCGGTTGACGGTTGCTGCCCGCCAATGACCAGATCGATCAAATCCTCCATGTCTCGCTATGAAGAGCTACAATACAGCATCATCAACATGCTGGACATCCTCGACCTCCTCTAGTTATCCAACCTGTCCGGTCTGATCCCACCAGCTCCTCACAATTGTGCGGTTGATGGGCGAAACCTCAACCGACAAAACTGCAATCATCATTATCCCAAATTGGTGCAGCGTAGCCTCAACACCACCTATCCCAAAGAACAGCGATAAGACTCCGATGCCATTTGGGTAGAGATCCCTAAGTACGGATAATTGATAATTAAGCAATTGTATCAACCCAGAATGAATTCCCTAGAGACTTATACTGCTCAGTACGACTCATCAGGCTCGAGGGGTGCAACTCTGTTCTAGCCCACTGCCCACCCAAATCAAGTTCCACTTCTTGCATTCGTACATCACCCATCTAATTACATCTGCTGGTGGTGGATCACCTGATGCCACCAACTTAATTTGCTCGAATCCTCTCTGTCAGTGAGTGAGAGAGGGAGAGAGAGGGAAAAAGAAATGTGGTTTGATTTAGTCGACAACACAACAGAGAGAAATGACTCGAATCTTGATTGATTTGGGAGGGGTTTAAGAAATGATGGGCTGCCCTGATATGGGCCTCTCATTTATAGGCCGGATGATATCTATCATTATTGGACTGACACTTGTGTCATCACATCTCATCTGTCAATGCAATAATCCATTCATTATTTATAACCATCTTCCCCAATACTCACTATCCATCGCTCTCATTACAGTCCTGATATGAAACATCCCAATAATTTTGACATCCTGACATCCCACAGACTCACATGGAACAACCTGGCCCATATGTGATGTGCGCTGCAATTTGAGCTCCAGGCACTGGACTGTGATGTCATGCTGACGTCATCATAACGCTGGCGCTAATATCACCTAGACACCGGGAGTATTTAAATTGATGTAAGGAAGTATATAAATGTATTTTTTAAATAAGTTTTGAAGTTACTAAGGGAGCATATAATTTTTAATGAAGGAGTATATACTTCTTCATAAGGGTTCAAATAAGCATTCTAGATACTAAGGGGTATATAAAATTTCATAAGGGAGTATATACTTCTTCATAAGGAGTCCAAATAAGCATTTAAGATAAAATTTTCAGACAAGCTAGTTCAAATAATCATTGAAGGTACTAAGGGAGTATTTATATCTTCATAAGAGAGTATATACTTTTTCATAGTGGTTCAAATAAACATTCAAGATACAAATTCCAGACAAACTTGTTCAAATAAGTCACCAACATTAAAACCAAATTAACTGTATATCAATCCTAACAATAAATCAAATTTAAATTATTATTCATTCAAACCAAACATAAAAACATTACAACCAAGTTCAAACATGCTAACAAACTTAATAAAAACCACAATAACAAGCATCAATCATCTCAGTCAAAGTCAAAGTGAAGGTGAACACATTCGCTCACATCCCAAAATTTAGGTTTTACTCGATTTATAAGGTCTGATAACAAACAGTAAGCAAACCACGCGCTTATCATCACCTACATCAATCTGCAAAAGAAAAATTGTGCAATTTTAGAATATATAATCCCTTAATCAATATATTTAATCCCTCACATTGATGAATATATCCCCTTAACAAAATTAGCTGACACATGTTCCTTATTCAGCATACTTACATATATACTCCCTTAATTAATATATTTAATCCCTTACATAGATGAATATACTCCCTTAATAAAATGAGCTGATATATGTTCCTTATTCAACATATTTAGGTATATACTCCCTTAATCAATATATTTAATCCCTCACATTGATGAATATACTCCCTTAACAAAAATAGCTGACACATGTTCCTTATTTAGCATACTTACATATATACTCCCTTAATTAATATATTTAATCCCTCACATTGATGAATATACTCCCTTAATAAAATAAGCTAATATATATATGTTCCTTATTCAGCATATTTAGATATATGCTCCCTTAATAAATATATTTAATCCCTCACATTGATGAATATACTCCCTTAACAAAATTAGCTAACACATGTTCCTTATTCAGGATACTTACATATATACTCCCTTAATTAATATATTTAATCTTGTTCCTTATTCAGCATACTTAGATATATACTCCCTTAATCAATATATTTAATCCTTACATTGATGAATCTACTCCCTTAACAAAATTAGCTAACACATGTTTCTTATTCAACATACTTACATATATACTCTCTTAATCAATATATTTAATCCCTCACATTGATGAATATACTCCCTTAATAAAATAAGATGAATACATTCAATAAATAATCTATTTTATATCAAATGCGTGGTTTAAATGCAAAAATGATGCTTGAAATCTAATCTGAACAACAATTAAACACACCAAGGCAATAAATCAAACATCATAATTGAAAATTGCGAAAGCGATGAAGATTTTGTCAAATGAGGTGATCGAGATAGGTATACACTGATCAGAGCCATAATGATGTCAAATACGCCTCTTCAATTCCAAAATTAAGCTTGAAATCTAACCTGATTGACAATTGAACACGCCAAAAGCATAACTCAAACAACATAATTGAAAGTTACGAAAGTATTGAAGAATTTTGTCAACTGAGCTGATCGGAATATAGATAGACATACCTGATCTGTACTGATGACACATGCGTCTCTTAAAAATCAAAACGAAACTTCAAATCTAATCTGATTGAGAGTTGAAAATGCAAAAAATCACAAATCAAACAATAGAGATGAAAATAGCGAAAGAAATTAACATTATATGATCTGATCTGGTGGAAACATCCATAAACTCACCTCAAAGAGAGAAATGAAGACAATGCACGCGAGATCGTCTAGAGAAAGAGAGAGAAAGAGTGCACGAGATCCGTCGAGAGAGAGAGAATTTTGTTATCTGATCGGAACGAAAGAGAAAGATATTTTACGGAAGGTTTTACGGAGAGAGATTTTTGTAGTCACGTGCTTCTCATGTGACTACGGAGAGGTTAATGGGCCTTCAGGGCTGGAGCCCGTGGGATGTCACGGGATGTCATTTACGATGATGGTAAGTAGTATATTTGCTCTCCTTAGTTTCTAACATTGCTTTATATAATTATTATATTATATTATATTTTATCAGTATATCTATTTATAGATCTATGCCCTTGAGATGATAAAACTAATTAATTAGAACTTTAATTTTCACTTGAGGAATTTTAATCATGTACAAAATTCCAATTCATAATTTATCAAGGGACTCGATCCATGGTATTATTATTACATAATATTTTCAATGTATACACTAGGTATATACCCATTAGAAAAAGAATAATAATAATACAACAGGGCATCTGCCTAATATTCCACATATACAAATTATGTACTTAATAATTTATATATACATGTTAGCTCATGAGCCCCGCATTTGAAGGAATTCCTGTTGAAGCCAACCAACCATTGTCGTCTATGAAGGATTCCACTGTGTACTCTGCCGCGTCGCTCTTGCTCAATATATGAAATCCCGGCCACTTCACCCTCTGCTCTGGAGTCGCACCCGGGCCCTTGTTGCCATATTCTGCATAGCACACTGTGCTTTGTCGGGACTTGCTGTTCAGCCAAGGCATCCACCCCTCAGGTTGTATCAATTCACCAATGGTCGACTCCATGATTATGGTTCTCGAGTAATCCTTCCATGGTCGCCCGAGATAGTTTGCAGTTGCTATGCTCTTTGCCTTGAAGTCTTCAGCAGCGATGATTTGGCAATTGTGAAACACAATTCCTGTTTTCATATTTGGGTCTGTACGCCCTGCATCATGTCCCCATGGATACAACATTAATTTATTTATATATATATAAGTAGCTAATAAGTAATTAATTATGCATGTGCAGGCTCTTTTAAAGGGAATCCAAAGATATGAATATCTGAATATATTATAGTGCATGTGGAGATTCATTATTATTAATTATTTCAATTACCATTAGCAGTGATGACGTTTTGTGCTCCTGACTGTGGAGTATTTACAACGATTTTACAGTTTTGGAAAACCACGGCGGCATTTCCAAATATGAAGTCAATGGTGCCAGAAACGGTGCAGTCACGGAAAAACTGTCGGCCGCTTAGGGTATAGAGTGTGTCTTGGTATCCGTCAATTTTGCACTTGTAGAAGGTAATGTATTCTGCACCAGTGCGCACCGCTACTGCCGGCCACCCGATTGCTCCTGCTGTATTTCTAAATCCCATATCCTTAGCAATAAAATTTTGTCCATCCACCGCTACAGAACAAGCAATACATGGTCACATATTTGTGTAACAAATTTATAGCTTAACCCAATATCGAGAACTTAGAGACCGTGAGAGAGGGTTAATTAGTAGTTACCAAATACAGCTTGGAGCTTGGTGACATGAGCCGAGTCGGCAGGGCTGCCAGTAACAATAGTTTTGTCCATCCCATCACCATACATCATCACGTTTTCCTTCTCCCTCGGCACCAGCACTGTCTCATCATAAACCCCCTCCTTGACATAAATCACATATCTACCTGTGTGACCACTTGGGATGGCATCAATTGCCTCACTGATGGTCTTGTAATCACCGCTCCCATCCTGTGCCACCGTTGCATCCGGCTTCTGACTGTTTCGAAATAAGGTTACTAATAAATTTTGGGTGTCTGTCTATATATATATTGCACTTTTATTATTGGTCATTAGTTAGACAACTTATGGTCCTAGCCTATGTATAAAATTAATTAGTCATGAAATACCTGTCAGACAACAATTTCCTCTCTCCAGTTGACAGCCAGGTGGGATAACCTTGTCGATCCACGTCATAACCCAAGAGCTTTCTGCTTGCTGCCTGGCGAGCTTTGGGCTTCGCGACATTTGAAGAAATGCTGTTGATCACCCCCAAGGCGTTGCTGCCTGTCACGGTGGCATTGGTCAAAATGTGGTCCATCTCGGCATTCAGTTTCGGATCACGAAAGCCATCCACGCACGTGTACATATATGTCATGGAAGCCGTCAACTTGTGCCCAATGTTGTTCCCCTCTGCCTTCAAACTCTCAATATCTTTATCCCCTAAAAGTGCAACAGCATCTTTTGCATATTGCAGGGCGTCCGTAAGGAGCTTTTCGCAGTCTGTCTTTGCAGCAGCTGTCCTGCTAGCAACCTTGCCGTTAGCAACATCAGCTGAGCGCTTGACGGCTGTATCCAACTCACTTAATGTGACTTCGATGAAACTTTTAAAAATTTGAGTCTGTGCTGACGGACTTCGAGCCAATGAGACATCAAACAAATGGTTCCCTGATGATTTGGGTTTAGGTGCTAGTTTAGACAACATGAGCTCGCATGATTCCTTGTGCAGTGCTGTGGAGCACAAAGAGTTTTGCGTCCTCATGGCTTTTGAGGTGGTGTGCAGTGAGGAAGACGAGTCGAATGTAGCTTTCTTTGTCGAGTGCACAAGCATGATGATTGCGCCGGCACATACTATGACTACCAACAGAGATGCGAGAAGGCCAGCAACTACCTTTTTCGCCATTTTGCTCTTACCTTCTCATACAAGAGATCGATCAATATAGCTAGCTAGCTAGGTAGATGAAAAAGTAGGGGGAGATGAAGAGCTTGAATAAATTCAAGCTCTTCTCCCTCGATCGGACTTCCTTGTGAAAATAAGGGGAGGATGAGGACATATATATATATGTGAAGAAAATCCTAACTAAGTAACTAAAGATAGAATTATCATTGGAACCTTTCATTATCATTGGTGACAGATATTAACACCGTTATATTGCACAAGCACAACAAATTTAGTGTAGTGTGCTTTTTTCCATTTTTAGAGGGGTTTTGCTGGAGGACATTTAGACAGCATGTATGCATTAGCAATTTCCTTTCTAAAGTTAAAAATTCATGAGGCAACGAACGGAAGAGAAATATTGAGTGGGACGAATTGCCACACCTAGTCACCTGCATTATTAATTTAGCTGCAATATGTATCTATCGTACAAGCACTGTGCCTGACCAGTACTGACATGTAACTGGTGACAGAAAACTAGAGTACTAGACAAACAACTACTATTAATTAAGCACTAATACAATCATCATATATAGATAAATTTGTGTTATAAATTTATAATTATATGAGAATTGAGAAATGTAAAATTTAATCTCATCTGATGATCGCTTCCATAATATTCCTGTCGTTCATTTATTAAGCATGAGGTTTGTAGGGTTAGTGGTGTAAGGTTAGTACTTTTTAGAATTTTCGAGATATTTTTTGGAATTTCGAGGTAGAATAGTGAGGGGATGAGATTTTCGAGGGAATCCAACTAAATCCACTAAACTCGCTAAACCCGACATGCGCCACTGGATCTGCCAGATTGCCAGACTGCCAAAGCCCAAATATTATTAATTTTTATTAACAAAGCAAAATAAAATGAAAAGAAAATCTGGTAAGACTGACTGAGACATAGTTTTGCTGTTCGGCTACTTGCCAACCAGCCCTCGAAAGAAAGACTTACTAACTAGAACATAAATAAATTTCGTTAAAGGAGGGATAATCTGTTGTTGTTTCTACCATCAATCAATGTTGTTTCTACTAGGTAGGTACAAAACTTTATATTATAATAATAATAATTCTAAAAGCAGTTTGGAAAACATAATAATAATACAATGATAAAATGATAAAAATACAGACAAGAGGCAAACACAAATTTGTATGTATAAAATGTGGAATTAAAAATAATATAACAAGAAAGGAAGGAATGAGTTGATGTCTTCACTTTCACTTTGATATATATACATACTTTCAGTTCTTCAGCAAATTGAATGAAATAAAATTAAATGTGCCAATATCAGTACACTGATTTCACTTTTTCATCCGCGTAATGTATTATAATATAAATAAGAAGAAGAAGAAAAAGAAAGAAAGACGTCTATCAGACTATCACTCCACCTCACCTATATCTTCTTATCCACTGCAAAATTAAGTTAATTCTTTTCAAAAAAAAAAATTAAGTTAATAAAATAAATAAATATAAGATAATAATTAGAAGGATCTCGTGCCGTTCCCGTCCGTCCTAGGTACATGCAATCCATTGATGTTCTAGGTACATGCAATCCATTGATGTGATGATCTGTTGATCTAATCCATTTGATGATATCCGTTCCATTTAATCATTGGATTCATTATTACTACTACTACAGCACAACTACAGGAGAGAAGAAGAAGAAGAACAAAAAAAAAAAAAAAAAAGGAAGGAAAGCAGGAAGGAAGTGTACCTGACAGTAGGACTCCACTCCAGCTGAGTCCTGACAGTCTGACACGGTGACACCTCACCTCTCCTTAATTCTTATCCAATGCCAAAATTAATATAATAATAATTATAATATATTTATTCAAATGAAAGGATGATTGGCTGCTCACTGAGGCACTGACTGAAGCGACTGTATTCGATTGATTCACCGAGGGGATCAGGAGAACCAGATGATGTCGTCGTCTGTGTTTGCATCGCTGATTCGTCGAGGAGGAAGAAGGAGAAGAACACCACTAGTACCGCGAGTACTAGTACATCAGTATCATCCGCGATCTCTTTCCTCCACTGCCTCCAACACCAACATCGACACCATCCTGGTTGCCAACCGCGGCGAGATCGCCTGCCGTGTCATCCGCACAGCCCGGCGCCTCGGCCTCCGCACTGTCGCAGTCTTCAGCGACGCCGACCGCCACTCCCTCCACGTCCGCTCCGCCGATGAAGCCGTCCGCCTCGGCCCCGCCCCTTCCCGACTCAGCTACCTCGACTCCTCCGCTGTCGTCCAGGCCGCTCTTCGCACGGGCGCCCAGGCCGTGCATCCTGGCTACGGCTTCCTCTCCGAGAGCGCCGATTTCGCCCAGAGATGCGAAGACGAGGGCCTCATTTTCATCGGGCCTCCCCCGTCGGCCATCAGACATATGGGCGACAAGAGTGCCTCCAAGACCATCATGGGAGGTGCCGGCGTGCCCTTGGTCCCGGGCTACCATGGCCCCGACCAGGACGTCGACTTTCTCAGGGCTGAAGCAGACAAGATTGGTTTCCCTCTCTTGATCAAACCCACTCATGGCGGCGGCGGCAAGGGCATGCGTATTGTCGAACGGCCTGCTGATTTCATCGACAGTCTGCTCAGCGCACGTCGTGAGGCCGCGGCTTCTTTTGGAGTTGACACCGTTCTGCTTGAGAGATACATCACCCAACCTCGTCACGTTGAAGTCCAGGTATGTACCTATCAATATTCCCTATTTGCATGCTTGCCAACTATCTTATCTGATATGAATTATGGGAAATTGAAGGTATTTGGGGATAAGCTTGGCAATGTAATCCATCTCTATGAGAGAGACTGTAGCTTGCAAAGGAGGCACCAAAAGATCATTGAAGAAGCTCCTGCAGTTAACATCTCTATCTCTCTCCTTCTTTCTTTTTTTCTTACTTTTTAAGACAACTAAACTAGAACTCTTGCACAATTCATTCTTTCTTTCTTAAGTACTCTTCTGCTTTATCCAGCCAAACGTCTCAGAGGAGTTCCGCTCCCACATTGGTCAAGCTGCTGTCTCAGCTGCAAAGGTAAATTTCTTCTCTAATCCAGAATTACTGCTCGCTTCATTCAATTAAGGCTTGCCAACTTATCTCATCTTTATCAATTGATTTTAATCAACTATTATTGAAGGCAGTTGGATACTACAATGCTGGAACTGTTGAGTTTATAGTAGACACTGCTTCTGACAATTTTTATTTCATGGAAATGAATACCCGTCTTCAGGTACTCCGGTTTCTTCAAAAAAAAAAAAAAAAGTGTTAAAATACTTGATGTTTGATTTTCATTTTTTTTTTCTTTTTTCTCTATGTTCGAAGGTCGAACATCCAGTGACAGAGATGGTTGTGGGACAAGATCTTGTGGAGTGGCAAATTCGGGTTGCAAATGGTGAACCACTGCCATTAACTCAAGACCAGGTCCCCTTAAATGGTACATTCTATGTTTTAGCATCTCAAACACCAAAGTTTCACATTTCTTTTTTTCTCATCTATTTGTTGGTAATTTTGATGTTCTAATGCAACACTATAATTCTTTTCCAAACTCAGGTCATGCCTTTGAGGCACGGATATATGCTGAAAATGTGCCCCGAGGTTTTCTTCCTGCTACTGGTACCCTACACCACTATAGACCAGTTGATGTGACCCCCACAGGTCCTAGAGTTTTCTCTTTTGTTCATTTGTTTTTCTTTTCTTTTCCATTTTTTTTTATTTAACAATTATAACCAGAAATAACCAAATAAAGGAAATTCTTGATGCACCTGGGCTGAAATCCAAACTCTCTTGAAAAAATAGAACGGGTCAATTCAGAATATTTTTCTTTTCCATATAATAGGGAGGTTCTCGAGTTTTGTTCACATGCTTTTGAATTAATAGATGTGCATTTTATTCTCATATTTCAGGGAGGGTACATATTCTGGTTTTGTAAGGTTATTTAGACATTGCGGAATCTATTTAAACTAAATTGTCTGTACAACTATCCAACTAACTTGTGTGTGAACAGTGAGAGTTGAAACGGGTGTGGAGGAAGGAGATACAGTAACAGTGCACTATGATCCAATGATAGCCAAGCTAGTTGTGTGGGGCCAGAGCAGAGCTGCTGCTCTACTCAAGTTGAAAAGTTGCTTGTCAGATTTCCAGGTATAGTATTCTGCTTTTCAATATTCTTCTTTTCATATCAAATTCTTTAAAGTTGTTTGCTTGTTTTTTGTTTTCATGGGTGTGTGTAATGGGCTCGTGCATGGGTGCATGTATGTATTTTCTTGTTTCATCCTTTGGTACCTAATCTGACTATACTGGTTTAATTATTACCTATACAAATCAGCAGCCATGATCATAATGTCTATGAAATCCTGAGCACATTTCTTGTAATGCAATCCAAGAAAAAAAAAAGTAAAAAAGAAAAAAATGAACATTCCAGGACGAGCCCCAGGAAACAATTCAATACTAGGAAGCTTGGATCAGTACCGCAACGATTAAAGCTTTCTTTTTTTATTTTTGCTATTTTGCAGATTGCTGGCTTACCAACTAATGTTAGTTTTCTTCAAGACCTTGCTAGCCACTGGGCCTTTGAAAAAGGCCAAGTTCAGACGCACTTCATTGAGCATTATAAAGACGATCTTCTAACAGATTCAGCCATGACGGCAACTAATGAGGCATCAAACGCTTCAAAGCATAGTGCAATGCTAGCGTCTGCATGCTTATGCCATCTGGAGCACATTTCTTCTTCAGAGGCCATGCCTTGTATGTTCAATTACTCTATTTTTGAAAGATAAATATATGACTACTTGATTAGAGGCCTGGTTAGCCTGTATTATTATAAACCTTGATTTTAACAAGTTGGCAAAATCTGTGCTTTTAATCACAAATTTTAGTCATTAAACAACCTCTTCCCCTCGGCCATGTAGAAAAACTTGTTAGCTTTTGTTACATGTCATTTGATAACTTTCTGACTTGGTACAGGTGGGGATAGGTTGGTCTCCTTGTGGTATGCCAACCCACCTTTCAGAATGCACCACTCTGCCAAAACCACAGTTGAATTTGAATGGGACAAAGATATGGATGGTTCCTTTGAAGGTAGACTAAAACTTGCCATCACACACCAGACTGATGGAGGGTATGCTATCGAGGTAAATAAAAGAATAATATGATGTATTGGTCAATCTGATGGTTGACCTCACAGATTTGGTACCTATTGAGTGCCATCTATTTGTTTTTTCCCTTTTCCTGGCAAGATGCCGATTAGGTATCAGTCAGGTATGTTACTTCTCCAGTTACATTTTTTTTATTTTTGAAATGTGGATAATAGAGATAAGGCTTAGTTGTTGTTGTTATTGTTGTTGAAATGTGGATAATAGATAAAGTTGATAAAACTTTGCTTTTTTTTATTTATGGTTAGATAGAAGATGATAATTCATCTGGGTTGGAAGTAAAGGTTTTACAAAGCGGTGAGCATAATTTTAGAGTGGAAGCTGGTGGATTACAAACTGATGTTACCTTAGCACATTATTTCAAGGTTTGCCCTTTTGCCATTTTATGATTTGGAGTTTGATCATGTTTTGATGTACCATCTTCTCCTTTAAAAAGGAAATAATTAATATTATAGAGAACCGCAACATACTTGTTCTTTTCTTAAAGGGATTGTTCAGCATAAAAAGAAATATAGGGGAAACAGGGAATAAGGGTCTGGAAAGTTTTGTCCTTTCCAATTTTGTTTAACAGGGGAATAGAAGCAAAATATAGAATTGTGCCTATGGAAGGAACTGTTCCACTATTCATGATTGCATCCCCAACATGGAATAGTCTATTCCATTTGAGTGGAACACGGAAAGACCAAAGTGCAAGAGGGAGGGTTTTGGCTGCAACTTTAAAATCCAATTATACTTTACTTTTTCATTCAATTTCAATTCTCTTTAGACAACTATTCCTGCTCTTTCACGGTTCTTCTTCTCCCAAATAAGTGCTAAATAACTGACGCAAGTTTGAAAGAAGTGTGCAAGGGTGATCATATTTCTCTAAGGTTATGCAGGATATACTCAGTTTGCATGGTTGATAGCATAATTTAAGATTAATAGGTCTATGCAGGATAGTTCTACATAAGGACAATCTTGTTGAGAGAGCAAAAAGAAAAAATGCTAACATAATTTTTTTTATATATCAGATTATCATTCCCTTGCTCAATCCTTTTTTAATTCCTATATACATTTAGGACCATAACAAGTACATACATGTATGGCACGGTGACCACCACCACCAATTTAGACAAACCAAAACCATAAGGAAAATATCAGACGATGGGTCACACTTGAGACCTTCATTTGCGGCATCATCCCATCAAAAAGGGACTGTTGTGGCTCCAATGGCAGGTTTAGTCATTAAAGTCTTAGTTGATAATGGGGCTAAGGTTGAAGAGGGACAGCCCATTTTGGTACTTGAAGCAATGAAAATGGAGGTACATATCCAAATTTTGTTCAAATTTTTTGACTTCATGGTCTTGTGGTTATTTGGATTACGTGGTTAATGCCTGTATAATTTGACTTGTTTATGTCTTGCTTTATTTTTACATAGCATGTTGTCAAGTCACCTCGACCTGGAATAGTGGATGGTCTCAGAGTCACTTCTGGGCAACAAGTATTTGACTCGACTGTCCTTTTTAGTATAAAGGTACGTGCATGAGCTCTGCTGATCTGTACCGATTAGGGGTGAATGGTACTCAGTTATATTTGGAGTATGCTTTAATTTGGCTTCATTTTGGCATGTTTGAATATTTTGTTACTATAATTATTTGATAAAGTCCCAAGTCAAGTCGAGGTACTTTTTTATTTATAAGGGATGCCAGACTTTTTGGTACTTACTGAAACTGCCACTAGTTTTGTGACATAAAAAATCCCAAAACGCAACTAGCAGATGCTCAGACATTCTCATGTCACTCCATACACTTCACACCCTTTGCAGAAGCCACTTGTCCTTTGACATATCTCCGAAACACCCAAATTGCAGTGCTTGTTTGGCAGGTGCCTCAGCCCTCAGGTGCAAAATAAGTTCAGGCAGTCTCATTTAGTAGTACCTTGAGTTTGGATATATTTTGATTTCAATGAACCAGTCAACTCACTGCCACTGTATACCAGCCCAAACTTGTAGGTATGGGCCACAAAACCAAAGTAATAAGTAATGTAGATGTCTGTAATAGGCTAGATCTCTCATTTTGTTTTGTTTGTTTCCCAGGGGGGCAACACAAGCTGAGATGGTTCACAAAACTTTGCAACATGAAAATGGCTGACATTGCTATCTATATTTTTAATAAGGAGGATGTCTAAAGAAAAAAAAAAAATAAACAAGATAAGAAAATCAACGTTTGCTTGGCTCATGTACATGTAAACTGTCAATTGTTTAGTTCCTAATAATCTTTTGTAGATATTGTGTAAAAATGGTTACTGTAGCCTTAGGCCAGTGCCGCTGTACATCAGTAGTCAATACTGCGTCGGCACCTGCAGATAGAATATTCCTGTATATATCCAATAATAGAAACTACTCGGTCTTATGTTGACTTTTTACTAGATTAACTAATGAAAGGAAGTAAAATATGGAATAGAAATGGCTATATATACCAAACCATGCATATATGTCGCGATCAGCTAGATGTCGTGCAAATTTAAAAGAAGTGGTGTGCTGAGTTTAGGAACTAGGCTTAGCTATACCAAGAGATGCCATTTTTTAAAATAAATAAATAGTGTAAAGAGACTTCCTGAGAATTCTGAAATATGTGGTCTATCTGTCTCGTGGGTACTTAGTGTTATATTACAACCAAGATATATAGACACACACAAAAATAAATAAATTTAGTGTCTAATATTTGCAAAAAGGTAGGAATGTTTAAAATGGCATGGAAAATAGTGATCGATGGTCAAATTCATCAGTTTAAAAAAAAAAAAAAAGGTGATCTTACAATTAGAGGTATGCCATAAGCTTTCAACCCTCGCCCCTTGGCCAGATCTTTTGAAAGTTCGGCCCGAATCCTTGCAAGGGCTTAATAAGGATTGAGCTCAAAATTTTATCATTATAAAGACTATAAAGGATCAGACTTTAAGAAACAAAGACTTACAAGGATCGGGTTTTAAAAAGAATCATATTCAAATTTATTTGCATTTACATTTGAATTTGATATTTCTTATGTAATTACGTTAATCATATTGTAGTCATTTTTAGAATGTCGAAATGACATGATTATGCTAAATTAATATTAGAAAATAAAAAGTCTAATCCAATCCTTTTTAAGCCTACTCAGCCCTCAAGTCCGACCTCCCTAAACTCGAAGAGCCTAAAAGGCCGAGCTTAAGAAGGGTCAGGCCGAATTTTAAAAATTCAGGCCTTTCAGATCTGGTACTTCTTAGGCCTAATTCGGTCCGGTCCTTGTGTAGACCATAGTAGATCCAACCTCTCCAAACTCGGACCGGCTCGACCCTTTCAAATTTTCAACACTTACCATGCACTTTTTGATTCTAATCAACTCAAGAACAAAAAAAAATTTAGGAAAAAGAAGTGCGTTACAGTTATACAATCATTGGACTCACACTTAATCAAAGATACTGGAGAGGATTGTGTGACTGGTACAAGTTCTGCAGATCATAACAAACTCCAGTATACAGCTGCCAACGCATCACAAGTGGATCAGCTCAGCTCCAATTACTAGAAGGATTTAGTTAGGACCACTAGAAGGCATCTTTTATATTTGTCTTTCTATATATATGCGTAACTTCCCTTCTGTAAAACAATTAGATCAATACGATGAAATACAAAGAGTAAAACCTTTCTTCTATTCTATTCTCTTTACTGTTACATCGTTTCATGGTATCAGAGCATCCTTAGATCCATGGCGACCTCCTCTACTCCCTCACCTGATTCTACCGCCTCTTCTCTTCCTTCTTCAAATCCCACCACCGGTTCAATTGTTCTTCTAAATCTACCTATCTCTACCAAACTCAATCGAACCAATTTTCTAGCATGGCAATCTCAAATTGTTCATCTTCTTCATGGATATGACTTGTATAAGTTTGTTGATTCACCAAAACCACCAGATCCAATTCTGACTGTTGGCGAGCTTGTTCAAGTTAATCCAGCATACCTCTCATGGCGCAAACAGAACCAACTTCTTATTGGTTGGCTTCGATCCTCTCTCACCGAGTCTTTTCTTGCTCAGGTGGTTTCCTGCTCAACCTCTTCTGAGCTATGGAGCATGCTCCACAGCACTTTCTATGGCTCTTCTATGGCACGCTTGATAGAACTTCAACAACAGCTCCAAGGCATCACCAAAGGTGGACTCAGTTGTGCTGACTATATTCAGAAGGTTCGTTCTATAGCCGATGAGCTTGCTTTCATAGGTTCACCTGTTTCTGACTCAGATCTGATTAACTATACTCTAGGAGGCCTTGGGTCTGATTTTAATTCACTGGTACTTGCTACCTTTGCTCGATCTGAGCCAATCTCGCTACCCGCTCTCCATGCGCTTTTGCTAACTACTGAGAATAGATTGACCAATCAGAACTCTTCTCCTTCTTCTTCCTCCTCTCTCCCAGCTACACCTCACCCTAATTCGTCTGCCTTTTACTCGAATCCGAGACCTCGCCATCCCAATTCCAACCCGAGACCTGCTATTCCTCCAAACAATCAGTACCAGTACCAGTATCGCTTCCCTAATCCTCGCCCCCAATTTCACCCATAACCCAATAATTTTGCTCCTCGGCCCCAATACTTTGCACCCAGGCCACCACGTCCCCCTTATCAATATGCTCCCCGTCCCCTCTCTTACCCAGGCCTCCAGCTACGCCCTTCTCTCAGCAGCACTTTCCTGCTGCTCCAGCCCAAGCCCACAATTCTCCTGTTGTTTTAGATGATTCTAGCCCATGTCAAATTTGTGGTCGCAGAAGCCATCAGGCGCGCATTTGTTACTTCAGGTTTGATGAAAGGTACTGTGATCCACCACCACCTCAGTATCGACCTCAAGCATACGTGGCACAGCCAGCTGGTCCTCTCGCCTCATGAATGGTATTTACTCCGGCGCCACGCATCATGTCACCCCCGACATCAATAACCTCTCCTCCTTCATGCCCTTTAATGGAATGGATTCTCTTCACATTGGAAATGGTATAGGCATGTCTATAGCACACATTGGTACAACTATTCTCAATATTTCTACTTTTTCTCTCTTACTTTGTGATGTTTTTCATGTGCCTTCCTTTACTAAAAATCTCTTGAGTCTCTCTAAACTTCTCCATGATAATTCATTACTCATTGAATTTTCTTCTACTTTTTGTGTTATTAAGGATCGACAAACCAAGACAATAATCATCCAAGCACTTCTTATTAATGGTCTCTACCTCATTACCATACCTCCCAAATCCCTTCCTCAAGCTTATCTTGGTGAAAGAGCTCCCGCCGACTTGTGGCATGCACGCTTTGGCCATCTCTCTTCAACCACCACTTTGCATCTTCTACATAAATTTAGTCTCCCTTGTTCTTTACATAAAATGAAACTAAGTAGTGAATGTTGTATGGCTAAATCTCATAAATTGCCGTTTAATTCTAGTTTTTCTTGTTCTCATTCCCCTCTTGAAATTATACACTCCGATCTTTGGAGACCTTCTCCCGTACTTTAAAAAGATGGTTTTAGATACTATGTTATTTTTGTGGATGATTTTACACACTTTACATGGATATATTTTCTACGCACCTAGGATAAATTACCTCATGTGTTTTCCTTGTTTAAATCTCAAGTAGAAAATCTCTTGGGTCATACCATCAAAATTCTCCGTACCGATAGAGGAACGGAATACAAACCACTCTCTCGTCTCTACCCTCAAATCACCTATCAATTAACATGCCCTTACACACCTCAACAAAATGGATTGGCCGAGCGCATGCATCGTCACATTATAGAGTTTTCTCTTGCCACCATGACACATGCTTCTATTCTATTATCTTTTGGGGATGAAATCTTTGCTAGTGTTGTTTATCTTATTAATAGACTTCCCACCACCTCAAATAACTCCATTCCTTATCAAAAAGTACTCAACAAAAATCCCGACTACTCTTTTCTAAAGGTGCTTGGTTGTCTTTGCTTTCCACATATTCGTCCATACATTGATCACAAGCTACAAAATCGGTCTCTACCATGTGTATTTGTTGGATATGCTCATGCTCAAAAGGGGTTACAAGTGTTTTGGGATATATTTAAACGTAGGTGGTATGCGTTACGTATCAAAAACAAATCATATTATAAGGTCCACATCGGCTCTGAAATTGATTGGATTTCGAAAGATGTTGTTTGGTTTTCTAATGACATTAGAAAAGTGTTCAATTAAATATAATAACACATCTTCCACGACATACTTTTGATAAAGCATCAAAATGGTTTTGTTCTTCTAATGAGACAAGAAGAACGACTATGCAGTATGCACAAACCTAAATGCCACGAAACTTCAAATAAAAATTAAAAATATAATTTGTATAATAATGAGAAGAGTGGAAACGGCATTTCAACATTCATCTCTCAAGTTCGCCTCTTAACTATTTTCCCTGTAAATACTAAATGGTAATTTTTTACTAGGAACTGGAACGCTTATGTGCCTCAGCCGTATGTATCCATTGGCCCGCGCCTGCGCCAGTGCTATAATTACGATGTTCCTATAAATACCGTTAAATATTTTTAAAATTATGAATAGTAATTGTATAGACTTTGCGTAAAATGTTGTTTTCTTGGGCCAAAACCCGCAAAACCGATACACTACAGTTAAGTGCGCCAGTGAAACAAGCAACAAACTTACCTTTCGGGTTTTTTTTATCTCTACTACTTATAAATGCACCTAACAAAAAGAGTAAATATTTCATATAAAAGGAGTAAACATGTCATATAAAAGGGTGTAAATAATTTTTATATCAATTATGGATTATTGATTTATGTAATTTGATTTGATCAGTGGCCTAGATCTTAATTTTAAATTAAAAGGTCAAGATTTTTTATTAGAAAATATTAAGTTACTACCAAATTAGCTATTTATTTAAAAGGAATGACTAATAAATTATTGATTTTACCATATCTTTATTGTCTATAATATGTAAAGTTCTATATGAAACAAAAATAATATCAATATTGTTGTAAAATTAAAGAGAAAGGAGGAAGAAACAAAGAGACAAAAAGTAAAAGGGAGAGACAAATTTCTCTTCAGTATTTCTATTCTCAATTGTTTTGTACAATATCCAAGTTACATCTCTCTATTTATAAGCTAAAGATGAATCTCCTAATAAATGCTAAAGATCTTCTATAATTAATGTAATTAATGGGAATAATAAAGATGGACAACCATATATGATTCATATCATTTATAACACTTCCCCTTGGTTGTTCATCTTTCATTATACACTATTAATATGATACTTCAGGATCAATATTAATATGATACTTCTGGATCATTTATACTGCCTCATTAAAAACCTTACCAAGAAAAACCCATTGGGATAAAAACTTGGATAAGAAAAAAAGAGTACAGTGTGTATAAACGCTTCCCCTCATTTTAATATTACTGGATATCCTTCAGTCGATGTAGACTTATCTTCTTCCTGAGTTGTTCAAAAAATCCTCGTTGGCAAATACTTCATAAATAGATCAGCCAAGTTGTTGCATGATTTGATGATGTAGTAGTTAGAGTTTGTTTTGTCGATCGCTATGAAATTGTAGCTCCACTATAAGTAAATATGTATCCTGATTGAGATCGTGCTTTATGTGGGTCTGACAAATATCCTGCATCTGCATATCCAACTAAATTAGATTTTATATCCTTTTCATAGTATAGCCCCATATCTCGAGTTCTTGAAAGATAGCGACTTTAATTTATCTTGTATGACATCTTTTCATTTATACCAATCATTTCTTTGCCTACATTCTTCTATGATTTTTGGCACATTATCATCTTCTCTTATAACATCATTAGCTACAGGCCTACAGCAAATACAAAAATTTCATCAACTCGAGTTTCATCCTTATTCAACGTTGTACCTTTTTTCACATAATTTATAGAAATCTCATTATCATTTGGTATTTCAGTTTCTTCTGAAACTTTATCAACTTCTTCTGGGGTTCGAGTTTCTTTTGGGATGTTATTAATCTCTTCTGGGATTTTATCAACTTCTTCAAGAGTTTTTCAAAGTATTTTCTTTTGACATTGTACCAACTGCTTTATTATGCTCTTCCCTTTTACGTGGATTTATATCCTTATGACCAATTGGTCTTCCACGTTTTCTACGCTCATGAGATTCATTTGATATTTTTGGAATATCTATTCGAGCAGGTACATTTATAGCTAGAATATATGGTTTAGTGACTCTATTTATATCTGTGAATGCATCAGGCAATTCATTTGCAATTCTGTGTAAGTTTATAATCTTTTGAACTTCAAGTTCACATTGACCATTTATGGGATCAAGATAAGATAATAATGAATTCCAAGTCACTTATTTATCCAGTTTTTATTTTTCTTCCCCTAAATTTGGGAATATTGATTCATCAAAATGACAATCAGCAAATCTTACTGTAAAAACATCTCATGTTAATGGTTCTAGATATTTAACAATAGAAGGAGAATTGAAACCAATATAAATTCTCAACTTTCTTTGAGGTCCCATTTTTGTGCGTTGTGGATGAGAAATTGGAACATATATTGCACAACCAAATACCTTTAAATGAGACAAATTTGGTTCTCTTCCGGAGACCAATTGTAATGGGGAATACTTATGATCAGCAGTTGGCCTTAATCTAATTAGTGCAGCAGCATGTAATATGGCATGCCCCATACAGAAGATGGTAAACTAGATTTCATAAGTAATGGTCTAGCTATCAATTGTAACCTTTTAATAAACGATTCTGCTAGACCGTTTTGTGTATGAACATGTGCCACTGAATGTTCTACAGTAATCCCAATAGACATGCAATAATCATTAAAAGCTTGGGATGTAAATTCTCATGCATTATCAAGTCGGATTCTTTTAATTTGATAATCCGGAAAGTTAGCTCTCAATTGGATAATTTGTGCTAATAATCTAGCAAATGCAACATTTCTTGTTGCTAACAAACACACATGTGACCAACGTGTTGATGCGTCAACTAAGACCATAAAATATCTAAATGGTCCACATGGTGGTGTAATAGGTCCACATATATCTCCTTGAATTCGTTCTAAAAATGATGGAGCTTCAGGTCCAACTTTATTTGGAGATGGCCTAGTAATTAGTTTTCCAAGAGAGCATGCTTGACATGTTAATTCTTTAGATAATAGGATCTTCAGGTCCTTTAGGGGATGCCCATTTGCACTTTCAATTATTCTCCTCATCATTATATTTCCTGGATGACCTAATCTGTCATGCCATAGTGTAAATAATTTTGGATCAACTAACTTCTGGTTAGTCACCATATTTGATTCTATTGTACATATATATGTACCATATAGTCCATTAGATAATGCTTGCATTTTCTCCATAACATTTTTCTGGCCATTTTTAATAGATATGATATGAAGATATTCACAATTTCTCCCATTCATAGTTTCAATATGATAACCATTTTTTCGAATATCTTTAAAACTTAGTAGATTTCTTCTGGATCTACTCGAATATAATGCATCATCTATTGTTAAGTTTGTTCCTTCAGGTAACAAAATACAAGCTCTTCCGAAGCCTTCAATAATATTACTTGAGCCAGATATAGTTTGGATATTAGTCTCACCGAGATGCAATTGCAAAAAGTATTTCTTACTTTTCAATATGGTATTTGTAGTACCGCTGACAACCACACATGGATCTTCTTTACTTAACATTGTATCGGTCATTTCCTTGAATAAAATAAAAACTCAAACATATTAACTTTATTTTATTTCCGTACTAAATCAAAGAATCTTTATTCATTCTGCCGTACAGAATTTTTTTTTTTTATTTGGATACACAAAAATAAATAATTGTCGTACAGAATTTAAAGGAAGAAAATTTTAAAAAAGGAAAAAATAACATGTCTTATTCCCGTACATGAACAACTCCTTTTTTTTTTTTTTTCGCTATATCATATGTTACGAATATCTTCAAGACATTTTTTTTTCATTGCAAAAATATAATGCGACCATGTCAACATGATCTATATTAAATCATATTCGCTTCAGGGAATAGATTTTCACATGAATCATACTTGTTGCTTAATTTATTACAAACCTGTTATTTTACTTTAAAGGATATGATACTAACTTGGAGTATCTTTTGCTATTAAAAGAGCAAATTTAAGACATAAAATATGGAGAATCGTACTCACAATCATATTTAAAATTATAACAATTTTTTCATTTTTGATGGTCACATTTTTCTTTGAGAAACACTTCAAGAGTACTAACATGCTTTCATCATAACTTCATGTCATTAATCAAATAACTTCAGGTTACGATAAATAAATGGAGATAACTAAATAACCAAATAAATAAATAAACCTGCAATATAATAAATGGAAAATAAAATAAAATATAATTCATATGATTATAACTTCAGGTTATAATATTTAATAACTTCTAGTTATTAAAATTTTTGACTACTCAATTAGAATTTTAATTGAAAATTAACTTTAGGTTGTTTTTCATTCAATAACTTAGAAATAAAACTTCAGGTTTTTTAAACAAATAAATCAAGTACTAAGAACTTTAGGTTCTAAACAAATTATTTCAACAATCAAGAACTTCGGGTTCTAAATAACTTAAAATCGAGATATGAACTTCAGGTTCTTCATGCAATAAGAACTTCGGGTTCTTGATGAACTTTCGAATTAGAATAATATCATTTGAAGAATTATTTTTATCATCGTTTACTTCAGGAAATGATTCTAAACAAAATATAGCAACAAATAAAAAACAGATTTAAATGTCTCAAAAATAAAGCGAAATTAATTATGTCAGATCTGAAACCATTTACGAAAGAAAGAAAAAAAAAATGGAAATACAACGACTGATTGTATATAAAGTTGTAAAGCGAGAATTTTTTTTTTTCTTATTCTTAATGAATCAATTAAACTACTCATGGTCAGAAAATTGCGACACGAGAAAAAAAATTTCAATCAAACCTTTTTGCTTACTGTCACGGATAATCTTTTGCAAAATTTCTTTGTAATTCCTCCTGAGCAATTCGTGCTGATAACGTGTTGTAAAATTAAAGAGAAAGGAGGAAGAAACAAAGAGACAAAAAGTAAAAGGGAGAGACAAATTTCTCTTCAGTATTTCTATTCTCAATTGTTTTGTACAATATCCAAGTTACATCTCTCTATTTATAAGCTAAAGATGAATCTCCTAATAAATGCTAAAGATCTTCTATAATTAATGTAATTAATGGGAATAATAAAGATGGACAATCATATATGATTCATATCATTTATAACAAATATTTTATTTTCTTATTTGCCCACATTTTGAGGGCATCTTTTGCTAGTAATAATTAATAAGATAATTAATCAACTTTTCCGGCATAAGTAAAAGGAAAAAGTAAAAAACAGAGCGGGAAAAACTTTTGATTCTACGATCTGGTTGGAGTGTTGGACCAAGCATCGTCAATTTATGGAAAGAGATTCGTACCTCGAGCAATAAACTACAAGTAAAAGGACATGGGGCAGCATGATAATGGACTATAATGGTACTTGCGGCGCCAACATTGACTTTGGTTTGTGAAAAGTGGGTCAATTTTTGAAGCATCCTAATTTTAGCACGTGGACACTTTATAAATTAGCAAAATTTTCTTTAACTTTAACAGTTTAACTCTTTCATCCATATTTCGGCTACTTCCAGAACAAAATTAAAAAAAAAATAAACGAATTTGGAATCATAAAAGGAGAAGATCAAAAGAAAACATAGTACTTTGTGCAACACTGGCACACTGCAACTCTATTCGCCACAACTTTGTGGACTGTTAATTTTGATGTGATTGTAAGTAATAACCTAAGTATGAGTTAATCTACATTATTCCGGTGTTTTTAGTATCTACTGGCACCCTTACTGGCTGGCTACTGACTGAAATCCGGTATTTTCTGATTTTTTTTTTTTTTTTTTTTGTATTTTGTCTATTTTTTTTAGAAGCGATTTTTAATTTTTACACATATAAAGTTACTTTTTCAAATTCCATAATCATACAATCTGAATCTTAATGAGAAAAATATATTTTCAAATAAAGACATACTTCCATTAACAGAAAAATAGATTCAATTTTGTGGGATTTTATAATCCATTGCAATCAGCTAAACACTAACTTAAGTTAGAGAAAGTATAGTTTTTACTTTTTAGGTAGCAAAGTAAAAAAATTTCAACCTTCAAAAATTCAACACAAAAAAAAAAGAAAATAAAAGAGCAGTCAACGGTCAAACACTTGAAACTTGGCACTAGTTCTTACTTTATTCTGCCCACTTAGAGCGATTTTTTTATTTTTTTGGGTGCAAAGCAAAGGAATAGTAAAATTGTGCCGTTTCAGTTTCCTGTTGGCAAAATTAGGTTCACATCAAATTGAACGGACGATATAAAGATGTTTACTTTTTTTTTTTTTCAATAGCATTTTCATGAATCGGGGAGGGGGGGGGGGGGGGGGGGGGCAATATTTGTAAATTTAGAGAAAAAAAAACATTAATATGTATTTTTTTAATTAAGATATGTTCATAAATTTGTACCATCTGAGTGTTATTTTTTACATTTTAAAAATTTAAACGCTGACTATTGTAAAATTCTAAATTAGGTAACGAATAATAAAATATGCACCATATGTCATAAAATGTTGTACAAACATACGTGCATTTTCAACTTGATACGATATGCGTTTTTTTAAAACAATTTATATTGAATCTCGAAAGCATAATAAGTACATGTTGGTCATAATAGCAGATTTGGATTCTGACTCGATACCGTGCAAAAACAGAACCGACGTAGAACTGGATTTTTGTTGAAATATTCAAAGCCGCCTTGATAAATAAATAATTGAAAGTCTTTAAGTTATTTTTTTTTCATTTCCTTAATATTTTTTTGTACGTTTCCATTATGTTGGAAAAGTTCAGATGATTTATAATTATCAAAAGTTTAAGGGTAAATAACTAAATACTACATAAAAAGTGGGTAGAGAAAAAGGCGCTATCGAGTATTGTTGAGGAACCTGGCGTGAAGGAGTACAAGTCAACGCATCAGAACATTGGGTGGGACGCAGTTGTCAGTGAGAGACCTGAGCGCATTTCTGGGCATTTAATTTATTATTATTAAGTTAAGGTAATGATTGAGTTTGTGTAATTAGTCCCTAGATTATTTATTAATCTCGTTCAAATCCTCGACCCGATCCGACTCGACTGACCTTTTTTCCTCTCCTCTCCTGTCTCTCTTCTTTCTTCTTCCACTTCTTCCTCAACCTTTCTAATCTTCAACGCTCTCTCTCTCTCTCTCTCTCTCGGAGTTGAATTCCGATCGACCCCGAAAGGCAAGAGGCAAGGGAAGGAAAGGGGAGAGGAGATGGCAGAGAGCGGAGGCGGGGGGGCGTCGGGTAAGGTGCTTCGGCCGTCGCGGAGCCTGGACGGCAGCGAGGCAGCGTCTTCGGCGTACATAAGAGCGGATAAGATCGATCTGAAGAGCCTGGACCTCCAGCTGGAGAAACAGTACACCAAGTCCTACAAAGCAGCAGCAGCAGGAGCAGGAGCTGCGTCCACTACATCTTCCTCTTCTTCTAAAGAAAGAGCTCGGGAGGAGTGGGAGATCGATCCTTCCAAGCTCGACATCCGCTACGTCATCGCCCACGGCACCTACGGCACCGTCTACCGCGGCACCTACGACTCCCGCGACGTCGCCGGTCTGTACCTAAACTGTTTCCCTTCCTATTTCTATTTCTAATTCTATTTCTAATTTTAATTCCAATTTAATTTATAATTCTGATTGTGGCCTTCCATTTGCAAACCATCTGTCTACATATCCATATCTGTATATTAACTAATTCTGGCATTCTATTCCCACTTCACTCTCCTCTCCAATTTTTATTTTCCTCTCTCCTTTCCCATTTTTTAATTGTCTGTCTGTTTGCTTGCTATTTCCCAGTAATTCAGATATCCATAATCACGTGTTCGTCTAGTTCAAGAGTTGTATTAATTATTCGTTAATTACTTAATTAATTAAAGGACCAAAGTAATGCCTTCCTAATTGTGTCTCGCTACTGCAATTCTTAAATTGTTCATCCGAACTTTCCCCATTCAGAATGCGTGACAAAAAGAATGTTACTGCATGCTATGCAAGAGAGTTTAACCGATTTTTCACTGACTCTTAAACATAGGAAGCACTAACTAAAGGCATTTAATTATGATTCAAATGCAACTTATTATTGACATCTACCTGATTTCATTTACCTGTTCCATTATTCCAATTCATTTATGTTTGACATGTGCGACATGTATCACCCATATTAGCAAAAGCTCATGTAGCCTATAAAAAACTTGTTATCTAAAGTTCATATGTAAAAAATCTAGCTTCCAAACTAGATATGTAGAATACTTAAAACTCGTCACTTAATTATTGTATTAGGAATTGCTTCTGTCCCTTTCAGTATGCTACTAGTTAGTCAGATGCTTATGTTGCACAATAATGTATAAAGTAACTCTGGGGAATTTGGTAGGGGCGCAATGCAAACCTTTATAGGTTGATTTAGGTGGGGTTTTCTTTGGCACCCACATGGTTTGTGACCATATGTCTACACAGAATCCGTGGGCCATACCTAAACCAGTCTTTTTATGCGTGTCTTGTGCATGATTATATTTGGCACTGAGGATATACAGAGAAGAAATTATTTCAATCAAAATGCCATTATTTGTAAAAAACAAAAAACAAAAAAAGATTGCTTAACATATGATCTGATACATGGCACAGTTAAAATATTAGACTGGGGAGAGGACGGTTATGCAACAGAGGCTGAAACTGCACAACTTCGTACATCTTTCAAGCATGAGGTAGCTGTGTGGCACAAGCTCGACCATCCAAATGTCACTAAGGTATGCTCTCTCTGTGCTTTCTGAATGCATCTTTTCTGTATATCCAAATGTGTGAAATTTTGTGCATATCACTTCTTCCTCAATTTTTTTGATGACATCAAAGCAATCCCTCTTTCTTCTCCTTTATTTAGGAGAAAGGAAGGAGTGAAAATGGGATTTGTTTTTAATCAGGACTGGGAGTCTTATGGAATTTGACTATGGAAGTTTCACAGGGTTGTATGCATCTTATAGTTTGGTACCTTATGGCTTCACTGGGGCATCATAAACCTGCCCCATATATATTGCTGTCTTTTTCTTATTATTCAAGTTGTCAGAGGTGCTAGGCAAGGATCAATACACAATCACTCTTGTACAAATTTTAATGTGACTGTTTTATATCTGGGTGTAGTTTGTTGGTGCATCAATGGGGACAACTGATCTGAGATTACCGGAAAACAGCTCGACTGGCACAGGCCGTAGCACGAACCTCCCAGCAAGAGCTTGTTGTGTAGTGGTTGAGTATCTACAAGGTGGTACACTGAAACAGTATCTTATCAAAAACAGCCGTCGAAAACTTGCCTACAAAGTTGTTGTGCAGCTTGCCTTGGATCTCTCAAGAGGGTAAGTGCATTTTGTTTTTTATTTGAATCTCAATCACTCCTTGGGTGTTAGTTAATATGAGGTATCTTTGATACTTTGGTGCTATTTGGAAAAGCTTAAAGTCTCAAAGTGTTTCCCCAAACAGTCCTATCTTCTGATGCTGGTTTCCTTAGGTTCAATACAGGATGCATTCTTGCTAAAATTACTCAGATCCATGCACAAAACCATGATACGGTTTACTGGCTTATCTGAAGCCCGCATTTTTCAGATTCTTATTTATTTATTTATTTGGATTGTTCTCTTTTAGGTTAAGTTATTTGCACTCTAGGAAGATAGTGCATAGGGATGTAAAGAGCGAGAACATGTTACTAGACAACCAAAGAAATCTCAAGATTGCTGATTTTGGTGTTGCACGTGTTGAGGCTCAGAACCCAAAAGACATGACTGGTGCCACTGGTACACTTGGCTATATGGCCCCTGAGGTATCCCTCTCTGTTTTTCTGTCGTTTTGTTTTTCTTATTCTTTTTTCCTTTTTCCCTTTGGCCCACAGATGTGAATGGAGGTATTATGCTCGCAAAATCCCCTTTTTGGATCAGAATTCAAATTTGTCCCTATTAATAATAGAGTAACCCTGAATTATGAAGTGTGTATTCTGCAATTTATCATTGTGGGCATAGGTGTGAACTGCACAAGTGCTTCTGCAATTTTGCCCTCATTATAAATTAATTTGAACCAACTTCTACCTTGCTTTATAACTTTTAAAACAAATCAATATCAGTGTTGTTTTACCATGCTGGTATGTATTGGTTGATTCTAGCCTAAGCACATTTGCAGAGTGCACATGTGATACTTGGTTCTAGTAGCTCACTTGTATCATTATTTTGAATCGTACATAACAGGTTTTGGAGGGAAAGCCTTACAATAGAAAGTGTGATGTCTACAGCTTTGGCATATGCCTGTGGGAAATCTATTGTTGTGATATGCCTTACCCAGATCTTAGTTTTGCTGATGTGTCATCAAAAGTTGTGCATCAGGTCTCTCTCTCTCTCTCTCTCTCTCTCTCTCTCTCTCTCTACCTACCTAAAGCTGCAAGTTTCTGGCATGGTAATCATCTGGTCATCTTTGAATTTCAAGGATTGCTTCATCTTTCTTTGCAAGAGTTGTTTCCTCTTTTGTTTGAGTTTCTGACAAAAAAAGAATTATCTTGTGCCAACTAATAAGATCAAAGTTTTGGACTAATAGTGAAACTGGAATCTGAGATTGAATCCTTAAGTATATTTTGTACAGTAATTGTCTATTAGCAGTGATGTACCATAATCCTTGGCAATATAGGTGATATATATATATATATATTTCTTTTGTTGATGAATATCTGTTGTCGTTGGATAGAATCTGAGGCCAGATATCCCACGGTGTTGTCCCACTCCTATGGCGAACATCATGAAGAGGTGCTGGGATGCCAATCCCGAGAAGAGACCTGACATGGAAGAAGTGGTGAGACTTTTGGAATCTTTGGATACCAGTAAGGGAGGCGGCATGATACCAGAAGATCAGAACACTGGTTGTTTCTGCTTTTTTCGAGCACGCGGCCCGTGAAATGATTGTTAATAATTTTAAACAAAAGCATGTGATTTTGTTGGAGTTTTGGTGTTTTGGTGGGGGATGGAGACAGAGAGAGACTGAGATCGATCGGTGGGTGTATTGGGGGTGGTAAATTTGATTGATACGAGGGGTCAGTGTTTATTGTGTTTCATTTTGCCCCCTTTTGGGATTTATGTTTTGGGTTTCTATTTTGGGGTGGCGTTGGATGTATTGTTATTGGTTTAATATATAATATTATATAAGCGAACGCATCTAGTCGGAAGATGTGCAGCGGTAAGAATGGTTTGTAAAGCATTGTTTGTGGTGAATAATGGCTAAATTTGAATATAAATTGTGATAGATGCATCTTTGTTTTTATTTCTTTCCTTCTATGTAGCAAGCATTTTGGGGTTGGTACTGCGTATTTTGAAGCAGCAGGCTGAACTTGGAAGAATTTGGCTCTCTGTTAAAAATTTGTTGTGTATGTGGATGACTTGGTGTAGTCTTTTGGATATTTTTTATGTTTGTAATAATAATTAGATAATAATTGTGGACCACTACATAGATGATAGGGGTACGGTGCTGATTTCATTTTTTTATTTTTGGGTATGAGCAGATGTAATCTGTTGGATTTTGTATGGTTGACTTTTCTTAGTAAAAAAGAGTGGTGGAAATATCCACTTATTTTCAAAAAAGAAAAAAGGATATCCATGTAGAAGTTTCCCAGATCTGAGGACTTCCTCATTATGCGGCAAGAATATTCTCAAGGATACAAGGACTGTGCGCCTAATTAAGGCCCAAAAATTGTTTAAAGGAGATATTGGGCATCAGTTGTGATTGGATTAGACCTGATCAATGTAATTACATGTATTTTTTGAATTTGGGCTGTCAATTGGATATGTATGGAAATAATGGAACGTTATACACACCTCCAATTTCGTTACTATAAGGCCCTGATCACAATGATTTTTACACGGGATTTCATTTCATTTCATTTTATTTGAATTGATTTCGTAAGATTTTATAGGATTCGTTAGACCTAATTACATAGGAATCCTAACCAAATGACACCAAATCCGCTCATAGTGATCAAGAATTTTCTAATGAAATGAAATGAATTGAAATCCTACGTAAAAAAAAAAGGGATTGTGATCAGGGCCTAAAGCCGTAAAATGTAAAAGAATGCGCAGATTTACAAAGATTTTGTAAACTAATTTTATGTTTCTTGTTTTATATATCATGCCCAAAATGCTATAGGTTCACACATACGACAATGTTATTCCATGCATACTCGTAAATGAACCAATGCTACTTGGAAGTTATGTGATGTATATTTACGAATACCATCTAATTTGGAAGAAAATACTGGTTTATTTGCCAGAGGATTTGATAAAATAATGAATCAAATTAATGCATGAAAGTTAACCTAGAAACAACTCAGATAAGCCATGTTCTTAAATTTTTGGAGGAAACGATGTTCTCTCGCCGCTATATGGGAAATCTACGCGGACCGAGTTGTTGCAAGTCATAAATCTTTTTTCATTTTTCTAATAGTAGTTTACTAAAGGCAAAATGGAATGTGAGAATGTTGTAAAATTATAGATATATGATTATACATGTATCGCAAAATGTATCAATAGTCGTAATATTGTTGCAAAGTATAAAGCACGTTGAATCACTACGCTAATTACAAAACTTGCACAGAAAAATAAGGTGATAAACTCGTACGCAATGCACAGTCAGATTCTTATCTTACTTCATCAACATATAAAACTCAAACCTTTAAAACAACGATAAGGTCCAGTTAAGTGCAAGATAAGCTTCTGCCACCCACTTTCAAACCGATCCCTTTTCATTTACGTTTCCTTTCAAGTATAAAAATTCATATCATATTACGAAAGTAATCATATATAATAAGCATTTTTTCCCTTTTTTTGGGGGGGAGGGTTTGGTTAGGAGATTAGGCAGGGATTTGTTCCTTGTCGCTCCAAAATGCGAATGGATAGTTACACATGCTACGATGTTTTTAGTTATTAACTCCACGTCAACATCATCAGAATTTGATGCCGTATATCATGATTCGGTACTCAAAATGTTTTTTTTTTTGGATATTTCACATGGTAAATAATAAATTATTATGCAATTTTCGCTTCTGGAGAGACATAGGAATCCCAATTTTTTTTACTCCTGATTAACGGATTCAGTGAGGAGAGTTAATGTAAAACCTCCTAAAGAAAACTAATATGGATTTAATTCAAGGTAGTAAGGCCAGCCAGTGCTTTTCTTTTCTTTACCTACTAACGAAATGGAATTCGAAGGGGGCAAACAAAGTACATTTTTACGCACGATTAAATTTTAATTTTTATATATGGGACCATTAATGTTTTATGGTAACTGAAATCATACATTTACAAACTTTTCGATGACAGAGTATTAATATATATAGTAGGATTAAATGCAACAAAAAGTGAATATTAACTTGCATATATATAGATACCATATATATAGAGAGAGAAAAAAAACTATGATTCATACTAATGTACCGAAATTTCGATACATACTGATCTAAATTCTTCGATCTACTTCAAAATGTCCAAACTGTCTAATATAATCTCTTCATTGAAATCTCCTTACCAGCCAAATTTTATATTTTTTCAAAATTTTTAAGTATTTCTTTCGGATTTTTTAAAACTGTTTTTTTAATGGTTCAAAAAAAATAGATTAGTGATTTTCCAAAATTTTAAAAAATATACAATTTGGTCGGCAAGGAGATTATAATAGGGAGATCATATTAGACGGTTTGGATCGGTCATATTGAAGTAGATCGAAAAGTTTGAATAAATATGCACCGAAGCTCCGGTATATCAGTATGGATGGTTTGGATCGATCATATTGAAGCATATCAAAGAGTTCGAATCAATATGCACCGAAACTTTGGTTAATAAGTCTATGTGATGTTTGGTTGCATGAAATTAGAAAGTTAGAACTTAACTCGAAATCAGTATTAACTTTGCTCAACCAAATATGGGCATTGAGTTCAGCATAGTACTATCTTTCAACTCTTATATATGTTTGAACTTTGAACTGTATCTCATCTAACTATAACAAATTGAATTAAATTTTTTTCCCTAAAATCCTCGACCCAGGTCTATTTTCCTAGTTTTCTGATGTGTAGCGCAACACAAAAAAAGAAAGAAATAAGAAAACTGAAGTTATCAAGTTGCAACTTGCAACGATGCATGCGTCTCACCATGCCACGAATCCATCCACATACATTAATATATACAATACATACATCGTCCCAGAATCCATGGATCCATCTCCATCCATCCATCCGAGTTCCCAGGAAGCACAGTGAGTCAGAGACAGAGTCACCTTTTCCCTGTTTGCATCTTATCTATCTATCTATCAATCTACGTTTCTTCTTTTCTATCACCTAACCTATGGCTATATAATATATCCATCCTACCAAGTACCAACCCAATTCCATCTCTGAAACAAAATTAAGCACTCGCCACTCTTCTCTTCTCTTCAGATAATATATTTATATTTATATTATAGTACTAGGTTGGCGAGGCTGGTTGGATTGCAATTTGCAATTCAATTTGATCCGATTTAATTCAATTTGAATTTGGGATGGGGCGAACAAGAGCAATTCCCTCGGGGGAGGAGGGCACAACAGCTGTTGCTGATGGTGATGAATTGCCGATGATGATGCGCGATTTCCTGGCAAAAGCGGGAGGCTGCGCCGTTCTCGACGGCGGACTGGCGACCGAGCTGGAGGCCCACGGCGCCGACTTGAACGACCCTCTCTGGAGCGCCAAGTGCCTCCTCACCTCTCCCCATCTCATCCGCCAGGTAGGTGTGCCTCTCTTGCTCTTATTAATTTATTAGGGTTTAATTGATTGATTTATGACATTTGGTTGTTGTTTAAGGTGCATCTGGACTACCTCCACTCCGGTGCCAATATCATCATCACTGCTTCTTATCAGGCTACCATCCAAGGCTTTCAGTCCAAGGGCTTCTCTACTGAAGAATCCGAAAATCTCTTGCGAAAGAGCGTCCACATCGCCCTCGAGGCTCGCGATGTTTTCCACCAGACTCATCATCATCACCCCGTCTTGGTTGCCGCCTCCATCGGTAGTTATGGAGCTTATCTCGCTGATGGCTCTGAGTACAGGTTCCTGCCTGTTTAGTTTCCTTAAATTTTAGTTCCCTTATGCTCATAATCGTTATCGATTTTGTTTGTTTTTTAATCTATCAGTTTACTAATTTGTTGGATTGTTTGTTTGTAGTGGGGATTATGGTGAATCAGTTACATTGGAGACTCTTAAAGATTTTCACAGGAGAAGGGTTCAAGTTCTTGCTGAAGCAGGACCAGATATTCTTGCTTTTGAAACCACTCCAAATAAACTAGAAGCTCAGGTCACACTTGCTTCTGTTTCAGTTTGATAAATTGTGTATATTAGTAATCCTGATTGAAAGTTCTACTGTCATTTATTTTATTTATTACAACTTCTCATATTTAAGTTGACTCTGCACCTGAACCATGGGAACTTTCAATTCATTGTAGTACAGTGTTTAAAACACTGTACTAAGTAGCTCACTTCTCTAAATCGTTGGGCCAAAAGAAGATTTAGTTTAAACTGTCATATCTGATCATATGCTGGAAATTTTGTGGGGTATTTTTTACTAAACCCATAATTCAATTTTTTTTTTTTTTTTTTTTGGTGAAATGGCTGCCTTTTCAGTCTTCTGTGATTTAAAATTTTCAAAGCATGATTCATCAGCTCCCTATTTATGAGGATGGTAGTGCAAACCTCCCTTTTTTATTTTCTGACCTTTGTCTCTTTCTCTCAGCTCTTTAAACGAAAGAAAATTTCGAATAAGTTCCTCCAAATTCCAATGTATAGTTGGTCCTTTTTCTGGCCAACCAGATCATTGTCCTTACGACAGTAACATGCCATGCACTACAGTTGGATACTTGGATTAGATTTACAAACCACTATGTACCTCACTGTATACCCTCCCAACTTCATTGCTCTCATTCTTTCCTTTGCCATAAGTGCCTCATGTCATCGCAATGTGTGATCAATTTCTAGTTTAAATACAAACTGAGATGTATTGTTCATATTCTTAAAATTGTTGCAATATAACAATTTCAATGAAGTCTATACTCTATACTCCTTGCGAGCCATAGTTTTTTTAGAATTAATCACAATTGTATGTTTAGACTTCAGAGCAATAAGAATAAAATTCTGCACTTGATGAAAAATCAAGGAGCCTTTTTTTTAATGAGTGTAACATTTTTGTTATATTCTGGTGAGGGAGGCATCTTGATCATACTATTCTGGTTTTCACAGGCATATGCTGAGATTCTTGAGGAGGGTGATGTGAAAATCCCGGCTTGGTTTTCTTTTAACTCAAAAGACGGGGTTAATGTCGTAAGTGGAGATTCATTACTCGACTGTGCTGCTATTGCTGATGCTTGCTCGAAAGTTGTGGCTGTGGGGATAAACTGCACTCCACCCCGGTTTATCCATGGATTGATTCTCTCTCTCAAAAAGGTATCCCAAATTCCAATAGATTTAAATTTTTCAGATAACATGGCCCCAGATGTATGAGATGCAAAAAAAATCTAGTTCACAGAATTGAAATAGTTTTGTGAATATTTCTCTCTTTCGGGCCTGATGTAGGATAATTCAGAATTTGCACGTCTATTTTATTAATCGGTTCAGTATTATGAGATCTTTGTCTAAATTAAACATAAAGATTTGTGCACAGGGTAAGTTTCTTGTTTTTATCTAACAGGTGACTGAGAAACCAATTTTGATATATCCGAACAGTGGCGAGCGGTACGACCCTGACAAGAAAGAATGGGTGGTACGTCTATTATTCTTTTCGCAATTCAAAATACATGAATAAGAAAGAAGCACCTGTAGAATTCAATCTCTTTCTGTTGCATTTTGCTAATTTTTGTATTTGGAAATTCCTGGCACATGTAGGCGTCAACTGGCGTGACAGATGATGATTTTGTGTCATATGTGACAGTGTGGCGACAGGCTGGTGCTGCATTGATTGGAGGCTGTTGTAGAACTACTCCTAACACCATCAGAGCCATTACCAGATCCCTCAACAAACGGAGCTTCGTATAAATATGCCGCGAGTATCACCAGTTGTCGTCCTAAAATAAATAGGGAGAGCACTCACTAGGTGGTTTAGCAATTAGCAAGCATAACTCTTGTGTGACTTTTTTTTTTTTTCCTTTTGTATTTTCGTTGCAGTTTCTTTATGTAATTTGCTTGCTGTTTTAGCGCAAAAGACTGGTTATGATTTATGTTCTAGTCTCCTTAACAATGTCTCAATAACTAATCTTTATCTGGTTCTGGTTTCATAGCTGATGTTGTTCCTGTTTATTTTGGTCCCGTTTCGGACCGTGGGGTTTAATCTATGTTTTGGTTCCTCAACATCTCGGCTCTCGGGATAAATTATTTTTAGGACAAGAAATGCGTTGACAGGTCATTTTGGGCTTTCTCGTGTTAGGTCATACGTTTTTAGGCCCATTAATTTGAATTAATGAAAACAGTAAAACACTGTTCACAATTAAAATTTCACAGAGTGAAGTCATGAATGCTGGTTGGGGAGCGAGATGTCAGATATGTGGACTTGCCATGCCCGAATAAGATTAATTAAAGAAAGAAAAGGCCAATACATGAATCGTACATCCTTGACAAAACTCCTGTAGGCTGTAGCATGTTACCTTCATTTTATTACTGTACTATTTCAAGTTACTGTTTCCAAGTAATTTAAAAAAGATATATAATATGTGGGGGAAAAATTATAAATTACGAGCACCTATATAGTTGCATGTTCACTCAACCACTTGAGCCACCAAAAAAGAATTTGGTTGCCAACGCAAACTGTTACTTTTTGAAATTCGTAAGGAAAGAGAACACTAACAAAGTTGTGCTTCTACCTAAATGATTAATACCCCCACTTTTGGGCGTAACTAGTAAAGATCCAAACTAAACAGCACTAAGAATATTGCGCAAGAAAAAACAATATAATTTCTTTTCCAGGAATATTCAAACACTACTGCTCCCACTTAATTAATTATCAGCTTAATACAACATAAAGAGCAGCTTGATTGTTGGCGTTTTGCAAATCATACTTCATAAAAGTCGTACTAAAAATAATAAACTCCGTTTTGTAGATCAATTATTAGCTGAATGATTGGACCAAAATCCTCTTTTTAGCATCTTGCTTTCGAAGTCATCAATATTATAAATAAAGATGTGTGGGTGTCATGATCCTTTAGTTAATTGTCATCCGACACTCCAAGCATTACGGAATAGTTGTGAGATAACATTCAAATACCAATTAAGGTGAAGCAGGGTCAGGAACAACAAATCTCTCACTAGCAGGTTTTTTCGGAAAACTCTATCTATTTTGGTGTGGATGGCAGGCAGGCCTATATCTCTTGGTTTCAATAGGGCTCCTTACGAGCCTTCCGATGGATGGGAAGAAAAAAGAAGGCGTTAAGAAACCCTCCTAACCCTAGACACTTTTTTTCTGATTTCTATAATGTGATACTTTGTAATTATTTGTGTGTCGGATATTATTGCTCATAAAACTGACCCGGTTCACCAACGAATAGTAATTTGACAAGACAATATTTTTTTTTCTGATTTTGTGACCCCTTCATATTTTTATTTTCATCATGTCTCCATATCTCTTTTGTGTTGCTTAGAGTTCCTCTCCACCTTAATTTTTTTTCATCATCATTCTTAATTTTGGTTTACAAAATATAAATTAAATTCACTCAATTGAAAATAGAAAAAAAAAACATCATATCTTTTACGATATATATATATTTTTATTTAAGTCATTTATAAACATATTTCATTTCATAAATAATAGTAACATAATATAAATCATATTATTTCATATAACTATAACTATATTTACAAACACACACACACACACACACACATATATATATATATATATATATACATATATTTTAAATTGATCAAACTCTATAAATTCAATCAAATCAAAGTATGTACAATAACTAAATTATATTTCTAAAGATAAATATATATTTATATATCCAAAAATAAACATAATTAAACTATAGAAACATAATAAAAATATTCTTATTATAGATATCTATATCGAGCTTCACCATAAATATACACAAACTAAGGCAGAAAAGAAAGGCCTCAAACCATTTTTTTACAATAAATTAATTCGACGAATTTGATACTAAAGGAATTAGTTTAATAATTTTGACTCGGGACTTAGAAACATTGATGCAGTATTTATTATTAATCACATGGTTTAAAATTTATAATTATCCATACATGTAGTCTTTGTGCCTTTGATAGAATAGGAAATGACATTTAAATTACATAAAATATTCAGACAAATAATATCTATGACCAATAATATGTCTATAGTTATTTTTGTAATTATTTTGGTTTGATTTATATCAAGGAATTCTATGCCAAATAAAAAATAGTTTAAAGCACAACTGAAATAATTTTTGTAAAAAATGCCCAATTTCAGGAAGTAAAGCACATCATGCAAAGTATAAAAGTATGGAAAAGCTATTTTTGACAAAAGTATATTCGACTACAAGGGGGGCAATTATAGTGTACATTTTATAATGCCCATAACATTCTCCTCAGAACTCTGTTGAAACATAATAGCAGCAAAGAATCAACAGATGTGCCAAGGAATCTACCTAGAGTTGATTGATGACATGCATAAATATTAATATTTAGATAGATGTCATACGAATGCAAGAAGAATTGAAAGTGCTTGCTACTAGTTAACAGCATTGCATATCAAATCAAAGGGGAAAAAAAAAAAAACGACATGAGTGATGAGTGGGGAGTGGGGGTGTATATATACAAGGATAATTATTGCCTGGTACTGGTATATTCTTTTCTTTTCTTTTTTTTTCTCTCTCACTTTGTGTTGTCATATATCACTAATTAATTTTAAAGTGCTTAAAAATCTTCTCCATTCACCACCATGGCACCATCCCTTTGTGTCCTTCGTCACTTCCATCACCATCCCACTATATTATTACTATTACAATTACTATTACTATGCATCCTCTCTCCGTCTTTTAGAATTCTGTAGTATCTTTTCTACGCAAAACGCAACACATATTTTGCCTCTCATATGCCCTATCAAAAAACTGTAATTACATTCTACAATAAGATGGAGCTCCTGAGGAGAAACAATAATCTAAAAGGAACCTGTAACAGTTCAATACTATTTGGTTTATTTTATGTAGTCCATGATTGTTAGATCGGATTAAAAGACTCGACATATATGATATATATCACCCGAATCCTCTGTGGCAGATTCAGACCCGAAATATTGATCTATTCCTTTGTTTGCAACACGCTGCTCAAAAAAGGGAAAAAAAAATTATAAAGCGGTCCCAGGCAGAGGATTTGGACCCAAGAACACCACCAGTCAAAAGTTGGTGATTCGTGTTAACTCGTGCTAATGCCGAACTAGACATATGGCTGTCGTTTGAAACACATGGGAATAGGCCTATTCCCCGAATAGCCTATTGCTGGCGTAAATTTTTCATCCAAACGCAATTACTAATTTCAAAAATAGTCAATTCCAGAAATAACACTATTTCCAATAACACTCTTCCCAACAACACTTTTCTCTTTACTTTTCACACTTCCCAACGTTATTCCTAAACTCATCATCCAAACAACATTCTTATTTCCGGAATAGCACTCTTCCCATGCTTCCCGAAATCTCATTTTTTTCTTAAATTTAGTCCCGGAATTGTTATTCCTATCTATTCCCCACTCATCCAAACGACCCCCATGCAGAATAGCTTATCGGGTTCGGGTGGAGGTCATTTGGTATCATCAAAACCCGATCCGAACCAAATTAAAATTCAATGAGCAGTTTTGTACAATTAAGGTCGCCATCACAGAAAACATTGTTATCAGTAGACACGTGGTTTTTTAGCACGAGATCCAATGACTGGGATTGGCGGATAGCTACATCTCTAATGGAGCATATCAAACAACCTTCCGAAAAATAAAAAATAGCATGTCAAACAATTAATGTAAATTAATAAGAATGAAACAATGTTGCTTGCTACAACCATATATTCATTTAAACGTTGTTTTATTTGGTCCTAACTGAATTTGTGGTTTTCTTTTCCTGAACTTATCCTGTTAGCACAAGCTTTGATAAACAAGTTCTATCAACTATGATAAATTAAGGACAAAAGATTTTATAGCAACGTCGACAGGTTAGCCATTATAATTTGTCCCAATCAATCATCACTAAAGCCGATAAAATAACGACGTCTGTGTTAATTATTTGTGTACAATATCTCAGAGGGATGAAAACGGATCGGACGCGATCCATATATGGATATGAATTTTTTTTTTTTAAAACGGATGCGAATATGTAAATATATGTTGGTGCGCGGATACAAATAAATATCCGTATCTGAAATTTTTAAGAAACGGATATCTACTTTTTACAGGGCAAGCCCAACAAATTTCTCTCTTTCTGAAAACTTAAGGCCGATTTTTGTTTATAAATCATGTTGGTCTGATTATGATATCAACCATGAGTGAATGGGGTCGCGCTGCATACAACTTACTTTATTAATAGGTCATGCTTCTTTTCATGTTGTACGTGTTATCAAATGAATTATATACCAAAATTTGTTAGTATTACACATTAATATTTTTTTTAAAAAAAAATATAATCATTCAGTTGCAATATTGCTAGAAATTTATTACATATTATATAGTGCATATAAATGAGAAGGGCTAGTGTGCTATCCGTGGCACGTGTCACCCATTTTCTATATACTGATTTTTCAAGATTCAAAATTCAAACGACCAATCCAAACTGTTCAAGTTGATCATCATATTGAAATACCCTTCAAGACCAAATTTTACATTTTTTCAATTTATTTTGATATTTTAAAAAAATATTATATTTTATGCCGTCCACTTTGACAAATATCATAATAAATAGAAAAAATTTAAAAAATTTAAATTTTGGTCTCCAAAAATATTTTAATATGATGATTACCTTGAATGGTTTGAATTGGTTGTTTGAATTTTGAATCTTGAAAAACGAGTAAATAAAAAATGGGCGGCACACTAGCACGTGCCACAGATAACACATTAGCCATTCTCCATATAAATATTATAGTATAATTTATCTTAATTATAACATGATTAATAAAAATTATACATTATAAATTATAATATGTATAAATGATATAGAATAATCTATATGTTTAACCCAAAAATATTGTGTCAAATTGCATGAAATAAATAGCCTATTTTATGACAAATAAATACAAGAAACCCAAAAATACTTGAAAAATACCAAACAAACTCCAAAATTCTCCAAAAATACCCAAAAATTCCCCAAGAATTATGATAAATTATCATGATTTTAAAATCCCAAAAATATCAACAGAAGCTCCACATTTTGTAAAGAAACCCCAAAACTCCACAAAATTATAAAAAATAAATCCATAAGAAATTTCCCAAAACCCTTTTAACCATTAAATTTCTCATATTTTTCTGAGTTTACTCATAAAATTTTATCCAAAAATACCCAAGGAAAGGCCCTCAAATGATTTATTTTCATTTGGCAGCAAAAAATATATATGGAAATTAAATAAAATACTGGAAAATCCCAGAAAAATCCTGGAAGGATGGCGCGTACAACCATTTGCAGCGGATCCGGGGGGATGCAGTGCCGCTGGAATTTGAAATCCTTTTCTCCCGCCTCAAGGTTGCCTGGACTCGTTTCATACACCGAACGTACTGGATCTCCACTGGCTCATGGTGGAACGAGTGCACCTATTTTTCCCTTCCTCATTAAACCTTACAAGCGGGCCCCCGCATGTCAGACCCTTCTTCAACCCTGGTAAAATGAATTTTTCGCGTTTTACCGCGCGAGGCCGGGTGAAACAAGGTGAAACTTGGCTATTCCGTCGACGTGGCCTCTCCTTCGACCACAGACATCAAAACCAGGCACCCCAGTCCATGGTTTTGCAAAACCAAAACCCTAGAGCAGCTGATTCTGAATCGTTGATGGAAGATGGACGGTAGAGATGAACTCTCGGCCATGGATTGAAGCCCCAGATCCTAGTCTATAAAAACCCAAATTGAAGGCAATGTAGGGTAGAGGAGAAGAGCCGAAATGTTAGGGTAGCTTTTAAATTCTGTAATTGAGTTTAGATAGCTTAATTAGGGAAAAGTTGTGAAAGGCATTCCATCGAGCGATTTAGAAAAGAGAGAAAGAGGTAAAATTAAGGGCTGTATTCTTGTAAATATGAAACTTAGAGTGAAATGAAGACGTTTCAATGGTTAATTTGATGTTTTGGTAGCTGGATTCTTCCTTCCCTCCCTCTCCCTTTCCTCCACAATTTTCTTCTAAAAATTCACCTGGCTACAAGCTTTGCCTGAGGTTTTGCTCAGGCCTAGCTCCTTTTTGCCTCGATTGGGGATTCCTCAATCCTGGCCTTTTTACCTCGGATGGAGTATCTTCATTCCCGGGTAGCATCTCCCTCTCATGGCTTCAGCCATGAATAGGAGACCTCATCAAGCAAAGAAGAGGGGGAGGTGCTGCCCAATTTTTGTCAAAATATTGGCTTAAGTGTTTAGGATGTTATTTTAACAGAAAATGCATAAGTATATCAATTGTCTAAATCTGTCCAGTATAGAAAAAAATGGAAAATGTAGGGTTTTATTTGCATAAAAATATAAAAATGTGCACAAACTGCATGTTGATGACCCAATGGACAACAGGGAACTTTATTTTTTATTTATAGAATTTTGTGTGATTTTATATGATTTTATTAAAGCACAGGGGCATTTTTGATATTCACAAAACTCTGGACTTTTATACAAAAATACTTACACAGAAAGTTTATAAGTTTGTTCTTGGGCATGCTTGCAGTTTCTCAGAACTTTACAATAAGTTTAGAGGTGCTTTCTTATTTATTTTAAATATGGGCAGAATTTGAATAAATAAACAAATATTTTATATGTCTCAAAATCGCCTTCTAACTAGTTTAATTACAATCCTTATTTACATTGAAACATCTGCAAGTAACTTTCCTGTATTTAAACAAGTTATACCGAAAAATTACTAAAGACAGTAGCAATTTAACCTAAAAACAAAATCTGAAAATGGAGAAAAGTGAAAAAGGACTTGTTCTTGCTTGCTGCATAGGTTTAAACACTTAAAACAAGTCTAAATGGACCCAAATAGAGCATTGAATCGAGCTCTGTTGCTGTGGGACGACTTACATGCAACTCAGAGTTTGAGTAAAAATGCAAAGATCGACACTTTCTACCCTTATGTCCCTCATACCAAACGGCAATGCTTCAAACCCAAATAAGTGCTCAAACCAACTTAATTTGATCCCTTGAAGCTACCCAAGTACTCTCTGGCATCAAAGAAGCTTCCTGTGGGCCCCACAACGAGAACTCAGATCAGCATAAAGTGGAATCGAAGTGTCTCAGTTGAGTTCGTCATATTCCAAGCTTCCCCATGCAAAATTAACCCTCCATTGGCCTTTATCACACACTGATAAGTCCATAGAACCTAAATCTGGCAAAGGATGATGGCCAGAGAGCTCAACACACCATCAATGGCGACTCAAACTTTCTCCGTTGAAATACGGCTGTATACACTGCTATGGTGAAAACAGAGCCCACAATCCTCTTCGTTTCATTCCCACGATCCAAACACACCTATTCTCGACTGTCGCGCCGGTCGGAATCGTCGCAATTTAGCCGGAGAATGTACGGGGGTCTTTCTGCAAAAATACCACCTCTGTCGGAGAAGAAACAGTTTGATCTCGCTATTTTCGCGGATCTCCTGTGGCGAAACTCGTGTGGCAGATGTAGTCACTCGCTACACGAAATCCATAGAGTGGTCAGCGCCAATCTGGCCCAGTCAACGCTACGTGGCCCAATAAGAAAATTCTAAATTATCTGAAATTTCAAAAATTAATTAAAAATAGTATACAACTTAGAAAAATTCAAATAAAATATCCATAAAATTTTAAAAATCTGTAGAAACTAGATTTACTGATATTTTTATATGAAATTATGCCAATTTGTATCTCTTTTGTATTTTCAAAGTATTTTCTCCTTAAAAATGAGTTTTATAAATTGTTAAAACTTTGAAAATTCACCAAAATTAGTAGGAATCTCAGAAAAATCCAGATAAACTATCCAAAAATTTCTAAAAATCTAAATAAACCAGATCTAATATTATTTTCATATGCTATTTTGCTAAAATAAATATTTTCTTATTTTTGAAGTATTCTTATTATGAAATACCAATTTTATAAATCCTAGGCAAATGATCAAACACCTTAATAAATTTTCTAAGTAATTTAATCGATTTTCTACTCAAGTATTATCAAAATTAAAAATAATTTGGCAACATTTAGGAATTTCATTTTTAATAAGATTTCTAAATATAATAATTATATTAATTCATAAGTTATCATTATTAAATAAATAATAAATAAATCATAAATTATATATAAATAATAAATAAATCATAAATTATAAATAAATAATAAATAAATCATAAATTATAAATAAATAATAAATGAATCATAAATTATAAATAGGTAATAAATAAATCATAAAATAAATAATAAATACGTGATAAACAAATAAGTCAATAAATGAAGAAGTAAATAGTAGATAAATAATAAATAAGTAAATAAACAGATTAATAAATAACATAAAATACAATCAAATAAATCACATTAAATGAAACTAAATCAAATTAATTCAAATTAAATCCAAATCAAGTTTAATTCAAATGAAAACAAATGAATCAATCTTAATCAAATCAAGAGAAATCAAAATAAATTAAACCAAACCAAAATAAATAAAATAAAATCAAAATAATCCAAATTAAGTTAAATCAAATCAAAAGCAAAACAAATCAAACCAAATCAAGTCAAATGAAATCGAAAAATCCTTTTGTTCTCACAAGCCCCCAAATGACCGAGAATCTCAAATCCTTTTGTTCTCACAAGCCCCCAAATGGCCGAGAATTATCAAATCAAATCCTTTTGTTCTCACAAGCCCCCAAATGGCCGAGAATCCCAAATCCTTTTGTTCTCACAAGCCCCCAAATGGCCGAGAATTATCAAATCAAATCCTTTTGTTTTCACAAGCCCCCAAATGGCCGAGAATCCCAAATCCTTTTGTTCTCATAAGCCCCCAAATGGCCGAGAATTATCAAATCAAATCATTTTGTTCTCACAAGCCCCCAAATGGCCTAGAATTATCAAATCAAATCCCTTTGTTCTCACAAGCCCCTAAATGACCGAGAATCAATTCTCACAAGCCCTCAAATGGCCGAGAATTATCAAATCAAATCCGTTTGTTTTCACAAGCCCCCTAAATGGCCGAGAACCGATTCTTATAAGCCCCCAAATGACCAAGAATCGTAAAATCAAATCACCCTGATAATAAAAATTTCAAATGGACGGTTTAGTTGTAATTTTAATTTTAGTTTTAGTTATCCCTAATCTCAGATATTCTTGATCTTAGATAGCTTTATTTTTAGATGCATTTTAGACACCTTCAATTGGGCCCCGTCATTTAAGTCTGGTGTCATCAATTGAATCCGGTCTAAGCCCAAAAGGAATAAATTACTCAATTGGGCCCCGTCAAACTAAGTTTGGTGCCATCAATTGAGCCTTATCTAAACCAAAAATCATTTAAATAACGACTTTTCTAGCCTATTATATTTAATTCCTCGAATCTCTTAATCAGAGGTTCTCGTGGGAAACCACGGGGTAATTAACAATAGGGGCTTGCGCCAATTGGAAAGAAAGGACCCACAAATTAATAAACCCTCATGAGAATGGATTCTAGTCGATGTCCTCTGGTCGTTAAGAGGCATCAGCACCTGAACCCAGGCTCGTGAGGGGTGAATCTAAGACTTATTCCCATTCTTGAGGAAACTCAATCGTTCTTCGAGAAATGACGAAAAAGTCACCACACTATACAAATTTATAATGATGATTAGATTGATTAGAATAATAATAATTTATATAGATTATATAGATTATTTGAACATATCCGTATCAGATAAAATATATGGATACGGATATGGTACGTTTTCATCCATCTAATTAGAAGCTAACAACTACTAAGTTTATTGAGATAATATAACTAAGTTTCAACTATAAACGCCGTCAATTGTCAAGTTACATAATACTTTTTGCAAAAATATTTATGCTTTATTCATAGATATTTTTTTGGGCATAGACTCCCGGTTTTTTGCTTAAGTAGCATTAATGTAGTAGACTCATTTTCTAATTTTTGCCTCAAAGAAGCTTATATATTGCAATCAATGGTTAGAACGCTTTAGCAAGCGGTCTTATCTGATGTAGAAATCAAATTGACGAATTGAATAAGAATGCCACTTCTAAATTGTAAACGGCATTGGAGGTGTTACCTTTTTTTTTTTTTTTTGCATGTGTACCCTTTCAAACTCCGATATTTACGATTTTTATGGAGTAATTTGTTTACGAACTATTCTAGAAAGTTTATGTTATCCAATATTTTCTTATTGAATGTGTTTGGTCGTCCAAGACTAACAGTCTGTTTGGTTTTAGGAAAAAAGATGGAAAGGAAGGAAAATTATAAAAGGGAAGAGAATGGAATATGAAGGAAAGGAAAAAAATTCACCTTTGTTTGTTTGGATTATTATTGAAAGGAAAGAAAACCAATTTTTCTTCTTACCTTTTTCTCTTGTTTGGATCGTCAATTTAAAATGAAGTTAAATATTGCTAATTAAAAAAATGGACCAATATAACCTTACGCTCCTTCATATGTCAATATTTTTTAGTCCCTCCATTTTTCTTTTCGGCCATTGAAGCCCGTGAGCAAAATTTCATAAAATCAAAATAGTGAAGGTAAAATAGAACAAATTAAATATAATTAACTATTATACCCTTGCTTTGTCGGCTTGTTTTCATTCAGCTTGTTTAATATTTCAATACTTGCAATTTTGTTTTGTATACTTGGTAGAGAGTATATTGTGTCCCATATCCAAGAGAAGCATATAAAGTTATAAACACGTCTTTCGAACATATTTCAAGCCAATCAATTAAACAAAATAAAATAGAACCAAACCTCGTTCTTGGTTTTTTAATGATTTCGAATTTAAGGGGATGACACAAGAATTCCTTGTTCTTTTGTAAATCATACAACATAATAGTATACTGGTTGAAGATTTATTGTTGGTCCCACAGCTCTCAGGTACTCACGGTTAGAAATCAATATTTTTGGTTTGCTGGTATATAATTAAAAAAACAACCAACGGAATTAAAGAAAAAAAAAAAGAGTGTAGACATAACCTCGAAGCAAAACAATGGATAATACAGTGAAGACGATAGCAAAAAGCCAAAAGCCTGAATAGTGCATGCACTAACAAAGCAATCAGAGAAGGAAGATTGCTCGCTAGACAAGGTTATTGTTGTCCTTGATCAAAATTGAGTGTCGCTGAGATTTTCCTTCCGTCGTTTACACTCCAAATCGGAGGGAAATTTTTTTGTATAGAAAGTAAATTATGAAGGGGAATTAATTTCCTTCCGCTGAAAATTTTTCTTCCGAAATTGACAATCCAAACAGAGTAAAATTAGCGATTTTCCTTTCCCTCTCTATTTTTCCTTCCGTTACCTCAAATCCAAACAGACTGTAAGAAAAAAAAGGGACGAAAAGAGGGAAGAAGAAGCCTCATCTTTTATATCATCTATTTGTAGAAAGAGAAGATTTGATAAATTGACTTATTTGGAAATTTATTCTTTGTTTGGACGTGCACTCTTTCCACTTCTCTCTTCTTTATATTTCCTTATTCTTCAACAACCAAACAGTCATTAATTGCAGTTTTGAAGATTAATTGAGCAGTGTCTTTTACTTTTGGCAATGTAACCTTTTTTTCCAGCAAAAAGAAGAAGAGAGAAGAAAAGAAAGCAATTGCTAACTAATCAATTGAATAGATTTGGGAGAACACAGAATATGGTAAACAAAAATATTGACCCATTTTGAATGTACGACCTTGTATATATTGGATAGACCAAGGTCTAGGAAGGTATTTCTCAAAAAAAAAAAAAAATATAAATAAAATAAAAGGTCTAGGAAGGTTGTTATATTGAATGAAAGTTTCAAAGTAGAGTCCGGATCTACTATGGCGAATACTTACTTACACCTATTCCATGCCAATTTCACTGGCACTCGGATCCCACAACCTTTTCTTTACTTTTTTACTGTGTTACCCTGGTTCGGCCAGGAATGAGGCGAAGGGGTGCGAATCGGTGCCCGGTTCTCCACCGATTCGCACCGAAAGTGCCACGTGGCGCATCCAATCGAACCCACGTCGCACCCAATTATTTGAATATATTTTAATATATTTGACTAAGCCAGTTCTGTGTCCAGTACGTTGCGGTTTGGTCTAAAATCAATATTTTCATGTCAAATGTGTATAAAACAAGTAGAAAATCATAGCTGAACGAATGATACTACTCCAAAATCATTATTTTAATGTCAAATGTGTTCGACATTGTTGAGAATGCGGAAATTTGTGCTCAAATTTTCACTAATGTGACCGCTCCAATTGCAACATAATTTTAAAAAAAATAAAATATATATATATATATATATCGTCGCACCCGAACCGCACCGGGTGCGGTTCTCGAAACCCGAACCCATGCAACATAGCTTTTTTAAGGGATATTTTATGTTTTTTTTTCTCTAAATGCTTTTATATTATGATCTTATGAGGCTTCAAGAAACCTCTGGCTTCAATTAAATAAATAATATTAAATCATGGCAGGAAAAACAAGGTAATTAAAGAGAGATATAAATTCGAGAAAAAAAAAACCGCGGAGGACATAACAAAGGCATCAAAACTGAAACCAAAATGGAGCAAAATCAAAATGAAAAGAAAAGGGTTAGGGAATCCAGGATCAACTAACAGAAAAGCCTCAAAAGTCGAAAAGCAAAAGAAATTGTTTCAAGTACGGACTGAGATCTCCTTTTGACTCATTTATTTGCTTCCCTTTCTCCAGTATTATCCTAATTGAAGTTATTTCTTAGATTTCGCTTTCTAAAAAAAAAAATCCGATTAGAAAAAAATGAAATTTTGAAAATAAAATAATTTCCAATAAAAACCTTGCACGAAACATTTTTTCTGTTACCGGTAATTTTTTTCCCCAAAAAAAGATTTAACCTACTATAGAAAATAACTAAGGCACAAAAAATCTTTGCGGAGGAACACACAAAATATATATAAAAAAATTGTGCTACATTTTCTTTTAATTTGGCAATCTTGAGAGTTTTGTTACATTTTTAGGACATCAAATATGTCTTTTTTTTTTAGATAAGAACTTGGTAGAGGCTACCAAGTGGGTAGAACATCAAATATGTCTCCTTTAAATAATAGGTGAAGAGAGAAGCAAAATATGACAAATGAAAATGGTATCTGCTGGCCGTTGAATAGAAAGAAATTAAGATTGCATATTAAAAAAAAAAAGGCATTGCGAGTAAGAAAAAAGGCATCGCGAATAAGAAATATGTTGCCTGCTAATAATTGATATAATCCCTGATATACTTAATACTTATCAGTTGATATGCATTTGCGTCTGCAGAATTTGTCAAATAAAATTTGAATTTCTTTTGTTATGACATCCTCATTTAAACTTGTGTACTTCAATTTGATGTAGAACCAATTGCAAGTTATGTTTTATTTTATTCTTTCTTCTTTGTCCTGCATGTTAGCCTAAAATGGTGTCTTTGTTTGAATTGGTTTGTCTTTTGCACTATGTATTTAATTTGGCGTCACATGTAAGATGGCTTAGTGTTAGAACAAAGACAAGTTTCATGGCTAAAAGTTAGATAATTGATTTCATAAGCTCAAAAATTAGCACTTTAATTATCTCGTTTAGATTGAGGTGCATGTGCCGGTTGCAAACTACATCCTCGGCAGTCAAAAAAAGACTGCCGAGGGCAGTCGTTTGTTTTTTTTTATATTTAAAAATTTTAAAATTCAAATATCGAATCCAAACCGTTGATCTTGTTCAATTTAACGGGCGATGCGTTTTCATATAAGTTTTATAAAATTTGGAGTTGATTTGATATTTGATTAAGTGCTCAACAAATGAACGTATTAGAATTAATTAAACCAGGTTCGTTCATTTGTTGAGCACTTAATCAAATATCAAATCAACTCCAAATTTTATAAAACTTATATGAAAACGCATCGCCCGTTAAATTGAACAAAATCAACGATTTGAATTCGATATTTGCATTTTAAAATTTTTAAATATCAAAAAACAAAACAAACGACTGCCCTCGGCAGTCCTTTTTTGACTGCCGAGAATGCGAGTCCGTGCCGGTTGGGCATCTATTATCAAGACCACTACATCCTACAAGTATTAATTAGCGACACCAACAACCGACATACTAATGGTTGATTATATATGGTTATTTTATATAAGGAACATTTTCTGGTTTGCCCAGAAATCTCAAAATACCACTTACAGGACTCAAAAATCAAACTCGGGGAATATTATATTATACTGCATGCATTAATTGTAAGTTACATAAAATTTTAACTGCCGATAATTAATGAAGTGCTTAACAGAGTATGATATTTAATGTGACATATGATGATGTATTATTTTGGTTGCTCACGTCACTTCGATCTCATTTATTATTAATTATCATCTAGTGGAGATCAAACACACGGAGATTAGACCCGTAAACATTGCTCCTCCTTGAATATTGGAGATGTGATATGATAAAGACTTTATTGAATCCAAGCTTTAATAAATATGGGGTCTCCATTCATGATCATGTCACTGGACCATTGTGATAATAATGGCGCATCTCGTGAAAAAAGAAAAGAAAAAAAGTGTAATGCTATGCATTTCATGCTTGTATTCCTCTTCCTTTCTCTCTTCTCTTCTTCATTTAGCTAAAAACCTTCTAAGTTTAGTATACACGTACGTGTTAGAAAAACTTTCGGACAAATTAATCAACAATATAATCGCATAAAATAATGTCAGATAAACTGAAGGCATGCACTGGGTAATTAATAATTTATAGTGGCCAATGAAAAGACTTAAAAATTAAGAATTTATTGTGGCCAATATAGAGATCTCAAATATTTTAGTTAGAGAATAAAGATGTGAATTAAGTGCTATCTAATCATCTCTGTCATTTTCAATTGAGTTTGACAAGAGCATATATTAAGGGTTAGGCTGTTCCCCTTTTTGCGCCTTTTCCTCTTCCATGAACATTAATTTTGTTTGGGTAGCAAAGACGAACAGAGAACAGCATAAAAAAGAATCATTTTGTTTTTTATTTTCATTTTTTAGGAACTTGCCGAATTGAAAAGCACAACAGATCACCTGGGCAGGTTTTATGCGAGCTGAACACCGTGTAGTCATCTGTATAACTAGAAAATTAAAGCATTGGCCCTCAAATATTTCTTTTCTTATTAACTAGTAAGGTTTAGTAAAAAAAAATAGATCAAGCTTAAATTCTTATGATAAACGCAACAACTATACAAAACATAAAATTCATAAATATGCTCTCTTTCTCATAAATACTTTAACTGACATATCTTATGATTGTATTATGTACTCTATGATGAATAAAGAAATTTTGTGAATCTACTACGAAGGAGAAATATTGGATTATACCATTTTATCATGTGGCAATATTACTAAGTTCAGATATATAATTATATAAATATTTTTTTGAAGATAAATTAGGAATCAAGCCTATCAATTTATTTTTAAATTAATTGGGAGTCAAGCCTCCCAGCCGGGTTTCGAACATACGACCTTTCATTCAAGATGCATTGTTTTTTGTCACTAGACCAAGAACTAGTTCTCATAATTTTTATATTTAGAAAATATTACTTATTTAGTTCTATATTACCTTCCATCCATGGTACTTAAAAAGAGAATATGCCATTGTATTTGCGCAAAGATACGCTCAAAGCCCATGATGTTCACACGAAAAGGTCACTCAACTCAGAGCCGTAGAAGATAAAAATTGGATGCCAAGTGGAACAGGGAGTGCTTACTCAAGGATCCTATCTTTATCTTTTCAAATAGATTCTTGCATATTTTAATCCATGCACTAATTAAAGCAGCTAGCGCATCCAATCCAATTAAAAAGAAAAGAGCGCAAGTAAGAAGTGGAAGCTTCACTTCTTTGTTACTAGTGTAGTGACAATCAAGGGACTATTTATAGAGGTTGATGTTTACATCACCTAGGGCTAGGGGTCGCCCTTCTGGTTTTCTCCTTGTATATAATATGACAATATATACACAATATTAGACATCTGAATTAGGGGTCCGCCGTATGCATTTAAACAATGAGCCTAGACTAGATTGTTCTTTTATATGATCTCTTTGATGCTTTTGGGATATTCAATGCGCAAATCCATTTTCTGCACTGGCAATAATTAGTGCAGTGAGCTGTACAAGAACAAAAAATATGTATAGACAGAACAATGCCATATAGGAAAGGGACTTTAATGGTTTGGTGTCCATGGCACTTTATCCACTGCGTCTTAATTAATCAATTTGTTTAATTTGTCCTTTGAAGAAAAAGAAACCAAAGGAAAACTGTTGCGATGATGAAAATAAAATTTCTTATTTTCTGAGCTTAGCGTTTTATAGAAGTACAAGACTGCTTATATACATATTGTCCTAACGTATACTTCAACGTATACTTGTAACGGTCAATTTCTAAAAAGAAAAAGTTGAGTAACCTATTTTCGGTAAAAATAAGGGCTCCTTTTTTCTAACATGGCCTATGATGAGAATATATTCTGAGGCTAATTCTATTTCTAATTTTCTTTCTCAACACTCCCCCTCAAGCTAGGATTGTATAGATCAAATAATCCTAGCTTGCAATTGATTTATGTGAATTTTCCAATAGTCAATCCCTTTGTAAAAATATCTGCTAATTGATCTCCTTCTCACAAATGGAGTTTCAATTTCCTTTGATTGAACTCTCTCCCTTATGAAATGACAATCTACTTCAATGTGCTTGGTACGTTCATGAAACACCGGATTTGCTGCAATGTGCCTAGCCGCTTGGTTGTCACAAAACATCTTCATTGGTTCTTTGAAGTTCACATTTAAATCGGCTAGCAATTGTTTGATCCAAATTAGCTCACTTGCGGTGGATGCCATGGCTCGATACTCCGCTTCCGCACTCGATCGTGCCACGACATTTTGCTTCTTGCTTTTCCATGTGACTAAATTTCCGCCTACAAATATGTAAAAACCGGTAGTAGATTTCCTATCAAAGCTCCTGGCCCAATCTGCATCGGAATAGCCACATGGTATGTTAGTTCCATTACGCTTCATCCATATTCCTTTGCCGGGACATCCTTTTAAATATCTTAAAATCCTATGTATGGCCTCTAGATGTGTGGTCCTTGGAGCATGCATAAATTGGCTTACCAAGCTTACCACAAAGAATAGGTCCGGTCTAGATACCGTTAAATAAATTAATTTTTCGACTAACCTTTGGAATTGGTTAATGTCATTCAATGGCTTACCATCATCACTATTAAGTTTGACATTTACATCAATAGGCGTTTTGACCGGCTTACATCCTAACTTATCCGTTTCCTTAAGTAAATCAAGCACATACTTTCTTTGGCATATGAATAGCACTTTTGAAGAGTGAGCTATATCTATTTCAAAAAAATATTTTAATTTACCAAGATCCTTAATGTCAAATTTTTCTTTAAGATCCATCTTTACCTTATTGATTGCAAAATGGTCATATCCCGAAATAATTATGTCATCCACATAAATCAAGATAACAACAATAATGTTATTTGAATATTTTGTAAATAAAGATGTATCGGATTTACTAACCTTAAACTCGCACGATATCAAGAATTGACTAAGCTTACCATACCAAGCTCTTGGTGATTGCTTTAGACCATAGATTGATTTCTTCAATCTAGAAACGATATTAGGTACATTCTCCATTTTGTGACCGGGTGGAAGTTTCATGTAAACTTCTTCCTCAAGCGTTCCTTGGAGAAATGCATTTTCTGAAGGATTTCATAATGCGAATCGGGTAATTTTAAAATTTTTATAAACCGATAACATCTAGGATCGTTCTCATTATTGCTAACTTTCTTTATTTTATTTGCATCACAATCAAATATATTCCTATAAGAAGGATTGTAGAACCATACCTATGGTCTTTAACGAAGCTCTATTCCTCTTCGGTTCACCTTGAATCCGAAACAAGAATGACAGTCGAATCCGTGCTAGCGAATTCCGTCAACACCTAGCTCCGTTACCCGTATCTTAATCGATTGCTCAATCGATAGAATATTTTAACAAGTATTTAGAAGAAAAGAGGAACAAAGCTTCAACACATGAAGACTTACTTGTACACAAATTTTCTGATTTGTTTTACCTTTAAAACACAAGAAGAAACCTTTCAATTTCATATAGCATTTAAAGCCATTAAGCAGAAATTAAAACAACACTTTAATTTTTGACGTTGCAGCACTAAAACCTTGATAACTCTCTGTAGGAAACTCCAAACGTCCTGAAACTTGGACCATTGGATTCTACACTTCAAGGGCTATAATTTTTTATATCATTTGCCCAGAATGGTTATCGTTTGCTATACTAAATTTTTGTTTAAAGTTGGCTCAAATTCTGACACGAATTTAAGGCTTTCTTTCTTCTTCATTTGTTAAAATAATTGGGCTTGGGCTTCAAATAAATTTATACATTTCATAATAATATTCATATATTATTATAATATGTGAAACTTATATTATCCTGATAATATGCACATATTAATAAATTTATTCTTTGCTAGTTAATCACGTCATGTGATATATTTTCTATTTGCACTTTATTTCATGCAACATGAAACCTTGTACATAGAAAATTTATTTCTTGTTTCCCATTCAGTTGGTGTGACCTATATTGAGGATACATTTTATGTTAGCAATGGAATAAATATTTTATTCCATAAACTGTAAGCGGTACTCTAGCATACATTACAGCTACCCAAATAAAATAGATGTTTAGCAAATCCTTTTACGAAACACGATCCTTCTAGTAATGTTATTATCATTACTTGTGTCTATTCCTTGCCATATGATATTATGATTATTATACAAAGTAGGGATGTGTCATCCTCGTATTATAATCTTTTCTTGGTCTCTAACAAGTAGGATTATATAATTATAACTGCACTTCAGTTATATTGGATCCATTATAATCTCACTTTACCAAGGGGCCCTTTATAATATCATTCCTCAATTAATGAGTGGCAATTAGCTATTGATATATATATTTTCCTCCTACACAAGTTACATACAAAGAACTATTACTTTTATTACCACTTGCTTCAAATGGCTTTTAATAATAATTACGTTGCATATTCCTTATGTGAAAAATATATCATATCAATCTTAGAATTAATGACACGATAAAAATATTAATGACACAAACACAATCCATATAATATTTTTATCAATTAGGTCTGTTCAATATATGAAACTTTTCATATACTCGTGTTATTAAATGATAATCCTTTATCAACGTTTACAGAACTACAACATACTTTTAATCAACACGACAGTCTTATATGGAATATTAGTGTTCCTGCTAATATCCAAGACCTGTGAACATTTTAGAGATATATATTCATTTTATTTAGAGTTCTGCGGTTCAAGACCAAGAGCATCTTCTTGAACACTTCTAAATATTAATATAAACTCATGGAACAAAATGTAATAACATCCAATTCATAAATAACATACAAAAGTAATCATCATAAGATAACTTTTAGAACACAATTCCAACATTTTTTACATCCATTTGTTGCAAGTCCCAATTGTTATTTACCACAATAGAGAAAAGCACTCTAACGGTTTTCATTTTCGTAACCGGTGCAAAAGTTTCATGATAATCAATTCCTTGAGTTTGAGTATACCCTTTAGCCACTAGTCTTGCCTTGTACCTTTCAATTGTTCCATCACATTTATATTTGATTTTATACATCCATTTACATCCTACGGGTTTTTTGCCTTTATGTAATTGGCATAATTCCCAAGTTTCATTTTTTTCCAAGGCTTTCAATTCTTCTTTCATGGCCATACACCAATTTGGGTCCTTTTTGGCATCTTCAAAGAAGGTTGGTTCTTCATTTTTTGATAAGTTGGTTAAAAAGGCATAATGGTCACTAGAAATATTGTCATAAGTTAAATAATTTTGAATAGGATATTGTACCGAATATGTCACATAATCTCGAAGTCGAGTTGATGGTTGTGGTTGACGGCTTGAATGCCTTGGTTGAATATCTTCTTCGTTATTTTCTCCATTATCCTCCATATTATTTTCCCTTTCATTAATTTCTTCTTGGGGTTCTTCACCTACATCATTACTTGATCCTTCTTAGATCTCTCTTGAATCAAGATTAGTAACATAAGGAGATACGAAATCACACAAAGAATTAATTTCTAAACTTTCTACATTATTTTCCTTATAAAAAGGTTCATTTTCCAAAAAGAAAACGTTCCTTGAAATATAAAGTTTTTTATTTTTAGGATCAGAACATTTGTATCCCTTTTTTTGAAACGAATATCCTAAAAAAATAGTTTTAATTGAAGTAGAATCAAATTTATATGCAAACAGTTTTTGTAAAAAAAACAAGTACAACCAAAAACTTTCAAATGATCAAGATTAATTTTTCGACCAAGAAGAATTTGTAGAGGACTCTTATAATCTAGGTTGGCACTTGGCAATCTATTATTTAAATAGGTTGCCGTGAGAATTGCCTCGGACCAAAAAGTTTTAGGGACATTATTTTGAAATAAAAGGGCTCGAGTAACCTCAAGAAGATGACGATTTTTTCTTTCCGAAACACCATTTTGTTGAGGAATATAAATGCAAGAGGTTTGGTGTAAAATTCATTTTTCCTTTAAAAAGTTTGAAAAGGTTTTATTTACAAATTCCGTACCATTGTCGGTCCTTAAAGTCTTAATTTTTTTGTTAAATTGGTTTTCAACAAAATTTGAAAAATTTTGGAAATGAGAGAAAACTTTACTTTTATTTTTCATTAAATACAACCAAGTATTTTTCGAGAAATCATCAATAAAAATAACAAAATATTTAAAACCATTATAAGAAGTAATAGGAGCGGGACCCACACATCGGAATGAATAAGTTCAAGAATTTCATTACTTTTAGAATTTGAAGTACAAAAAGGAATCCTAGTTTGTTTTGCAAATTTGCACATCTCACAACTAATACAATCAATTTTTCGTAAATCAAATAAAGACTTCAAAATCCTATCCGATGGATGTCCCATTCTCTTATGCCATAGATCACCTATGTCCTCATTTCTTCTTACATTCAAAATAGGTTTGTTGCTACTCAAAAAATAGAGTCCATTTTCTAAAAAACCTTCACCAATCTTCTCTTTGGTGAGATTGTCCTGAAAAATAACATTATTTGATTTAAAAACTACTTCACAATTCAAATCCTTTGAAAGCTTGCTAATAGAAAGTAAATTAACAGTACTATTTTCTACAAGAAAAACATCTTGAAGAAAACATTTTTCAAAAAGACTAACAATTCCCCAACCCATAATTTTAATTTTTTCGTTGTTGGCCACGGTAAAAAAATGGTCTCCATTAATTGGTTGCAAGTTTTTTATCAAATTGGGATTACCCGTCATATGGTCGGTAGCACCGGAATCAAGTATCCATTTGAAACAATTGTTGGAACCATTTTTGGTACTAAATCCTATAGTTAGACATTTATTTTCAAAAAAAACAATCTAGCTCAGTCTAGTTCACTAAGTTAATTGACTCAGATTTGATTTTGGGCTGCGAAATAAAAAATGAAGAGTTAATAGAACCTTCTTGGCCCAGTTTCTGGCCCAAAAGAGAGACAAGTTGATTAATTTGATTTTCAAGCCGATCCAGTCGAGTCGATGAGGTGGCTTCGGATCGATCGAGAGTGTGAGTCGGTTCCGTCGCTTCATCACTCCCCTTCACCACGAAGCCCTTCTTCTCCTCATTCCTCAGATCTAGGGTTCTTGTCGGCTTCTTCGCCGCCTCCCCCTGTCCGCGATTTCCTCCGTCACCTCTCCACTTTGGTTTGAGATGCGGATGGAGAACCCAACACCTATCCACAGTGTGTCCATTTTTCTTGCAATGGGTACACTTTTCATCCTTATTTCCTCTATTCCTCCCCCTGTCCGAGATAGTGTTTGAGCTGGTGGCAGCGAAGGCTTGACTCTCTGCGGCTTGGCGTTGCTCCTGCGTCTCTTTGTTCATGACTGTCCGTCTCGAGTCTTCCCTTTGCACCATAGCCACCACTGCCGAGAAAGAAGGCAGCTCTGGACTGAGCAAGATCTGCGATCGGACAGCGTCGTAGCTGGAGTCAAGTCCGCCTATATAGAGATACACCTTCTCATGCTCCTGCCGCCTCTCTATCTCCTGAGGGTCTAAGGTAGGAGGGAGGTATTCCTCGAGTTCATCGAACTTGGCAGTGAGTTCAACCAGATACTCAATATGATTCTTGGTGCCTTTTGAGGCATGGTAAATTTCTTGCTTTAACTGATAGATGTGGCTGTAGTTGTTCCTCTGGCCATAGACTCCTTCAATTTTTTGCCACAATTCTCTTGTTGTTTTAGTGTATAAGAACATCTTTGAGAGTCTGGGCTCAATAGAGGCAAGGACCCATGACATGACACAGTGGTCTGCAATCTGCCACTCTTCAATCAGTGGGCTCAGAAGGCTTTGCAGGAACTGGTTTGCTTTTGGTACCAATGACATGACCCAGCCTTCCTCTGCCACTGAGTGTGAAGGTCACTGATTTGGCCCATGACATGTAATTTCTTTCATTGAGCAATTCTGAGGTAAGTTTGCTGGTTTCTAGGCTCATTTTGGCTTTTTGAGAAATTTGATTTTGCTACAGATTTTTGAATTTCGGGTTTTTGAGAAATCTGATGAGAACAGACTTTGATGGATTGTGAAATTTTTGATTTTCTGGTAAAGATCAATGGATTTGGAAAGGGATTTATGAGTGCTGATTGGAAGGGTGAATTTTGAATTTTTTGGCGATTGCTGCCCAAGAGCTTAATGCTCTGATACCATGTTGCGATGATGAAAATAAAATTTCTTATTTTCTGAGCTTAGCGTTTTACAGAAATACAAGGCTGCTTATATACATATTGTCCTAATGTATACTTCAACTTATACTTGTAACGGTCAATTTCTAAAAAAGGAAAAAGTTGAGTAACCTATTATCGGTAAAAATAAGGGCTCCTTTTTTCTAACATGGCCTATAATGAGAATATATTCTGAGGCTAATTTCTATTTCTAATTTTCTTTCTCAACAAAAACAAAAATGGGTGGTTTGGATCGAGAGACAAGAGTAAAGGAATTTGTAAAAGTGGAAAACATGCTGGAAAATCGGGTGTTATATGTCCCAAACATATGCTTGTAACTTCACGCCTACTTGTTTGAATTTATATATTTATATATGATGTCATATTTAAATTTGTTTAAATGAAGTAGAGAAAATTTAAATTTGTTTAAATGAAGTAGAGAAAATTTCATGTCCGTGATGCATACACATATCATATCATAGGACTCGAGCTACTAAATAAATCATTTGAACTGTACATTTTGCTTTCGTACGCTAGTCTTGATATAGAGGCGGATCGATATTGTTTTTAATATCTAAAGACTTTACTAAATAATTTTTCATATCATTGAAACACTCTGACATATAATTAGCTTGTGGTTTGAAGTATTAAGAAAAGCGATAAACTAATTAGTAATATCTGGATAAGTTTATTTAGCATTAAGAGTCCAGAATAAATCACTGGTTACAAGGATCAATCACTGCAAGAGACTTGCAAATAATTAATGTCGAAATAAATGAATTTTTTAGTAAAGAAAAAACAACTTCATTTCAGTTGGAATATTCAATGAATATTAATTGACATTATTTTTAACTTTTGGTTGTCTTGTTCATCTTTAGTTGAAGTCCAATAATTCAGACATCTCTTTGTACGTCCTAGCTAGCTCCACTTACCCATCAAGAAGGCTTATCACATTATTAAAGAAAGTATACAATAAAAAATTAAAGCTAAATGGCAAATATTATGTTGATACACGTACGCTCGCATATTTTGCTGATGCATGTTTATTTCAGTTAAAATATGATATTGAAAATTTTGTATGGAAATTTTTACAAAGTTAAAAGACATTATAGTAACCAACAAAAACTGTTTTGACCTTTTGAACTTATTTTTTTAACTCTCTAAAATGACAATTAATAATATATTGATGCATCTCGAACATCTAGCCAATGTAAACGAGATGAGGATGAAGACCATATATGAATGGTCCGGTCAATGGCTCGGGCAGACCTTTTTAATGTCTTGTCTAATCTATCTAATTATTAATAAATAAAGTAAGCTGTATATACATAATGAATTTTGTTTTTCCCTGTTTTCCCGTTTCAGTTGATTAAATGTTTGCTGATGAGGGGATCCCTTCGCTGCATCCCATCACCCAATACATTCAAAGAAAAGAAAAGAAAAAAAAAAAGCTAGAGGTAATTAAGAACTAATTAAGAAGTCATAAGAGGTCATCCATTTTTCATTTCCCATGCATAAATTGAAAACAAAAAGGATCTATAGATATATTTTTTCCACGACATACAAACATTGTCTTGCCAAGTTGCCAGCAGCAAGTTAATTACCGGATCAACTACAAATCTATGTACACTGTCACTTTTTTCTTCCAATTAATTATTTTCTTTTATTTATATATAAAACTTAGACACCCAAATTCTTAGATCTTTTGTTTTGGCCGAGGGAGTCGATCGGTAGGCAACATTCATTCATCTTTTTTCACGTTCGGTACACACTACTACATAGACACACAAAATATAAAGCCATCGATCACATATTTTGTTACAAACCCATATATTCTATCCTAGTTCCTAGAAATAAGAAATCATATGAAAAAACACATATATTGATCAAATTCTATATTTTTTTATTATTATTACTTTTTTTGCAAATATAAAGTAAAAAACACATATATAGTGGTCACATTGACCTCATAATTCTATAGTACTATAATTATTTATTGTTGAATAATGTAAACATTAATTATATGGCCAAGATTCAAATTTTTATAGTCAAGGGTGCAAAATATTAGGTGGTCAAATTAGTATTTCTATGGGCTTAGGAAATAGAGTTATTAAATGATATTTAGTATTTGGTTGAATGGTTTAATTAAGTTATGAGTTTATATAAGTATGATAGTGTCATTTGAAATGTAAGAGACAAGAAATGAGTATATGAATGAAAAAATTCTGTTTGAGTATTTATCTTATCTCTTCCTCCACCAAATATTATATCAAAAGTTTAGAAGTGATTTCTAACATTGTGGTATCAGAGCCATGGCGGACGGCAAGTCGACTTTTGGCAGAATTGGACAATTCTCATGTCCACGACTTTCGAAGACCAACTACGACAAATGGAGTATACAAATGAAGGCTTTACTCGGTGCGCAAGATGTTTGGGACATAGTCGATGGAGGCTATGATGAGCACGAGAAAATAGATGATTTGGAGGCAGAAAAATTAAAAGTTTTGAAGGAGTCGCGCAAGAAGGACAAAACCGCAATCTACACAATCTATCAAGCGATTGACGAGTCTGGCTTTGAGAAAATAGCCGATGCAGAAAACTCAAAGCAGGCTTGGGATATCCTCAAGAAGGCGTACAAAGGTGCCGAGCGAGTTAAGCAAGTTCGGCTACAAACACTTCGCGGCGAACTCGAATCAATGAAAATGAAGGAGTTAGTAGGTGTATCCGACTACATCACAAGAATACAAACAATTGTCGACCAATTGAAGACGAATGGAGAGCCTCTATCTGATACAAGAGTGGTAGAAAAAATACTTCGGTCTCTAACCGATGAGTTTGAAAATATTGTGTGTGCGATTGAGGAGTCTAAAAACTTGGAGGAGATGACCATCGACGAACTCTCGAGTTCTTTGGAGGCTCATGAGCAAAGAAAGAAAAAGAAGAAGCAAGAATTGCTAGAAAGAAGCGTTGCAAGCGAAGGCAACAATAAAAAGAAGAAAAGTCGAGCTATGGTGAGCGAGGTCGAGGTCGAGGTCGCGGTCGTGGTCGCAGCTATGGAGCTCATGGTCGCGAAAGAGGTCGTGGCCGAGGACAAGGTGAAAATGATGAGAAAGAAGAAATGAGTTACAACAACTCGCGTGGTAGAGGACGCGATCGAGGCGGCAGCTCAAGTAAGTCAAATATTGAATGTTATAATTGTAGAAAATTTGATCATTATGCATAGGAATGTTACAATGAGAAAAAGATGGAGGAAAATGCAAACTTTGCAAGTAAAGAAGAAACCGAGACTAATGGTGCGGTGCTATTGGCAAGCAAGGAGAATAGTCCCGAAAATGAGAAAGTGTGGTACCTTGATACGGGTGCAAACAACCACATGTGTGGGTACAAGCATATGTTTAGCGATATGGAGGAGATAACAAATGGCCATGTTTCATTTGGCGATGCTTCTAAAGTGAGCATTGAAGGTCAAGGTAACATTTTGATTGAATTGAAGAATGAGACTCAAAAGTTTATTTCAAGTGTTTATTATGTGCCGGAAATGAAAACTAATATTTTGAACTTGGGACAATTGATGGAAAGAGGTTATTCCGTTTTCATGAAAGTAAGAATTCTTTATTTGCGGGACCAAAATAATCGGTTATTGGCTCAAGTTGATATGGCTAAAAATAGGATGTATAAATTGAATTTGGAAAATACTCCTGCAAAATGTTTGAAAGTTTGTGTAGAAGATGAAACTTGGCGATGACATTTGAGATTCGGGCATGTGAATTTTGGAGGATTGAAAGAGATGGCGAGCAAGAAGATGATGTTTGGTTTGCCATCAATTAATATACCCGGCAAAATTTGTGAAGGATGCGTACTCGGAAAACAAGCAAGAAGTAGCTTTCTGAGTAAGGCGTAATATCGAGCAAACAAGCCTCTCGAGTTGGTGCATACCGACATTTGTGGACCGATCAAGCCAAGCTCATTTGGTGAGAACCGGTATTTCATAACTTTTATTGATGATTTTTATCAAAAAACTTGGGTGTATTTCTTGAAAGAAAAATCGGAAGCTTTTGCTATTTTTAAGAAGTTTCGTATTTTTGTTGAGAAGCAAAGTGGTTTTTATATTAAGGCTTTAAAATCGAATCGAGGAGGCGAGTTTAACTAGCGAAAATTTAATTCTTATTGTGAAGAAAATGGTATTCGGTGTCTCTTGACGGCGCCATACTCACCATAACAAAATGAAGTTGCGGAGCGCAAGAATCGGACCATTCTCGACATGGTTCGTAGCATGATCAAAACCAAAGGTATGCTAAAGGAATTTTGGGCCGAGGCGGTTGATTGTGCCGTCTATTTGCAAAATCGGTGCAAAATAACAAGTTTGGGGAATATGACACCGCAAGAAGCTTGGAGCGGTTCAAAACCGACGGTGGCTCATTTAAAAGTATTCGGTAGCATTGCATATGCGCATGTGCCGGATCAAAAGAGAGAAAAGTTGGATGACAAAAGTTCAAAGTTGATATTTGTCGGTTATGATGAGATATCAAAGGCATACAAACTTTATGATCCACTTACAAAAAAAATGTGTGTTAGTCGTGATGTGCAGGTAAATGAAGAAAGCATGTGAGATTGGAGTGCTATGAAAGAGGTGACACACAATGAAGCTAATGAAGAGCCGGTGATCATAATTCCTACACCGTTAAGTGCAACCACAACATCGACTAGTGCAACCACTACACCGACAAGATGATTTGGCCCGTCGTACGATGATCCAAGAACACCAAAAACAAGAAGCATGCAAGACTTATATGAGACGACAAGCGAGTTGCATTTGGTGTGTCTTTTGGCGCAAGGCGAAAATATTTCTTTTGAAGAGGCGATAAAAGATGACAAGTGGTGCGTGGCAATGGATGAAGAGATGCGCGCAATTGAGAAAAATGACACATGGGAGCTAACTTCTCTTCCCGAAGGACATAAAGCGATTGGAGTAAAATGAGTGTATAAGAAGAAAATGAACCCGCAAGGTGAAATCGACAAGTACAAAGCGAGATTGGTGGCCAAAGGTTATAAGCAAAAGGAGGAAATTGATTATGAAGAGGTGTTTGCACCGGTCGTTCGCATGGAGACTATATGGCTTATTATTTCACTTGCGGCTCAATCAAAATGGCGCATTTTGCAAATGGATGTTAAGTCAGCATTTCTAAATGGCATTCTCGAAGAAGAGGTGTATTTCTAAATGGCATTCTCGAAGAAGAGGTAGCTTGAGGTACTTGACATGCACTCGGCCGAATATCTTATATGCGATCGGGTTAGTGAGTCGATTTATGGAGGAGCCGAAATCAACACATTGGAAAGCCATCAAGCGGATTCTCCGCTACATTCAAGGTGCTTTATCGCTTGGTTTATTTTATGATTCTTCCGCTAATGATTTTGGAGTTTGTGGCTATTCGGATAGTGATTGGGGCGGAGACACGGACTATAGAAAAAGTACCTCGGGATTTGTGTTCTATATGGGCAACACGGCTTTCACTTGGCTCTCGAAGAAGCAACCTATCGTGACACTTTCGACATGTGAAGCGGAATATGTCGCGGCGACGGTATGTGTGTGTCACGCGATTTGGCTAAGGCAACTACTCAAGGAGATCAATTATGTTCAAGAAGATGCTACTCAAATTTATTTTGATAGCAAGTCGGCAATCGAGTTGGCAAAAAATCCGGTTCATCATGAAAGGAGCAAACATATTGATGTGAGATATCATTTTATTCGGGAGCATGTGAAGATGAAGAATATCGAGCTAATTCATGTGAAAAGCGAAGATCAAGTGGCCGACATTTTCACGAAGCCGTTGCCGATCAAGTTGTTTGAGAAATTTAAGAATCTTCTTGGGATGATGGATGTCAAAGAAATTAAGTTTAAGAGGGGGTGTTGAATAATATAAACATTAATTATATGGTCAAGGTTCAAATTTTTATAGTCAAGGGTGCAAAATATTAGGTGGTCAAATTAGTATTTCTATGGGCTTAGGAAATAGAGTTATTAAATGATATTTAGTATTTGGTTGAATGGTTTAATTAAGTTATGAGTTTATATAAGTATGATAGTGTCATTTGAAATGTAAGAGACAAGAAATAAGTATATGAATGAAAAAATTCTGTTTGAGTATTTATCTTATCTCTTTCTCCAACAAATATTTTATCAAAAGTTTAGAAGTGATTTCTAACATTTATATCTTCGGTATTTTTCTTTTTGTTGGGAATATTAATTAGTTAGCGTAAAATTAGTATTTAATCAATCTATGCTGTTTCGTGGCACTAGGTGGTGCTATAATATCGTGCCAATATTGATTACTCAATGTTTGTCGTGGGGAAAAATATTAGTAAAAACTAAAATGTGAGTGTGATCCTTTTACAGTGGGAATGTGAGTGTGAGTGTGAGTGATAGTGAGATATCTCTCTTTCGCCACTTCATTAATTATCCAAGACCTATGCTAATCTATGCTACGTAACCGAACTCTTCTTAATTTTGGTAAAGAGGTACCCAAACTTATTGTGTGGGTATGTGTGCGCGACACAAATAATAGTATGATCTTGAGCGTGAAAACTAGTAAAAAAAAAGTAAATAAAAATTAGACAAGTAAATTTTTTGCCCCTAGTGTTGAAATGAAAGATAGAACAGCCTAGGGGCAATTTCTGCCCAAAAAAATAAATGAAACGAGGATGAAAAAGTTGATTCTGCAATAGCAGACTATGGTGTCAATTTCATCATCAAGGAAAAAGAAAAAAAGGAGCAACGTATATGTGTTTGGATGCATGAGAATAAGGGGATGGATAGGAATAAACTCCTTGTTCCTTATTCCGGTGTCAAACCAAACACCATAGGAATAAGGAATTTGGGCCAATTCCGGGTCTTATTCCTATACCAACAATATAGGGTGTGTTTGGATTGGCACCGGATAGGAATAAGGAATAAGGAATTAGGGCCGGATCTAGAGTCCCGTGCCAATTCTTATTCCTAATTCCAATTCCAACATTTTGTTGGTATAGGAATTGGGCCGGGAATAGGCCTCTATTCCTTATTCCCATGGTGTTTGGTTTGGCACCGGAATAAGGAATAAGGGGCTTATTCCTTATTCCCATCCCAAAACATCCCATCCAAACACACCCCTAAGGAATAAGAATAAGGAATAGGGACAAGCACGAATTTCGAAATTTCTTATTCTTATTCCCTATTCCAACGACATCCAAATCTGAATAGTAAAATAATAATAATATACTATCACTAATATTATGTCTTTGGCCGGGGTGGGTTGGCTTGTCAGAGGCTGCTCCATTCCCTCCTGAGCTGTCTCTTCAGATGATTAATATGAGAGTGCCATTTGCCACCTTGCATGGAAGTGATAAGTCGTACAAATTCAATAGTTTACTTGTATCCTCATTCCACATTACCATTATTGAAAGCCCTTTTATTTTAATCTAATTTAAACTCCTCCTCTTTACCCTTTTTTTCACATTTTTTTTAAAACTTTTCCCCGTCCCAACCAAGACCAAGACCAAGACCAAAAACCAAGACCAAAAAGACCCCAGCTTGGCCCCGGGCAACGTACTACCTCTGGTGGTCCCTTTACGGGCAGATGGGGCAGATTTAACGTTGGGCTTCCTCCCTTGTCCTCCTTTTCTTTTTTTTAAAAAAAAAAGATTTATTAATATTATTTTCATATGCCTGAAACCCCCTCCTTTTATCTAAATATTATATTTATATTATTATACCACTCTCTCTCTCTCCGCTGCCTTGAATTAGGGGAAGAACTAAATAAAGGTTCACAAGAGAGTGAGTGTGTGTGTAGAGAGAGAGAGAGAGAGCGCCTGTGTCACTTTATTCTCTCCTTCAAAGCTTTGGGTTGGGTTGGATGCTTTTGCGGTACAAGCAGTTAGTTGTTGGAGGTAGAAGAAAGAAAGAAGAAGGAACTCTGTTTGTCTCTCTCTTCATTTCCCTTTGGAGCGCTTGTGCATTGCTCTTTCTCAGCTGAAACTTGTCCTCTTTGATCAGGCTAAATTCCTCATCAATTCCATTCACTCTGCCCGCCTCTATTTTTGGTCTCTTCTTCTTTCCAAAGAGGAGGTATTATTGCACACTGGGCACTGATTTATTTAGGACAATTCTCATCCGATTATTTGTAATTTTCCTTCCAATTACTGCATTCCAGACCCATTCTTAAATCTTAAAGGACACACACCAAAAAAAAAAAAAGATCAAACTACTGGAGAGTGGGGAGGGGCAACTAATTTAGAGCTGCATGAAGGTGTTTTGCAACAATGAGAGATGACAATTCGAAGAAAAGCAAGGTTATTATGACTTTTCATTCATTCTTGTTGTCCCTTTTTTTGTTTAATATATATAGAGTATTGGGTTTTATTTATTATTTGTGTTCCCAGTAATTGCTGATTTTGTTTTTTTTTTTTTTTCGATTTTGTGCGAGAAGCTATCATGGTCTAAGACTCTTGTTAGAAAATGGTTCAATCTCAAGACAAAAGCCAAGGATTTCCACGCAGATTACACAGTTACTAGTGCAGGTATGGGTTTTGCATTAAGTAATTCCTGCTCTTGAATTAATATTCATTTTTTGCTACCAATAATTTAAGAAAACATTTGTTTTCTTTGCTCCTTCATACCTGATTATTGAAGACGGCTTGACAATTATTACTCTGTGCAAAATTTTGTCTTGTTTCTCTCATGGTTCATTATTGCTAGATTACAAGGAAAAAAACCTCTTCTTTCACTAATTTTTTTTGGGTACAGCAGATAGTACTTGTATTCACCAAAAAAAAAATAATAATAATGGTACTGTACAGTCAAACAAAACAAACCACCTTTTTCTTTTTCTCTCTTCTTTTTCTCTTTCTCTTTTGTTTTTTGCTCTTTTGGGTTTTAAAGATTGTTGGTATATCAGCAGGGGAAGCTGAATGGAGAGAGGCAGGATGCACAGTCAAAAAAAGCAGAACCGGTACAGTGCCTCAGTCTTTTTGCTTTTTGTCCCACTCTTTTTTTCCCTACATTTCAATTTTTGACTGTTTTGCTTCTTTTTGTGATCAGAGAGGTCTAAGAGAAACTTGGATAGAAATCGGTATGAGACTGCTTATGTGACAGATAAACAGGATTATCGGTAAAGTTTTGGTTTCTGTGATTCTAACTTCTTAAGCATCTACTTGTAAGTGACCCCGGACACTAATTCTAGTTGTTTCTTTTCAGTGTTTTTGTTGCTACATGGAATGTAGGCGGTAAATCTCCACCAGATTATTTGAATGTAGAAGATTGGCTGCTTTCTTCGGCTCCAGCTGATATTTATGTTCTCGGGTACTTATCTCATCAATTGATATTCAATCATGGTTTACCACTTGCTTCTTCTGGTATTGGTACTGTACCTGGACCTGGCTTGACCCTTTTGCTTGCTTAAAAATAATTTGATAGATTTGGTTGATTGGTACCTCAGCACTCAGTGCCATCTAGAATCAATTTATACCAATAAATATATAGTAGTTGTAGGATAAATATTGTATGCTTGATGCACTTTAGGTTCCAAGAAATAGTCCCATTAAATGCCGGAAACGTACTGGGCACTGAAGACAGTGGACCTGCAAAGAAATGGGTGGCTCTGATTCGTCGAACATTAAACAAGCTGCCAGGCTCAAACAGCCAGACAAGCTGCCACACGCCGTCACCAGCGCCAGATCCAATCGCCGAACTTGATGCAGATTTTGAGGCATCAAGGCACCGAAACCCTGCCTTCTTTCACCGCCGCTCCTTTCAGGCTCTTAGTCGCAGTCTGAGAGCAGATGCTGATGTCATGATGCCTCAGGTGAATCTCGGCCGTCGGTTCAGCGTGTGTGAACGTATAAGCTTCAGCAGCCGGCCTAGTGATTTTGATGATGAAGAGAATTATTTTGGGGATTCTCCATGTGGTGGCTATTTTTCCCCCATGGTGAATGGATACTATGGATTTGGCTATGGGGAGCAGAATGAGAGGTTTGAGAGATCAATTGGGAACTCCAGGTAGTCCATGCCAAGAGTTTCAATCTGTATAATTTTTGCCTATTGTTCTTTCAGGACACATGTAAATTAATGCAAGTAATTCTGTGATTAAAATAGGTACTGTTTGGTGGCGAGCAAGCAAATGGTTGGCATATTTCTCATGATTTGGGTACGAAATGAGATCAGACCTGATGTGAAGAATTTGAAGGTTTCTTGTGTGGGCCGTGGTTTAATGGGCTATCTCGGAAACAAGGTACTATCTCTCTCTCACTCGGTGTCTTACCTCTTTATTTTCAGGAATCAAGACTGATATAAAAACTCATCCAAGTCATGTAACAGCTATGGTTTTCTGTTTATCAAATTTAAATTTTCCAATTAAAGTCGTTCCTTAATTATGTTTGTTATTATTAACAAGCAGTAATGCAAAGTAGTATTACTCCTTTGGAAGAAATTGTACCTGTTGGTTGTTGTGATGCACATCGACATACATCCTTAGTTGGCTTCTACCCATGGGATTGCACCAAACAAATGATTTTCTGCTATATAATTTATTTTATTATGATGTAAAATGGAACAATTCATTTTTAGGGATCAATATCCATAAGCATGGCATTGCATCAGACAAGTTTTTGTTTTGTCTGCACACATTTGACATCGGGTCAAAAGGAAGGAGACGAACTTCGAAGAAATTCTGACGTGATGGAGATTCTGCGGAAAACTAGATTTCCCAGGGTTGATGGTGTAAATGATGAGAAATCCCCGCAAACAATTTTGGAACATGAGTAAGTTTCATATCAGTCTAAGAAATGTCAAATGCTGTTAAATTCCCATTGCAAAGAGCATTAATTTATTATTGTTTTTTGCTGGGGTACTTTAGCCGTGTAATTTGGCTTGGAGATTTGAATTATCGAATTGCATTGTCGTACCGATCAGTAAAGGCATTGGTTGAGATGCACAACTGGAAGCATCTCTTGGAGAAGGATCAGGTATTTTTTTTAATCTTGTTTTGTTTAATAGATACAATTAATTTTGTTATTTACACTTGTAATAGTGAAGCAAAGTGTTATATGAGAAATAGGAAATATTGTGGTTGAGAATCAGAATCAGAATGAAGAGCATAGAAAACATTTCTAGCATGGCTTTAGAAGCTCGATATCTTAACTCTTTTCTTTGACTCTTTTTATAAGCCAGAGTATTTGATCTTTGAATATTTTTTTCCTCATTCTTCGTATTCTTATTCTTTCTACTATTGGTCTTTTGTATATTGTACAGCTTAGAATTGAGCAAAGAAGTGGCCGTGTATTTGAGGGATGGAAAGAGGGGAGGATATATTTTCCTCCTACTTATAAATATTCCAATAATTCAGACCGGTATGCTGGAGATGATTTGCATCCGAAAGAGAAAAGAAGAACACCTGCATGGTACATGTTTCATTTCAAAATATGGGAATTCTGCATTTACTCTTGGTTTGAGATTCCAAATCTCCCTCCCCCCTGCCCAACAAAATAAAGAAAATGAAATAGATAATTTAGCTTTTACTAAGTTCAGTGCATCTGAGGGTTCAAATATAGAGATATTTGTATTAGACATTAATTATCTCTAAACTTTTTAATTAAAATAGGGGCTTTTTTGTGCAAACAAATTGTGGCGACATTTTCATTAAATTATCAGTCATGTGTAGGGTCTGAAGTGAATATTCACAGAATTCTCTTGTACACTGTTTCTTTTCTCTATTGCTTTATGCTGGAGTTTCTACACGAACTGTGTAAAATGTAATCCCTTCATTCAACATGCAATTATTGTTTTTTTTTTTTTCATTTTGTAGGTGTGATAGGATATTATGGTATGGTAGGGGCCTCAATCAGTTGTGTTACGTGCGTGGAGAGTCACGATTTTCGGATCACAGACCTGTTTACAGCATTTTCATGACCGAGGTGGATATAACCCGAACCCGTTTAAAAAGAGGGAGTTGTCCTAGTTCACGGGTTGAGGTCGAGGAACTTTTGCCATCCTCACATGGCTTCATGGATCTCAATTTTTACTGAAAGGTTTGTTATAAAATAAATAATTAAAAAAAAAACTGATTTTATTACCTGTGGTATGAAAGCATTGTTGGATTATGCCCTTCCTGTATACAATTTTTTTTTATCAAAATTCCATTGGAATAAGCTAGTTTCAACTTGTTTTGTACTCCTTATTCAACATCCCTTGTACTCCATTGGAACAAGTAGAAATTGGCATGTCAACAAGTCTTGGAATAACTGGTGCAACAGATGACTTTTCCTTTCTGGAATAATGAACTCACCATTTAAGCATATACTTATCTCATGCCAATTTCTACTTGCCAGGTATGAAAAAAGGTTTGTTCCAAAAAAGGGAAAAAAAAACGTACAAGAAGGTAATTTATGAGCCTCTCTTTTCAAACTTATTTTACTTGAATGAAATATATATTTCTTTTTTCAAATTTTGATTGCTCATCGCTAAATGCAGGAAGAAAGACCCGATTTTTCTACTAACCATCAAAGCACGGCTCAAAATTTTGGTGGCATTTTCTTAAGCTAGCGACTAACTATATCATATTCTTGAAATTCTAACCTTAGTTTGAACTTGTACTTATTTAAAGTTACCAAGCAGGTTTAAAAATCCAAATAGGTTTCCCTGATTGTTTTATTTCTTTACCGCTTTTTTATTTTGCTTCTTTTTTTGGTAGTGCGACAAAAATGAGGTAGGTGTTGCAATAGAAGAAGAATAGCTTTTTATTCTGTGTATAGTTTATTGTGTGCTTTTTGTAGCGCAAATCTGAGAAAGGAAATTAGCTCTGTTTTGCACTCGATTGCTATTATGAGTTTTTCAGAGGGGCATGCCTTCATTTCTATTTGTTTTTAAACTGAAAAGGTTCTGCGTTGATTTCTACCTCTCTCTCTCTCTCTCTCTCTCCACTGCATCTTTTCAATTTTTCTTTTTTGCATTATAGAAAGAATCAAAAGTAAGAAAGTGACAGATGTTGCTGGTAAAATTGGGACACTAATTCAGAAAAAAAGAAACTTGGATGCTCAATTTGGAATTCAGATCTGCTGTCGCGCGGCACGCGTACAGCGCGGCCTGTGGACCGTCTGATCTGAATCTGATGGCTATGGGGGCCCCGTGCATGTAACAGATTGATAGGCCCGAAAAAAATTGTACCGCCCGATCAAAATCGAACGGCTCGTGGAGGTGCGCTGCACGCGTGCCGCGCGACACAGGAGCAGGGTCCCTCAATTTGAGGCCTTGGTTGGGATGAAAGTGGGAGAGTTACACATGGCATGCCCTCATTTGCACTATTTTTATTTTATTTTATTTAAAGGGTCAAATCGTCATAATGTACATCCCTCAGTTCTTTGTTGCCTCATTTAATTAGTAGACATTGAAAAACCAACAAACAAACATCGTAAAAAGAGAGGCGACTTACGGTATAAAAGTCAATTTACACATACACGGTACGCTTTCGTTTTATAGCACTCTTAATTTTTTCTTAAAATAATACACGAGTCAGTTACGAAGATAAAGAAAAATAATAGGGAGAAAGTCTAGTATGAGCATTGCATTTTAAATAAAAAATAATGTAGTAAAACTTAGGGCCCTGTTCGTTTAAGGAATAAGATGACATAAAATCATTTTATTCCATTTTATGTTGCCAAACGCTAGGGGAATAACTTTACATAAGGGAAGAATTTATACCATCTAAATAGGTGGTATAAGTTATGTAACTGGGTCCCACGATATAAAAAGAAAAAAAATTTACAATCTTTCTATTAATACTCTCTCATTATATGATTCTTTTAAAATAACAAGGACATCTTGGTCTTTAAATAAATATTATGTTATTTCTCTTTATTCCATAACTAAAACATATGTTACATAATTTGACATAACTATTTATACCTCCTTAAGTAACTATTTATACCTCCTTAAGTTATGTCATAACTTATTCCACGACCAAACGCCTCCTGAATAATTTCTAGAAAAATGACGGTCAATTCATTCTCAACTTGTACTTAAATCACATGAATGCGCTTTTTCAAATATAATAAAATAAGATCAACACAAAACGAACTGGTACAAGTACAACAACAAAGTCTACTAGCTAGCATGATGGGGGTTGCTATAATACCATGTACTGTAATTAACATGTACACCGAAAAGCCAGAGCGTTGCCTCCTCCCTCATTACTTAGACCTAGATTCTATAACTTAGATGTAACATAAAATTGATTCTCCTCCGTAAAAAATGGCAAGAACATGGTCAGGAAATGATGTTACCTTCAACAGTAGTAATTCACATGTCATGTCACACTTCTCCTCCGTTTCCATTTAAATGGAGAGATCGTAAGCAACATAATTAAACCAATTTTTCTATGTATCACTCTATCACAAGAATGGAGGGGAGATGGTCCCCTAAAGATGGAGCATACTTGGAGCAGAAGCCTTCACAATAATTATTTTTTTCTCTTTTTTTTTTTTACTGGAGGGGTTTCCTTCAATTTTTTACCTTTTTGTTTGACCGCTTAATATAATGGTTAGGTTCTGACTTCCTTATTATTTGATTAATAAAAAAAATATCTTCTGACATTTTTGTAGTAAGATATAAGCAAGGTACAAGCGACTCTAATTATTTCTATGCTTTCGAATTGAATATGCCACGTAGATTTGTTTTATCTTTGTTGAGATCCACATTATTGTATCCGTTTAAATTTAGATATGACTCTTAACTACAAACAAAAACTGTTAAATCTGTTTACATTCATCAACGCCCAAATTTTTCTCGTGTCGTAAAAATTAATCAAGTAATTTTAATTTCAAATTTTGAATTCGATCAGATCATTCCATAGGGAAAAAAAATTGTTGTGATGGCACAATTTTTCTGAACATGATGGCTGATATTGATATGCACTTTACTGAGACGAACATGGAAGAATCTTTTATTAGTGCGGACGAGAACATGAAAGTTTGATGTATGAAGGGTGCAAATTAGCCGAATAACTGTATGTCAAAGTAGACGTCTAAATCAAATGGACAGAAACCCATATGCTATCTTGAGATGTTTTTTGGGTATATTTAGGAGTAAATTTACTTCTACTCAGCCAATCAAGATAAACTAAAAGAAAAAGTGAAAATAGGCTATGCTTTTTTTAAAAAATGTTAGTAGAATATAATCATTTTTTACTTTGAAGGTCCCTAGAATATTATAACGACAGCTTGCATTTTAAGACAACGTTATTGAAAAAGGTTTAAGTTTTTATTTTCATGGAGCAGCCCTGTCAATGTCATCACGGGCTTTGATCAAAATGTTTTTTAGTGGGATTTTATTTAATTTCATTTTATTTGAATTGATTTCCCGTAATTTTGTTGTATCTAATAATATGAAAATCTTGATCACATACATTAAATTCGTTCATTTTGATAAAAAAATGAAATGAAATTTAAATTTAAATATTTTATCAGGACCTATGTGATTTGACGTATTCCTAATATTGAAATCCGACACCAATATATAACGATGTACCTGATACGGACAATCAGGCTACTATTCATACATTTTCTGATATAAATTATAAAGGGGTTTTGTAAATAGTAAATATGAAATCCAGCAGAAGGAAATGACAAAATACACCCGGATAACATATCCACTGCTTCGAGCTAATCATTTAAACAAATCATATACGACAAAGAACGCTGAAATCAATGTATGAAACGAAATATAACGCACAAAAAAAATTATGTATTTGCAAAAAAATAAAAATAAAATCCTTCATTGTTCATGTACTAAGTAAATGTGGGTTTTGACTTTTGAGTGAGTATAATAAATTAGGTTGCTTGTTTTGAAGAAATTCAATTACCTGGGGGCCTGGGGTCTTGTGAATTGGGATGCCACATTTGTACATTTTTCGCCACGTTGGCCCTCGTCGTTTCGCACGTGTCGTACACGATACACTAACGGCTTAACGCTAATCTTTGTAAATTGTAATGGCTGCGCCTGGTGCGTCTTTCCTGCATAAACTTATCATTCTATAGCGTTTATTGTACTAATTCACATCATCTCTCTTCTCAAGTTTTTTTTTTATAAATAAAATAGGAGAAATTATACTTATTTCAGTTAAAATTATAAATTTCAAACAATACGCAAGTAATGAAGTATGTTATTTTTAAAATGTTTTTGGTTTTACGAAAAATGAGGGTCATGCCCTGACCTTTGACCAAATATAACGATAAAAACTTTCACAATAATTCTTGATTAAAAAGCTGCTAATCCCATAGTATAGCATTAAGACAGGCGAAAGAGAACACAAAATAGGGCTAAAAACTCGGAATGAAAAATCAAGCTTTTGCATTGGAATAGCGAAGATGATGCGACTATGACATGGTTTGAACTGCCAATTCGTACAGGCACTGACTACCATGAGTCTGACCCGTGACATGTCACGTTTGGAATGACTCACTCCCTTGTCACCATTTGTTAACTTGATTGACAACACCCCTCACTTCACCCGAAAACAAAAAGAAAAAGAAAAAGAAAAAGAAAAAGAAAACACTACACTTTCTGCCTTCATTCATACAATGTTGTTAACACATTTCTTTCTAAAAGACTGTCACCGCAATCAATTAATCTATCCGCTATTTAAAAAATAAACAAGTGAAATTATAAATATGTTTTGTTTATGAAGTTTAGCTAGGTTCTGATATTTCATAAAACAGGTTCAAAAATTTAGCACTCTAGTTTAAAATCGGGTTATTCCCCAATAGGCCTACTTAATTTTAGGCCTAGAACAGCTCATCCAAACCCATCCCAGCCAGCTTTAAACATTTCCACTGCGCTCTAAGCCCAGCCCAGCCCAGCTCAGAACAGCCCGTTATAACCGAAAACCAAAACCCCAAACCCTTTCACTCTCTCTCTCTATCAATTTCCCTCCCCCACCAAAAAGGCAAAAACCAAAACAAAACACCTGCCTCCGCCGATTCCTCCGCCGCCGCCACCACCACAACACCCACACTCTCTATCTTTGTACCGTAGCTAGCTAGTCATCCATCCATAATGGCGGACGTAGTGCAGCTGCGCTTGGAGCGCATGGCGGAGGAGGTGGAGGACCTCGAGCGTCGCGGACTTTTCTCGCGCGCCGAGCTGGACTCCATCGTCCGCCGCCGAAGAGACTTTGAGTTCCGCATCAAGCGCCCTTCCCCGCTCAAGTCCGACTTCCTCGCCTACGTCGACTACGAGCGCTCCCTCGAGGCCCTGCGCCGCCTGCGCAAGCGCCAGATCACCAAGAGGACCAAGAAGACCAAATCCCAATCCAAGCGGTGGAAGAAGTCCATCAGCGACTGGGCTGGCGTCAAGAGGATTCTAACTCTTTACGAGTCGGCCTCCAGTCGGTTCAAGGGCGACCTCGGCCTCTGGTTCAGCTACCTCGAGTTCTGTCGCCAGGCTAACCATACTGCTCGCATGAAGAAGGCTCTGGCCCGAGCTATTCGCTATCACCCCAAGGTCCCTGGTCTCTGGATTTATGCTGCCGCTTGGGAGTTCGACCACAACCTCAATGTGGAGGCTGCCAGGGCTCTCATGCAATCCGGTCTTAGATCCTGCCCACAGTCCCAAGATTTGTGGATTGAGTACCTCCGAATGGAGCTCACTTTCCTCGCCAAACTCAGGGCCAGAAAGCTCACCCTCGGCCTTAATGTGCCCACCAGTGGTGCTACCGATAAATGGAAAGAAGAGAATGCAGATTCCTTCATGGCTTTAAATGCAGATGCAGAAACAAACTCATCTGAGGATCCTTTCTGGAAAAAGGGGCTGATGATGCTTCGGGTTATATACCGAGGGGCAGTTGATGCAGTGCCTGACAGTTTCCATCTGAGGAAAAGGTTCTTAGAGATTCTGTCTGCTGCCAAATTGGGGGATACTGATCAACTCAAGGATGAGATGATGGCTGATTTGAGGAGAGATTTTTCCAAGGACGAGGCCTTCTGGGATTGGTTTGCCAGGCTGCAAATTGGTGATGTTAAGGATTTGAAGGCGTTGACTTCAGACGAGGCTGCTTCCAAGATAAAGAAGGCCGCTGAGGTGAGGCCAACAACAAATTATTTTGAAATATACCAATCCTGTACTATGATGTCATAGTTGTTTAGGAACCACTAAGTTTATTAACTGGCAATGGCATTTTCTACCCAAATTATGAAAATTGTTTGTGCTTATTTTTGGTAAATAATATCCTTGTTTTCTTTGCTGAGCAGTTTTTGGGTTAGGATTTAGGTTTTACATGCGATAATGTGATTGGCAGATGCCATTCTGGTAGCTGCCAGGCAAAGCACTGTTTCAGCTGTGTCAAGTTGGTACTGAAACTGCATTTACTTTGGTAATTTTAAAAAGTAAAATAAGATACTAATCAATTTTAATTAAATATATTTTTTTTAGGTTTACGAAGAGGCCATTAAAAACATGCCTACTGGGAGAATGTTTTCTTTCTATGCAAAATTCTGGACCGATGTGCTATGTGAACCAGGACTTAATATGATACCTGAATCTGGATGTGATGAATTCGATTTTGCTTCATCTCTAGTCAAGGTGTATCAGCAGGCAGAGTCGGATGGGTGCCTAACTGAGCGACTTGCTTGTGATTATGTTCGATGTCATGTTGAAATTGGAAATTTGAAGGAGGCTAGAGAACTTGCAGAGAGGCTGTGCAGTGGGTCCCAATTTTCAGGGTCTGGTGAGATGTGGGTTCTGAGGGTCTCAGTGGAGCTAAAATGGGTCACCTGTGAGTCAAGCTCACTTGGAAAGGAGACATTAGAATCTCTTCTTTGTCTTGTAAAGCGCGCAGCTGAAAAGGTGCCAGTATCTGAAGCTGAGGATTTGTGGCTTTTGGTAAGTGGTGCTTACCTTAAATATTGCATCTTGTACTATTTGCTACATACGGTCTCTATTTGTTCACACTCCGTTCTTACCGATCAGATTTTCCTCTTTTGTGCGTTTTGTTGTGTTTACTTATGATTAAAGTTGGAGTTAGTTGCTGTTAGGCGATAAGTCAAATGAATAATTGAAATTTGGGAAAAAAGATTAACAACGACTGTAGGAACAAATATAAACAATTCAGTTGGCATATGCATGATTGCTTTGTCGGGTTATGTGTGTCAATGACATGGATTTTATTTTTCTGATACATTTACTTTCCAGGTTTTAAAGATTTTTTTAAACGAGAAGGTCTATTTTGAAAAATTGGTTAAAATGGCTGTATTTGCAATTGCTAAATCAAGTGGCGGTGGGGCTGCCATTGCTCGTGCTCTTATCAGTTCAGCTCTTCAAAAAGATGGCATCAGGCATGCAAGAGATACGTACAAGAGGTATGTGTAATCAATTAATCATTCTATAACATCACACTTTTCATGGACCCTCAAAGAAGCTACTGAAAATTCTGAACTGTGATTAAACTTGGAAAGTACAATTTAGTGGTTTAGACCTGGTAAATTTGACCACTGTGGAACTTTGGATAATTTATCTTCTTCTGTTCAGGATTACTCTTAAAATGAAAATCATATTGAGTTTCAAGTTTATCTATCTTAAAATTGATTATTGTTACCTATATTTTATTAGCTGACTTTGGAATTCTACTCTTTCAGATTTATTTCTTTGCCTCGCCCAAGCCTAGAGTTATTTAAGTTTTGCATAGAACTCGAGTTCAACGTGGCATCTCTTGGAAACGACTGTAGTGCTGTTGCTAACGTGCGCAAGCTGTATGAATCAGCTCTTGGCTTCTATTCGCAGGACAAGGAGCTCTGGAGAGAGTATTACATAATGGAGACAAAGGTGTGTTTTGTTTTCTTATATTATTTTTTGCCAAATTAGAAATTGGTCCACACGCTGCAGCAGGAGGTGCAAATACAATTAGACAATACGCTTGGATGATGTAGAATAAAGCAGCCTTATTAATTTTAATGGAGTTGATGATGGAGGATGTGTATTAATTTCCAAAGCATAAAATATAAACCCTAACATTTGATAAGAGACAAAAAAAATTAAGCCAAAATTCTATAGCTGATTTGAGTTATTCTTCTTCTTTTACAATCCAACTTGAAAAAACTCAAATTTGAAAATAAGAAAACCATAGATGTGAAAGTAACAAGGTTAAGATGGCCTTTTCAAGTCTTGAAGCCATAGGTCCTTATATAAGGAGCAAGCTCTTCAATTTTGGATGTATTTTTTATTCAATCTCTCATATTTTGAATGATAGGTCGGGACTTCAGAAACAGCAAATGCAGTGTATTGGCGTGCTAGAAAGACACTGAAAGCAGACTTGAATTCTACGTGACAGTTGGAAATAAGTAGAGATGCCAATTTGTTCTGCGTTGTAACATTTTATTGAATTATTCTTGTTTAATTTTGATGATAATTTATGGTTCCACTTTCCATAGCCGGCTTACAATCTGGTGGTGGGGTGTGCAACTTTATTCATGGTGTGAAAATTTTGCCCCTGTTGGTTGTCTAATTTTGAATTATTTTTCCTCTATACAAGGCAAAAGCGTCCAAGTTATTCGATTGAGCTATGGTTTCTGTTCGTTGCATGATCTTATTCTAGTTTCCTATACTAAATGTAAGGCTTACGTAATTGATAGTTAACTTTGACGATCTTAAAAATACTTTTTGAATTAATTAAAATAAATGAAAACAATACGCTTATTGTTGGGCGTTATAATAACTTGATTGTGTATTGAATTTTGTGCAATGTAAATAAAAAATCATCATTAAATGTGTCATTGGAGATTATCCTATACTATGATATATGATTCGTGAATGCATGAGTTTAAGAATAGATATAAAATTATCAAATGTTTTTTTTTTGAATGGAAAATTATCAAATGTTTGATAAGCCACATTGTTTATTTGAAATACGGGGATATAAGGCCTTGCTCACGGTCGCGGATGCGTGGATTCTAATAATACTAGCAAAAGATGCCCTCAAGATGTGGGCAAATAAGAAAATAAAATATTGATATTATTTTTGTTTCATATAGAACTTTACATATTATAGACAATAAAGATATGGTAAAATCAATAATTTATTAGTCATTCCTTTTAAATAAGTAGCTAATTTGATAGTAACTTAATCTTTTCTAATAAAAAATCTTGACCTTTTAATTTAAAATTAAGATCTAGGCCACTGATCAAATCAAATTATACAAATCAATGGTCCATAATTGATATAAGAATTGTTTACACCTTTTTATATGACATGTTTACTCCTTTTATATGAAATGTTTACTCTTTTTGTTAGGTGCATTTATAAGTAGTAGAGATTCATAAAGAAGACAATCTTGGGACTATGTCATGAGATGCGTTTCCTATATAGCATTCATATCATACCCATTTAGGCCGTTACGAATATCTAAATCGGCCGTAATGTTTTCTCGTGACTATAATATTGATCTATTCCGCGCCTCTTCGGATGGAGAAAATATTAACAGTTCAGTAGAAGAAATTGAAGAAATTGAGTTGTGTTGTTAACTGCCTCAATTGGTCTGTTTAATAAGAATAAATTTTCCCTAAAAGTAAATGCATCGAATGTCCTATTTATATTGGTTAAATACAGATAGATTTAACGTTTCAGTACTTTTATCAAAATGTCCCAAGAAGGAGAATTGGAGAATTTATTTCCTTGAAAGTTGAACATAATCTTAAATATGCCAATTCAGTTATGCTATCCTCTTTAGTTTGATCACAAATTCAAATTGCAAATTTTGTACTACATCAAAATAACATCGGTCTCTATTTTTACAAAAGAAATTAAATTAATCCATTTCAATAATTATATCAGTAAGAATTTGTCATTTAAAAATTGTAAAAAGGCGCTGTGTTCCGGAGGAAAGAAATAATAAAATTGTTGCTAAAAACAGGTCCCCTTCGAAAGCCATAGAGAAATTAAATTCCAGTTGTAGCCAACACAGCAAATAAATGAGGAACTCTTCTACCTTTTTATTTAGTTGGACATGGTAGGTTTTTTATAGATATCACTTTGTTATACCTTAACTCACATTAACATAGTACATATACTAATTAACACACACATTTGCACATACTCAAAATCCGGCTACAAAGCCAAAGACAGACGCAGATAATTTTGTGTCACTGCCTTCCCATTCTTCACTCTCGCCACGGCTGTGCCACTGACGATGGGCCCCAGGTCCTGGAAAGAAAACCTCCTCACGCTGCGTATTGAAAACAGCATCGACCTCGCGAGCACTGGTGTCAAATGCAAGCTCCTTCGCCTCCCTCTCCATTTTTCTCAATATATTGTTCCTCCCTGTGCAGCAATTTTTGTTAGTTAAGGACATGGTACATCTATAACATAATGCAGGCATTATGCTAATGCAAACCCTATTATGAAAAACCTTGGTTGTTTGTTCATATCAATTAGTGCACCGTATTTTCAACTATAATGAAGTTGCACTCCTTCAATAAAATTGATTTACGACTATGAGCAGTTAATTATAGCTTTTTTCTGAAATTGATTTGTCATTAATATTTAAAAAGGGCATTATACCATAACATAGACTAAAAAGTTCCCTTAAAAAAATATAGACCGCAAAATTTGGCAGATGAACTTGAGATTTTATACAAAAGGACAGGTTCATAAATCCAAACCAGCAAGGGAAATTCTCTCATTCCTGTCTGCACGGATCTCAAAGCAAATCGTCTGCAGATTCTGGTCACGTGACGCAACCTCAACCACTGGATGGCCTGGCGGGACAATGAAAACCGTGCCTGGCGACACGTGGGCCCGAACCTGCCTGTACCGCTGTCCTTGCCTTCTTCCCTCCAGATATTCTTCCTCTTCCTCCCCTTCCTTTCCATACCTACTTCCTCCTCTTCCCATTTCCTCTTGTTCCTCTTCACGTTCCCCGTACCTCTGTGGCTGGCTGTAGTGTTGGCCTTGGCGTGCCAGGTGGGGACATAGTATCTCTACATAACCGCTGCCTTCTGTCACCACGGCAAACTTGGTTGAGCGTGAGTTGTAGAAAGGTGCCATCATAGCCCCCTGTATTGTATGATTGTATCCATTACATTTCACTAATATTATTTCAAAGGATAATTCAACAAGTAATATTTATGTTCCTCGGGTACCTAAAATCTGATGCCAGTTTATACATACAAGGAAAATACCAATTTAAAGAGTAGAGTTTTTCATACTTCACTAATATTTGCAAGTGACACCCTAAGATTCAGCAGGCTGAATTTTCTGTCATCGTCAGAATCAGCCTCATAGAGTTTACCATGCTGGTTTGAGTGAGTTGGATCCTTTTGAAGTAGATTAAAAGGCCCTCTAGAATCACCAAATGGCCACCTTCCTCCTTCCTTAGTGTGCCGGCTAAGTGCCTGGATCTGCTCCTCTGAGGCTTCAATAAATACTCCTTCCCTTTGCTTGCTAAATACCCTCCTGATTCGGTCCCTTGGCACCTATTTGTCATACATGTGAAAGTGCAGATATAGTTTATACATATTTTTAATTTAGTGAATAAAATACAGCAGCATAAAACATGAGAACATACATTGAAAGCAGCTTCTAAGACCTCATCACTAAAGCTCCTATAAACTGACTCAGGGTTTTCCCCACCAGCTGCATAAAAATGCTGTGACACAACAACATCACTTTACAATCTTAAATAACGGACCAGCAGTCTATGCAAAGAGAAGATGGGGGAGAAAGCACTAACCGTTATCTGACCAGTCAATGAAGTAGACCTGAGGAACTTTGCCAGTACCAGGCTTTCACGCTGGTGGCTACTAACCAGATACAAGACTGATCCAGATTCAGTTACAAATACATCTCCTTTACGTATTTCATGGGATTTTCTCTCTCCTTTTCTAAGTGTAGTCACAGTTCCTCTTCCTGAAGCGAATCATAATATTCATGTTCTTTGATTAATAATAATTGTCTTGTTCATTTCTTATATAAAGTGCAGTAATTGTGTACCTTCTACCACATAGCAAACGCAATCAGCATCAAAATGCACTGGCGTGACGAATGTATGAGGGTTGGCCACAAGTAACGAGATGCTGTAGTTAGCAATTCCAAGCAAAAGTTTGGACTTCTCGTGGAATTTGTCAAGAACCTTCATGTAGCCACGATCGCTTCTAATTTCATACCTTAACCTCTCTATACCAAACACATAAGGGTTATCCTCTTCTTCATGCTTTTCATATTTCCTATGGGGGTTGCTGCTTCTCTCATGTCGGTATGTCTCTTCACATTTAGTCTCACATTTCTTCTGTGGGCCTCGCTCCCTGTGCTGCTGTTGGCACTTCAGCCGGCACTCCGCAAGTCTGTCAAGAGGCCAAAAGCATAAAAAAATAAAATAAAATAAAATTGGTGTGGTCTGGAATTCAAATATCAAGTAATTCAGTTAAGAACAATAACATTTATTAGTAACTTCTGTATCTTTTATTAAAAATTAAATTATTAATAATATTCTTTTTTATTGGTCAACCGTTAATAAGTTGCAAAATTGATGTTCTTTAGGAAAAATCAATACTTGAGTAATTAGAGAAAATAAAAAAAGTTCAATAATCCAAGAAAGAAGGACCTTTGCTCTGGATCTTCTCTGTCTTGGCTCTCTCTTGATCCCCTCCTTTGAGGCTGCTGCTCCTGCCTGCACCGCTCCTCGCACTTCTTCTCCATGCCAATGTCGTAGTGCGGTTGTGACCGGCATTCCTCCAAGCACTTAGTCAGTTCGGGATCCTCTTGATCTCGCACCTCTACTGGTTCGCTCCACCGCTGTCGTTGCTGTTGCTCCCCCTTCCCAGGCTGATGCTCCTGCCTGCACCGATCCTCGCACTTCTTCTCCATGCCAATGTCGTAGTGCGGTTGCGACCGGCATTCCTCCAAGCACTTGGTCAGCTCGGGATCCTCTTGATCTCGCACCTCTCCCGATTCGCTCCACCGCAGTTGTTGCTGCTGCTCCCCCTTGCCATGCTGATGCTCCTGCCTGCACCGCTCCTCGCACTTCTTCTCCATGCCAATGTCGTAGTGCGGTTGCGACCGGCATTCCTCCAAGCACTTGGTCAGCTCGGGATCCTCTTGATCTCGCACCTCTCCCGGTTCGCTCCACCACTGTCGTTGCGGCTGCTCCTCCTCCCCTTCATGCTGGTACTCCATCTTGCACAACTGCTCACACATCCTGACCATCGGTCCTTGCCCCAACGACTGGCACTTCTCTAAGCATTTGGTCAGATCGACATCTGTGCTTGTATCAGCAGCTGCGAGTGTCACAGAAAGAAGGAAAACTGATAATAGAGCTGATAAGAGGAAATTAGGAAAGGTGGTGGGCTTGTGCCTTGTTGCCATGGCTAGTTCTTTGCTTTCTCTCAATCTCAATCAGCAATTCAGTAAGTGTGAGATAGATAAAGACAGGAATCAATTGCTCTGGTGGTTTGGTGGAGAGAAGGAGAGGTGGAAAAATGTTTAATGAATTTATATAGGAACGAAGGAAGGAAGGGAACAGAATGAACAATACTTGATCAGACAAGTGATTAGTGTGCGTGTAACAAGGTTGTACCAATTTCATGTTGTGCTTTTGGGTCTTCTACTCGTGCGTATTATACTAGATGAATGTAGCGAATGATTAGGAAGTCCAAAACAGTGCACTAACTGAATGCAAATGCAAATGCAATTCTGGTTTATTTATTTATTCACCAGAAAATAAGGCAAGAAGGAAAGAAGACACAAGTATATTCAACATACAACAATTAATACAAGAAATTATCAATCAAATAAAAATAAATGAAACATATATAAATACATAAGCATGTATGCTAATTTATTAAGTTCATATAATAAATAAATAAAGTAAGTCGCTACACGGGATGTTGATGTGAGAAGTTGTCACAGTAATATAAATCGAACAGTGCAAACTGAGTAAATTATAAGACAAAAACTAACTAACGTGGCAAGCGCGTCTGAACACGTGGCGCCAGAGTGGAGTGCGGGAGTACGGACAAACGGCGAGGCGCTCTCTCTCTATCTCCGTCTATATATCTCACCGTGTGTCTGGCGCGTTCACGGCACTGCACTTGTCAAGTAGGCAAATAGATAACGGGTCGGATTCGCATGCCATACAATGCGTAATGGATCAATCCAGAGACCACATCAGTCATCGGCTGGGATGGGGATCCAAATATGTATATAACGGCTCGGCTCGGATGAGAATGGTACAGCGTACTCACCAGTTGCCACGGTGGCCGCTGGCTGGGACGTGCCAACCTGATCTCTCTCTCTGTTTTTTTTTTTTTTTTTTGAAACTTAACCTGATCTCTTACAAAAAAGAAAAGAAAAAGACATGCGTCGGATTTCTTTAGTTTTTATTTTTATTTTTGGGCCTCGATACACTGCGCTCCCACCCAGCCCGTAACCGAAAATGAGGCCGCCCGCTTCTTACATGCAAACAAAAAAGTATGGCTTGCAAGTTGCAACTACTAACACAGTTTTTCATATATTTTGACATGTTTTAACAAAATAATAAATAAATAAATAAAACAACAGCGCTCGCTCAAAGCCTTTACTTACTATTTTATATATTGAAATTACTCAAAATAATATATTTATTTATTTAATACATAGAAAGGATATACTAACGAAATTAAGCAACATAGATGGCAACACTTCAGTAAACTAAATTAAACTGAACTCCCATATCAGAGTAAAATGATCGAATGCTGATACATTGATTGATACCAAGCCAAGGTAAGGTAAAGATCTACTTCATTTACCATTTACAAATCATGACCACGCACAGAGAGGGAGAGAGTTAATTTCTCCTCTCTAAGGAATTAGACCTTCTATTCAAATATCCATCTATCTATCTATCTATCTATCTATCTATCTACATTTCAACTGTACTCAAACAACACAGAATTAGTCCCACTTTCACACTACATATCACCATGCACCTAACTTTACTTTCCATTGCATTGCATTCTTCTCCAAATATGGATTGATTCAAAATACAAAATCTCCAATCATCAAAATGAGCAAGCCGACTGACAGCATGAGCCTCACCATCAGCAACAGTACTCCTCCAGCTCCGCATGCTGCAATTGACATCACCGGTGTAGGTTCCTGGGCCCCCATGTCATCTGCACAAATTAAAAAGTACAGGCCAAATGATTAAATCCTTCCTCCTGTAATTATCTTTCTTACTGTACTTGACTGTTCATGTATACTATAGCTGAGGTCGCATAATTCCTAATAGAACTCTAAATCAATCCAGTACAATTTTTTTTTCAAGAAAGAGGAATGAAATTATATATTTTGTCAAATGAAATGGAAATAACCTATGTTTGGACTGATGGCGCTGGCAGGGCCAGGTACAACACCTGGAAGTGGCGACATGGCCTCCATTCCCGTAACTGTCAAACAATAGGTGCCACAAATAATTACATTATTTGAAGAGAATAGTAAAATTCAAAATAAGAACGAACAAACAAAGTATCTCAAATTAACTGATCATGCACATTGGTAGGATATGATGGCAAATTGGACTGCATGAAGAGTCACTAAATTAGAATTGTTGGGTACTGTGCCAGTACAAACAAATGAAATGGTACGGCCAGGTACAAGAACCAGCGGTATGGTACCAATAAAATAATGTGTTTTTAAGAGGCTTGCTATTCTCTGCTTAAAACAACAAGTAGTAACGTATAAAGCCCCAGAAATAAGAACAAAAGTACATGTCGATAATTAAGTTGATTGGTTTGGTGCGAATGTGTTTTTGTAACTTGAAGATTGGAACAAGAGTTAAGTGCGCCTGGTATATATAAGACACATCGGTATAACAACTGATTGGAACATACGCAGTTTGTCAGTAATGAAAGATGGAATGAAGATACTGGTATGATAGTTTCAGAGACGAAATTAAAAAAGTTCAAATTACTACAGCATTAATTGGCCAAATCCAACAAATACCATCTCAAGAACAAGAATGTATTAGCAAATTTCACAAGACAATCGACTGAATTAGCCAATTTCAAGAAAGTACTAGAAATTAAAATTAACACAATCTCATACCTTGGCAGGTGTCATACAACCAACGGGTGGCAGAGGCTGTGTTGTTGGCCCCACAAGAAGGAAACAACTCCAGAAGCCGGCTGGTGTCAATTGGGAATCCCAGAATTAGTGGGTCCTGCACGAGGTAGCAGACGCACGTGGGCCCGGCAGCCACGAAGGTTTGAAAGAATGTGCCACAGCAGACGACAGAAGGTGCCGGCACAGGGCTGTTAGGTGGACCAGCGATGTATGAGAGGCATGGAGACAGCGCCACAAGAGATAGCGCGCACTCTGACAGCTCTCCACGTGGTGGGTGAGGCACTGATGCCGAAAAGGATGATAACGCCAGGAGGGCAGTGGCGGTGAAGAGGAGGAGAGATATCAGGCGGAGGTGCATTGTTGTATGGTTTCTTGATTTGGGTTGTTTCTTGAAAGGGAAAGGAGAGAAAGAAAGAGTTCTTGCGTGGGTCTTTTTTTTTTTGGAGTCAAGAGAGAGGCGAGAGTTGAGTTTGGGAAGAGCTCGGAATGATCAAGATTAGAAGAGAGGGAGGGTTTATGTAAACTGTGACTGAGGTTTAAAGTTTAAACACTAGTGGTTGGTAGGCTGGGCTTTTATACTGGGCCTTACGGGAGTGTAGTGGAAATAATTGGGCCTACTGAGGTTTTATTTCAGGGTTCAATTTTTTTTCGGCCACCTATGAAACCACAAAATATCATACACAATAACACAAATACACAATTCCTATGAACCAAGGAGCTACATCATGATTCATCATTCATGGGTACTACTGTCTACTGGGTACACAAGAATTTGGAATTTTTTTTTTTTTTTTTGTTTCAATTTCATTCATTCTGTATCATGAGGCGAACAAAATTGATAGCACTCTGCAACTGATCATTTTATAATTCCAATATTAAACACTATTATGTTTGTCTTTCGTTTTTTCCAAGTAATAAGGAGTAATATAAATAAAAAATTATATATGTTGCTTTGCTGTACATTGTACAACAGCCTCCTGGCCCCGCCATGAGTTGGGTAATGTAATCAAGCAGGGGAAGTTAACCAACCACATAGGTTTCTTAGTACACTAATTATTTAATATAGACCTCACACTAGATTATTATTTTAAAATTTTAAATCAAGCTAATTATAGTACCCGAAATTTTAAAAAATCCAATGTCCTTAACAGACAGATTTACAATGAGTTTCTGAAAGAGAGCACCTAGGCACGCACATACATAGTCACAAATTACACGCCAGCTCTCTTTGATCTCTAATCAAACGAATATTTTAGTCAAACTTTTGCTAATTATTCCACTGGGAGGCGTTAGTATAGGTGGAAATAGGTAAACCAAATACCAAACTCACTTGCCTCTTGTCTCCCTCTCAAAATTAAGCCCTTTATAAGCACACCTTTTTCTCTTCCCCCCTCACACACCAGCACACTCACTCTACCTTTATCAATCTCTTCAATCCACTCTCAACAATCTTAAGTTCTTAACAAAATCCAAACTCAATCCAAATGGAAAAAACACTACTTGTGTCTATCGGCCTTGTCGTGGCTGTCATGGCCATGGTTTCGCCCCACGTCTCAGCACAGACGACTTCAACTTCGGGATGCATGACAACCATCGTCAGCCTCTCATCATGCCTCAACTACATTACGGGCAACTCCTCGACCCCCTCCTCCTCTTGTTGCTCGACCCTCTCAGGCATTGTCAAGAACGAGCCTCAATGTCTCTGCGTGCTCCTCAACGGAGGCGCATCGTCACTTGGTGTGACCATCAACACGACAAAGGCACTTGAGCTGCCTCCTGCTTGCAAGGTCCAGACCCCACCTGTCAGCCTATGCAAAAGTGGGTATCTTGACCACCACTAATTATTTCTAATTTTTCTTTTTGGGTTGTACAATAATGTTAATTTTTAGTGGGAATGGAATGAGATTGAAATATGTAATGTGTGAATTTTCAGCTCTTGGAGCACCTGCTGCTGCACCTAGTGCATCGACCGAGACCCCATCAACCGGTTCCACTCCCTCTAGTACCTCTTCTACACCATCGGTACCAAGTGCTTCAACTGGTACGTAAACGCATACAACACTTGTATTGTTATGTTCAAGCGTAGTAGCCTACTGTGTTGTTTCTATTTTGGTTTAGATTTATACATTATAGAGTGGTTTGACCTGGTCAACCCTGAATTCCATTTTTTGCTAATTTTGGTACCAGATACCAACGACCTATACCCAGTGTGAAATCAACAGGAGTGAACTTTTACAGACATAATTAATATAATACTAAACTTACATTTCTGACAGCTGGATCCAAGACCACGCCATCAACTACTGGTGAGTCATCAGATTCCATGTCAAACAAATCAGCTGTGATTTCCATCTTCTTCCTTGCCATATCAGCATTCGCTTCCCTGATATAAGTGTTTATGTATAGCATGAGGTGTGTCGTTGTTGTGAGAATTTCAAGATTTGTTACATTCTTTGGCAAAATTCCTTGCATATTTATTTCGGGATCTTGTTTTTGTTTTTGTTGCATCTCATGAAGTACACATGTTATTGTAATTATAATTCATGTATCTACTTCATTTTTTAGTTGAATGGTATTTGATTCTCTTTCAATTCAAAGAACGGTTGATGTGTCTATTTGGTGCCACAAGGCCTGTCTCTATTTGATAAAACTACCTAAATATATCTTCTTGCAATTCATTTCCAAGCTAGCCCACTACGGCAAGGTGCTGAGAAAGATCTGACAAAGTTGGACCGACTAAAAATGAATAACTTTATACTTCATACCATATTCTAAATCGATTAAATCCTTTTCTAATGATAAAAGAAGTATACACGTAATGTTGTTAGCCTTGTCGGTTGATTGTGTGCTTGATTTACGGTAAAAATTGAATCAATTTTACTATGAAATGTATGATGTATATATATAGTGTGAACTACATTGTAGCATTAAATTTATTGTATGTTCCAATAAGTATATAATTTTTGTTAAGGATTGTCAACGAAGATTATTTATGTGAAAGATTGTACAGAAAGCGGGCGGTTAAAACACTCCATGTGGAGCGACGACTCATAAGTCATAATGAGGGGTAAAAATTAATTACAGGGATCACAAAGATAAACAGTAGTACGTAATCCAATCTTAGGTTTTACTTTTTATGAAATTTAAGTAAAGCTGTAAAAACATAAATTAGATTTATTGTAGTGAATAGTAATTGAATTGCTGATGGAAGTAACAGAGACGAGTCGAACAAGAACAATAATTACAGAATGAGTTATCCAGACATCCAATTTTCTTTGAATATAAACAAGACAGCACTAACTTTCCTTAATTGTAGAGATTGCGTTTGGCAATAGAATAGTATATCCAGAGCGATGTACATTTTCAGAAAACCATTTAAAGAAAATGTAAATTTAGGGTCGGAAATTTCATCCATTATGAACGATCCATAGTATCAAAATATTGAACCATTTGGTTTCTTCATTGTGGAAAGATACATTTCAAAGTAACAATATAACGTACGGCATCGTATCAAATTTTGACCCATTTAGTAAATGATCAGTGAATTATTTGAAAATTTAGACGAATTTAATTATGACGTATTTTTTTTAATTTCAAACTAAATCAAAATAGATACACGGCATGCTAATAATGAATGGAGCATATATAACATTAAAGCCTGAAAAAAAAATATACAAGAAAACGGTACTAAAAGATACCAATTGAAAATTCTAATTATATGATGACAATAGCATGGTACATTGGTACTGGGTTCTGTTCCAATATGTAACTCACATAGAAGGGTAGTTAATTTTGGGTTTGGTCGGAACGAATTGACACATCAAAAAAGAAAAAAAAAAATCAACCATGTATTACTAACGGGAAGCTGTTTCTTCTTTTTCCTTAATTCCATGCTCCAACGATACTCCGATTAGAGGTCCAGTTTTACGGAGTTATAGTGATTTAATTAAAAATTTAGCAAACCTTGCCACAAAAAGTCAACCGGCAAGCTACTTTTCTAATTGAAAAGAAAAAAATCCAGCCAATCCTATCCAACCCAATCCTACCCAATCCGGCAATATTTTATTTTTTAATTCTAGGTGAAAAGTAGAACATCCTGAAACAACTACCAGAAAAATGCGCTTTGTTGAAGTCCGCTCACCTACAACAATCGTTTATTCACTACTAGTAGGAGAGTTTGTCCAGCCACCCTGATCAAACTATCCTTTTCTTTATGTGTTTCTTTCGTTATGTTCAAATATATATAAACCCCAGTTAGTCCCCTTGCAACACATCGTCAAATCAATCAATTTAAACACACAACAAATTAAGGCAAACCTCCATTTGCACCTTAATTACTCTCTCACCATTAATTCCCCATATATGGCTCCAACAAAGCATTGCTGCATGAGTATTGTGCTTACTTTCCTGGCTGTCTTTTGCACACTTTCATCGGCTCAGGTGCCATTGCCGCCATTGGGTCAACTGCCTCCTGCAACTAACCAGACGCCTCCAGTTCAATTGCCACCGGTAGGCCAATTGCCTCCTACTAACCAGACGCCTCCAGTTCAAGTGCCGCCCGTAGCCCAGATGCCTCCAGTCCAGACATGCAACCCATCATCAGCTGTTACTAGTCTCGCACCATGTCTTGGGTACCTCATGGGGAGCACTTCATCTCCTTCTACCGCATGTTGTAGCCTCGTTTCATCGCTCCTTTCTTCCCAGAGCCCATGTCTGTGCTCAATGCTTAAAGGCGGATTGAACCCACTAGGATTTGTTTTCAACCAGACCCAAGCCATCTCACTGCCCAGCATTTGCAACATGCCTTCCAACCCTTGCACCGGTACAAACTGTTCTCTCCTCTCTGACACACTGATTACCCATACCAATAAAACAAATAGCAGTTAAAATTAATTATACATAATTAATTAATACAGATGCATCAAGCCCGACTGCCGAACCAACTACACCGGCGACACCATCAATCCCAACTGCAGATTCTCCCGCTGCAGATGAACCACCGGTGACAGCTCAGACTCCTGCAGCCGCCGCAACTCCTCCAGTGTCATCTAAACCTTCAGGTTACATTTTTTTTATTTGCTGTCAACCCATCAATATATGATATATAGCTTGCTGTGAAATAAGCAATCCTTTATTGATGAACTTTGTAAATTAACTCCATGCAGGCGCAGGAGTCAAGGCTGTACCAACAACCGTCTCTGCCGCAGTTCAAAGCCCTACAAATTTGGCACCTGCTCTGGTCATCGTTACCTTTGTTGCTTCATACTTATTGAACTTTAGGGGGTTTTGAATTTTCAGTAATTCTTTCTCATTTTTGAGTGTATTCATATGATGAATTATTTCTTGTGGATTGGGTCTGGTTGACTTCTTTCATAGCTATTGATTCTTGTATATGTACTTTTGAGTTGTTTTTGTATTGATATATTATTTATTGTGATGTAATTTTGATGATTCAATTTTTAAGAATACAGTTATTTACAGTTTTCCAAATTCTATGTGAAATGGTAAGTCCGAAATATTTCATTTATGTAACATCTGAATCCACACATGAGACGTGTAGTGTAACAGCCACAAAATGGTACTACCAGGTACAATAACCCAGTGTTATACCAGCAAAAAATAATTTGTATGTTTCTAAATTCAAGATTGAAACGGAAAGGCACAACCAGCCACATAGAAAGGTGCAAATGTTTTCTAAATTCAAGATTTAAACAGAAATGTAGTGCACCTGGTATTGGCATTACAGTTCATTATGCCTACAGCAGAATTAATAGGCCTAATAAGACAACCAATTTCATGCAGATAGAGCGAGAATACTTGAGAGGAAAAAAATAAAAAAAGAGGCAATGCTCCAAATTAATCAACAAAGTGATTTCAAGATTGAGAAAGATAAGAATCAAGATTCAGGATTCAACTACTTTTCTTACATTTTTCTTTCTAATTTCTTTTCCAAATGTCACACTCAATGTCTCTATCTCAAATTCACAACCTATTACTATATCTCAAATAATGCACAATCACTATCTTTATATCGACTTCTTTAACGAAAAACAGAAAAAGAATTCTATCGAAAATTGTTTTAAAAGTTGAAATGCCTCATGGATCACCACTTCTTCATTTTCGTGCGATTGTGGCTCCTAAGTTTCTTGGACCTGGCCTTCTCCGCCTTGGCTGCGGCTACCTGAGCCCGGCCACAGCCGTGCTTCTCAGCACGGCGGTGGCCACAAACTTCACAATCGACGGCCTCAACAACTGCCACTTGCTGATTTGGCTGGACGGCGACGGCCTGAGGTGGCGGAGGGGCGACAGCTACGGCGGCCTGAGGTGGCGGAGGGGCGACAGCTACAGCGGCCTGAGGTGGCGGAGGGGCGACAGCTACAGCGGCCTGAGGTGGCGGAGGGACTACCTCGGCGTCGACGGCGTTGGCTTGAGGTTGAGGTGGTGCAACGATGATGTTCATTGGTGTTGGTGTATAAATTAACGATGAATGAACTAAACTGCACTGACTACTGGAGAGAGTGTGAGAATACGAGATGAGATGTCGAGATACGAATACGAATCACATACACTATGTATATATACACAAATAAGGGAGGTTTTAGAATAAATCTCGATCGTTCATTGCACCGATCCGGACTCTATCAATCGAACGGATCACAATTCACAATCAATGAAACCCAAGTAGGCCCCACGAAAAAAGCCGGGTTTGTTTTAAGGTTTAACAAAAATGGTCTTAATTTAACCGTCATCTCTTTAGGATCCTATGTGACAGTTCCACCATATCTCATTGTGTTGCTTTGAATATTATAACTATGATTTATAGCAATTAATATGACCCCATTATCAGACAGATATCGGTTCGGAGTTGAAGGATAGGATGCATTATGCAAGCACCTCTTTTATTTTATTATTAAAGTTTTCTTGTCTAAATCGGCTGCAAAAAATAGAACAAACATCTGTTCTTTGAATTGTTCTATGATTTTTACTATAGGGTGCCTCAGTTTCCACAAATTTTGAAATCCACCATTAAAATATTTTACTTGATTTTAAATAATTTGGATTTTTGGCAGAAAATTAGATCATTACAAGTACAAAACAAATGCTGATTATTTTAATAACATTTATTGGAATTTTGCAAGGATCCTTGTAATATTTCTTTTTCAGATGCAATTTGCAAAAGCGCGAAAATCCTAAATAGTGGTGGATATGTAGTAAACCCAAAAATAAAACTTCGTGTCGGATGGTTTCATAAGCAAATAAAACACCAAACATTTATACAAGAAATCAAACGAAATTATCATACACTTAGGAGTTCTGCTTAACTTTCTCTCTTTCCTTACAAAATTTTAAATCTAAAAGTACAATACAGTAATGGAGCTAAAATGAAATGATAAGCACAATATTTAAACAACATTGAAATAAAGAAAGAAAAATGCAGTGCCTGCTCAGTCTCTTCTTAACCTGAATTGATTGTCCCAATCTGATTCAGTATATCTGGTTAAGCCAAAAATTTGAAAGTATCATTTCTAACATTCGCCCAAAATGCAGTACATAATTAAAAATGCAGTACATAATTACACACATGCTCATAATAACCCAATTCTGACACATGAGAGCCACCATTCTTCATCTATTTTAAAATTTTAATACTGTATAACTACAGAGCGTCAAATGAAGTTGGCCTGGAGATAGTAGCTTGGCCAACCTTCCTGATTGTTTCAGTTGGTTCGGATATTACTGTTGTTTGACAGAAAATTTAAGAGTTGCTAGGTGTACAATGTAATTTTGCATTTACCAGGTTCTTCTTTTTTTTCAAACAATGATTTCTCAGTTTTCTGTAGTACTTTTGGTTTTGGACTGTATATGAGTCATTTAGCATCTTAGTAGATGAGGACTTGGAACTTGGCTAGGCATCGCATGCCTACCAGTGTTCTTGTGCTCATCTTATGTAGTATACATTTTTTCATACCATTTTCGTTGGCACAGTCTACATGCAGTTGCTATTTCAGTAGTTAAAGGCTCAAAGCAAAAAAAAAAAATGACACAACTACCCTCACCTTCATCCCTGATGAACCGATTTTGCTAACAGCACTCACACCGAATTAGGTTTGCAGTGTGCAGCCTGTCTGGCAAGAGCCTGGTCCGATAAACATTCAGCAAATAATTAGTAGATGACGGTAGCCGGTTTTCCAGTCCACTACCTGTCTCGAGATTTTGTTCTTTTTTTTTTTTTTAATCTGTCAAATACTGGGCTCCTTTTTTTTTTACATAATGTTGGGCACTTTTTGCATAGTAGTTTTATTCCTTTCTGAGATTCTTTTCCATTTATGCCCTTTTGACCAATTAGTGTTGCTCAGTTTCCCTCTTTAATAAATGGTACCATATTTTATAAGAAAGGTTCACGCTTGATCATCTTCTTGGTTACCTGTATATGATCCTATTTAGGTACAAAAAGGACTTCAAGAAAAATTAGCTAAAATATTTGTTTTGTTGTAGCTGAGAAAATTATCCATGTAAGAAGTCAAGCAACAACCTATTAAGTAATTTAACTAATTATTGGCAAGACCTCATAGTATATTTATTAACTGAGATATGTAAAAGGTAATTTAATAAAGCAAAAAATCATTTGGCAAATCAGTAGACAAATATCAGAAAGGTATACTGTAGAGTTAAATAAGGTACCAAATAAGAGTTATTTTGCTTACAAATGAGAGACCACAATAAATTTTCAGCAGCAAACCATTTCATGCTTCTTCGTTCCCTTTGCATTCGCATGAGGCTGCCAGGAAAGATCATAAGTGCAAAATAACCTCAACCAGTCATAGATAGCGTGGCGAACCTTTTAATAAACTAAAATAGACAGTAAATGGAAAGTGTGAATGCTTAGAAATAAGTTATTTATCTTGGTGTTTTAGAAATAAATCATATAGATAACCAAACTGACAACTTGCATTTGGAGAAAAGGAAACACAAACAAAGACATTCAATTGAACATAAAGCCAGAAATACATAAAAAGTATCAAGGCTTCATTCAGCCTCCTCCCTCCTATATACCTCAATTATTATTAACCTACAATTGGGAAAAACATATTCAAGAGATCTAACTTTCACGATTTGCACGGACAACTTAAACTTCCATGTTTTCACGTTGTGACCATTCAGAGAGCCTTCAACTTGAGATCTGGCTTATTGAGAGAAGCACAATACAAAATACTACAAAAAATGCATAATTAAGTGAAATAGTGTTAACTTTAACACCATGTGCTACAGATAAGAGTCATAGACCGAGACATAAAATAATAAATTTCACCTATTTCTCCAGATGCAAAAAATTCTGCAAGCATGTCAAATCACCATAAGTACAAAATACTACTACTTAATTCCTTATTTTACCCCCTATTCCATCCCCTATATATGGTAACTTATTATACTGATTATACATTTTACATTGATGAGTGCATAAATTAATTGATGTTTTATTTGATGCAACTTTGATTGTATAAATTGATATGCTTCCAATACAACTCGAGATACTCTTCGTTTCGGTCCTCTCCGGTTCGGTCCTCTGTAGTCATTGCTGGTGTTGTTCCTCCTCCTCATCCTCCTCCCCTTCATGTTGGTACTCTATCATGCACCAATGCTCGCACATCCTTACCATCGGCCCCTTCCTCATAGAGTTCACCATGCCAGTTGAGTAGGCTAAAAGGCCTCTAGATTTACCAAACGACCACCTCCCTCCTTCCTTGGTGTGCTGGCTAAGTGCTTGGATCTGCTTCTTGAGGCCTCAATATAAATACTCCCTTCCTGTGCCAGCTAAATACCCTCTCAAATCGTTCTCCTGGCACCTATATGTCGCATATGCAAATGTACAGATATAGTTTACACATATTTTAATCTACCAATTGAATAGAGTACAGCAGCACAAAAACATGAGTACATATACATACATTGAAAGCAGCATAAGACCTCGTCAGTAAAGCTCCTATAGACTGACTCAGGGCTCCCACACCCACATTAAAATGCCGTGACACAACAACATCAATTACAATCTTCAATAATGGATAAACAGTCTCTGCAAAGAGAAGAGGGGAGGGGGTTGGTATGGAGAAAGCACTAACTGATATCTGATTAGTCAATGAAGTAGACCTGAGGAACTTTAAGACACCAGATTGTTGTGCTGCTGGCTGCTAACCACTGATCAGGATTTAAGTAACAAATACAAAAGTTTTTCTTAGACATACTATAAAGATACAAGATTAAACCCGAAAACAGAACATAGGAGAGCTGAATGGTTTCATAAGAAGATGCCTCGTAAGTCATAACCCAGTTGTTATTTCAAAACAAAAGAGCATTGCATAATTTGCTGGTTTTCTCTTTTGTGCATTGCTCTTTAACTTTTATTTTGCTCTTGTTTTCCTTTTTCTTCTGCCAAATATTAAACCCACTACTATGATATTTTAGAGTTAAACCAAACTTTTATCATATTGAAATTACCCTACAAAATTTTACAGAATATTAAACCCCAGCCAAATTAACAGTGACAGAGAACCTATTTACTAGTAAAATCTGCATTTTATTGAATCATCCAAAGAGCCTAGTACAATTTAAACATTTATATATTAGTATCTCCATATCATAAGTAAAATAAAGCACTAATCCAGCATCTAACCCACAACACTGACTTCCAAATTTGAATTCTTATTCCTTTTATCAAATTAGTAAAAGGTAAGAAAACACCAGCATTTCATTAGGAACAAACTTGGTTATTTTCGTTAGAGAAAAGCAGTCGTAAACAGAGAGAAAACTTAAAATACAGAACACAATTAGATGATAGGAAACTATTCATAAGCAGACAAAAAAACTATTCATAATTCAGTTCCCACATTTTTCTTGCCAAAATTCCCGTCAAACATAGAAAGCACCATTAACCAAGTTTGACAGCTACCATAGAAGAAATCTTCCATGCAAATAGCAATTAAAAAAGAAAATTTTTATCAATTCTCATCCACACGAATCTTAGTTTTGAAGATGCAAGTGTGGCTCTATCCACACACATGTTAATGGTTCCGCCACTCTACGCGTACTCACATGATATCTATTATCCTCCATGGAATAGAATATCCCTTTCTTAGGATCCATGCCGCCTTCAAACCTGGGCACATATATCCTGTTAGCATACTTCTTTTCTGGAGAGAGGATCACGATTGAATTTCTACGATCGACGAAGAGTGTCATGTTCACCAAGTGTTCTAGCTTTTCCCACATCATCTCAGAATGATTGAGCTTGAAAACACGGATTTGTCTTCTGGTGTCATCAGTTCTAAAAACAGAGATCAAATCCCCATTGAACTCTAACAAGTGACAATATTCATCTCCATAGCAAGGCTCAGTCAAATATACCGGTTCTGGTTTGCAAAGTACATTCCAAGTCTCCAACTCAGGGTTGAAAACCCCAAGTTCACCTTTCCTTCCCAAACAATAGAACTCTCCCTGAAATAAAACTGGGTTGTTGGATGATGGAAAGAATGGGATAGATGGCTGAAATTCAAGAACAGTCCATTCTTCCTCTCCAGGACACCACGTGGATATCTCAACAAATTCACCATATTTTTGGAAGAAGAATCCATAAATTATGAAATCTGGAGAAGTAGGCTGGGATATAAAAGAAATGCCGTCGAAGAAGTAGTTCTTTGAAGGCAGCGACGGCAGATTAATCACCTGAGCACTGAAAGGATTAAGTATGAAGACCCTATTGTTGCCTTCTGTTATGACCACCCATCCATCTTTGGAGAACCGCAAAACAAGGTGGTCACGTGCAACAACAGCTACGTCGCTCTTTAGAGTGTACTCCTTGCAACTGAATGGGTCGAAGAACTTGCATGATTGGTATTTAAGATTTGGCAAATACATGAGCCATGGCCAAACTCGTCCTTTTTGAATGAAGCTTGATGCTTTGGACCATCCCTTACAAACAGATGGAAGACGCAAGCGATCAACTAGTGACAACCGTGGGAACAACAACTCCACCAACTCAATGGGTAGTTCATCCCATTTTCTTAAAATAACCACCTCATTTTCATCTTCTTTGCCAATAACGGTAGAATCAGTCTGTGTAAGGGTACATGCATGCCTAAATTAGCTTTCTTTTAATTATTATTTTGCTTTGCAAAGTGATGCAATCTCAATTGAAAAAAAAAGAAACAAAACAAGCACAATTATGAAAAAACAAAAAGAACAAGTATATGACCATACACATGTATAACATATATTGATACCTGCTTGATTTGATTAAGCATCAAAGTTTACCCAAAAAGGAGCGACAGGACAAGACCAGATTATAGATTGCACATCAACTACTGACAACAAATGGATATAGTAATCATTTGTAAATTTAATTTTCTATGAGGACTTAAATCCAAATGACGTATCCAAACAGTAGATTTGATTCTGCTCGTGAAACAACGCATGCAATTCTGAAATTGTAAATAAAGAGAGCAAGAGCGACCAACCTCTTTAGATCTCATGACATCAGATGAATTGAAAATATCTTCTTCAACAATCTGCATTCTGCAAGGAACACTATATAGTTTAACATTGAATCAACGAAAAAAAATAACAAAATGAAAGCCAATGTCTTACAAAGTTTATATAAGTTATGAAACTAACTTTTTTGTGGGAAAGGACCACTGTAGCCTGTCCAATCCACCATTATTTTCCGGTAAAAAGGTAAAATTGAGAACTTGGTCATCTAAACAGAACTTGTAAAGCCTCACACCATCACTATAGTTCACGGGAACATAGATGCAATTGGGCTGTGCTCCCCAAGCCTTATTTGCAGGAAGTGATCTCCCACAGCGTCCAGCCAAGAAAAATGCATGGTCACCAATATCTTGCACCCTCCTCCAGTGAATTTCATTACAGGACAACTCCAACCGACGAACCTCAACGTAGGTGATCAGTTGGCCACAACCATATGAGTGCACTAAAACCAAAAATAAATCTCCTGCGCACTCCACCAAATATGTGTACCAAGAGTATGTTCTCGGGCAAGGTTTTAGTTCGTCTATGACTGTCATCTTTACACGACCCCTGATGAGTGGGGCCACATCAATGGCCAAGGTCACGCTAATAGTGGCCATAACAAAAAGCCGCTCATTGTAGATTATGCTAGGACCCCTAAGCGAACCAGTATTCTTATTGAAGTACTTAAGGGGCACCTTCCTCCACCTCTTTCTGCCAGGAGAGCAGACCAACAGGAAAGTTTTCTCAGAACAAACAAGTACAACAATACAGTTCAAAGTATTTGGAGGCGAAGTGATGCTTACAACTGAATGGAAGAAATCAGGTGACTCGGGGAAAGAAGGGATGTATATTTTTGAGAAAGAGATTATGCTCAGGAAGAAGCATTCCCTGGTTAGCTCATCTGCCAGCAGTATCCATTCGCCATAGCAACCCAAGCATACTTTTCCTTGCAAAAACTCAGGTAAGGTTCTTTCCTCCAGGCTGTTGTTAATTGGATCAAAGAAGGTGCAAGTTTGCTTCTTGCTGCCATGCATTTGGAACAGCCATGGCCAGTTTCCAAAGCTCTGGGGAAGGGAGTTGTCACATTTGCAGCCAAGAATCTCCCCTACCATTACACTTGACCACCTGAAATTAGTTTTGCAATAGATATTTACCACGTGAAAAAAAAGAATTCTTATAATTAAGTAAATAACAGTTTGATTTTATAACATTCAAAGTGATCACCAGCCAGACAGCAATTTATGGAGCTCTAAAAGTAAAAACACAAAAATTTGGTGGATTTCATCAAAAGATTGAAATAGCTTCATATTATTCCAGAAATCATTATATACAATGGAATGGTTTCAGCTTCACCTGCTTCATAATACGTGTTTTGAGTTTCCTATTGCAGCAAGATGAGATCAGAATTGATAATTCTGAAAAGTGTGCACTTCAGAGTTATTAAAAAAAGTGCCTGGATGCATTTTACCAGTTCCTCGAATGATTTCTGTTAGCAATCCTGGAATAACCGAATAAGGTACTTGATGAAGAGATTAATCGGGAAATTGCTTTTTCAGTAACTCTTGTTCTACAGTTGAATCTATTTGGACCAGAAAGCTCGTGTTTGAGAGGTATGATTGAATGGCCCCACGTGTGTGTGTTTTTGTTTCGGTACAAATAATAATAGCAATAACAATATGGATACAAGCAATATAAAGTTCACTTAATAGTTAATACTATTTCATTCTCGTGTTTGCCAATTGCCAGCTTATTTGGCTTTAGTTTTACAGAGAGACGCCAATCAGAGAGGGGCAGCAGAGTGAGAACCAACTATGGGTTGGGTTGGGTTGGGTTAACCGTACCAGAAATGAAAAATGATAATGCCGAATTTTACGCAGCCTTGAATTATTTAGGTAGAAGGAGAACACCTTGCTCAATGGCTTCCTCTCTTTGACGTTTGGGTTGACAAAACTATCTTCTTTGTTTTATTTTCTGGAATTGAGAACGATCACACTTAATTGAGGAAGCAAAATAACTCGTTTCTCTTCCTGGAGAGAGAGAGAGAGAGAGAGAGAAAGAGGTGGTGTGAGGTCCTGAGGAAATAATCTCTTCGAAGAAAAGAGTGAAAAGGGGAACTTCAAACTAGTTGGCTAGGGTTCATCTCGTCCCTCCCTCGCAGTCGCAGCAGCCAGCAACATTATTCTTTCCTTTTTTTTTTAGTTGTTTTTATATTTCATTTTTGGTAATTATATAAAGACTAAAAAGCTGTCATGAGTCCGGAGTCTTCATTTTTTTTAAATTTTCAAAAAGCAAAATTAATTATTAGTCCTTACATTCTAATTATCGCTAAATATACCCTTTTACGATCATCCAAAAACAACTTCCGGTCCTTCATGCATTCAAGGTCAAGGATCATGTTCCTAAATATTTTCTCCCTTGAATTAAAATAAAAGCTTTCTTCAAATTGAATATATTTTATTTTTTTTCGTTTTTTTCTTAACACGAATTTCTCAACTTTATATTGGATCAAGGGTTGACCCTTAATATTTGTAGATCAAAGGACATGAAAATCTAAATGGACCACGAATAGGTCGCGACATTTCACTTGATTCATAAATAGGCTGTAGAAAATCTAGGATATACATTAGTGTGTTACTGTGTTTAGTTGTCCGAGAATAAAGAAAAAAAAAGAAAAAGAAAGAGTAAATAAAGAAGAGTGCACAACTAAACGAGGATAAATCTAAAAAATAAGTCAAAATATTTTTTATTTTTCTCCTGCAATTAAGGGATATAATCAATAAGACTCATTTTTTCCTTTTCGCACCCCTTCTCTTTTTATTCTTGTGCAACAAAACGCACACAAACAATATAACTCAAGAATTAAAAGATAAGAAAAAAAGGGAGTCGAGAAATACTAGACTGATTAATGTTTTGAAAAATATCTAGATTGGATTGGATGGTTAATAGGTAGGGCTTCGAAATATTCTAAAAATTAGAAAGTTATCTTAAAAATGTTCCAAAAATGACCAAAGTTATCATAAATAGGGCAGAAGGCCTAAAATATCTTAAATGGATCATAAATAAATGGAAAAATTAGTTTTATGTCATTACAAATTTTGCCAATTTGAAAAATATCATTCTTAAATTGCTAATTAGATTTTTCGCCACTATAAGTTATTAAAATTAGTTTTATGACCACTATTTTTTTTTTCAAAAACATACTATATTCGAAAAAATATCTTCATCAGACTTGTCATTATTTTTAATAATGACCAAATTTCCCACGTGAAAATAAACCCTGAATAATAAGTAGACGGCGTGGCGCTGAAGATAAAAACTAATCAAATGTATGGGCTCGTTTGGATGCTTGAAGGAATAGGGGAATAGTGGGAATAGTCACTCTTCCCACTCTTCCCACTCTTCCCACTCTTCCCAACAACACTCTTCCCAACAACACTTTTCTCTCTACTTTTTCACACTTCCCAACGCTATTCCTAAACTCACCATCCAAACGACCTAGGAATAGCACTCTTCCCACTCTTCCCACTCTTCCTACTCTTCCCACTTTTTCACACTATTCCCACTATTCCCACACTATCCAAACAAGCCCTATGTCTTTTATTCTAGTTCTAACATGGTATTGTGAAAAGAAATATGGCAGAAAATTACGTATCCATTCTTCTCAATATTTGTGGTATTTAGTTCCTATATGGCATCATAAATGGACGTGCTGTTTGTGTATTTTGTTCTTTTAGGATCATCTTCGGTTTAATGTAGTCATGAATTTTTTTATCTTCTTTAATTAATTTAATAGCTGTCTTATAGGTTGTGTGAAAATACATCTCAAAATTCTGATGTTTATTATATTTCAAGGTACATTTGAGTTGAGATGCTCGCTCCATTAAGATTCGTTTTTTTTGTTTATTTTTTTTATTTCTAATGACGTAAAACTCATTATTTCTTTCGGATGACCTATCTCGAATTTTTAAATTTTACAATAGCATATTAAAAAAGCCAGAAAAGGACAACATGATTATATCAATTCTCTTATGACATAAAACTATTCTTTATTATTTATAGTGGCATAAAAATAATTTGTCGTTCGGTGATGATATTTTTTCTAATTTCAAATTTTTGTAGTAACATATTCCTGAATCACCCTAAATAAATTGACCAAAAGACTAAATAAAACTTGTGCATAACTTGACTGAACAAATCAACTAAATAACATGATAAGTCAAATTGGTCAAGTTTTATGACTGAACATTATTATATATTTTTTTTTTGTCTAGTTAATAGGACGATAGAAGGGTCGTAAAGTATCTTAAGAAACGATCTAAAATTTCCTAAGCACGTCAAATTATCAAAAAAATGTCCCTGACATGAAAAAAGCCATAATATTCTGACATGGGAAATATGAAATATTGGCATGCTTTGAACCCTGTGGTGGAATGATACGCTGATATGTGAGAAACTGAGAATACATTCTCAAATAATATCATGCAATCTTATGTACGGAAGGAAAGGGAGAGAGGATGAAGCAGCGGCACACTTACCACGCGAAACTGTTCTGTACTTCTGTTAGATGGAAACGAAGGATATGGAGGAATTGCAATTGCAGCTGCACAAGCACCTTCCTTTTTTTCCTTTTTGTTTCCTTCTCTAGTTCTCTTCTCTTCTCTGTTGGTGGCGGATGACTGGATGAGTAATTGGTTGGAAATTATAAGAAACGACCGAGGATGTACGGTGGTTATATAGAAGAGAAGACTGTGGCGGTTCCTTGTCAATTTAAGGGATGCGTGATTCAGCTGTCAATGGGTAGGGTATGATACGGTAGAGACGTTTTTCATACCCATACCCGTTAAAATTTTCTTTACCCATACCCTACCCTTACCCGTTAAAATTTGACTTTACCCGTACCCTACCCTTACCCGTTATGAATTAACGATAAGGGTAGGGTAACGGTAGAAAATGAATAATAATGTTAATAAATCAATGAAAAAAATTGTACAATATGAAGAAATAAAAATATTATACAAATATATTAATAAAGTGCACTATTTAATAATACTTAAAATATAATAAAATCATACAATATCTTCTCATTCCAATTGTAAAAAAAAAAACATAACTAATTAGTAATTACTAATTATACAATATTTTCTCAAACAAAGGGATCTTTTGAAAAAGTTTAATATTTTATTTAATGTAGCGCGTGAATGAAGATCGGAAAAATAATTAACGCAATTTAATTATTGAATCTTACCATCATATCTTTCCAAATTAATGCATTATTATCTCAATCAAATCTAGCAATTTAATCAAGTAATTTAATTATTGACGCATCAATTGAATCTTACAATCATATCTTTCTGATTTTGTTTGTTATTAACTTATAATTGAATCTTACAATTATATATTTTTTATTATGATTTAAATTATAAACTATATATATAACGGTACGGGTAATTAACGAATACGAAATAGCCTTACCCATACCCTTACCCAATAAATTAACGAAAATTTTTTTCTATCCATACCCGTACCCGAGAACTTAACGAAAATAAAACTTTACCCATACCCGTCTTATCGAATACGATACGGGTAGGGTAAACGATTAAAAGGGTACCATTGACAGCCCTATAATCGAGTATAAAAAATAGAAAGCCGATGTTAGAAATGACGGTCGTTAATTTGGACAATAATTATCTCTCCCACCCCATCAAAAAAAAAAAAAAATAGTTATATGTAGTAGGCTGGGTGTTTGAATGTAACTGAAGATTATATATATATATATATATTTTTTGGGTTTTTTTTTTGGATCTGTGTTTTAATCACCTCTGGTGATTCTTTTGTAGACGGTTTTTTCTTGCATCAGTAAAGCATGCAGGCTATCCATTTGATAGCTGTTTTTCAAAATTTGGGCAACAAAATAGCAGGACGAAATAGTAAAACAGAATCTAATTTAATATCCTGAAAAATAGATTTAATAATTTAAACCGAGTCAAAAGGTTTGCTTGAAAGATTGTAAAATCCTGATTGCACAGATACCTTTTGGCTGTATAATACTAAAATCTATCCAACATGTTACTAGAATTAAACTTGGAATATTCATATTCATACAAAACAGGGGGCAATTTAGGTCCATTGGAGATTTGGTAACTGGGATCAATTAAATTATCAATTAATCTCTCAAGTTACTGTAAGTTAGTGTTTAACCAAACTCAATGCCGTGTGCAACCTCCAATGAATGGTTAAATTGGTTTTGCATTTGTTTCATATTGCATGGATTAATATGAAGTTCATCAGTAGAGCTTCATAACTAATTGTACTCTTATCCATATGCAACTTATGGAAAACGTATAAATTGATGCTTTTGGTGCATCTCTCTATTGATAGTCTGAATAAAAGAAAAAAGGGATAGTTTCATGGCATGGAATGATGCATTAGAAGCAAAAGAATGATTCAAAATCCAGCTTATTATTTTTAATCTTTTTTCAGTTAATTTTATTTAATTTCATTTAGAGGTTACTGATATAACTTAATATGTGTGGCTACCTTCACAATTTCTGTTAGAGGTATACTTAACTTAATATGATGTAACTTAATTATTTCGTCGCTAATGACAAAGAGGAGCCTAATTGTGGTTTGCAGGTTTTATGGGTTTGCTTTGGCTGCTTGCTTTTCTGTGCTTTCAGGTTGTCTATTCTTTTGTCTAAACATTGCTGTACTGAGGTAATTTTTTATTAAATTAGTAAACATTCTAATTGTTGACTAAGCAATCTTGATGATCTAGATGATCTTTTTTATTTGTTTTATTTTTTTTCTTATGCATTTTAGTTGATCAAAGTATAAAATTAGATTTTATATAAAACCTAATGTGTTTTTAATTTCTTTGCAATAACAGCATAGCTGTTAGAAAAAAAAAAAACATGAATTTCTTTATTCGGAGAGAAATAAGATGTGGAAGAATAATCAGTTTAAACCGTTTGTAATTCTAATTCTGGAATTTTAGTCAAAGATATGTAGATAATACATTACAAAAAATCTAAGGTTTGTTTTTTCAGAGAGCTTGATGAAGAGGAGCATCATGAGCTGATGAGAAATTGAGAGGAGCGGTCAACTTGAGAGCCACATGTTCGGCAGCCCGACAAAGAAATAGAAGGTATCATTTTGTCTAAGTCAAGATTCTGGTTATATATGTGAGTATTGCGGTCCTGTATATTAGTTGATCTATATTCTAGACAGCCAATAAGTAGTCCTACACAGCGTATGAGAAGTATAGCACTGCACAAGAAGGACATCTCAACTAAAGTTAATCAGATTAAACTCCTTTTCTATTTGCCCCTCTCCACTTGTACCTTAAAAACTTAGAAGAGTGTAAAAGGCATGGTGCTTATCACATAATATATGATTGCTATGAGGTGGCTTATCACAAATTCTTTTTTCCTTTGTAGCTTTATATTTCCTCCAGTCTTTCTAAAAATTACTTTGAATTGATATCCTTTTAAGTATAGCTTTAAGTAGGTCATCTTTTAACTTAATATAATGCATGCTATGAATGAATTTGTTGGATATTAAAAGCATTATGATACATTTAAAGTAAGAAAGTTACTCTTTTTAAAAAGTCTAACTATCAAGAAATGTTATCAAATACTTCTGTTCTAAAGAAGGGGAACAAGAGATGTTCTTATTGAAAATTTAAAATTTTCAAGGGGGCAAATTGGATAAATCAAACTGAATAGCATGTAATTTTTACACTTTTAAGGGGTTACTTTAAAAGTATAGGGGGCATATGCCCAGTTTTGATTACACTTACCTTCACCCTGAGCACGCCTTTCCTTTCCCTCCCTTTCACGCGGCGTGACCCCTCCCTCCCTTCAGGCCTCTCCTTTACGCGACTCTTTTCCACTCCCTCATGCATATCTAACTCCACGCGACTCTCTCTCCCTTCCTCCCTCCAACGATTCTCTCTCTCCTCCCTCCTTCCAATTCCAATCTCGTACTTCTCCCTTCTCATATCTTTTCTAAATCCTTTGTTTTCTAGTCCTAAAGTGTTACAATAAGTGATCAACTAATAAGCATAAATAATCAGTTTGTCGCAACAAAGAATCATCTTATAAATGCATGTATTAGATACGATAAGAGATCTTCTTATAAATATAAATGATCAGATTGTTATAATAAGTAATCATCTTATAAATGTTATCAAATATAATAAGTGATCATCTTACAAGCATAAATGTTCAGTTAGGTGTAACAAAAAATTACCTTATTAGTTCATTTATTAGATGTAATAAGGGATCAACTTATAATCATAAATGCTCAATTAGTTGTAAGAAAGGATCACGCTAATATAAGCGTATAAAAATGCATATGAGAGAGACGAGAGTTAAGAAACAGAGGAGATGAAAGGGAGAGGAGCACGTGAGATAGAACAAAGGAGAGGGAAGAGATAGAAAGCGAAAGTGGAGAGGGGAGCAGGGAGGGAATTGGAAGTGAGCATGGGGAGGGAAGCGAAGGTGAGAGAGGGGAAATCACTGGAGCAAAAATGGAAAGGCACTCCAGATTCTTTTCCGTTTTTGAACGGGATGGTACGGATATTGCAAATTGGGGGATTGCAACCTATAACACCAGTATATTTGTTGAGATAATAAGATATACATCACTTTAAATTTTACCAATTAAAAAAAATATTATCCTTAAAGTATTAAATAAAAATGCCATTGTAAAATTAACAAAATTGAATTTATGCCATTAATTTCTCTAAAAACATAACTAATTAGAAATATGGACTCCTAAAATTTTCAAAATTTACAAATCACCATTATATTTTTATCATTAGGTTTAATCATTGAAGGAAAAAAAAAAAACTTGGCCAAAATATAAGAAAAATCAGAGAGGCATACTTGCTTGCCAGGGAGAGAAAACACTTGCTTAACAAAAATACTTTTTTTGGTGTAACATTATTAATTTTTTATATCAAATAAAAATAACTAATCTGAATTTTGATGAAAATTTTAGCAATAAAAACATGTCATCTAAACTAATAAGCACCATAATTATGTAATGACAATCAATAAAATAAGTTAAAAGAGCACTTGCCTTACTTATGAGTCATGAAGATGTTTGCACAGTGAGAAAAGAGTGCACCATGGACTGACGAGCCGATAAAGGTACCTGGGATTGGGAAATGAGTGCACCTGGACTTGAAGTACCACTCGCCGGGTGTGCAAGAGCAAGACTACATATATACAGGCACTTTCAGTAAGAATGTACTGTACCGCGTCTTCAAGAATTAAAGTGATGGAAGGGGTTGGTCACTTTATTAACCAGGAGAGGCCACATGAGGTCTCAGATCACATTTATGAGTTCATAAAAAAATTTTAAGATGCTGACATTAATAGCTTTCGTAATAATTTGCTCTGTAGAGAACAATTTTTTTTTTTTTTTTCAAATAATGTCAGTGGAAGGTTTCAATGTAAGCATTTTGCAAAATGTAGAGACCAATTATTCTCTAGTCCCCGTAATAATAAAAGGAACTAAAAAATTTTGCACTGAAAACTTTAGGATATGCTTGAATTTGATTGTATCTGGCAATGAGTGTACCTGGTGTACAATTAGTCAATTACTTTCCGTCCATTCATCATTTAAAAAAAATTGTCGATTCAATTACTTTTCTTTAATTTTTTTTTTTTTTCTCTTTGGAGTATATCATATATAAAACGAATGTTTAATATAATAATAATAGGTATTGACCTTACCTTCTATTTTAGAGGTGCGGAATCATTTTCCTTTTTCTATGTGTAGTATAGTACTCTCGGTGGTGAATAATATGCGAAAAGGAAAGATTTCCAGCACTGTAAACAGACTAGTTTCTAGACAACAAATCTGCATGCTATTGTTCGGTGTAATCTTTTCTGGAGATGAATAAAAATGCTTGCAATCACGGAGATTATTCAGCATCATCTTTTTGGTGATACACCCGTTCTTCTAGGTATAAATGTTAATTATTATGTTCATTAATTATTTAAGGTACAATGAAAATAATTATTTAATGAAAAGTAGGGGCTTGACCTCTGTCTTTTATTCAAAAAAAAAAAAACAAAGAAAATGATTATAACAAAATTAGTAATTTAATTCGCGTAGAACTCAAGTCCTATTTGTGTTAGAATTAGCTCAAGCTTGATAGCTTAATTAATTTTCTGTTTGAGCTTGACTCGGTTCATTTTACTATTAAGTCAAACGAGAGCTATAGGGTGTCTGTGTCTCGCTCAAGCTCGATTCATTGACAACCTCACTTCCAACATGTGCAAGTTCGATGCATGAATGTTTCCTTTTTCCTATTTCTTTTTTTTTCTTTTTTTTTTGCATGTTTGACAATAATATCTCTGTTTTGAAATCTTAAAACAAAACTATTATTGTTAATCCTTAATTATTTAAATGCACGTGTTCTAAATCCCTACTGAATTTATGCATTTAGAAAAGTTGATAAGTATCGAAAACTTCTTTTGTAAGTACAGAAAATAACCTGAAAGCAAAATATCCTAAACACTTGTTTAATTTTCCTACATTCAGGGTTTCTTTTTTTCTTTTTTCTTTTTTTTTTGCGCATAGAAATGTACTCTTAGATGTTTAAATTGAATATTTCAGTTGGTTTCGTGAACTCATACATTCAGAACATACAGTATGCGCAACATTTGAAATAATAAGATTAAAGCTTTGTGTTGGATTAAGCTAACAAAAGTTATATGAAAATTTAGGTTCTGGATTGATTTTAAATAATATATTTGTAACTATTTTTTTCAATTTACTTTGACTAGCAATGCAATTGTGTTCCCAATTTGTATTTTCTTTAAGATTGTTTTATACAAGATTTAAAAGTTAACTCGGCTATGTCATTCGGCTCAGGTGCCATTGCCGCCATTGGGACAACTACCTCCCGCAACTAACCAGAAACCTCCAGTACAACTGCCTCCTACTAACCAGACGCCTCAAGTTCAATTGCCACCGGTGGGCCAATTGCCTCCTACTGACCAGACGCCTCCAGTTCAAGTGCCGCCAGTAGCCCAGCTGCCTCCAGTCCAGACATGCAACCCATCATCAGCTGTTACTAGTCTGGCACCATGTCTTGGGTACCTCATGGGGAGCACTTCATCTCCTTCTATCGCATATTGTAGCCTCGTTTCATCGCTCCTTTCTTCCCAGAGCCCGTGTCTGTGCTCAATGCTTAAAGGCGGATTGAACCCGTTAGGATTTGTTTTCAACCAGACCCAAGCCATCTCACTGCCCAGCATTTGCAACATGCCTTCCAATCCTTGCACTGGTACATACTATTCTCTCTGACACACTAATTACCCATATCAATAAAACTAACAGCAGCTAAAATTAATTATACATTATTGAATAAACAGATGCATCAAGCCCAACTTCTGAACCATCTACACCAGCAACACCATCAATCCCAACTGCAGCGTCTCCCTCTGCAGATGAACCACCGGTGACAGCTCAGAGTCCTGCAGCAGCCGCAACTCCTCCGGTGTCATCTAAACCTTCAGGTTACATTTTTTTAGTTGCATTCAGTCCAACAACATATGATATATATTTTGCTGAGAAATGAGCTATTCTTTGTTGATGAATTTTGTGAACTCCATGCAGGTGCAGGAGTCAAGGCTGTACCAACAACTGTCTCGGGCGGAGTTCAAAGCCCTACAAATTTGGCGCCTACGCTTCTCATAGTTACATTTGTTGCTTCATACTTGTGGACCATCAGGGGTTTTTAAGATATTCTTTTTTCATTTTTTTTTAGAGTATTAATATGAATTATTTCTTGTGGACTGGCTCTGGTTGATTCGTTTCACAGCTATTGGTTCTTGTATGTACTTGAGAGTTGTTTGTATATTGATACAGTATTTATTGTGAAGTAATTGCGATGATTTCATTGATACTGGTCTTTACAGATTTCCAAATTCTATATGACATGGTATACTGAAAATTTTCATTTTCATAACTTCCAAAAACCAAATTATATTGGTTGGTACATGGTATACAAATCACCCTGCCAGTTCATAGTAGATCTTCCAATCCCTGATTACAGTTTGAATTTCAAACCCTGTCTTCAGGTTAAGATGATTGCATTAGGAAAAGCGATCAGAATAATTAGTGCTTAAGAGAGAAAAAAAACGAAAATGAAAGAAATACGAACCTTTGTTGAAATTCTCAAAATGCGAAGGCCAGTCCTTCAAATGCCACACCCGGTCCCAGCCGTCAACCTTCAATCAATAAGATACAAAATTGATAGTCTTTACGCAAAATCACTACTTGAGTAATCAGAGAATAATAAAAGTCCAATAATCAATCCGAGAAAGGACCTTTGCTCTGAACCTTCTCTGCCTTAGGGTCTCTTCAGATCCCCACCTTTGACACTGATCGTCTGATCCCATTCTCAGGCTGATGCTCCCACCTGCACTGCTCCTCGCACTCCTTCTCATGCCGAAGTCGTAGTGCGGTTACGACTGGCTTTCCTCCAAACACTTGGTGAGCACAGGATCTGTTGAGAAAATAAATAAAATTGTAACAAGTAAATAAAATAGGAATAGGGGCATTTTGGGAAAAAAGGATGTACCTTTCATACCAGTTTAGTTAAGTGAACGTTAGGTACCATTTTGATTCCTATAGGGACATCGTCGGTGTTGTTTCCTGGGCCCCCATGTCGCCTGCGCAAATTCAAAGTACAGACCAAATCATTAATTCCTATAATATGGCTGAGGTGTCATAATTCCTTAAAAAACTCTTAATCAACCCAGTACTAGTTTTTTCGAGAAAGAGAAATTAGAATATTAATATTATGTCGAATGAACTGGAAATAACCTATGTTGTGGACTGATGCCACTGGCAGTACCAGGTACAACACCTGGAAAAGGCAACATGGCCTCCATTCGGTGCCACAAATAATTACATAATTTGAAGAGAACAGTAAAATTCAAATTAAGAACGAAAAAATCATGTAGCCCAAATTGACTATGAAGAGTCACTTAATATAGATTATTGGGTACTGTGCCAGTACAAACAAGCAATATGGTACGGCCAGGTACAAGAACCATTGGTATGGTATCAATAAAAATAGAGGAGCGTTCCGCTGCCACCAAAATTCGCTGCCCCCAAATGTCACAAGTTTTCAACCATTAGATTAACTTCGATCAATCGGCTCTGATTGACTATCGCAGCCCAATACTCTTTCAATGTTCCAACTTCCAAGACAGATTGTATGCAGCAAGACTGTAGTCTACAGAGAACAGAAAAAAAATAATAAAATAATAGTAATTTCCCTCCAACGAATCACTACCTTCTCTTTCCCATGGCTTCATGCTCTGAGCTTTTCAAAATGAAGCCAGAAATAAACGTAAATTCCTACCATAATTTTTTTGTTTAACAAGAGCATAATTAACCAAATGAAAATTCATAATAAAAAATTTATCTTCATGGTGAACTACAATTTCTAGCATAACTCTACACTTCTTGTCTTTACTAACATGATCTGGTTTAAAAAAATTGCGTTAATTAATAATATGAAAGTGCATCAAAATTCAAATGAGTTACAAAAGTATCACTTTCCTTATTTTTGAATTCTACTTAGGTAGTCAAGTTGAAGAGACTCTGAGTATATATATGTCACTAGATCTTGAAATTTCCAACTAACGCAGGAATAAATGTCCAATTGTATCCATTACTAGCTATATGAACAAGGAACCGATAAATATTTAGTCAATAATATGTGTACTTTTCTCACTAAACTTGTTGTGGATGAAGATTAATATAGTTGAAACTAGTGAAAGTGGAGCCAGTTTTGCAAGATTTCATGTGTCGAGATTATGAGGGGCGATTGACGAAATATAGAGAAAGGAGATCTCTATCGGATCCTTGTAATGAGGAGAGCACAATCATAACATCGAAAAGTGCAATTTATCTATTAGTTGATGGATAATGAGTGATAAAGAAGAAATAAGTTTTTTCTGCCTTTTGGGTTTCCTCTTCTGGGAGAAGGTAGGAAGAAAGAGAAAAAGTGGAAACAAATAATAAAGAAAAGACATATAAGAGTTTTAAAATCATTCTTTCTCTCTCCACGGAAGATAGGATCACCGTTGATCAAAACTAATCGGATGGTTGAAAACTTGTGACATTTTGGGGCAGCGAATTTTCGTGGCACCGAAACGCCCCTCATAAAAATAATGTGTCTTTTAAGAGGCTGGCTATTCTATGCTTAAAACAACAAGTAGCAATGTATAAAACCCCAGAATATTGACTAATTAAATAAGGTTTTGAATATTAGACCAGAAAGGTGACAAAGTGGATGAATTGTAAAATTTATACTTACTTCTAATAACATCCATCCAAATACCTTTACTATCCTTATGCAAAAACTTCCAAGCCCATTTTCCCAAAAGAGCGTGGTTCATTTGTTTAATATCCAGGATACCCCAACCACCATAAATCTTACTTCTGCTCTATGTTGCACGGGTGCGGGTGCGGGTGTCGCGTCGGATTCGTTGCGGGTGCGGGGATGCGGCATTTTTCAAAAAATTCGGATACGGCAGTATATATAAAATAATAAAAAATAATATATTTTTCAATTTAAAAATAATATATATTATTAAAAAATCTTTTAGTTTATATTGAGAGATTTAACCATTGATAATATTATGTTAACAATATAATTAAAAAATCTGGTGAACTATACTGTCAAAATGGACGGGTCCAGTTAAGCGAACACTGCCCAGTGCCCACAAGTTCATCTGCAAATCACGGGGGATTTTCCTTGGGGCCAGGGAAGTCTACTTCTAGCTGCAAACAAGGACGACCACGCTGAACCATTTTTCTCCTTGCTTTTTCTGACAGTTCCATTTGCAGTGCCACTGATTTCACACTTTTGTCAACTCAGGTCCTTTACTTCTTTGTTGGAACTCGGAAGGAAAGTTTTGGACAGCTACATTTATTGAGGGAGAGATTCACGTGACTGGTCAAGACTCGAGACAGAAGATAGATGCACTTATTCTCTATACACCATGCACAGAAGGGTGATAGTTTTCAATTGGTGTACTAAAAAACAGGTTTACGCAAAGCAGAGGGGAGAAAGGCGCTCCCTCTGTGTCTCACTTAACCTGACATGTGGGACCCGTATGAAGAGTCCATCTTCTTCAACGAGACAGAGAAGAAAATCGCGAGAGAAAAGAGAAGAGAAGAAAAGAAGCGCGTCCGTAACCGCCTGGTCTGTAACAGTCCGTAAACGTATCCCACACGAATCCAGACCGAATCCATGGAGTATCTTGCCGAATTTTGACCGAATCCGTTGGTCAAACTCAATAAAATATTCGGACTCGCCACGTGACGTGTCGGGTGCGAATCGCACGCGAATCGCACACGAATCCGCATCGGACACGCATCGGACACGGGATACTTCTGTTTTTTGGAGTATCCATGTAACATAGCTTCTGCTAATACTGTCCCCGCTGACTAAAGTATAGCCTTTTGTGTTATTATCTCTAGAACCACCCCATAAAAAGTTCCTTCTAACCCTATTTATTTCTTTAATTATCCAAACTGGTGCCTTAAAGAAAGTTAGAAAGTAAAGGGGAATAGCTGATAATGTGGAGTTGATTAAAATCAATATGCCACCCATAGAGAGCATTTTACCCTTCCAAGCTGGTAATTTTGCTTTAATTTTATCTAACATATTGTTCCAGTCGGCTTTGCAAGGGTTTGTCCAATGTATGGTATTCCTAAATACTTCATTGGTAAATTCTCTAATTTACAACTCAACATGTTAGCATAATTAATAGCTTCTTCCTCATCTAAATTGAGGGGGACAATCTCAGACAGAAAAATTAATTTTCAATCCAAATGCTCCCTCAAAAGATTTAAGAGTCCACTGAATTTTAGAGATCATAATATTATCAGCTTTGAGGAAAATCCAACATATACCATCTCAAGAACATGAATGTATTAAACAAAAAAAAAAAAAAAAAAATCAAATGACAGCCAAATAAAGCATATGAAATCTCAAGACATAGTTACATTTTCTTTCTCTCTCTTTATCTATCTATCTCCAAGATACCAAAAGAAAAGAATCTAATAAAGAATCCAATTTCCCAATTACAAGAATCGGCTTCTGGCTTAGTTCCTCTTTGATTTCACCATCTCGTGCATCCTCACTTTCTTTGCCTTCTCTGCCTCAGCCATACTCCTACCACAGGAGTGCTTCTCCAGGCGGACATGGCCGCAGTGGAGGCACAATGGCGGTTGAGGTTGTCGAGGTGAAGCTGGAGGGAGCGGAACTGGAGGGTCCGCCAGTGGTGCTACCGGAGCTGGAGGAGCCCCCTGAGCTGGCGCGTGAACCGGAGGTTGCATTGCGGGAGCGCGCGCGCAAGGACCCGAGCGCGAGCCCGGCGCTTGGCCATGATTGTGGGGGTGGGGAGCACGGAGCACGAGAGAGAAAGAGAGAAAGAGAGAATGAAATGCCGAGATCTTGGTTTTGGTTAACTTAATGGTTTCTTGGTTGGGGGCTTGGAGCCTTGGGGAGAGAACGAGAGAGAACGAGAGAGGGGGTTTATGCTTTATGGCGTGGGGTTTATATCCTTTGCAAAACAAGAATGGGAATTGCTCGGGGCACGTCCCCCAATTTGCAAAACACTCCTGTTTGACCATTGTATCCTTCGTTTTAGTGTAGAAATATGATTTGGTATAGGGGTATTATGGTCTTTTCATAGTGTCTTGCAAATTTAGTGTAATCTAGCGGAGACCTGCCCGCGATTAAACAGTCTTGCTCGAGATTAAACAGCCCTGCCCGCGATTAAACAAAATAAACAACTCACCGAACCGAACCGAATCGTCTCGTTCCAACTTCTCTGGGCGACTGTGCCAGTGCAACTGGCAAGTCAGCCAGAGCCAGTGCCAGTGCCATCAGTCCAAACAAACAAATTTGGGACTTTGTTTTAAATTTCTTTATTATATTTTCAATTTATCAAATAATTAACTGCACACAGGGGACTTTGTTTAAAATTAAATCGGAGTGAAGCCACCTAATGAATTGATCAAGTCAAAATAAAAGTCTGATCATTACAAATTAAGAATAGATTCACGCTCAAAGTTTCAAAAAAAATAAAATAAAAGTTATTCCAGTTCAGGTGAAAAGTTAATCCAGTTCTTTCCCAGCCAGATGAATACTTAGGTGATAAAGGAATGGTGAAGCCCACTTGAACTCAGAAGGGACGATAAAAGTGGGTATATGAAGTGGCATACATGGTTACATCACTGGTGGCATCGATTATGTGATTGGTTTTTTGTAATAAACATTTTTTGATGTCTTGACGAAGCTTAGATGGGTTATCACTTCAAATAATCTAATTTCCTTCATCTTTGTAATAAGGAGAAATTATAAATGTTATAATTGGAAGCTGAGAAGGCACTTTTGATGTACCGGCTTTCTTATTCCATTCTTTTTTTTTTCACGTTATGTACTTTTGATGTACTAGTGTTTCATGGGTTATAGAGGCTCAAGGTAAAAAAATGGTAACAGTTACAAGAGACAAAAAATACGTTCTGAACTATTTCATATTATTATTTATACGAAGATGAATAAAGTAAAAAAAAAAATGCATTCATTAAAATTACTCTAAACTGATACACGCCCAATTGTGTACCCGTGACATACACGCCCAATTTGAACCGCCCGATCAAAATCGGACGGCTCGTGAGTGCGCTACACGGCATGTAGCGCAACACGAGATCAGGGTCCGTGACATACCATAAGGCCGTGATCTCTGACCGTTGCACCTACAGTTTCGTGTTGTGCATCTAATCTGATCTAGCCCACGCTTCTCCCACATGACTAATTGTTCTAAACAAGTTAATGTTTGTGGAAATGCTTGAACGAGTCGAAGACGATGATTGAAGATTATTTAGTCTTATTGTTGCTGGATTTAGTTTAGAAATTAAATCATAGTTATAACAGAAACCCTCATAGTTATTAACTTGCAAGGCACAAGAAGATGCATTCCATCCGTACAACATTTTTTTATACAAAGTTACCATCAACACATTTTCCTTTTTCTTTTCTTTTCTTTTCTTTTTTTTGTTTTTTTTTTGAAAGTGTAAGCACGTACGCATACCATTAATACCTTTATAATATAAGAAAGGGATATGATTCAAGAGAAATAGAACGAAAGGCGAGTCAAAGAAGAACATTGAAACACGAATATGTTAGTGTCCCTCCGTATCATAAGTACAATCAGGCACTTCTCCAGCACCTAACCCACATGTACCGTAGGTTAGAAAATAGCAGTTGTAAAGAAAGAGAAAAATATGTAATAAGAAACACGATTAAATAATTAATTACCTAATGCTTCCTAATTCAAACAGACAAACTGTTCATAATCAGTTCGGACATTTTTCTCACCTAAAACCAACATATAATTAGTTCCCAAAATTTTCTCGCCTAAAACCAACATCAAAACATCCAAAGAACTATTAGCCAAGTTTGACAAACTACAATAAAATATAAATCTTATTACATGCATATACATCCAACAAGAGATCTCAGTTATGAAGATGCAACTTTGGCTCCATCCAAACACATGCTAGTGGTTCCACCACTCTATGCATGCTCGGATGATATCTATTATCCTCCATGGAATAATATATTCCTTTCTTACAATATATGCCACCTTCAAACCTTGGGACGTATATCCTGTTGGCGTACTTCTTTTCTGGCGGTGTGATTGCAATCGAATTTCTACAATCTACAAAAAGTGTCATGTCCACCAAGTGTTCTAGCTTTTCCCACTCCATCTCTGACTGATTCAGCTTGAAAACGCGGATTGGTGCTTTGGTATCATCAGTTCTGAAAACAGAGATCAAATCCCCATGTAGCTCTAGCAAGTGACAATATTCAACTCCATAGCAAGGCTCAGTCAAATATATCGGTTCCGGTTTACTAAGTACATTCCAAGTCTTCAACTCAGGGTTGAAAACCCCCAGTTCACCTTTCCTGCCCAAACAATAGAACTCTCCCTGAAATATAACCGGGTTGTTGGATGAAGGAAAATATGGGATAGACGGCCAGAATTCAAGAACAGTCCATTCTTCCTCTCCAGGACGCCACATGGATATCTCAATAAATTCACCACATATTTGGAAGAAGAATCCATAAACTACGAAATCCGGAGAAGTAGGCACGGACGTAAAAGAAATGCCGTCGAAGGTGTACTTCTTCAAAGGCAGCTGTGGCAGATTAATAACCTGAGAAGTGAAAGGATTCAGTATAAATACCCTTTGGTTTCCTTCTGTGACGACCACCCATCCATCTTTGGAGAACCGCAAAGCAAGGTGGTCGCGTGCAACAACTGCATCGCTCTTTAAAGTGTACTCCTGGGAATTGAAAGGGTCCAAGAACTTGCATGATTGGTATTTGAGATTTGGCAAATACATGAGCCACGGCCAAACTCTTCCTTTCTGAATGAAGCTTGATGCTTTGGACCATCCCTTACAAACAGATGGAAGACGCAAGCAATCAACCAATGACAATCGTTGGAACAACAACTCCACCAACTCAATGGGTAAGTCATCCCATGGTCTCGAAATAGCCACCTCAGTTTCATCCTCTTTGCCAACAACGGTAGGATCCGTCTGTAAAAAGAGTACATTCATGCCTTAAAATCAGCTTTTTTTTATCTAATATTTTGCTTTGCGAAGTGGTGCATAATTACGAGAAAGAAGTGGAGCATAATTACGAGAAAGAAACAAAAAAGAAAGAGAATATGACCAGTGCATAATTACGCCTGCAAGATATGATCAGTGCATCATCTACCATCAAATTTTAGAGAAATAAAACCCAATATGATAAGACCAAGTTACAGATTTAAAAAAATTCATAAATAGTCACAAAATAAAAATATAAAAATATTATTGTGTATTTGTGGCACAAATCTTTTTATCTAATTTTCATAGCACAGGGAAGCACACATGTATTTTCTAGTTTGCTTAATTTCCCTCAATTTCATTTTTCCCTTTTATTTTGTCTTTTAAAATTCTACGGACTTAGCCATACCTAATATGTTGAAGGTCTCTACACACCATAACCTAATTGTTAGATTTTGACAGTGGTAGAGATCAATTGTTGATATAGTGCATATCAGCCTCCCTAGGTCCTGATTTTCCATTTCTATGGGTTCCATAAGATAATTCTACCCTTAGTGGAAACAAATCTCTGTGAATCGATTTTAGTTTTATCAACTATTCCAAAGTTGAGAGTAGTGCATTTCAACTGTGCAAAACAAACTTTATAAGAAAGTACAGCAACATATATCTTTGCTAATTATAGAGACAATTAACATGATACTCTGAATATAATTGTTCATTTATCTAGATTAGCCATAACCCAATGGATCTAGTAATCATTAATTTCTACATTTCAAACCTCAATTTCAAAGGGGACTTCAAGACAAATGACATATTCAAAGAGTTTATTTGATTCTGCTCACAAAACAACACATGCAATTCCGCAATTGTAAACAAAACAAAAGAGATCAACCTCATTACATCTCATGACATCAGATAAGTTGACTACATCTCCTCCAAGAGTCTGCATTCTGCAAGGATCACTGCATAGTTTAATATTGAATTAATGCATGAATAACAAATATGAAAAAGAAATTTTACAATGCTTTTAGGTGTACTGAAACCGACATTTTTGTTGGAAGAGCCCACTGCATCCTATCCAATCCACCATTATTCTCCGGCAATAAAGTGAAAGTGAGAACTTTGTCATCTAAGTAGAACTTGTAAAGCCTGACACCATCACTATAGAGCATTGGGACATATATGCAATTGCTTTGCAGTCCCCAAGCCTTATTCGCAGGGAGTGATCTCCCACAACATCCATGCAAGAAAAACACATGATCACCAATATCTTGCACCCTTCTCCAGTGAATTTCATTACAGGACAACTCCAAGCGACGGACCTCAATGCCGGTGATCAGTTGGCCATCACCATATAAGTGCACTACAACCGAGAATAAATCACCTGTGCACTCCACCAAATATGTGTACCAAGAATATGGCATCGGGCAAGGGTCTAACATGTCTATGACTGTCATCCTTACACAACCCGTGATGAGTGGGACCACATCAATGACCAAGGTCTCATACATGGTGGCCGTAACAAAAAGCTGCTCATTGTAGATTATGCTAGGACCCCTCAGTGAACCATTATTTTTGTTGAAGTACTTGAGGGGCACCTTCTTCCACTTTTTTCTGCCAGGGGAGCAGACCAGTAGGAAGGTATTTGGGGAACAGATGAGTATAATAATACAGTTAGAAGTATTTGGAGGCGAACTGATGCAAACAACTGCATGGAAGAAATCTTGGGACTCGGGAAAAGAAGGGATATAGATTTTTGAGAAAGAGATGATGTTCAGGAAGAAGCATTCCCTAGTTAGCTCATCTGCCAACAGTACCCATTCATCGTAGCAGCCCAAGCTCACCTTCCCTTGCAAAAACTCAGGTAAGATTCTTTCCTCCAGGCTGTTGTTAATTGGATCAAAGAAGGTGCAAGTTTTCTTCTTGCTGCCATGCATTTCGAAAAGCCATGGCCAGTTTCCAAAGCTATCGGGCAGTGGGTTGTCACCTTCACAACCAAGAATCCGTCCTACCATCATTCTACCTGATCACCTGAAATTAGTTTCACATTAGATATTTACCAGAACTAGTTCCAGTTGATGATAAATAAAAAACAAAAAGACAGTTCTTATAATTAGGTAAATAAAAGTTTGGGTTTATAACATTCAAAAATTGTGGATTCCACAAAACATTCGAAAAAAGGTAATTATTATTACAGAAACCCTTATTAACAATGGATGGTTTCAGATTCACCTGCTGCATATTATGTGTTTTTAAGTTTCCTATAACAAATTATCTGTAGATAACTTAAAACATTGGTCTTAAATGATAACAGAAGTCATTATGTTATAGACGAGATGAGATCAGAAGATCCAACAAAAGTTTTGACAATTCTGAAAAGACCGCGCCCAGAGTAATAAAATACGTGTTCCACGCATGTTTGCAATTCCTCAAATAATTATTTATGTTTGCAATTCCTCGAACAAGGTTCTGACTTAATAAAGAGTTTAATTGGGAAATTACTTTTTTCAGTACCACTTATTCTTCAGTTCTATTGCTAGTATTTGTCAGATATGGTTATGCGGGAGCACCAAGTGTTCGTTTCATTACAAATGATAATGACAATAACAACATTAATACTAGCAATAGAAAGCTCAGTTAATACTTAATATTATTATCATGGCCGTTTTGATCTTACCAGCATGACAGCATCCCATAAAACTTGGTTTTTATTTTATTTTACAGAGAGCAGAGTGAGGCTCAACTAGACAACTAGGGGTTTGGTTGGGATGGGTTAACCATACCAGAAATGATAAAAAAAAATAAAAAATAAAAGAAAACGTCAAATTCCCAACCTTGAATTAGTTAATACCTTGTTAATGGCTTCCTGTTTTTTTTTTTTCCCTGAAGAAAAAAGAAAAGAAAAAGGAGGGGAATTGAGAACGATCAGACTTAAATTGAGAAAGCAAGTTAACTCTTTTCTCTTTTCTCTTCACGGGGAGAGTGATGGGTGGACACTAGACAGAGAGGAGAACATGTTGGCTAGGGTTTATCGCGCCCCTCGCAGCAGCCAGCACAATTTTTCCTTTTTTTTGTTTTTTGTTTCTTTGAGTGGGTTTCTTTTATCTCTTTTTCGGAAGTATAAAACAAAGAGCTGTCCAAATTTTTTTTTTTTTATTTCAAAAGACCAAATTCCTTGTTGACGCTTGAATTTTTATTATCACTATAGATACCCTTCTACGATCATCCGGAACAACGTTCTCCTAGATTCCTAGGAGAATATTTGTTTCGTCAATTACTTTCTTTTTGAGAAAAAATAAAAAAAAGGATATAATTAGCGCAATGGAACGCAGCTAATTACCTTGCATTTCACGAAAATTTAGATAATACCATGGAGGAAGGACTTTTAGATTTTCTAAAAATTAAGAATTGTCTTAAGAATGTTCGAAAAACAACCAAAGTGATAATAAATAGGGCAGACGGTCCAAAATATCTAAATGTGATTTGATGGATCGTTTGTCAAACCTAATTAGATCTAAATTTAAAAATTCAAATGACCAATTCAAATCGTTCATTGTGTTTTTAATAATGAAATCTCCTTGTTGAGTAAATTTTTTGTTTTTTTTTCAATTATTTTTAGAATTTCTATAAATAAATTAACTAAACACCTAGAAAAAGGGGTCTCAAATTGAAAAGAACTTGTGCTGAATTAAAATCAACTAAATAACATGACTAGTTAAATCGATCAAGATTCCATTGAAGGATTAAACATATTATGTATCAAGATGCATGGATATATATATATTTTTTGAACATAGTGGCCTTGTTCGCCGATAGTTTCGCAAATTGAAAAATCTAATATAACAAATTTAATTTACATATTAAAATTTTATAGCAAGCCAAATTTTATTATTTAATTACTATTTACTACTTTTTAATGTATTTCAAAACTTACTATTTTTGAATTTTTTTTTCTTACTTTGTATAAAAAAATAAAAAAATAGTTTCGCAAATTGAAAAATCTAATATGACAAATTTAATTTACATATTAAAATATTATAGCAAGCTAAATTTTGTTATTTTATTACTATTTACTACTTTTTAATGTATTTCAAAACTTACTATTTTTTGTATTTTTTTTCTTACTATTAGTTTGTATAAAAAAATAAAAATAGTAAAAAAATTTAAACAATGTATATTTTTGTTTGCTATAGATTTCAATTTGTATTATGTATATTGCATTGGATTGATTAAATAGATTTATCGATTGAAATAAATTTGTTCTATAAGACCATAATAATATACAAAAAAATATGCATCGTAATGTATAATAAACATTCTAAAAGGTAATATAAAATTACTTGAAAACGTGAAATTATCACAACGTTCCTAAGAAGAAAAATACCATGATCCCTAGAATGGGAATTAACAAACATGGAAAATTTTAATCTTGGTGGAATGATATGATAAGATATATGAGAATATATACGTAATGAAGTAGTGAAAGAGAAACTTACCAACAATGATCTGTTGGACGAAAATAAAAATTAAGGAAGGAGACGGAGATGTGGAAAGAAAAATTAAGGTATCCAAGCCTCTGTTTCGCTAAGTTACAACTAGACTATCACCTTCTCTTCTTTGTTGGTGGTAGATGGATGTAGGTACGGTTATATAGAAGACGACAGTGGCGGTTCCTCATCAATTAAGAATGTATATATAAGGAATGTTTGCATTATTAAATTAAAAGTTCTTCAGATTTATAAAGTAAAAAATAGAATAGAAAGGTCGTGGTAGGATTGATGGTTAGTTAATTTGGACAATGACTCTAATAGTTGAATTGAATATGGAAAGAAAACCATGACGAAAATAATTAAAACTATGTATGTATAAGAGTTATAATAAGCTTTTCTTATATTAATCAAGAGGAGGGTTTTGACTTTTGATATTTGAATGTTAGATGTGATGCCTTTTATGGGTGATATTATTAATTAGGAAACAATGTCTAATTATGATCAAATATGTGAAAACCCGTCATTTTGAATACACAAAAATTTATTTCGGTGAACCAATTAATTTAAAATTTTATAAATTGTTCGAAAGAATGAATTTTAATCCAAATTCTCTGAAAATTATGAGTTAATTATGGAATTTGTATGGAAATATTGACCGTTGTATGTCTTGCTAAAAGTGAATTTTTCCTATCCCATTCGATTAGATCTGATTTTACAAACTTCTTAATTTAATTTTGGGGAATTTTACTGCTGGATCAATTCAAAATCTAAAATCCTTTTGATCTGGACCATTAGATATGTTATTTGATATCAGGAATTATCTCAGCCGTTGGATCCCCTCTATTTTTTTCCTCTGTGTATTTCTCTCTGATGGATTCTCTCTCTCGAGTCTCGACCCATTCTCACCCGTTCCCCGTTTTCCGCTCTTCTCCCTGTCTCGCAGCCAATCCCTCTCGAGAACTCTCTCCTACGGCCTAGCTCACGGCCCCACCTTCCTTCTCTCATCTTTGACCCGCTCGACCCGTACCGGAGAACTCCCCAGCACCCGGTTTTCTCCAAACCACACAGTGGCACTCGCCACTTGTCTCTCTCTCGCATGCTGAACCTAAACCCTACTCCTTGTCATATCACCGCTCCTTTAACCCCTTGCTGCCCTCCACCTCAGCAGTCAGCAACGAGGACCCCACACGACCCTCCTCATCTCCCTATTTAAGCTGCCCCTCTCTTTCTTAGACCCACTTTGCTTTTCCTCTAAATCGGATAAGGACAGAAGAAAGTGAAAGAGAGGAGGTGGCTGAGCAGTCGGAGATGGAGAATGTGGTGGCCGACAAAGGCGAGGTGGTGTGCTGGCCGACAAAGTCTCTGTGCTTGACTAAGGCGTATAGTTATCTAAATCTGTTGTGTGTCGGTGAATGTGTGTGATTGCTCTCTAATCCAAAAATCTGAGTTGTGCCTGTCATTCGGTTGGCGGTTGCTTCATTTCTGTTGAGACGTGCACTCAATCTTATCTGTTATTTGGAAAATTGCTTGTTTGATTAATCAAATTGGACATTGGTTGTGATCGTACATGACCTCTGTTTGACTTGAGATGCCTTGTAGTCTTGCTGTTGGCTCAAGTGATCTATTAAATGTCTTCTATAATCAACTTAGAGTAGTTATGCTTGCTACACTGTTTTTCTCTCACTTATGTGTTGTTCTTTGGGCTGTTGCCAAGCTGATACAAACTTGGTACCAGCCGATATCCCTCTGTATTTGCTCACCGGTTACCGGTACGCCTAAATGGCTCCAGGGACTGATTTGTAAGATAACATTTGTTTCTAGGGACTTATTCATAAACATCTTGAACTACATTTGGACCAGTCTATGAATTGTTCTGGTATTTGGACTAAAGTGTAAATTAGAAAGTGAAATAGTTTGATTCAGGTTGTTGCGCGTGATCTTTCCCTTTCTGTTGCCTGAGAGTTATAAGCTAAAGATTATAATTGGATTCTGAAAACAAAACTACAAACAAGTTTAATGACTTGCCTAATGATGGCTTAGCCTTTTGTGGGCTTATTAACTTACTGAATCGAGATATTAAAATGGAGTTTTGCTTAAGAAATGATTAAGGCATAACAAATATGGGAGATGGCTATAAATTGGTCAGTCAATTCCGAACAGATACAATGAAATAACGAGACATGTTATGATCCTGAAAAATATGTAAACGAACATGTTTTCTGTCACACCCCGAACCAAGCCGAAATTCGGGATGGACAGCCCCGCCACGTGTACACACTCTACTGTGCACACGTAAGGCTATAAAATAGTGTCACAGAAACAAATAGGCACAATAATAATCACAAAATAACGGTAGTGTCAATCATACATAAAAAGGATGGAAAATAATATATACATATCAAAATCTCCATCCAGATGATAAACAAAACCATAAAATTTACACACACGAGACTACTCCAGCTCGGCTTGGTCTTCTAGTACATCTTCCTCCGATACGTCTGCCAAACCTGAACCTGCTCCACAAGCAATTATGTGGGCTGAGTACACGAATACTCAGTGTGGTGATAGAGTGAGCCTATAAGGTTCTGGTTAATTTCTAGTCAGAACTAAACCATACTTAAATACTTTTATGGTCCTAAAAATTAATGCAATTTCCTAAGTGTATAACAAAGTGTTAATGATGCAATTCTACCTATTATGTCATGCCCAAATACAATAGCAAAGATCTGGTTTCGTGGAATAATATACGAGATAATATTATAATTATACGAGAGTCAAGCACCCACACTCAGTAGTCAATCATAAGCGTATCATAATCCAGAATCAAACCTCACATATCCCAATATGACATGGACTTTGCCTAAAGTAGATCTACCTAAAAAGAATCATAGCTCGATAAAAACAAAGGCCTAGCTCCAAGCCTACAGCCCCCGTCGAGGAGTAGGTCAATACCGGTATTGAATCGTTGGGGATCGAGAGGTAGTCTATCAGATAAGCAGTAACAACCCCATAGAGTCCAGTCGAAACAAGAGGAATACATATACATATAACAACATCCTAACAATAATAAATGACTACCAAGTGACCGCAGTACCGCCTGACGGTCGGTCTGCTGAGTAATCATCAGAAACGCGTTGCCCACGATCTCTATCATAAGGAGACCACCGGCAATGGCTTGGGTGCAATCTCCTGATAATGGAAACCCCAGACAAAACGAACTTATCACACTCGGTCTCGCTATCCTGATCCGCACCAGATGCAAGTGTTGATTAAGGGCACTTTTAAATTGATTAATCACATTATTATTAGTATGCAATACATATCCTATAAGTGCAATCTAGTTTTGAGTTAATGACATGTACTTAATTGTTTACTTAATGTTAATGACATGATATGCATACAATTAATTAATGATCTAATTCTTATTCTAAAGATTAAACAAAACCTAAGGCATCCACAAGTCATAAAAAGACTGCCACACCTGGAAAAGTCGGAGACGAAGCGACTACTCTTCAGGTTGGTCGGTGAACTCCTGTCTAGCGTCTGTAGTCTTGGGCTCGGGGCACAAGTCGTCTGCGTGTCCAGAGAAGTCTTGCGGAGCACCTGCCGAACGAAACTCACACGTTAAAATCTACTCTAACGATCTACCCTGTTCTGGTTATTGTTTTCTTATACTAGACTTAACTCCTTAATTTAAAAGGGACTCGGTATTAAAATATATTATTATACTTAATTAGTTTACAAAAATAATTTGACGGAGTTCCGTTTAAAACTAGTTGAGAAGGAAAATTAAATTGCTACTTTTGAAAATATTTTGTTAAGTTCCAACCATAAAATTAATGTGTAGAAAGACGTTTTTGACGATTCCTATAAGTCCAACTACGACGTTTGGAGACGTGACACACTTAATTTAGTTTAGAAAATCATTTGAAAAGTTTAGTTAATAATTAAATAGTGTTTTGCTCAAGTATGAAACGCTTTTGATAAATCAACTAAAATAAGATAAAATTCGTTTTAAAAGATTATCGAAGAAAACTAAGTTTGTTTGAAAATAATTTTGGGATCATACTGTGTCCGTTTATAACATAGTATCTGTATTGAAAATAATTTACGGACAATCTAATCATTTCCCATTTTAAAAGCCAACAATTTTATCCTCGAATCCGTCTCGTTTAATTTCTCGGCCAAAAGCTTTTAATCAAAATCCGAATCATTTTGCCAACAATAAAATGCCATCACAAAATATAGTTCTAGTTTTAATTTCTCAAAATCCAACTTAATATTTCGGTTCCAAAAATCTCAGCCAATCAAAGGAAAAGGCCACGCACAACAATCAAAACAACCCAGAATTCGCACAAGTCCAACAGAGAGGAAAAGAGTCCACGGGTTAAAGGGTTTGAAACCCAACAGAAAAGAAAACCCAACAGAGAAAAGGGTACGGGTACAGAGGTAACGGGTTTGGGGTCTCAAGTCCGAACCCAACAGCAATTCAATCCGATCCACAATCCTAAACTTATTCACTTTAGTCCCTTAAAACACAGAAACAACAGATCTTACAGAACAGTCCTAAATACCAGCATTTATCACAGAACAGTCCCTAATTCAGCTCAACAGATTTACCAAAAGGTCCCTGGAACCAGAAAATAAGCACAGATCAGTCCTAAAGAGTTTGAAATCGTACCAGATTGGTACAAGGCCTGATACCAGCCCTGTACAAGGTTCCAAGAGCTCAAACATCACAACATAATCAGCCATGAACCTTCACACACTCTTTACACAATCAGATATGTACAGAACTAGTTAACTACAACCTATGATCAAGCATTCAACTTAGAACAGCCATAAACATGTACCAGTGAGCAAGGATAAGAGAGTAACAACTGAAACCAAGTGCTACACACTCAACAAACCAGCATCAATTGACAAGAAACCACACATAAAGTCATGGAGATCATTATTAACACCAAACAAGCAAATAAATGTCAAACATAACTCAGATTTTCAGACCAGCTAATAACAAAGAAAGCTATGTATTTATCAGTCAACTTAGCTGAGATTTACACAATTTACAAGCCTCAATCGACACACACGCAAGCCACAGATCAAAGGAAAAAGGAAATAGGATTTTTTTGGAAACCATTACCAACAGAGAAAGGGCAAAAAGGGAACAAGAGGCAACGGCCAGCCACCAGCTCTCCACCTCGTCGTCACCGCCACCACCTCGTCAGCGACCACCACCGTCTCCACTCCAGTCGCCTAGGCTCCACCTCTCTTTCTCACTCTCTTTCCTTTCTTTGTTCTGTTCTTATCGGGTTTTGTTAACGGGTTTGAGCAGAGAGGTGAGAGAGAGAGGGGCGACTCAAATAGGTACGGGAAGGGGAGAGAGTAGGGTCGACTGCTGAGGTGGCAAGAGGCGATTGGATCGAGGGGTCGACGGCAGAGTCAAGGTGAAGCACGAGGGGGAGGTGAGGGAAAAAGGGATGGTGGGGTCTCGCGAGTGACGGAAGTCAGGGGTGGGACGGGTAGGTGGCGGAAGTCGCGAAAGTCGCGATTCTCCTGCCACTGCCAAGGGAGAGAGAGAGAAGGGTATCCGAGAGAGAAAAGGGGATGGGTCAACGAAGACCCATCTTCGGCGGAGAAAAGAAAGAGGGAGAAAGAGAGAAAGAAATAAGGAGAGAAAATGATAGAGATCGGACGGCTGAGAAAAATTCAGGATTTTAAGACTTGATCAAACGGCTCAGATCAAAGGAATTTTAGGAAATTGATTTAGACAGCAATCAAACTAGGATTTTGACGAAATTTTCAAACTAAGGAAAATTTATAAAATAGATATTTGAAATTATCAAGGCATAAAACATTTAATTAGGCAAATAATTTTTATAGAAAATTTTTCAGATGGCCGGAATTAATTATCGTATCAGATTCAAAATAAAATTGTTTCTAGCTTTCAAATGGGAAGTACGATTAGATCTTAGTGTTTAGTTAAATAAATCTATTTGTTCAATTGCAAATTAGTAATTTGTTAAATTAACTTATTATTAAAATTTTGGGTTTTTACATTTTCCCTTCTTTGATATTTATTCAAAGTCCATTGAGTTTATATCTTGATCGTTTTTGATAATTTTTTTTTTTTTACTTTCTAAATTAATAAATACATGTTCTTGTAGCCCATTGAGAAGATCATCAAAGATTCACTTAGAACACGCTTAAGACAGTCACGCTGAAACAAATTACATAATTTAAGTAAGTTGCGTGACACAAGAATAATAATTTCACATAAATAAAATTTAGTAAGTAATTTCTTAAGATGGCAAGAAACAATAATAAACTGAGTAGTTACATTGGTAATAACTACTGAAAGTACAATAGTAACAACAACATTATTAAAAATAAAGACAAATACTTCGAAGATAAATAAAGTAAAATAACACAATGACAATCAGACTTTCTAAAAGTGAGAATAACCTAATAAATCATTTTTTTTTTGAGAAATAACCTAATAAATCATTTAAAGAAGGTAAAATTAGTATAATAGAGTTTGTTTTGCAAATCGACAAATGAAGAGTTAATTGTTTAGTCCAACAAGTCGGTATTGGAAGAGAGGGAAGGTTAGTTGGGGATTATGGAGGAAGAAGAAGGATCTTGAATTGGAGTCTCCATGAATCGTTGGCTCTCTAATACCATAAAAGGATTTGTAAAGTTAAGGTGACTTGTTTTGTTTTACTAGTACAGAGTGAAAGAGTCAGTAGAGAGATTGCGAGGAAAATGAATAGTATTCAAATGCAATGTCTTAGTACACAAAGGGCCTATATAAATAGGCGTTGCTAATTACATCAAGAACTAAGCTTAACCTAGTGTGGTTAGATTTAACCATGAGTGAATTAAACTAACTAATTGACCGTCGGAGTTGATTAATAGAAGAGCGTCGCCATGTATTATTGAAGCTGAGCACAGTTGCTGGACCTATCCAGTACTTTCTTTAACAGGAGGATATGTTGCATGTTCTTAGGGAAGCATATTATGGTTTCTCAATTAATTCTAGAAATGGGTTAGGGTTTTGTATCAACAATGTCCTAAGACAATGACATTACATGCAACATGATAATAAAACAAGGGCTAGTGGCAGAAAGTTCTACTGAAAAGCAAAAAGAATCAACACCTCAGCCTTTTTTATTTGAACCTCGGTTCATTTTACTTTTTCTTAAACTGCAATCATCGAAAGTCTAAAATTCCAAGACAAAAACAAAGCCCATTATATCACCTTAAGTACTTTTTAGTTTTTTACCACCAAACAACAACAACAATTAGCACACAGTTTGGACCAAATATTATTTTTTGGTTAAATTCAAGATAAATATTTACTTGCAACTTCATAAGAAACTTTGTTCAAGAAAGAGTCATTTTGCAAGCAGGGGCGGATCTAGCACTGGGGCGGGTGGGGCTAGAGCCCCACCTACCGCTGCCGAACTCCTGAAGCCCCTCCTTAGCCCCAGCTAACTTGCAACTCAAAAGTAGTCTTGTTTCTGCCATTGGAGGTCTTGTTTCTGCCATTGGAGCCCCTCCTTTCCGAAGCAGTATGTTATGGTCTATCGGAGAGAGAAGTGCGCAATGGAACAAAGAAGAAGGCATCGTTACAGATTGGACTCAGCGTGAAGAAAACCTTAAGTGACAAGTTGGGTTGGTAGTGCATATTGGGCCAATATTTGATATGGGCCTTGTATCTCTTATTTCCTTTAAATAACGTGTGATTTTATTAGGTTAACTATTTCCTAAAATGATACATTCCATGATTGAATAACAGTAGAACGTATAAAAGAATCCATATGAAAGATTTGTAGCAGACAATTATCATAACAAATTATCAATCAATAGTCGGCAGCAGCCATTGTTATTTTACATTGTTTTTCTTCAATTTCTTTTCTGCTTTCTCCAAATTATCTCAAAAAGAACATTGCTCACATATTTTTCAAAATGTTCTGAGATAAAACGGTTTGGAGAGAAGGCAAAACGGTTTGAAGAGAAGACAAAACGTCATATGTTAGTACCTAAAAAGAAATATTGTAATTTTTCTTTTTATGAATTTATGTTGGACCAATGTTATTATAAATTCAGCCCCATCTAAAATTTTTTTCTAGATCCGCCACTGTTTGCAAGAGTGGTACTTACATAGGCAAAGAGAAAGATTGACACCATGTAATCCTTTCGGCTCAATGCACTCTCAGTTTTCATTTTCAGCCTTTCAAGCCTCTTCTTAGATTGAGCCATCTCCTAAAGCACAAGCAGAGACAAAGCATTGGAAACAAATTGTACTCAATATGCAAATTCATTGGAAACAAATTGTACTCAATATGCAAATTTAATAAAACATGCCAAGAATATCACATACCTCCACATGATAAATTGGTGAGTCAACATGCTTAAATGAACCATCAACGCTCCAGTCCAAAACAACTGGAATTGGAGAGGTCAAAGCATAATGTTTTTCTACTACCTTCCTCTTGCCTCTAACTACTGCGATTTCTGTTGGCGATCTCCCATACTATAACAGAGAAGACAAGTTTTTAAATTGCAAAATAGTTGTAGGAATCGTAGGAAGAAAGAAAGAAAGAAAATATTTAACCAACATCATTAGGTTTATTGGGTCAGCACCAGCTTCCAACAAATAATCAAACATTTCCACTAAATCAAAGGCAAGCTCTAGCAAAGGTACTGATTGTTCACATCAGCACCCGCCATGAGAGAAGAAAAAAAAAATTTGAGCTCGTCATAAGTCAGTCAAACAATTGAATATGCTAGTTAAGGAACACCTTTAGAAACTCTCAAAAATTAGCACATATTTCTAAAATATGATCTCTTTCTTAAGACCTAGATGCTTTAAATAACAATGTAAATATCCATGATGCGTAAATGAGAGAAGACAATGTTGTATACATCGACATTGTGGCGCAACAAAACCTTCATGCAGGGACAATCAGCATTACATGTTGGCTAAAATGAGTGGAGTTCCTGCAATATTTCTTGCCTCGATATGATCTCCTCTAGAGAGAAGTAGATCCAATATCTCATTACCTAAAATATAAGTACATTTTAGAAAGAATAATTACTAAAGGCATTTTAATCCCATTTGGGTTCATCTAGGAATCAAACCATGCTAAACACCAAAATGTAGCAAGTGATTTTCCAAAATCAATATAAAGTATGTTGGCACCTCTAAGTTCTCGTGTGATTATTAGTAATTTAATTTAATTTATTTGTTTTGTGTATATGTGTGGGGTTTCATTTCATTTTATCTTTGACTTAACAAAAAGAGTTGAACCTTCAAGAACAGCTGAGTGGAGAGAAGTAAAGCTGTCTCTTGCATTTGGATTAGTGCATTGGTCAAAATTATATCTCACAGTGTCAACGTGCCTCCCCCCCCCCCAATAGATGACATGAAAAAAAGGAGTTTTCCCTTTATAAAGAAGAAAAAAAGCTATTACCATTTGAGTGTGCTTTACTTTTAGAAGGCTAAAACTAAATGTCATGTACAGTGTTAGTTTGACAAAATATTGGTAGATTGTCATCTAGATAAATTATCCTTATACTTGTAGGTGCTAGGCCAACACAAGTTATTTCCAAATTTATTTGGCAATGATTTTTACTTTTTAAGAAAAATACAATAAACAATTTAACCATTACAGACATGTTATACTTCAAACTATATTAAGTTCTCTTATCACTTCAACACTTAACAAAAGACTAATGAATCAAGTTATAGGTGTTGTACTTGTATCATCATGAGGAACCAGATTGGGATCAAAACCTAACTCCCTAATTAGGTATTGACAAATCTTTGTTCTTCCATTAACCGCGGCAATATGAAGAGCACCAAAAATATCATTTTTTTGTCGATGCCCTACGCCAGCAATTGCTTCAGCTATTCTTTTGCCATTGCCTAATTTTTTAGCAACATCAGTATATTTAAATGATGAAAAGAAAAACGATTTCACGATTAAGTAAAAAATCATCACTAATAAAGAAAGATATATGGCCTGAGCATTTTTATTCAAGCTCTTATGACTTATGAGCTTCACAAATGTACTACAAAAATAAAAAATGAAGAGCTCAGTTCCATTGCTTAAAATTTCTCTAACAGATTATCCCAAGTGTATTGAATTAGACAAAAAATATATCACAAGATCATAATTTTCCCCTCGCTCTTTTTTTTTGGCAACTAAAAAGCTCGTAGGCAAAAAAATGTACTATACAAGTTTGCTTCTGCGGACTGCGGCTCTTGTCCAATACTGTTGCAAAGTAATAAATTGAAAAAACAAAGCATAAGTCTAGCGGCCGAATTCTAGTTGCAATTTTCATTATGTTAACAAATCAAAAGTCTAGCTACAAAATCTTGCAATACATCTAATTATTAGACTAAGAAAAAAAGTATGTTAAGAAAAATCTATGAATAGACCCCTTTTCTTGTAGTGGTTTCCTTTATGAGAGGAATTTTAGTTACCGTCCACTCCCCCCCCCCCCCCCACAAAAAAAAAAAAAAAAAAAAAACCACCCACAGCCCAAACACGAAAACTATCGATTTTGTATAAAATAATTCTTCCTTTTTCTGTTCTTCGAGTGTTTATTTTATCCACAATTTGTTTTGGGCCTGGGTCCTACTTTTATTTCTTGCACACTTGGTAGCTGTTCTAAGGTTGAATTATTTATCTTTCGAATTTACTATTTAGAGGTTGAGAAAATGATTGGAAGCAGAGGTGAATTATTATAGTGTCATACACTAAGTAGGTAATCGTATTAAGAGAGGAAAAGGAAAAGATGGTGATAAGGATTAGAAAAAGAAAACAAAAAAATCAGTTCTACAAGTGACTATCATATTCATTTACATATTCATCTATTCTTTTTTTTACTTAGTAGTCTGATGCGGCTTTTTATTTCTTAGATTTAGTTTCTTTTTTTGCTTTTGTAATTTATTTTGACTCCTTTTTGTAACTTTAGCCACTAGCTAAAACTTTCAGTTATTAATTAACGATGGGGCTAGACTCCTTTTTTTTATTTAAAAAAAAAATAAAAAAAAAGAGGTAAAGAAAATATTCTTAAAAGCTGTTGTCCAGATATGGTTCAGCCCTTTACCAGATTTTAGATTTTTTTTTCCTAAAAAAAAATTAAGTTCTGTACAAGATATTATTTTAACCGCTCAACTATCAAGTTTCCTCCAGATATTATTCTAACTAGCAATTCATGTTGAGATGCAAAACTTAATACTAATAAATTACATCACACAAATATAGACCAAATTTTTCATTTTTTTCGAAATTTTTAAGTTTTTTTTTTTCGGATTTTTAAAAACCACTGTTTTTGAATGGTTCAGAAATAATTAGATTTACGATTTTCTAAAATTTCAAAAAAATACTTAAAAATTTTGAAAAAATAAAAAATTTGTTTGCATGGAGATTTCAATAGGGAGATCATATTGGACGGTTTGGATCGGTCATTTTGAAATAAATCTAGGAGTTTTGAGCGCGACTCACCGGAGGGTCCGTGAGTCGCGATTCACCGTAGCTAAACTCATATATCTTGACTGATTCAGATAATGGATAGTTGCTATTAACCATTGGATCTATGTTAAAGTGAATCATGATTATCAAGAAATATTAAATTTTAAAAATTTAAAAAAATAGAGGAAATTAAAATTTAGAAAAGGAAGAACATAAATGGATGCACTTAATGACATGTATCCAATAAGCGTAAACGGGAATAATAAATGCATAGTAATTAATTGAATGAATTTATTTTGGTCTTAATAACAATTCGCATTTTTATTTGCAATTGAATCTATTGAAAGGACTTGAAGGGCCCTCTCTGTAGATAAAAGAAGAGTGTCATAAAAATATTCATTTTTTTCATTTATTTACAAACAAGCCTATGGCCAAATTCCACGATCGAGCGAAGCCTATTTTGGCTGAGTGCGGTCTTTTGGGTGCAAAACCGATTGCATTTCCTATTGAGCAAAATCACAATTTGTCCACTGCAGATGGTGCAGATCAGAATTACATACTAGACTATTTAAAGAGCTTAAATATAGATTTTTGTGATGATATAACTTAAAATAAATGCAGAATCGTTTGAAATGCTCAAATAATGCACAGACTAACATTATTTGCACAATATTTGTATATTTTCTATGTATGATTCAATATTTTTTAATAAGTAAGATCTGAATTATATTATAAATCATATAAATAGATTAAATATAGATTATTATGATAAAATGACTTAAAATAAATGTACAATCCCTTGAAATGCGCAAACATTGCTCAGAATAAGCTTTATTTCCACGTTTTATCCGTATTTTCTATGTATAATCAAACTTTTTATAATAAGTAAGATTTGAATTATATTCTAGAAAATATAAAGAGCTTAAATTCATATTATTGTGATTAAATGATTTAGAATGAATGCATAATCGCTTAAAATGCTCAGATAATGCACTGAATAAATATGATTTGCTCATTATATGTGCATTTTTTTATGTTTAATCCATCATTTCTTTAAGTAAGAAACATATGAACTGTATTTTAGACCATATGAAGTGGTTAAATATAGATTATGTGATAAAATCACTTAGAATGAGTGCTTGAAATGCTCCAATATAATGCACATAATAAGCTTTATTTTCCACAATATATGCATAATTTCTACGTTTAATCCAATACTTCTTATGAGTAAGATTTGAATTATATTCTAGACAATATAAAGAGACTAAATATAGATTTTTGTGATCAAAATGACTTAAAATAAGTGTAGAATCGTTTGAAATGTTCAAATAATGCATAGAATAAGAATTATTTGCGCAATATATGCATATTTTCCACGTACAATCCTATATTTTATAAGAAGTAAGATTTGAATTATATTTTTAACCATATAAAGAGCTTGTATATAGATTATTATGATTAAATGAGTTAGAATGAGTGCACAATCACTTGAAATGCTCAAATATTGCTCAGAATAAGCTTTATTCCTGATTATATGCATATTTTCTATGTATAATCCAATTTTTTTTTAATAAGTATGATTTGAATTATATTATGGACCTATAAGAGCTTAAATATATATTATTGTGATGAAATAACTTAGAATGAATGCATAATCGCTTGAAATGCTCAAATAAATGCTCAGAGTCTTTCAAAGGATGAACTACTAAAAAAAATTTGCAATAAGAAAAAAAGATCTTGATTTTATATATATTCATTTATGTAAATTGTTTCCCATTAATTATAAAAATGGTAATATTTTTTTGTATTTTTTTAATTTTATAATTGTGTTAAATTATAATTCTTGAGAAATTAGATGTTACCAAATAAAATGTGATTATAATTTGATTGAGAAGCCGGGCTAGAACGGGACTGGGATCCTCTGGTCGGCAGGTGAAAAACGATCCGCGGGTCGTTTGGCGATATGAACCGTCCGATTTTAAATCAGACGGTTCATTTTTTTCGGGCCAATAATTTTTTTCGGGAGTGGTGGAATGCACGGGGCTCCTTTAGCCGTTGAGATTAAATCAGACGGTCCGGATCGCGCAGACCAGCAGGTCTGCCGACCAGAGGATCTGGATTCGGCTAGAACGGGCCTAAACGGTCGGTATCCCTAACAGAGCCGATTCTCCCACGAGGAGGTTTCTTCAAAAAAAAAAAAAAAAAAAAAAAAAAAGAAAAAGAGAGAGCAGATTGTTCCTTTCCCTTTCTCGGTCCAGACGACGCGAGCGAGCGCGAAACACCATGTACCCGACCCGACCCGACCCGACCCGACCCGACTCGAACCGGAGTCGAGTGGAGTGAGTCCCATTCATTGGTTCAGGTTCAGGTTCAGATACGGGTTAGAGACCAGACTTGACTTGAAGGCTCAGGCGAAGAAAGAAAGAAAGAAAGTGGGCTCCCACTCTTCTTCTTTCCCTGCTCTCGTCTCCTCTGCGACTGCGGATCTCATATTCTCTCAAGTCTCATCCCATCTCACTTCTGACTAACTCGTATTGGCATTGCTACAACCGTACACGGAAGGAAGGAAGGAAGGAAGGAAGGGATGGGTCGGCCTCCGCGCCCAATTCCAATCCCCCCTTATTCCAATTCCATCGATCCGATCCAAGAGCAAGAGCAAGAGCGTGAGATGGAGAACAACAACGAAGAAGACAACGCCCCCTCTGCCTCTCCTCCTCCTCCTCCCCTCTCAGCCGTTCAGTCCGCCCTCTCCTGCATGATCCTCTCCGAGATCTCCTCCGTCCTCGCCACTATGCGGCGCCACCGTCGCCTCCTCCAAGCCGACGAGTACGACCACAACAACCCTCTCCTGCTCTCCTTCAAGTCCCTCCGCCGCCTCCTCTTCTCCCCCTCCTTCAATGCCAACACCAACGCCTCCCTCCTCCTCCGCCCCTTCCTCGACACCATTCGCTCCGACCAGACCGGCGCCCCCGTCACTGCCGCCGCTCTCTCTTCTGTCCTCAACATCCTCACTCTCCACGGCCCTCTTGACCTCCGCCCTGCCCTCACTGAAGTCGTTGATGCTGTCGCCACCTGCCGCTTTGAGGTTGTTGATCAGGCCTCTGATGAGGCTGTCCTTATGAAGATACTCCAGGTCTTGTTGGAGTGCGTCAAGGGGGGCAGGGATGGCTCTGTTGGGTTAGACGACCACCATGTCTGTACGGCGGTAAACACATGCTTCAGAGTGGTACACCAGGCCGGAGGTAAGAGTGAGCTCTTGCAAAGGTCTTCCAGGGATGCAATGCACGAGCTTGTCAGACGCATCTTTGCCCGGTTGCCCCTTGTTGGATTGGACTCCACACCTGATGCAACCCCCGTTAAGCAAGAGGTACTTCAATTCAATTCATTAATAAACACCCTTCTTTAAGGTAAGCTGCACCAATCTGGTCTGTCCATTTGAAATCAGTCCTGCCCTATACTCCATGCCATATCTATGCAATGTTGGCATTTTTTGCTGCAGTATCATAATATAAGAGTATGCTGCATTTTGTCCATATAGGTTGGTGCAGTTGACAAGGATCAGCCTTTTGGGGTCAAACAAGTGGAAAATGGAAATGCTACTGCCACTGCTACAGGTGTACCAGAAGAAACTGCACCGAGCACTGAGGACTCAAATGGAACAGTTGCCACCCACACTATAGAGCCTTATGGGGTCCCTTGCATGGTTGAAATTTTTCACTTCCTCTGCTCTCTCCTAAATATGGTTGAACAAGTTGGTGTAAACCCTGGTACGAATACTGTTGCATTTGATGAGGATGTGCCATTATTCGCACTTCGTTTGATCAACATAGCCATTGAACTTGGTGGGCCGTCAATCAGGGATCACCCCAAACTTTTATCCTTGGTTCAAGATGAGCTTTTCAGAAACCTAATGCAATTTGGCCTTTCCATGAGCCCCCTAATCCTCTCCATGGTTTGTTCAATCGTTCTCAACCTTTACCAGAACCTGCGTACCGAGTTAAAAATGCAACTGGAAGCCTTTTTCTCATGCATCATTCTTAGACTTGCACAGAGCAAGTTTGGGGCAACATACCAACAACAAGAGGTTGCAATGGAAGCCTTGGTTGACTTTTGTCGCCAGAGAACCTTCATGGTAGAGCTGTTCGCAAATTTTGATTGTGATATCACGTGCCGCAATGTTTTTGAGGAATTGTCGAATTTACTCTCGAGAAGTGCCTTTCCTTTGAACTCACCTCTCTCTTCAATGCATGTGCTTGCCTTAGAGGGGTTGATTGCAGTGGTCCAAGGGATGGCTGACCGGCTGGGGACCGGACCACTGCCAGAACAGGCCCCAGTTGAACTTACTGAATATGCCCCATTTTGGACTGTAAAATGTGCAAGCTATACTGACCCAGAGCACTGGGTCAAATTTGTTCGTCAGAGGAAGTACATAAAAAGACGGCTCATGATTGGCGCTGACCACTTCAACAGGGATCCCAAAAAAGGGTTGGAGTTTCTCCAAGGTACCCACTTATTACCTGAAAAACTCGATCCTCAAAGTGTTGCTTGCTTCTTCCGTTACACTGCCGGCTTAGACAAAAATCTAGTTGGGGATTTTCTGGGGAACCATGATGAATTCTGCGTGCAAGTACTGCGTGAATTTGCATGGACATTTGATTTTGAAGGGATGAATTTGGACACAGCCTTGAGGCTCTTTTTAGAGACCTTTCGCCTACCAGGGGAGTCACAAAAGATCCAGAGAGTTCTAGAAGCATTCTCAGAGCGGTACTTTGAGCAATCTCCACATATATTAGCAAACAAAGATGCTGCTTTGGTTCTTTCTTACTCTCTCATCATGCTTAACACTGATCAACATAATGTGCAAGTGAAGAAAAAAATGACCGAGGATGATTTCATAAGGAACAACCGGCACATTAATGGCGGCAATGATCTCCCACGGGAGTATCTTATAGAGCTTTACCACTCTATCTGTCGCAACGAGATAAGAACTATACCTGAACAAGGATTTGGATTCTTCGAAATGTCACCGAGCCGGTGGGTTGACCTAATGCGACGGTCAAAAACAACCCCACCATACATAGTATGTGGCTCCTGGCCTCACCTTGACCGTGACATGTTTGCAGTCATGTCAGGCCCTGCAATTGCTGCAGTTGCTGTAGTCTTCGACCATGCAGAGAATGCTGAGGTGCTTTCGACATGTGCAGACGGCTTCTTGGCCATTGCCAAAATATCAGCATTTCACCATTTGGAAGATGTTTTGGATGATTTGGTGGTGTCGTTATGTAAGTTTACAACCTTGTTGAGTGTCTCAGCTATGGCCGATGAACCTGTGACAGCTTTTGGGGATGACCTGAAGGCTAGGCTTGCTACTGAGGCACTTTTCTTGATTGCAACCAGGTATGGTGATTTTGTGCGTACTGGTTGGAGGAATATCTTAGACTGCATATTGAGGTTGCATAAGCTGGGCCTTTTGCCGGCGCGAGTGGCGAGTGATGCAGCTGAAGATGCTGAACTGGCGCCTGAGGTGGTGCAGGGGAAGCCTCTTCCCAGTTCTCTCTCTTCATCCAATATGCAGGTAGAATTTTTCCTAGATGGCTTTCTGTAAAAAATGGGAGGATTAAGTTTTATTTACATCAAATGTGGTTTCTGTGAGGTTTCATTTGTTTTAGTAAAATTTTCTTGAATTATTTTGTGCTTGTGTTTGACTTGAGATATAGTTTATTGCATTAGCAATTTCATTAAATGGTGTGCCTCTATTTTTTTGGTAGTCCTGTAATCTGGGTAAAAATCGTGCAGCGTGTTAACTTATCCACATTTAACTTAGGCTACTCAATTTGTACCCGACAGATATGGATCAAATAGTTGCTGGTTATATTTTTCATTTTTTTCTATTATTACTTTTTTTTATAAAAAGAACTAACCCCTGATCCTCCTTCGCCAAAATGAATGAAAATGAGTCAAGCTCTTAACTGACAAGTCAACAACTGCAGGTCCAATAAAGTGACATGTTTTGTCTTTTGTGCATCTAATTTATGTGGCTACTAAATTTGAGATTAAAATTCTTTATTTATATTAATTAACACTAGAACAATGATTCACAGGTTATGGGGACTCCACGCAGGTCATCAGGCTTAATGGGCAGGTTCAGTCAACTCCTCTCTCTTGATACAGAGGAGCCCCGGTCCCAGCCGACAGAACAACAACTGGTGGCGCACCAGCGCACGCTACAGACAATCCAGAAGTGCCGCATCGAAAGCATCTTCACTGAAAGCAAGTTTCTTAATGCTGATTCTCTCCTTCAGCTTGCACGTGCCCTTATCTGGGCTGCGGGCCGTCCCCAGAAGATGGTCAACTCAAGTGATGATGAGGACACTGCGGTCTTCTGCTTAGAGCTGCTTATCGCTATCACCCTTAACAACCGCGACCGCATTGTTCTTCTGTGGCAAGGCGTGTATGAGCACATATCCAACATTGTCCAATCAACTGTAATGCCATGTGCTTTGGTTGAGAAAGCTGTTTTAGGGCTATTGCGTATATGTCAGAGGCTGTTGCCTTATAAGGAGAATTTGGCTGATGAGTTGTTGAGGTCCCTCCAGTTGGTAGCAAAGCTCGATGCTCGTGTAGCAGATGCATATTGTGAGCGTATTGCTCTTGAAGTATCACGGCTAGTTCACGCCAATGCCAGCCACATAAGATCCCAGGCAGGGTGGCGTGCTGTTATGGTTTTGTTGTCTATAACTGCACGGCACCAGGAGGCAAGCGAGCATGGGTTTGACGGCTTGAAATTTATCATGATGGATGGGGAGCATATCACCCCAGCTAATTATGCCTTGTGTGTGGAAGCTTCCAGATTGTTTGCAGAGTCGCGTGTTGAGGTTGATCGGTCAGTGCGAGCCCTTGATTTGTTAGCTGGGTCAGTTTCATGCCTTACAAAATGGTCTAAAGAAGCCAAGGAGGCAGTAGGAGAGGAAGGGGAGAAGATGGCTGAGGCTGTACGAGAAATGTGGCTGAGACTAGCTCAGGCGCTTCGAAAAACATGCCTTGATCCTCGAGATGAAGTGAGAAACCACGCCCTTTCGTGCTTACAGAAAATTCTGATCGGGTCAGATGGTGTGTGCCTCCTCTCGGCCTCTTGGCTACAAGCATTTGACCTGGTGGTATTTGCAACCCTCGATGATCTGTTGGAGAATGCCTCCCAGAAGGATTACCGCAACATGGAGACATCCCTTGTAATTGCTGTAAAACTACTCTCAAAGGTGTACTTGCATTTGCTTCCTGATTTATTTGGCCTTAGTAGCTTTTGTAAGTTGTGGCTAGGGGTTCTCAGTCGTATGGAGAAGTTTATCAAAGCTAAGATCAGAGGCAAGAGGAGCGAGAGATTGCAAGAGGTTATTCCTGATTTGTTAAGGAATATTTTGATGGTGATGAAGGATAAAGGCATTCTCGCAAAGAGGAGCACCATTGGTGGGGATAGTTTGTGGGAGCTGACGTGGCTCCATGTGAATAACATATCTAGCTCTTTGCAGGCAGAGGTCTTTCCGGGTCAGGATTTTGAACCGGATCCACGGAGGAGAGATTTAGGTGGTTCTGAAAATCAGGAGTGAGGCTTAGGTTTTTGGTGATAACATTATTGGGTTCAGTTGTAATTTTACTGGTGTGGGATGTGTATGGAATGGAGTGTGAGGTCAATTTTTTAATGATCTGTGTTGGCGTAGGTGGGTTTTGCTGAGGTGCTTTGTTATATTTCTCACGAGTCATTTTCTATTTTTGATGTGTGATTTAGCTAGATTTAGGTTTTGTGGGGGAGACTCCACATGGGTGTGTATAATTGCACGGATGTGTTGTTTCTTGTGAAATATATTTAATCTAGTTCAGGTGAAGCTTTTATCTGATCAATATCCTTCAGTGCTGTGTGATATATTGCAGTATTTTCAACTTCCAAGTTCCAATCTTTTTGGTAGATTTCTTCCGATCAATGACCAAAACCATGTTTCCAGCAAGACGTTTGATGAATTGAGAATCATGCAATTGGTAGCTTTTATAATTGGAAAACAAAGAAAAAGAAAATCATCATTTTTATAAGAAGAAGGGTTCTAGGGGCATGTTCGCATCAACCACTAGGCCTCAAATTTAGAGAGGGTAACCACTTTAAACTGTTGGATATTATGGGGAATTAGAGGCGACAGTTGCGCGGGTCTCGTCAATATCACGTCGCACAGCACTACTCTCCAATTTTGGAATTCAAGTCTTTAATAGTTTAAGACTGGGGAATTAAATGATCTTTACTCAAAAGTCACTTCCTATTTCAATTTCTGGAAACAATGGAATGAATGCTTTTACAGTAGTTTAGGTTCTTGTCTCATCAATTTGGCACTATTGTCTTTTTCAATTGTGATACTTGGTAATTGGTTAGCTGGAAATTAAAAACATTTAATTCGCTAATGAAGATGTTAAAGTAATCAAAATTAATAAATGGATTTAAAGAGACGAAGTGGAAACATCCACATGCTCAATGCAATCGTTCCTAGCCATGTGTATGATTCTCATTTGTTATTTGCCGGCAAGACCTGAGTCTCAGGTGTCATTTGTTATCAAGGAAATATCATTTGTTCGTTCGTGCATTAAATATACTACTAGTGCTTCTGCTGAGTTTCAATGCAGTTTAGCATAGATTACAATTAGAAGATGAAAAAAAGTATTTTTCTGACATTTACAGTTGTTGCCTTCTAATATTACATTCTCTGTATATAGTTCATTTCCGCCATAAATGAGATCCTATCATGCTTGTATGCACATACTTGAACCTGATTTCATTTGATTATTTTTGCCAGTATATGTATTTTAGAAAGCCTGTAAACTTATTTCATTTGAAGATGTGTACCATATTTTTGTGATAATATGTTGAATTGTGGATTGTAGGATGATTAGTATTGAAAGCATTTAAAGGAGAACTATCATTTCCTTAGCCTAGGAATTGGGAAGTCGTACCCCACTTATTTATTTTGTAAATTTTACTTATTAATGATGCTGAACATCAACAATTGAGAAAATAAGATACTAGTATGGATTCAGGGAACTTCTCTGGATTGAGATATTCATTTGAGATGCATATGCATTGAGATGTTCTTGGGATTTTATCCAGGAATAATCAGGATTGTTTTTCCTTTATGTTGCTTGTATGCATTGCAGGAGGCCAACGATTGAATGGAGTATAATAAAATGAGAATTATCCTGATTATTTGCAAAATGTAAGATATGTGTGTACATACGTAAAAATATGAAAAATGTAAGTGCTGATATTTTCATAATAACATGGAGCAACTGATAGATCATTGCAATCTGTAAGGAATTTGTTTTTACTAATTACCTCATTAGCAAATTTTTTTTATGTCAGGAAATTGCAATGAGGAGATAAAACAGCATATGAAACAAAGATTATGCTGATGACTGATCTGTACAGGTGATAGCAAAACAAGTAGTTGCAGCATGTAGTTAACCTAGTGCTTGTGTAGAAACAGGTTGTTGGTTTCATGCCTGCTTTATATTCCTATAAGCAAGTAACATATGCACTTTTTACTGTTTACTTTGTTTCATCTCAATGTCATGATGCCAATTTGAAACAGAATGTGAATTCTACTCGTTCTATCAAATATCTAGTGCTTCTAAACTGGTGTTATCATGTTCGGCTAAGCAATCTCTTGTTCTTCGCCATTCTACCTTAATTATGAATTATGATTTATTTTTCTGGGCTATATTAGTGGAAGCAAAATATTCACGCTGCAATTAGTTTTTTTGAGTAAATAAATCTATAAATCCAATGAATTTATTATTTCAACCTGATGATCGGTAATCATTAAAAGAAAGAGAAAAATTTAGGCAAGTCTGTATCTAATCAACACAAAATTTCTCAACTACAGAAACCACAATCAAGATTTGATTTTCTTAAATTTCTCAAGCAAGCTAGTCTTGTGTGTCTCAATCTCTGTAAATTCAGACGAATTAGAGATGGAGCTAACAATTGGAACCGCACCAGCTTGGTGCAAAAAACGAGCAGCTTCATCTGAAAATTCACCAAAAGGAATTTATAAGCACTTGAAATTCTTCAAATGAAAGAAAAAAGTAAATGCATGATGCAGACACAAGTTGTTTCATTTAAACAAACTCATCTTGGGAGTTAAGGAATCAAATTGTAATCCACATCTGCAAGTGTCACAAAACCAGAACAAATAGGTAGCAGCAACCTTATGAGAAAAACAATACATGTATGCCCTCAAGAAAATAACAATCCTACACAACCTCATACCACATGAAACATTTCAAATATCAAATAACACTAATCTACCATATCTTTCTAAAGAGACAAGGAAGTTGAGGTGTAATTGCTTCTAACAACAATACATAGGCAAGTACCTGATTTTGAAAGAGCAACTAGAGCATTTAGGGTTTCTTTGCGTGTCTTGTCATCTGCGGCAACTTGCAACACATTTAGGAGCTCTTTCGCACCTCCCATTTCAACCACTCTCATTCTCCTTTCATCTACAACATCACATATTCAAGTTACTTGGAGGGACTTATACATTATATGTGTGTTACTGTGTTCTTCATTCGTCCATATTTCAGATGTACTAGTTTGGTCATGAATAACAAAGCAGTAAGAACTCCACATTAAATTGGATAAGTTTACTTCAGACAAGTACCAGATATTAGTACCAAAAGAACAGTCTCCCCTATAATTGACCCAAATCATGGTGACCAGTCATTTGAAGACAATTATTGATATTCTATTATTCTCTGATTTAGTCGGTGGAGGCTTAAAATAAGGCTGTATGGAAGCTCACTCGAGGTACCACAAGCATGCACGATGGTACGATCTTGGACTCTTTTGTGAGTGCAGGTATTGGCAATGGCATGCACCATTTAAAATTAGTCCTAGAGTAAAGAGTAAAATTGTGTACCATCTACAGCATAACGAGCCAATCTGGATGCGCCCATCCTCTTGAACAAGGGGTCTCTCACGCGCAAAAGAGAAATAGATTGCTGTAGCAGATTATCCCCTGAAATTAATTTGTCAGATATTACATGCATCCTTGCATTTTACAACTCTGAAAGTATGGAAAGAAAGAAGAGGTGTTGATACACACCCATGTAAGGAAAGAATTGGTAGGCAGCAAAGCCGGCAGTGACAATGAAAATGGACTTGAACAACCATGCAGCTTTCTTCTGAGCCTCTTCCTCAAGTGCTATTTCATCTGTTATGCACAATGAAACCAAGCACTCCTATATTAGATGCAAAGATGGAATGAGGCAAAAGAGAAAAGAAGAAAAGGAAGGAATGATGACCTTCCTCTTTGAGTGATGATGAGAACCGACGCACTAAAGCTGTAGTTGTAGGAAATCCAACCTAGGAAACAAAAGAAGAGAAAAGGAAACGTTTAAAAATGTGATAAATCCTTCTACCTGTAGTCGTCAATGTGAGAGAGAGAGAGAGAGAGTACAATCGGACGAGGTCGAGAGGAGGAGAAGATCTGAGCCGAGGATCCAGCATCGGACGGCGCTTGAGATCGACGGAGAAGACGGAGAAGAAGGAGAGAGCGGACGGCGCTTGACGGAGGAGCTGCTCTTCTCATTGCCATTGCCAGTCAAGTCTCGAAAGTCTCAGTCCCCCACTTTCTCCTCTCTCTCTTTCTCTTCTCTCTCTAACAATTAACAAAAGCAACACTTAAGTATTTCCTTTCCAGCCCAACCCAGCCCAGCTCATCTATAAGAAAGAACTTGGCCCATCTTGACATTGTGAAGCCGCAAACTCAGGTGGAAACTAAAATCAAATTCAGATGCTCAGTGTCTTTTTAATTACATTTATATATTATCCACATAGCCCATCTAAACCATACGAATTTGTCTTATAATCTTATTTTTCTAATTTAGTGACTATTTTATTAATTGTTACGGATGTCAAATATTTGTATATTTGTCAATGGAGTATACCTTCTTTAATGTTTGCTTTGCTTTTGTTTAGCACTTTAGCTTGATGGTGATTGGCGAGTGCCTGAGTGGTGACTGATGGGTTCTCGTGTTTTAATTTTGGCGATGTATTGTCGGGTAATCGGGTTGATAACACATTCGGTACTAGGCAGCTTGAGACTGAATAGTGGTGGTGGCTGGTGGGTTTTTGCTAAATAGGGAATTTATATAATTGTTTGTAAGTTGTAACAGACTTTTGGTTCTAAAAGGAAGCAGGTAACTAGCGTATGCTAATCTTTTTCACACAGTTTTTTACAAGTAGACTGTATTGTCGGCATATATGTAAATGTAGCCTTTCTATAATGGTACCGTTGATTTATTGAAGAACAGAAACACTACTAGCTTTGCTGGTCCATTTCATGTTTCTTTAATGTTCATGTAATTTGAAGATGTTTGCTGCTCCACATTTTGGCATTTTTTCCTCCCTATTACGATTAAATAATTTCATAAGGGCACCTAATCTATTTGTATATCTACCCAGAATTATATGTAGGCAATACTACAATAAGCATCACCCAACCAAAAGGACAAAATCAATCTCTCTCAACAGATATAAAAATAGATTAATTTATTTAATTTACAAAGCCAGAGCAATAAGCCTATGCCGCCGGCCTAACACTAGCCCTTTCCAAATTAGATAGACAATAAATTAATTGATACTAATATACGCTGCAATGAAACAAAATTTTTACAGAAACCAAAAAAAGTAAATTAAGAAGTTCAATAATCGCTAAAGTTCTAAACCTAAAAGTAAGTAACACTTTTGAGAGAAGGAAATAAATAAATAAATCATTTATCAATTCAGTACAGCGACAACGACGACTTGTCTCCAACTTGTGAGCTGCTACTTGACCGGCCGAACCTCTTTGGGGAAGAACTGATGTGGAGTGCTGGCCTCGACAAGTCACCAGATCGTCGTCTCAGCATCTGGCGCATTTCATCCGCCACCCGCATGGCCGGGTTGACTTTGATTTTGCGACAGAATGACATGTGGGCCCCCACTGCGGCCTCCGCACCTTGCCCCTTCTTCTTTGCCTTGGTTATTTCATCCTGCACCGCCTCGGAGCACAAGCCGCACAGCCACATGCCATTGAAGTTGGCCCTGACATTTGCTATGTAGTCTTGCGTGCAGTCTTCTCCGAGCCCACAACAGTCGCACTTTACTTGTTCAATCTCCATTGCAAGTTTGCAACAATTGTTGTTTGTACAATGAAACGTTCAGTTGGAAGGTTTTAGAGACAGTTGAATGGTTATTTATTTGGGGGAAGAGAGAAATAGGAGACTCGTGGAGATTGTGCTCTGTTATCTTGCCAATTGGAAAGTGGAAACTATGCAGCACAAGGTAGCACTGTAGCAGTTTGCTTAAGAAATGCTACTTGAGAAATTGAACCATTCAAATGCGATTTTTTTTTTTTTAAACTGAAATCCCAGAAGGAAATTCTATCAAAAATTGGACACAAAGTAAAAAAAAAAATTACAATAGATCTATCTTTACCCATTTAAAAAATTAAAATTTTCGGAAAAAAAAATAACTAAATTTTCTCTTAAAATTATTATTGCTATGATATTGTGAGCTAACAGCTCGAACTTAGTTTTCTTACTACAATGGGGGATGTAAGATTTTTTTTTTCTTTTTAATTACTCTCTAAATACATACTAACTAAAGGTGGTGTATTTGTTATCATACATAAGTGTGTACGTCGTATGAATCTCTTGTTAAATTTGTAATCACCAATAATGGTCGCACATGGACACCAAATTCCTGTGCAAGAAGAAAAAAATATTAATAAAATCCTTATATCGAAAATTCTTGTGCAATTATCAAAGGTTGGATATAAATTTGTCTTTTTTTCAAAAGAACTCGTATAACAGAAGATATATAAAAAAAAAATTTAAAAAAAAGAAAAAATAATTTGGGATCCAGAAAAAAAAATCAATAAAGATACGTAAGTTGCTTAGCCTTCCGGAAAAATACTCTTGAATTTAATTTTAGAATTATGAAGCATATTCTTGACACTTAATCTTTGAACCATCAACAGAATTTCATCTTTTGCGATTGTAGAATGTTAGGGGGATACAGGTAGGCATGAGTCCTATGGGAGTTAGGAAATGGACCAGGTTAGTTGGGGAACCTCAATTGTAGGCCTTTAGAGGCATTAAATTCTGGACCAAAATGGGAGAAATCAAGGAATGGAATGAGTTCAAGGCATTAAATTTTCTTCAAATTGTTTAATTTGACAGTCCTGTTCTCAACTAAAATTGTGATTTGTAAAAAACAAAAATTTTCTAAGTTTGCGTAGATCTATATATATTCTAATAGTGAAGACTGAAGAGTACCTCGATGGAAAATATCAGGACTAAAAAGCATCATTTAATGCATAAACCATGACATATCGAATTTACACAGACCAAATTGACGTATTCCGGGTAATTAATTTAGCTTTATTGATTAGTTTGAAATACACTATTACTAATAAAAGGCCAAAATGACAAAACAATACATTAATGTACCAAATAGAACCAGTGGATGCTCCAGAATTAATGGGATTTAAATATCCACCAATTAATTCTCCAGAGGATTAAACAATATATGTCAAATTTTTCTCCCTTTCCCTACAATCAGAGGAAACAATAAATAGCAAAAGAAAAAAAAATCGGCAAATTACTTGACATTTTATTTAGATTGACAGGTAATTCTGACACGACTGAGTGGGCATAATTCTAAAGTCAAGTATGTACAATCAGGGAATTGTTAACGTGATTTTTAATTATAAGAGAAATGCAAACCAAGACACAAGTCACAACAGAACAAGGACTTGGTAGGTGTCTTTTTTTATCCAAGCATACCAAAAAAAGATAAATATTAGGTTGCTTATTCACGGCTCAATGCTCTGAGGATATTAATCAATGAAGGCTCTACATTGCTACACTTGTGCAAAACAATGCTCTGTATTATTATTTCATGTCTGGCTTAATCTAGCATCTCCAGCTTCCTATACATAGCAATGATATTCTTTTTCTACATTAAAGAGAAACAGTAAACTGATTTCAGAAATTCAAGTTAGAGATATATAACACAGTTGAGTGGTCATTTAACGATTTAATGATTAAGAAGAATAAAAGAACAGATAAATTGTGATAATGCCATTTTTTTATTTTTTAAACTATTTAGACAACTCAAAATTGTAAATAACATATTCCTATATATATTAAATACTACATATCATATAAATTTTAGATTTTGAACACTGTATACTCTAACGTTATAATATAGTTATGAATAGTACTTGAAAAAAAATACTACAGGGGATTAGTTCTTAAGGAAAAATAATACTTAAATTTATTAATAATATTTAATATAAAATAGTTCAAATTTACAGAATCAAAATCATTAATTTGACTCCATTAGATTCAAAATTTCTGCTTTAGAATTATCCTCTCTTTTTAACGGTTAATTAGTTTAATAATTCAATATTTTTATTTAGTCTGTTATTTTTAAAGATAAAATCATGCTAACACTACATTTAGTTGGAATAATTTCTAGTTTAAACGTTTTTGTTTAATAAGTTTTCTGAGATTAGAACATATATATAAGTTCAAAATTGCTTTTTAAGCTTTGAGAAGTATAATTGCAAAAATGTAAGTACATCATTTCAATAAAAAAAAAGGTCATATATACTCCAAAAGTCTAATATTTGACTGTGTGGTTTCATGTTGAATAGGATGCGTACGACCTTTCATTGATTCCGATAAACATTAGAACTCCAACATTTTATTTTTTTAGATTCTTAAAATTTCACTTCTCAAAATGCAAAATTGGTAAATTTTATTTATTTATTTTCGGAATTTTTTACGCTCCTATAGTCCTATGTAAACAAATTAAAGGAGAGGTGGATATCTAACAGTTAGGCCTTCGACGTGGTTCAACTATCTGCTTACTTTCCGCCGCTAATTGAGTTCTCTAAAAAAAATTGTCTGCTTATTTATCTTTGAAATGCATTAATTTGTCGAAATCCCTATGATTGAATTGGGTTATTATAAAAGAAAGCTTGATTTCCTCTCGAGTCTCAACCGCACCAGAATTTAGCATTGCCACAAAGGAAGAAAAAAAAAAAGATTCTTCCAGTTTACTACAACTGTTCGCATCTACAACATCTCAAGTTTCAACACCTGCAAGCTGCAAGTGATGATTTTTGTACCGAAGTATATTCTCCTTGAAGATATATATATATATATATATATATATATATATATATATATATATATATATATATATATATTACTGTTTTCCAGCTTTTATGTTGTAATATTTATTACGTTTTATATTTCTTTTTGCTTTCTCTTGATATTCATTGTCAAGCTTTCTAGAAAGTTGTTATCATGTATAATGGTATATATTACAACAAGAACAATAGAAATACAGAAAAAAAAATGGGACATTGAAACCTTACAATTGAACAAATTAACCTAATTAGTGCTATCTGAGATTAAAAAAAAAATTGGCAATTGATGATGTTCTCAAAATCACCGAACAAATATCTACGCTACTTATGGTGGGTTAACAATTCTCTCATTGCGCACTAACTATTCTATCTCTTTATTTATTATTTTTTATTATTGCTTATAAGTCTTGCACAGCAGCACAGATATTAAATTGATTGTCATATTTATGTCTTAAGACTTTAGTATTCTTGAAGCATGAATTTACTTATTAAGACAACATAAAAGAGTAAAAAAAAATGATGGAGATATACTTTTTTTCTATGAGATTATAAGAAAATGATATATATATTAAACTGATCTTCCGGTAAAAAGAATAATAACAAATAACAATGAAAAGAAAAAGAAGAGAAAAAGGCTGCTTTCAGTTGTTTGAGCAGCCCGCATGATCACTCTGCTTGGATGAAATAAATAAATAAATTCCGTGGGCTGCAGCCTGCAGGAAGTGAATTATCTGAAATATGGAAACAAAAGGGGAAAAAAAATTAGGCAAGGATGAACGAAGGAACACTAAACTAAAATACTAAATTAAAAGTCAATATCAACTCGGACAGTCGGACTCAGACCCGTCAGAGTCTCAGGGAGGATAAATCATAAATCATAAATGACATGCACGCTTCCGATTTGATTTTCTATGGCAATATCTGTACAATAAACAAAAATATATATATGCGTCATATGATGAGTGTTTTCGTCTATATTTTCTTTTTTGGGGTTGCATATTCTATGTGTAGATTGTAGAAGACCCGATCAACGTTGGTCCCAAAATGAAGTGATACGGTGTTCATTTTCAGTGTGTTTCAAAGTAGCCGATCAGTGATTTGGTGGGCTTTTGATACTAAGTACTAACATAAAAATTAAATTTATAAATAGTTTTAACAATAAAATTTAGTGTAATTTTAATGGCATTGATAATACATCAAATATCAGTAAGTACAGAATTATTGATTCAGCCATTAAGCAGAAATTGGAAAGTTAATCACGAATGGACATGACAAAGTGATATAGACTACGGTATAAGGTAAGCAGAACTTGGAAAGTGAGAATTAATTAAATAATTAGGGTTAGGGCTGGCAACGAATTGAGTTCGAGCGAGCTGACCTTAGCTCAATCTTCATTTGAAATTAATTCGAGTTTTATCAAATCGAATCGAGCTAGCCTCGAGTTCCTTAACGAGCTATCGAGCTGAATTTTTTTTTTGAAGAAAAACAAGGGTCAAGCCCCTGTCTTATCGAGCTGAATTTTTAGTATTATATATATATTTTAAGCAAGTAATAGACAAATTAGTTAATATTTATTAGTTTTTATTGTACTTTTAATTATAAACTAAAGTTTTATTCATTTTATAATAAGAATTTAAAGACAATAAGTATTCATATGTAAGAAATAAATATATTATATATCAAATTAATTAGGTGCTAAATATCATAAATTAGTTAATAAAATTGTATATCGAGCTAATTTTGAGTTAAATTCAAGCGAGCCGAATTAGCTTCGAGCCCAACGAATCGAGCCAATTTCGAATAAAAGTCGAGTCGACCTCGAGCGAGCCACGAGCCACGAGCTTTTTTGCCACCCTAATTAGGGTTGAGATTTGAGAAGGAAAAAAGCCAGATGGAGGTTTTCTTTGCAAATAAAGAGACTCGGCACTTACTTATTGTCTTTTTTTAGAACAGCTTGGTAGTGGCTACCAAGTACAAAAATAGATTCATTTATTTTTGTCAATTGGTCATACAAATAGATTCATTTATTCAGTTAAAATTAAGTAGAACCATCCTGACTCAAAATGAACGGTTCAGATTGAACAGTGTAAGGAATGTTGTACAACTGAAAACAAACCCAATCTGTTTTTAATTTGCGAACTTATCGTACGTATTCGTCTGTCTGACTCTGATCCTAGCTTTTTTGGACATGCATTAAATTGTCAGGGATATTGGATAACACAACTGCACGACAGACAGATAACGCCTGTCTAACTGTTCTTTTTTTTTCTTTTCTTTTTTTTGCATTTCAATCTATTTCGCAGTTTAATTACCTACTCGGCTCCTACAGTCCTACTACGTGTTATTATCCTGCGCCTGTTAATTATAAATAACAATTTTCTTAAGAAGGAGAGGAATTTTCCCATCCAATTCCAATAGACAAATTACTTTCTAGGTACCGCACATCGATTTGTTACTCACTGGAATATTACAATACATAAATAATAAAAACAAAGACGACATTATCAATTGCAAGTATAGCGCATTTACTAAGCATCATACATACATACATAACATAACATAACATACATAAAGGGGTTTTGTTTTCACATTGGTCAAGTTATCTTCAGGCAAAAAATTTTTTAAAAAAAAGAGTCAAAAAAGTCCGACGGATGGGCGTCACATAAAAAAAAACAGAAAATGCATCATATTAGATTGAATGGTTTGAAACTTTGAATTAAAGGGAAATATTCTTATTTTTACAACACAATTAAGATTATTTTATTTAGATAAACTGGACACTGATTGTCAAGTGCACAATTAAGATTATTAGATGACAGCGTATTTGATTACTACCATGTCGTCTAACAGGTCAACTAATACAAGGAGATTTGTAAAATTACCATGATTCGAGGAATAATTTGATATTAATTTCAATATTTTTCCTTTTTCAGTTGTATTTAGTAGTAAAAAAGAATAGATACTGTTCAGAAAAAAAAATTAACTAAAACTAAATTTATGAAATGTATTCACATGTAATTTGTTATTTAGTATTTAAACTAAGAGATTAGAATTTCCTACTCCCGGTGGGGTGAGAAATTAACTTGAGACATAATTTCAAGAAGTTGGACTCATAACTCATCAATCTAAAAAAATACCAACGGACCGATAATTTCAAAATTCAAACATAATATTTCAGTAGTTCGACTAAACTTTAAAAAGTTCGGTACTTCATCTTTTGTTTTGTTTTTTTTTTTTTGTTTTTGGATAAATTGGGTCATGCCTCTCAAGTCTCAACTTATTTTAAATTAAATTAAATGTCTATAAAGACCTCAGCCGAGTTTTGAACATGCGATCTTTCACTCATTGTATATTGTTATTTGCCACTAGACCAAAAGCTGGTTATGCATTTTTGTTAATTCTCCAAATCAAAATACTCCGCATGCATGACCGCATCGCCTAAGACTCAAAGTAATTAATGCACAAATTGGATAACATTGTGTGTCATTTTTTTTTTTTTGGATAAAAGCCCGTAGGCAATTCCAAAAATAAAATTACATGAGTTGGAGGACTAAACAAAAAGAAAAAGCTACCTATACAATTGACAATAATAAGAGAAGCCCTATACCCTATTAGTTGCATGGAACTCTACAGAAAGAAGCCATAAAAGAAAATTCAAAAAGAATATTAATTTGGTGCCTCGCGTATATATTTGCATATCAGGCCTGATAAGGATCATCCGCTAGATCCATCATCCCATCATCCGCTCATTAATAACAGAAATTCCTAGCGCCCTTTCCATTTTAGTCCTAGCGATTCTAGCGCCCTTTCCATTTTAGTCTGCGCTTTCCCCCCTTTTTCGCACTTTCCCTATTTACTTGCGCCATTTCCATTCTGCTCAGCCTAGTTGCTGAATCTAAAACTATTTTTGTTGAAGATACTAAGTAGCTTCAATAGTTAGCTTAGTAACTTCAAGAGTAATAGTTTTAACTTCAATAGTTAGCTAGGTAACTTCAATAGTTAGTCTAGTAATTTCAACAGTTAGCCTAGTAATTTCAATAGTTAGCTTAGTAACTTCAAGAGTAATACTTTTAACTTCAACAGTTAGCTTAGTAACTTCAATAGTTAGCCTAGTAATTTCAACAGTTAGCCTAATAATTTCAATAGTTAGCCTAGTAACTTCAAGTATAATGGTTTCAACTTCAATAGTTAGCCTAGTAACTTCAATAGTTAGCTCAATAACTTCAATAGTTAGCTTATTAACTTCAAGAGTAATAGTTTCACCTTCAACAGTTAGTCTATTAACTTCAAAACTAATTGTTGAAGTTGAAATTATTATCGTTGAAGTTACTAAGCTAACTTTGAAGTTGAAACTATTATCATTGAAGATATAAAACTAACTATTGAAGCACACACTATTGCTACGGAATATACTAAACCAACTACAGTACTTAGCATAAGAGAGTTGAGATGAGAAGAGTATAGATGTGAACAGAAAATGAAAGATGGGATGGGGGAAGAAGAGCGTAGACTCTGGATGAGAAGAGCGACGCGTTTAATACTTTCCGTTTATGGGGATGGGATGCTGGATATATTCTTTCCGAAAATGGAAAGCATTAACGTGTCGCTGGGGATGATGGGGATGATAGAATCCTATAGGATGATGGTAAGCAATTCCGATTTGCATATCATCTGTTAACGGTTCAATGATATCAATCCACGAAAGAAAGAAATAAAAAAGAAAAGAAAAAACGAGAATAAAGGGTTGAATGAATTGAATGATTGGTCACATGGGGAAGATGCCGACTACTGCTCTCTCATGCAAAATTAATATCATTGGTGGATATCATTGTTTTTTTCCTGGTTTTTTGTTCTCAAATTTTTATTTTAAAGCAAAGCCACACAGCATGTGCCCCCACATGCATGCTCTTCTTTTTCTGTTCATTCATGGATTTTTCCTTTCAATATCAACAAATCTAGCCGCTTGCGCCGCTTGATTGACTTCATCCAACTAATTATACCTAAATCCTTTAAGTTAATTTCCTTTTGCTAAAGCCTTGTGTTAATTGGGGCATCCGTTAACTTGATTGATATTGCTTGATGATATCTTTAACTAGCCCTCTAAGCTATAGCACTACGTAACACACTTGTTATTTATCTATTTGAAATATGGTTACTAGAGGAATTAGATGTCAATGTCAAGATAAAATAAACTTATTTTTCAGACAGCGTAAGATAGAATAATAATAATAATAATATGTAGACTTCCTTTTTGCTCTACAATATACATATAATATAATTGACTCTTTTAAGTGCACTCACTGGTCACTACTAGCACTACCTGCTAGTGCCGTTCTTGACTGTTTCAAACTGAGAAATATCTTACGAGTTTTGACAAACTATATATATATTCACCAATAATAAATTGTTGTAAAAGAAAATAAGGAACATACTGCTCGTAGAAAGTAGATGTGTATGTGGTAGAAAGAATATAACGTACTAAGAAAAAGAAAAGAAAAGAAAATTCCTAGCTAGTGCTCTCCAGTGTCCAAGGTTAAAACGCAGTGCGGGCGTCATATATGGGCCTCCAACATGAGATGTTTTTAGGCCCAACCCAAGAACTAGGCTTGTTGAATCATTAAGCAAAATTGTTAGTTCTTTTTTCGTTTAAGCCCATGGTATCAAGTATTAACTACTCTACGCTTAGTGTGTTCAAAATTTTCTCGGTGGCAAATTAATCCGAGTCGTTTATTCATATTGAAAGGCTGAGATGACCGACAAGATCTAACCACATATCATAGTAGATGTAAAGCGCTTATTGATCTCTACTACTTATAAATGCACGTAACATATAAGTGTTACACTCTAGGTCTAAATAGTAAACATGCGTTTTTGCCGTTGAATCTATTTGATCTGTGGTTTGGATATCAATCGCCAGACGAAGCAACACTATTATTTGATTTTCCATCTAATATATAAACAAATTAAATAACAAATCTATTTGTATCGCTGGTAAATTAAGCAATATATTTTTATTGTCTAATATTATTTTGTTTCTTTATTTGCCGACATATGAGGGCATCTTATGCTAGTATAATGAATACAATCACCATAATAATATACTAATATAGTAATAACTCAAATTTTTAAAGAGAAAATGAAATACTTGCTGTGATTTGACTTGGTATTCACTTTGCTGTTCTGGTACATCATTTTCTATTCCAAATATAAGGTACACATCCATATATATTATATCCTCTAAAAAAATATTTCTCTGCTCATGAGTCATGAGTTGGCCTTATTGTATAAAATAAAGGAATATGTATTATTCCATCCGTACAACTATAGGATATTATTTTGACAAAAGAGTTCACTTCTTAATTAATGTCTCTTTTTCTCCTTTTTTTTTTTTTTTTCTCTTTTGTTTTGCTTTCTTGTGAGTGTCTCCACCTTAATTTAAAGATTGCATCCCTCTTTAGGTGAACCCTTCACGGCTCTTTGTAGAAAAGCAATCATTGGTGCTTGCAACAGTGTTTCGTTTCTCTTAATCAATCAGTACACACATTAAAGCTTGGTTTTGACTCGGAGAAGTGGGGTCTCAAGCAGAGATATATGCACATATATACATTTCGTCTCTGCTTTTGGTTAGGCTTCTCAAGTGTCGTACCCTCCCTTTAAGCTTCCTTCTTCTTTCAGAAGGAGATCAAATCCATTCTGTCTCTCGGCCTAATGTCAAAACCCAATTCTCTCGTATCTCCAACAAACAACAAAAATAAAACCAAAACAGCCTCTCTCTTTCCCTCTCGGAGGCTCTTCATGGGTTTGTCTCCAAAAGTTTTCTCCGAAAGCGATTCTTCAATGAGCCCAACATCAGTACTTGACTCCAAGGCCTTACCTTGCATTTCTAGTCCCCCTTCCATCTCCAACTCAGGTCAGAAGAAACCGCCTTCCCTTGGCCTTGCTGAAGCGTTAGATAACGACCAACACAGTTTTATATCCAATTCTCCGAGGAAAGACAGACGGATGGTGTTGTTCGGGTCGCAACTGAATATTCAAGTCCCTTCAATTGAGTTTGGTGTGAAGAACAAAGAGTCCAAGCTTGCTTTGCTTTCGCCAGTGCGGCGATATATTGTTAGTCCAAAGGAATTCGAAACTGATCTCTCGGAGGAGTACACTTGCGTCATCTCACATGGGCCTAATCCAAGAACTACGCATATTTTTGACGATTGTGTTATAAATGGTGATCTTGGCAATTTGAAATTAGACGATTTATTGACATCATGTCATGCTCATGCATGCAAGAACAACCAGGGACAAGGCAATGAAGATACATTTTATAGGTTAGTTGATCACTCTCTCAGAAATTTTTATAGGTTTTTCTGTTATTTCCACATCTGTTTTGATTTTTCATTTTTCATACAGTTGGTTCTCTTTCCCTCGATCTACGCACAGAGGAAAGGGACGAAAATAATATGTTTCAATTAAATTAATTTTGTTAGAGTTAGTCTAACTTTACGATAGTGATGTTTTGATTCCCATAGCTCTCAGGAGATAATAAAGAAAAAAGAAGACACTATGCTCGCCTACTCATATAGATATATTATTGTTTCCCATCTAAAACAGGGTTATAAGACTGCACTTGTTTTTATATAATATTGAAGAAACTCCCGAGAGGTCCCCTGGAGTTTTGTCATTTTATTCAAATAATCCTTGAATGTTATATTCTGAAGTTATTTTATCAGTCAAAACTTGAAACTAAACAATTAATTGGTGAATTTCTAATTGTCTTGTTATAATTGACCTGTTGAGAATAGTTGAAAAGGTAAACTATCAAAATGATAAATATTTAAAAAAAAATATGTAATTTATTTCTGAAAGAACTACTATACATAACGAGTTGAATTATATTAAATCAGTCTGGGAACACTTAAGAGTTTAAACGATGCATGTGAAGTAAAACATTAAAAAAAAAACATTTTCTGGCATTGTTCTACGTATTCAGTAAAGATTATAGTTCAATGATATTGACATTAATTAAACTAAAAGATTTGTGTTCATTGTAATAAACATAAAATGAGGGTTATCCCAAAAAATCTGCATAAAATGTTTGATTGGAATAATGGCGGGGTCCATTACTGGACACAAGTTAATATATATATTTTTTTCTTTGATTAGACGCTATAGTCCCTGGTCAGGGTCTGAGACTCTGAGGTCATGATTAACGAAAAGTTTCTTATATCTTAATAATTTCGAAAGGGATTTGTTTGAATTAATGCCTTCAACTTTTGGCCAATCCAATCTCATCACTCACACTGTCACACACAGAAAGGGCCATGATTTTGTCCCTTAATTACTTCTTCTTCATTGTCATTCCTCTTCTTAAGGTAAAAGACAAAAAGTAAAAAATTCAATTCTGACGAGAGGTACAAAAATAATTAAAAATCTGGTACCATAGTCCGTATTACTTTGTAGATCCGAGGCACTATTGTGCTGCCTCAGTAAATTAGGCCTCAATCAATTCATAAAGCCCCCTAAATGAAATTTAATTTCAATAAATTTTAAACAAATACAGTTATTATGATGTTCTTACATTTAACATTTTGGCAGTCAGTGTCTGAGAGTATGAATCTTATCATTTATGATTATAGTTTGTTATATATTTTTTCCCTACTGTATATTTGCTTTCTTAGCTTTCATTTTTGTTTCTTAGACGTGAAAAACTAGTCGCCAAACGCGAATCAATTGAGGGCACTAGAGATGGAGATGGAGATGGAGCAGAAGATGGGGTGCCTAACTTGTAGCTTATCCACTATAAACTTTTTACATCGAATTAATTATTTTAATTTTTGTGCTTCTTTCAATCCTGTCTGAGACTCAAGAGGGAGATAAAATTATAGTTCAATTATCTGCTGGATAGAATGGGCTTGATAATAGTTGACTAGGTATAGAAATTTGGGGACGGGCGTTTATTTTTATTGCTTGTTTTGGAATTTGAAGAGACAGCAAGTGCCTTAGTGTAAATTTTGATTGGTCTTAGAGAACATTTAAATTTGGATTTGTATTTTGTTATCCTCTTAATAGTTGGCGTTGTTTTTCCGCTCAGTTTTTTTAAATTTTCCTTGATCGAACGGGAACTATCAGTTTGTTGTAAATTTTCATTTTAAAAATGACAGAATTTTCATCTTATTATTTTCGTAGCCATCAAGATAGACAATTTTTAAGTTATAATAATTTGGAGCACCATTAATTAATTTGAGTAATGCTAGAATTAAACGTGTTTGACGTCAAACAAGATCCAAGCTCAACTATTGAAATTTAAAATGGTTGATCCATGATAAAATTATTTTGAAGACCAATTTTTTTAAATTTTTTTGGTCAAATTTTTTAGCCATTTTTTTTTCCAATTTTTCTAAAATTGGATGGTTTGAAATTAATTGACTGAAAATTTTCTAAAATTCAATAAAATAGTAAAAAAGGAAATATAAAAATATAAAATTTGATCACCAAATCGATTTCATCATGAAAAACAAATTAAACGGTTCGGATTGATAATTGTATTTTGATATTTTCGGAAATTAAGATTTTATCGCATTTGACGGGTTTGACACTAATATTAAAATAATGTAATATTGTATGTAATCTGTCGTCGTGGGTCCCGCTGATAAATTACTAGAAAGGTGTAAAGGAAAGAGGCTTTAATTATGGTACTGAATTTATGTAATCAGAAGAATTAGCAGACTGGATCGTCACAAAAGAAGGCCCAAAATGTGTTGCGGATGAAACCCAACTGGCATCTTCATAATTGAGATTTCTCAATGTAATCACTGAATCAGTGAAAGTTTTCTTTCTGGATGCTGTTTGCATGTAAACACATTTCTTTTCTATTAGTATACTGTCAAAAGTCAAAACTTGTCATGTTATTCAATTAGAATGGGTGGAAGTCAGATATATATATGAAAAGTTTGTGCCTTTTTAATATAAATATTAAATAGTTCAGTACTGGGTACATTAAAATAGCTTTCCGTGTGTTTACAGTTAATTAGTTAATAATCGTGTTCAGTGTTTGAAGTTGTCTTTGTATTTACAATTGTTATCCGCCAACGCGGGTATTTATAGAACTAAGTTTGTTCCAAATGAAATGCTCGTAAGTTTTTTTTTTTATCAAAAATATAGATAAATTTGTGTGGGAATATGAGCCAAATTGTTTAATCGTTAGACGACACGGGACGCTTCTGTCTATTGGTGGGTTTCCTATTTCTGACATAATAGGATTTTTTAGACTGAAACTCTTGTAACCGTTGGTGTTGCCTTACTATTTGCCACACAATTAACCCGCTTTACAATTCATCAGGCAAATGGACATGCAAGAAACATCGCCTATCTCCCTTTGTCTTTTCCTTATCAGAAGAAAAGCAATTGAGAGAGATCGCCCATATCGCCAAAACCTTCTTCCTCCTCCGATTCTACATTTGTCTCCGATATCGACGCCTCCTTCTTCTCCTTTAGCATTCGTCTATCTCCCTTCGCCTTCAACCTCATCCGATGGAACAAGACCAACCCCTAACCCCAACCCACCGGTGCCTCTTGGAAGAGTCGAAGGAGTATGAAATCTGCTCCCCACTCAATCTTAACCTCCGATTCTACGGTACGGCAGAGAGATGGTGCCTAGACAACTTGGGAGAGGCGAGATCATGATTTGATCATTTCCATTTTCGCTGTGCAACTGCGTGACACGTGCTTATATCACAATCTCAGAAATTTCGAGCTTCTCCGATCGACGGAGGTAATGGTCCCTTTTTTTGAGTTCAATTTCAGGGGAAGTTAGATCGTAGGTTTGTGATTGTATCTAGCTTTTGTTCCTTTTCCCTTATTTTGTGCATTTGATTGATTAACCTCATTTAGCCTACATAAGATTAATCGGTAGATCTAATTATTGATGAGACATCAACATCCATGTCAAATTTGCCAAGGAACTTATGGCATTAATAATCTGAATGTGATTTTGTTGGCTTGAATGGGCTGACATTTGGTAAAAGGAGACTAATTTGAGGCTTCTTTGCCAACTTAGTGTCAGAAGACCAGGTTCCTGCTTCTACATTTTCGATCCATATATATCATTGATGCACTGCCATGAAGGAGATATTTAAATAGTATAATATTTCAATTTGAATGTTTATATCTTATCTGTTAATAATTTTTACAGAATTATACATGACCATGAAAATGTGATGGCAGGTGGAGAAATTGGAGGATTGCTTTGATCTAATTAACTCCAGGCGGAAGCCTCTAGCAACAATGCTGAGTTCTGGTATATTACCTTTTTTTCCTCTTTTTTTTTATCTGTAATTTCCTCTGAAATGTCGAGTTCGATTTCAATATTGGGTATGATTCTTTTTGCTCTTTTTTTTTTTTTACTTTGATTTCCCAATTGCAGAACATACACATCCATTAAAAAAATGCCATAGAATAAATGTTTATTTTGGCGATTTCTATGAATATTTGTTTAGATAAAGAACGTATCTGCTTTTCATTTATCAATAATTTTTTTAAAAAAAAATTGATTTATAAAAGTCATTGAATTTTGTTTGTAATAGAGAGGAAAAATTATGAGAGTGAAGGACTAGATTAGATAGCTGATTTGAATATTAGTGGGAAGGGATGCATACTATAAGTAGATCGCGATATTCTTTAAATTTGTAAAATTGTTTTGAAAAGCATGTATGGTCATGCTGGTTGTTTTATGTGACATGTAGTGCATATCATTATTTTCAGATCTATGCATATAAATATATGTTTGTATTTATTAAGATAATTATTGTATAACTATATCTAAGATTATATGTATATTTAATTATAGCTTTAAAAAATTATTTTCGCAATAAATTGTATATCACCTAATAAATTTTAGCACAAGCTTCAATGATATTAAATTAATTTGTAGAGGGAGGTATTTTTGAAATGACAGGCTGTTATATTTGTCTATATATGTTATTTATTTACTCTGATATTAATGATATGATGGAATTAAATTTGCGATATCTAAAGGCAGTAAATAAATAATTATTGTATAACTATATCTAAGATTATATGTATATTTAATTATAGCTTTAAAAAATTATTTTCGCAATAAATTGTATATCACCTAATAAATTTTAGCACAAGCTTCAATGATATTAAATTAATTTGCAGAGGGAGGTATTTTTGAAATGACAGGCTGTTATATTTGTCTATATATGTTATTTATTTATCTGATATTAATGATATGATGGAATTAAATTTGCAATATCTAAAGGCAGTAAATATGGTGAGCTGTGATTTACAGCTTTTACACAGCCTAAGGGCATTTAAATTCTTTATTTACTCCATAATGAATGCATTTAATTTGTGATGATCTGTTACTAATTTTTCCCTATATAAGTGAGTGTATGATAGGGAAATTTTTTTATACCTTTCCAGTTGAGTATTCCTAATCTGTATTCTTGCTTATTATAGGTATTTGTGTAGTTTTTTAAAATTCCAAAAATTGTTCTAAAAATTTAAATGGTTGATCAAAAAGTATTGTTTGTTTCTTTATTTGTAGGTAACTATGTCTATTGTTATCCCGATAGCCAACATTACAAACATGATTCAAGGTGTTGTGCATTGTCGTGTGGTTAAAATCTGGGATGCAGTTGATAGCAAAAACAACAACGTATGGGGCAAGAATTTTGTATTGGCTGACAAAGAGGTATAAATTTTTTTTTATATCGTTCAATTATCCAAAATATAATTTGTATATGTAGTTTTACATTAATATATATTACAATTTTGAATATTGTTATATTTGAACTTAGGGAGGTGCAATCCAGGGGATTGTACCTGTCAATATCTATGTTGCTTATATCCCTTGGTTATATTTGATAGATTTTTCAAGATATATTTTCGGAAGGCTGGAAAAACATAATGTCATTGGGTAATATTAATTTGGAAGTTTTTGTTTGTATGAAAGTCCATGAAATAAGCAATGTAAAAAATATGGAACAAATGCATTTGATATAAGGTAAAAATTAGTGTCAAATTCCTTCCATAATTGTCAAAATATATTTAAATGTTGAAATAAATGTGGCATGGATAAAATTGGGAAGGATTCTCTGGTCATTAAATTAAACGATAAAGAGACTATCATAGGAAATGAAACTGATTGAAAAATTTCATAACATCATGTAGCATGTAATTTTATAACCTCCTGTAATGGGATTATTTGGGTATAACCAGGCTTCTTTATTTCTGTATCTCTGATTTAATTGCACTGACAATAATGATTTGATTGAAATTCCATGAGATATGCTTTACAGGTTATGCACAGCCTAAGGGCATTAAAATTGTTTTAAATACATTTAATTTTGTATTTACTGCAGAATTAATGCAATTATTTTTTGCTATGTTATACTGATGTCTATATATAATGCTATGTGAGACAAATTTTTATGTACCTTTTGAAGTGTGATTTTTTAACTTATATTTATTTTTATTTGATACAGTAATAGGTTGCTGATGGAAGTGAAAGATGGCAGCAGTGCACAAGCATAATTTAGTGCTATGGCGAATACGGCTGAGGAAATTGCCCGAGAATCAGCTTCAGTTGTTATCGATCAACCAAAGTTAAATTCGGATGAAGTGTCGGCATTGTTGAATAAAGTGATAGGGAAGGCATTCAAATTTACTGTATCAGGCAAATTACATGTTAAGTATAAGGACCACAGTATGTACAATGTTTTACTGTCAGAGGTGATAAGTAAGGACGGATAACTTCCACTGCCTCAAATTTTGAAGATGTAGGTGATGGGGATAATGACAGCAGTGACACATGTACCCAAATCTTTGGTTTCATTGTGAATTGTTTTGTATAAGTTAGTTTGAAATTTTTTTTATATCTGGAATTTATTATGTACAGCAAATAGACTCAATGATGTCAAATTTTTGCTTCTAATTTTTAACTACACGTGATGAAATTGAGTTTGTGGGGACTGAAAATGTTGTTTTATTCGATTTATCTTAAGCTCTTTTATGTATTCCATGTGTTATTTTTGTTTATTATTGAATTTGTGGTTTTATGTGGGGCCACCATTTGATGGTACGGCACGGTATATGCGTTTGGTACATGCTGTTGTTTAGAGGTTAATTGATATGCTAATGAGGTTCCATAGTATTGGGTGTAGTGACTAGAAGATGAGACAAAGGTCAATTGGTCATGGAGACTTTGTTTCTTGCGGTCTCAAAGATTCAGAATTGGTATCTTCAGAGAATAATTGGTACCACTTAAGTTAAAAAGGTAGTTTATAGTTGGATATGAATTAGTAAGATTTTTGGTAAATTTCATATTGATCTTGATCTGGTATATGGAACCAGAGCCAAATTGTCATAGTCATTGAAGTTTTACTATAAATATCTGCGTGTGTTATATTTCAACATTCATTTGTAGGGAATGAAACACTAATGTATTCAATCTAATATTTACTGTTCATAATGATGCTTGATAAATTAAGGTTTGGAAACCAGGAAGGAATAGGAAAGTGTTTTGTGTATTTCATGAAATGGTTCATACGCATACATATTGTAATTATATCATCTTTCCATGCTCATCATGTTATCGTGAAGTGACCTGAGTCAATGTAGTTATTCTAAATAAATGCAATTAGCAAAGAACCAGTACATGTATATTGAGAAAAAAAAAAACATTTAACTATTTTCCAACCAAGACTAATTAATTGTCTACAGTCATTAATCACCATTACGTACAGTAACAGTTAATCTTTGCTTTTAAACCTAGACTAATTGCCATAGATATCATTTAATTATTTTCCAACGGACAGGAAATATGTAATTTACAAATTAACTTGCAACTAATTTCTTTTGCTTCTTTTGTAACATTCCATCAGAAATTGATTTCACATAAGTAATTTCGAACGGTCAGAAAATCTGAAAAGTGACATATAACCTTCCAATAATTAGTGGGCAAGTCTCCATCATATATTGTCAAATCCATTAAACACAAAATTATATTTCAAAATAATATTTTCCCTTCACAATACACTAATAGTTTCATATTACATCGAAAAATTAAGTCATCAATATACAACATTTTAACACACTAAATTATCATTTTTTTTTCTTCACTAAAGCATTCACCACTAAAAATTTAATCCGACAAGAAAATTTTTCTTGATCAAACATTTTAAAATAAAAATATTTATTATTTATTATTATTATATCAAATATCGAGCGAAGCTCGATTAGCCCTCTAGAATCAACTTTTAAAAATTTTAAAAATAAACCTGTGAACAGCCGTTGTAGCTCAGAATCCCTCCAGTTTGACAGCTTTTGTGTCTATCTATATAATAAATAAAATAAAAAACCTTTGTAGCTCTGGCCGTTGTAACTTTAATTTTAAACTCTTTATTTATCCATTAATTGCAGTTGTGGCGATCGCCACCTAAAAAAAGATTGTTACATTACATAAAAATGAAAACGCTTTTACGTCTTTTGTTTTGAGCATGAAAGGTAAGTCTCTAACCGCAAAAGTATCTCTCGATCTCATGTGAACATGAAATTAATAATGATGAATATATTTAATATAATCGATCTTTTTTTTTTTGAAGCGGTAATATAATCGATCTATAAGAGTGTGATCATAATTAGATATTAGATAAATAAATAAAAAAGGCAGGCCATTAACTATAGTATACAATGAGAATATGGTGATGGTGAATACTAACCAACTGACTAATTAATTAATAATGCTTATAAAATGTGAACAAATTAAGAAAACGCTCTAAAGAAAACACTCTCAAGTATATATATCATCATGATCAGATTCAGAAATTACCCCAATGAAATGAAAAAAAGGCAAGGCAATGCGAAAATCAGTTAATCATTGGCAGTAGCTAACTGGAGAGAAAGCAGCTCCTCTTCAGGGATGGTCTTAATGTGGCAGTCGGAGCGCGGGTAGGAGGCGCAGAGAAGCGCATAGCCACGCTCGACAACGTCATCACTGAGCATGCCGTCGCTCTGGTCGACAGTGCCACTGACAAGGCGGGCAGGGCAGGTCATGCAGACACCAAGCTTGCAGTCGTGAGGAACGGAGAGGCCTTCGTCTAGCGCTCTCTCGAGAATGGACTCGTCAGGACCCACATCCAGCGTGTGAGTGGTGCCCTCGTGCTCGAAGGTCACTGTGTACGATGGAGGTGCTGGGCCCCGCAGATGCAGATGCTGCCGTCGGAATGAGAGGCGGAGATAATTAGAGGGAGCTGGTGGCTTGACTTTGACTTTGACTTTGACTTTGAGGGAGGAATAGCCATAGGTATGGGAGAGGACGTTGAGCAATTGAGAGGTCGCCATTAATTTCTCTTCTCTTCTGTGGTGGTGGTGTGGGTAGAGAGCTAGAAAGAGATAAGGTGGAGACTGGAGAGGCTCTTTCTTTCTTTCACTGTAAGAGTAGTTTATTTTATTATTATTATTTTTTTATCTTCATTGCCAACAGAAAAAGAAATGAAATTTCGGTCCCAATTTGAATTTGGGTTTGGATGATAATTGGGTATTAGTAGGCTTATACTGGGCCTATTTACTGAACTTATGTTGCTTCTCAAAATTTGAGTTAATTGAGAATGAGAAAAGATGGTGGAATTCATTCAAATTTCAAATTCAAGGCCAAGGCCTGTAGGTTGGATTTTGAGGTGGCTTGGCTCTTCATGCAGCTGTGGGAGACAGACGCCTCTTCCGACACTGGAGGAGTGAAAATACCGTTGTTTTCGTGATTTCACAAAGGGAAGCTTTCTCGTGTTTGAATAAAAGATGATATCAATCTTAATAAACTTACAAATGACACATTTCAAAACGGTTTCAAAATAATAAACAGCGCCGTACATGTTGTAGTAGTACTTTAGTACACCTACGAGCTATCCAAAGGTTTGTTATGTTGATAACGCTCACTTTTTTTTTCAATTTTGTTTTACTTTATGGATCGATTTGATTAATAAAGTGCAACAATATATATGCGCTCAATAATGATTAAGGCCCGTATTTGATATTATTCTGTTTGCAAAAGTAAAAATTTTGCTTTTCTATTAAACATTCTAGCTCTCATGTCTCCCACACTGCCACTCTGTTGTTCAATGAGATATATCGAAAATGGGTTGTGGAAATAATTACCATGTGCTCTGGAGACCAAACTGTAACAAACTAGCATTTTGTTACGCGCGCGTGATGTTTCGTTATGTTAATTAAGGAGGAGTAAAAAGTTGGATTGGTTTTCTTACGTATATAAAATTTTATAAATCAACAAATTTTGGAAAGGTTCAAAAACAATGAAAAATAAAATTATATTTATGAAATAATAGAATTGAGTAATCAGGCTTAGAAATTTGACAAAAATATTTTAGAACTCTTTAACTATAAAATTTTATATTACAGGGTATTTCATTTTTTTTTATGAAGGATATAAAGTTTTATGGTCAATTGAATTAATTAATGTCCTCAAATAATTGTAAAAGTACCAACCATATTCCATATTTCATATAATTATATTATTAAATTAAAAATAGCTCAATGGTACGCTTGGATTTGTTATAGTTTTGACATCATTTATATAAAATTTCATACACTAATAAAGTTGTAAATATCTTAGAATAATTAAAAACCTAATGACATTTATGAAATTACGGAAATTCCATTTTTGTGAGATTCAAAAAATTATTTAAAATATTTATAGGTTTGTAGCTTTAAAATTTTACATCAATTAATTGTTCATATATTTTTGAGTAAGTACATAAATTTTCATATCCAAATGATTTATTCAAGACCTCCAAACAATTTTAGAAACTTTTATGCATATTAAATTTTATGAGATTCATAAAATTATTTAAAATATTTTATAAGTCTATAATTAAAAAAAATGTACATCTCTGAATCCTTTAAATTTTTATGAGCACAAACATAATTTTTCATAGTCAAATGAATTTTTAAATGTAGCTGAACAATTTTAAAACTAAACTATATTTAATCTAAATTTTTTGAAATTGAGGTGTCCATTGTTTTTTCGAAATGGAGGTCAACAAAACGCTGATGTCATGATGACTTTATTCAAAGTTACTGTAGAAAAGCTCCCTCAAATTGTATTCTTTTTATGAGATTTAGAAAATTATTTAAAACATTTTAGAAGTTTATAATTAAAAAAATGTACATCTCTGAATCCTTTACATTTTTATGAGCATGCACATAAGTTTTCATAGCCAAATGAATTTTTAAATGTAGCTAAATAATTAAAAAAAATTATATTTAATCTGAAATTTAGAAATGGATGGTCCATTAATCTGGAAAATGAAGAAGTTTGCACATGGAGTGATGATGTCAGCATTCTATTTACAACATTCTAAAAACGGCAAGTTTTAAAAAATTCAAAAAAATAGTAATAAAATCTAAAAAATTGTATAAAATCAACGGTTTGGATTCAACAATTAAATTTTAAAATTTTTTAAAATTGAAAAAATAAAAAGAGAAAAGGACTTCTCGATAGTCATTTTTTTTATTGAGGATCCCAATCCACTTAGATGATACTTCAGTGCCCACATGCTCTGATTAAATACCAAAAAATCACTCTTCAATTATTTTCTTTTTCATAATTTAAAATTCAAAAAATTGAAGTTAAATTATTGATTTTGTTCAATTTATCGAGTTATGTATCTTTATATAAACTTTTTCAGTTCATTTGTTACTCTATCAAAGGCCAAAACCTGAAACTATTGAAATTAACCTATCATAGTTCATAAAAAAAAAATTTCATCTTGATCGAGTATTAAATTAACTTCAAATATATATATATATATATATATATATATATAGAGAATGGCTATACTACTATTCATATATAAACTGCTCTTGTAGGCCAGACTTTTAGACTGTTGGATCTCTTCAAGATTCGTGTGGAGATGATGACCAACGGATTAGATTGAAGCGCTGAGCCCTCCTTTGCCTTTAATTTTTTCCGTTTTCTTCTTCTATTCCGTCTCTCTCTCCGTTTCTGCATATTTTCCTCTCCGTCTCCATGAAACAGAAGAGAGGTGATTTCTCATTCGAGTAAAAAGAACTTCCTCCACCTATCCCTCTCTCTCACTCTCGACCCTCGATCTCGACAGTTTGAAGAACTATCCTCCCTTTTCCCGAGCTTGCCTCGTCTTGCCCTTCCTCCGCTTTTCTTCGCTCGGTACTCGACAGATTGAGGCCAGATTGGTTGAGACCAAACCGAAACCCTAGATTCGATTGTGGCCAGATCGGTGCAACGAAGCCTAAACTCTATCTTTAATTGACTTCGAATCCTTTGTTTTCTCAATCTGGATAGGTAATTTCTGAGTTCTTAACATGTAGGCCATTTTCTGGCTCAAGAAACGAGGTCTGTTGCCGGGTCTTACCTTCTTGAATGAACTGATTTCTCAGGATGAGGGTTTACATTCTGATTTTTCATGTTTGTTGTATGGGTTGTTGAACAGGAAGTTGAGTGAGGAGAGCGTGAGGAGTATTGTGATGGATGTTGTGGAAATTGAGAAGGAATTTATGTGTGATGCGTTGCCGGTGGCTCTGGTCGGGATGAATGCTGATTTGATGAGCCAGTACATTGAATTCGTGGCTGATCGATTGGTCATGGCACTGGGTTGTGACAAGATTTATGGAGTCAGCAATCCGTTTGATTGGATGGATTTTTCATATTGTTTAATTTTTGTTTAATTTTTGCGTTTTGTATGTTGTTTAATTAATGCATGTATATTGTTTAATTTTTGCATTTTGTATGTTATGGTAAGGGTTTTCATAATGTATGGGAGGTGTTTGCTGAAATGCCTACGAGGTGGCAGGAACAGTTTAGGGTTGCTTCAATTGTGATTCCGATATGGAGTTTGAATTAAATGTTGCCTGATTTGTTTCTTTGTGATAATATAAATGATTAGCCAATAATGTATTTGTTTTGAGATTTCATATTATGTTTGTTGAAATGCAATATGAACTGGATTTTATTTTATTTTTTTGTTGGGTTTCAGCCGTAAGTACGAAGTAATTTGAATGTAAATGTGAATCATTACATGGGATAATATAATAAAGATAATTTTCTCATTGAGAATGCTCAGATTTATCTTTGTGAATCATTACGCTTATATTGCTTGATGATGTATGTATATTGCAATTTATTAATAATTGCTTTAACGAACGTGATCCAAGCTCATTAATTGCTATTGTTATTTGCTTTTTTGCTATATTAACTTAATTGCTATTGTTATTTGCTTTTTTGCTATATTTACGAAAAGAACGTGAACCCAATCATGATCCAAGCTCAATTTGATTCTGTGCATACAAAGCATAAGTTACGTAATTCAGATACACTAAATTCACACATTTTGTTTCAACTCAAACAACACATTAATAAAATAATATATCCATACACTATTAGAGAGCAAAATAAAAACATCTGCAGCCTCAATTTAAAAACCACACCAATTTTGAGCTCTTGATTTTGTTTTTTTGTTTTTCTATTTTTTTGATCTACAGAGGCGCTGTATGCACGGAAGCTGTAAATATGAGGGAGACGGAGAGCTGTTTAGACGGAGAGGCTTAACAGCTGCTAACGAAAAATATTAAACCCACGGAGCAACCAGCGCTTCTATCTTCTCCATCGATTGAAATCCTCGCACGGATCTTAAAGGAATCCAACGGTCTAAAAATCTAGCCTACAAAGCCAATTTACATATGAATAGTAGTATAGCCATTCTCTATATATATATATATATATATATATATATATAGAGGATTGCTAACGCGCCATCGATGGCACAGAGGGTCCCGTACCATCGAGTCGTTTTTCGAGATCCAAAATTTAAACGTTCAATCCGAACCGCTCAAGTTGATCACCATATTGTGCATACTAATGTATTGAGGCTTCTATGCATACTAATTCAGAACGTTAGATCTGCTTTGAGATTGGTGCAGATCAGGTCGCTAGATTGAAAAATTAACTTGTCCCTTCTCCCTTATTTTGTTCCGCTCTCCTCTCCCGACTGGATCCTTCCCCTCTTCGTTCTTTACACATCTCTCTCTCTCTCTCTCAAAAATGAAAAATGAAAACCTAGAACTCACTCCTCTATTTCGCCTCACTCGACAAGCAAGTCAAGCCGCTCTCCGAGACTCCAACTAGCATCCAGTCCGATTCTCATCCTCTCCTAGCCGCGCCTCTCTTCCTCTCCGCCGAATCGTATCTCCTAAGGTTCGATTAGGATTTCCGCTTCCTCTCTGCCGACTAATCCTAGCAAGTTGAAGCTTCCAGGTAACTCTCTCCTTCTCTCTCTGCATCAGCCGTTTTCCGCTTCCTCTCACACTGCCGACTAGTTGAAGCTTCCAAATAAACTACAAAATGCTTAAATATGACAAATAAAAAAATATTAATTAAATGTTTTTGCAATTTCATTTCGACATCTCTGTTTTGTGCAGATAATATTAAATGTAGAGGTGTTTAGCAATTCTTTGAATGGTTTTTCTGGTGACAATAAACAACTGGTAAAAGAGTTTTCAATTTGAACCAACTAAACTTTCATATTGTCGTGTGCTTCTAAAATTATTGACATGGGTACTGTACACGAAGTTATTTAGAGTGTTTTCACCTTAGGTATAAACTTAATTTCTTTGTTAGTGAGCCGCATGCAGTGAGTCTTATGGAATTAACTTTATTATTTATGCTACTATACTAATCATTTATATTCTTTCTACTTTGTATTAGGAAAAAAAATGAAGGAAAGGGAAAGAAAAAGGGTTATGGAATATGGCAATAGTGAGTCTTATGGAGAAGACTTCAGCGGAGAAGAAGATGACAGAAAAGAGAGTGATTAAGTAACTTCATTTTATGATTAGGAAATTTTTGGGGGTGATTTTGGCTGACATTACTTATGGAGAAGACTTCAGTGGAGAAGAAAATTTTTTTTTTTTCATTACTTAGTTGTATGCAAATGTAATTGGCTGACATGTATGGATTAATGGTACCATTTCCTTATTTGCTTTGATGGATTATTCATTCAGTTGACATGTATGCCCATGAATGGTACAAACTACAAAGTAATTGGCTGATGAGTACCAACAGGTACAATGCGCATGATGGTGCATACTTTTAATTGCTTTTGGTTTTTTTAGAATCATGTGATCATGTCTCAGTGTGGAGGAAACAATATACTCTTAATACGTAAAAATATAAGAATCATAAGATTGTCAAATCACTTTAGATCTTGAAGGCAAAGAATATCAATATACTTTTAATTTTAGAGAGAATCCATAGTGAATAATACCACTAGAGAAGTTGTACCACTACGTTATAAATGTACAACTATTTATTTAAGAATTTGCTCTGTACCACTGTACCCTCAGTAAATGAAGACTATGGTTGACCCAAAATAAGCTTCATATTACACCCAATATTAAATTTTAATTATATTAGCACATTGAGGGGAAAAAAAAAGAAAATGCCATCAATTTTCTGTTACATTAGTATACAATACAGAAAAGTTAAGTCTCAATTTTTCTATTTCGATCTTGCAACCACCCCATCAAGAAAAGTCCCTAATGTGACATCTTCAAACGACTTTTGCATCCTGGTCAAATTTACCTGCATTTTAAATAGTATGTTCAGTTAAGTATCTAGACTTTAGCAGTAACAACAAATGTCCAGATTAAAAATAAATAATTAGACTAAAATTAAGTGTCTATAATGCATGTACCAGTATCAACCAATACTCAGCAATTAGGAACCCTAAGATATCAGTAGCAAAAAAATAATAATAAAGAAAGACAACATGATGTGTGTACCTATTAACACCACAACTGGTTCAGAAAAATTAATATTGTAAGACAAGGAACATGCGGCCTCCAATCAAGAACCAGTACATACATCCAGCGCCAATGTCTCTGACCAAGATTCAGTGGGTTTCAATGAACTTAGACACTCTGATCAAATTAGCTGTTACAATTGTTATACAATGTAATTAGAGTTAGGAACATCTTTATATATCTTAAGAGCTGTACTATAGAAACACAATTGAATAGAAATTCATTTTCATTACATCTCTCTCGCTCTCTCTCAGCTCTCTATATGATCTCTAACTTCTCTCTCTTCTACACTGGTTTACATACCAGTACCCATACAATACAATTCCTATTAGTACCAACAATTAATACATCAGCGAAATTGAACCCAATTGCAAAAAAAAAAAAAATATATATTAGGAACAAAAACGAGTGTTTTGAAGAAAAATCGGCCTAATTTTATCAAGCTGTTTTGCAACCCATGAACTCGAACCCAAAATCGGCCTAATTTTGCAACACATGAACCAAAAATGTTTTGAAGAAAAAAAATCAGGAAAAAAAGGAAAGTGAAAGAGGAAGTGGGAAAGCAAACAATTTTGAAAGGGGGGGCACAAGTACCTCTCGAAGTTCAGCGATTCAAAACTTGGTTCTAGAGCAAAACTTGTTCGCGCGATTCAGCGATTCGAAGAAAGAGGAGTGAGTTCAGAGAGCGATTTGTCAGAGAGAGGTTTTCATTTGTCGGAGTCGGAGACGAAGAGGAGTTGGAGTCAGAGGACAGAAGAGAGAGACAGAGAGAGGCGAGACAGATTGGTTTTTCATTTTCTCGTGAGAGAGAGAGTTTTGAAGGGAACACTTTAGTCGCGAGAGGAGCGGAATAAGAGAGAAGGCACAAGTTAAATTTTCAATCCAGCGACTTGATCTGCACAGATCTTGAAGCAGATCCAACGATCAAAATTAGTATGCATTGAAGTCCCAATACATTAGTATGCACAATAGGTTTTCTATATATATATATATATATATATAATGAATAGATCACTTATTAAATTAAACAGAACCAATAATTTAAATTCAATATTTAAATTTTTATAAAAAATAATTAAAAATGAGTTCGTTGGGGCACCCAACATATGGACAGTGGAACTCGCCTCGTGGACTGAACTATGCGAGCACTCTGTATAGTTATTTTCATTTTGACAGATCAATGTTTTTTAATCATAAGTGGTTCAAAATTAAAAATAAACTGATGAACGATAAAACGTGATACATGCACAAAATGTCGATCATGTCTAACACGAATTTCAAATTTAAACTTTCTATTTATAAATTGTTAATATTATAAAATTAAATGATTGTCATGTGATTTCCTGATTTGGGAGAAACTACCAAGTAAAGTACGTGTACCTATGCACATGGTACCAAATAAATAACTTTCCATGTTGCCAATTGAAAAAAAATTTGTATGAAGAGTTGTTACATTGAATAACATGGGATGTGGTGCCATAAACAATCCTAAAATGGCTTATGGGGCAGTTAGTTCTTTCATTTATTTTATGCAGAGGATTCCGAACAGATTTTCCGTATTGCACCAGAAAAAGAGGAGCTTAAATACGCCCATTACACAAAGGACCACATAAATATTTTTCAGAAAATGAATAAGAGGTTCTGTAGAAAACCGACCTTAAATTAAGTGCTTCGCACGATCTCATTTGCCTACGGGCCTCAAAGCCTAAAAAAAAAAAAAGTGAAATGATGACATCATGCTGACATCAGCAATTTACTGTAGAAAATGTATCCAACATTGGAGTATTATTTGATATTACAAAGCACCCTTCGATGTGTAACATCTTGTAATTTTTTTATATTAACAATCAGTAATATAATAATTACATCTGAATATTCTACACATCAAATTTTCACTTCTTATATGACAAACTGAAGCCCAAAATCGTTTGGTTTAAAATTGAGCATAATATTGGAACAGTAACTTGGGATTAGGGTTCTACAAAATTATTAATGATTCAACAAAATTATCATAATTAATCGAAGTCAAACAATGAAAAATAGATCGGATTAGTTTTCAGTGGGATCAGGTTCTGCATCGATTTATTTCATACGTCAAAATAAAATAGTGGCAGCTTAATCCCATTATATATTTCCTGCAAGCAGTCCTATCAGAATTAAGTTTGAAGCATTCCATTTTTTTTTTAAAAAAAAACATGGTTTGTGTTGTTTGAAATGAAACAGGATGTTTAATTTAATGTTCTAATTAATCATTTATTTGACTATAAAATATCCGTGAAGACTTCTCTTTATATAAATAAAACCTAATTTATATACTAAAATTAGTAAGACTTATCACCATGAAGTTGTCACTTATATCTTCTAATTGTTATTTTGTTTTTGTTTTTGTAATCCAGAACAAGATCGTAGACGTTATCTCTGCTTTTTAATAAAAAGAAAAATGCAACTTGAGGAGGAACGGCTACGGCTGTGCTGGCAATCCGTCATGGAATGTTTACTTATACAGTTAGACGGGATCACATGAAAATTATACTTTTTTTTTAAATTCACATTATAATTGTACTGAGAGCATTGAATCGTTGTCCGTTTGTGCTAGAAAATCGTGGGTAAACACATACCGCAGCGGAAATCGATTTTCCAGGATCTCTTGCGATTCCTTTCACGGCATGACACGCTAAGCCCTTCCACGTCTTCACGACCACCGTCTTCATACGCTAGTGGACAGCAACCACGATTGGAAGTCGAGTTCCAACGAGTTCTGCCACACTATCCACAGCCACGGTGCCAGACGGACTGCCACACGCCAACCTCTCGAATAGGTTGCGGTGTTTCACTCTCCATCGAGTGCTCCTACTGATTAACAAGTAGAAGAGAAGTGGATCTCTCTCTCCCTCTATTCTCTGTCTCTCTCTCAAAGAGAAATGACTCACATCCATACAGAAATTAATCTGTTCAGAGAATATATAGAGATAGGGACTCTGTCACCAAAAGGTGCGAATTGTCCTGCGGCCCGCTGGGATTTCCAGCGACCCGCTGAAAATGTCTCCACTTCAAAATTCCAACATCTCCCTCTTGGAGACATTTGTTGAAAGCAGTCATTGTCTTCATACGGCACATAGACCGTGCGACTAGCGCATATACCTGCATGCGGGAGCTACAAGAATAAACTTTAACATAAAGTTAAAGCCACTCAGGAGCCTCGACCCTTTTCTAAAAGAATAAGCAGTTTATATGTATATACTCATACCCTAGATTATTTCAAGATCAAGCACTAGACATACACATCGCCAACCGCACTTACGTGGCCTCTATGTGTTATCCCTTTCAATCTAATTTGCTCAAATGTTTCTAATTTATGTCCATATGACAAAAAATTGGTGGCGCCAAACACAAGCAAATTCCCGTGTGCGATCTGAAATTAATCTTCCTTTTGCACTCATGTCAATCCAAGTAAAATCAACCGCTTTCCGAGTAATGCACCGGTAGACCGAATCATACATAGCCATGGGTAACATACCACAGTAGACAGAACATTGACCTACTCTTCATGACATAGTCAATAGTCATGAGGGTACGTATTTGGAACTCACACAATGAGGAGACAGCGGTATTAGTCCTGAGACTACTCAACTCATTTTCCAACGTCGCCAAGCACACGTGGTATGAACACGTGCTACAATGAACAATCTATCCAACAGACGTATGTTAGTTCATTGTACGAGTCTAGGTCTAGTTGCAAACCAAAGCGTCTATGGTCTAGACCACATACATTGCAACTCACCCTGAAAGTCTCTACAAGTCCGCTACCTCGAGCGACAAGGAAACTCTCACCTCGGCTAGCTATAGGCTACATGAATTGTGGGGGGCAATTCATGTCGACTCGCCTAAAAGAAGACAAATCTCATCTTAGTCTCAACACTAAGGCGACAACGAGCTTCGACTGCCATAAGCAGCTCCTTAGTCCTCCTCGACTAAGCGCACATAGCTCGATAAAGTCTCATCTCTGCCCACCCCAGGTGTCAGAGGCGATTGGTCGTGTGAGCGACCCCAATCTTAGCCTATTAACATACTACCATATAGCGCTAACATATACTTGAAGAACAATAAAGCCATCTTTATGTTCAAAGTTCAAGTATATACCCAGGCGAGGATCTGATCTCTAAACGGATTGTCTGAAACAAAACGTATAACATCTCTGGAAAAACCTCAGAGAATATTGTATATCTTGAAACGGTCGATTAGCATTCTAACGAACCATTCCATATAGGAATACACTCACATCAGATCAACTCTGTGCTATCATGTCTCTAATCAATATCTGAATGTTTGGTTTAGTCTATGTCCCCACAGTATGCATCCATAACCATACTGTTACAATGAATTGTTATCGACTCCCTCGAAGTCACAACAATCACCAATTGTATAGACTATCTCAACCAAACTCCCTCTGACATGATTATCTGTCATGTCAAGTTGCTCAATCTCACAAATGAGAGAGCATGTATGACCACTCAAACATGCTATTGACTCAATCTCCACAACAAGAGAGTCATACTCCATCTCTAAATCGAAAGAGTATATAATTTACTCAAATCTCCACAACGAGAGAGTAAACTTGTTTCTTATCACAAAGAAACAATATTTTATCAAGTTAACTTTATCCACAAAGTATACTTGCACTCATATGAATTACCTATCCAGAGGTAAATCAATTACAAGTATTTAAACTTGATACTTAGCATGTCACTTGTCATACAATTCAGATATATATAACTCACATAGCTACATAAATAGGTATTTTATTTGGCTCAATTTAATGTCAAACTTCTAGTAAAACTAGTGTGACTTATCTCAATCATGTATGAGGGAAACCTCTAATTATAGGAATTACATTTTGGATGCCAATGTGCCACAATGCACAATTTCCAATAATGCTCATCAAACCCTTTATCATACAGATATCTTGAAAACTTTCTTTATGGACTTATATAAAAAAAAAACTTATTACAAGTTTTATCTCACTATTAAACAAGAGTCTCTCAGCTTACTCATCCAGCCAATAGTGCACCACATGTGCTATGCTGATCAGGCATATCCATTGGTTAGAATAAGCTATGTGAGGCAAAATCATCTTCTAACAAGAGAATTTCCTCAAATAAACTCCCTCTGTTGTGTGTCATATGAATTGTTTAACCACTAAACGAATCGTTTCACATAATCAACAGAGTCTCTATTGCTATTTAGTGTCATACGGATCGTTGAACTCTCAAACGGATCGTTACACACCAACAACAGAAAATTGTTTAATATCTCACGATTGATTTATCAACCCTCATTAATCTCAAGAACCCAAGTGTTCTCCAAAGATTAATATGACAACTCAAATAAGTCCAATCACATTATTATTTCATTTACTTTATCTCATCTTTTATATATATATAGTATCTTCTCATAAGCCCTACTGTATTTGAACTTGTGCGAGGATGTGAGGAAGAACCTATTTCATTTCTCCCTCTATTCCTCAGCAACCGAGTCAAGTTCACAGTAAGGAAGCTTGCATAAGAAACTATAAGTGATTCTCTTACATGGCACTTCTATGGTTTCTTCTTCAATAAATTTCAAAAAATTTATGAGAAGGTGCACTTTCTCTTGTGCAACTGAACCTATGATCACATAAGCATCCATCCAAGGAGCTATAGTAAACCATAGTTCAAACCATAGACATGGAGATTTCAAATCTGCCGCTGACTAGCTCTAGCGGTCCGCTTGGCAACCCAGTCATCCGCCTGCAGTGGAAGCAACCCGCTTGCCCAGCAAGCGACCCACTTAAATATTCGAGCAGAAATTCCATAATTAGAAATTCTCTCTACTGTGCATCTATTGTTGCATACTGTATGACCAGTTTGCAGATCACAGTAACTGCCACTTAGCCTTATCAGAACCATACCAAGATAGTCCTTCAACTCTATCACACAACACCATATGTCATATGATATAAGAAATAGTGAATTATCGAACTATTTCTATTTTGTCACAACTCTTAAATTTGTCAAGCAGATTCAAATAACCGCGACATATTTAAAGAGATTTCACAAATTTCAAGACTGAATTAAACCTAGTCATGAATGTGACAAATCAAGGCTTCAAGTGCAGCGCACATAATAAATCTCCATAACTTGAATTACTTATCCAACAAGCAATCAAGTTGTCTCAAAATACTTACTATCTCTCTAAGTTGGCAAAATTGAATTGGAAATCTGATTAAAATCAAATCCAATCAATTACCCTCAACTTACATAGTAAAGTGTGCCAAATAATCACTAATGAGATTATGTAACCATGAAGCAAATAATATAAAGAAAGCATATTTAGTACCTTAAACCACAACGTTTAAGTACTAATTATCATCATACACATTTTCAATGCTGAAATCCAACATCAAAAGAATAATAATAAGTACTATACTTTGTCAAAATCTGAAGTATATAAAGTATTATGGAGTTAAGTTATGTGTCTCCCTCACGGAAACATCAAATTGCATGTGCCAATCCCCAGGATTGCACCATCACAATCTCCATTTGATAACTTTACTTCATGTTATGACAAGTAACTCACATCTAAACCATAAGCTAAATGCTCTGTAACTTAAACCACATTAAGATACAATGAATAAGCATTTGCGGTTTCAGATTATAGTACTTTTAATCAAGTCCAGAAACATTTGCATTTAAGTTCACAACTATAATCTCTTAGTATGTCAATCAATTACTTGACTTGTCATCAAATATAACCAAATGAGTAATGTCCGTTTAGAAAACGAACAACACCAACAGTGAGATTTACTTGCAATCAAGTAAATACCATCACTTATTACTCAAGTGTTAATTTATGACATTTATTTTGCAACTCAAAATTTAATTGACTTAATTCCAAGATGCCACCTCATTGTGCTCCTTGTACTTGTCAAAATTTTATTGAGTTTACAACCCTCAGTCAATGATTGATTATACTATTCAACAGAGACTACAAATATTGTAACTTAACAAACTACTCAACAACACAAAGTGAGAAGAAATATGCAAATCTGTAACCCTAGCGACCCGCTCGGTTACACTCCCTCAGTTTCTGACTACTCACAAATTCTTTTGTGATTACGCATTACATGTGATGATCTCACGTTCATCCTGATCCTCTATAAGACAATAAGATATTGTAATGCCCTGCAATACATGTACATCAATGTCTTTTCACTAGAGATCAGCGACTACAGATAATTAAGCCAAAATCACATAGAGACAAGCACTATGTTAGCACTCTCATAAGTCATAACATCTCAGTTATAACTATAAAGCCTTGCAGCACAATTCTAAGTCATGAAAGATATATATAGCTTAGCCTATATAACCAAAAGAAAGTCTAGGACAATCAATCAAATCACAAGAACTAAGCATCAATACCCTTACATAACTCAAATCGGCGCAAGGATCAGAATCTAGATGAGACACAATAGTCTACCAATCTAAATTCACCCAGTATGTGTCATCACACATTGCTAGCAAACACCATCATGTGTTATGCAAGCCATAACAATTAGGTGAGATTGTACCACATGTACCATCCATCACCATCAACAAGCAAATAATAGAGGGTTATTGATGAAATTATCGAACGGATAACTTCAATCACAGTTTATAATTTATTATGCTTGTTCTGGTTAAAGTATATGACAATCAGAAATATTTCAAATGATCTATTTGAGCCATCAAATAGTTTATTATCATATGAAATGTCTATAGATCTGTTTGTAAATCAAACAATCCATTTAGATATCATAAAGACACACCAACAATTTGGTTGTCTACCCTCGGACTTTGTCACGGTTCGTTTCGCTATGAAATGATCCATCTCGCACAAAGTATATTGATATCATGATTCTGGCATTCTGTCTCCCTCAGAATCAATATCTGATTATCATCAAACTTTCTAGACCTTGATAACAGCACTCAACTGCGCCATCAAGTCTAGATGGGACAACACCAATACATGATATCTCCCATTTAGGTACTTGGTCCGGCATAAAGTAATATACACAACAAGAACCGTTGATTATCGCTCAGATAATCATAAAAACAAGTTTGGTTTCACTCTTATGATCTCTGGTATTCATGTGTCTCAATTTCTGATTATATATATGGTGCTTTACTCACTTAGACTGTCTAACAGTCATTTTGGCTCTCAGCCAGCAGTTTCAGCGGCCCACTGGCAAATCCAGCGACCCACTGAAAAATCAGCAGCCCTCTGACAAATCAGCGGCCCGCCGGCAATTCTAGCGACCCGCCGGCAATTCTAGCGACCCGCTAGAACTGGGCAGAATTACAGAATCGACAGAAATCAGATTCTGCACCCTGATTTCAAACCCGCGATATCTCGATCATACTTCGATGAAAAATTATGTTCCATATATCATTGGAAAGCATACTCAATGCTCTATCCAATCATGGCAATCATTAATTTTCAATAATTTCAGAAGTATGAAAAATACCCTTTGAAAATCAGATCCAAAACACCAAGTTCTGATTCTTACCAGAACAGACCCGACTTGCGAGTGCGATTTCTCACTCACCGTTTATCCAAAAATTGCAAACTTAGACTTTCTGGAAAGATCTCTAAAAGCTCTATCTCCAGTCCAAATTTGACAGAAAAACGAATTACGATGTGATCACAAATCCACTCGCACTACAGAAAGGTCAAAAATTCCAGAAACCAGACAGACTGACATCCTCTGATTGCGAGGCCATTATCTCTATGTATACTTGCTTGTTTTTCGAGTTCTTGGCCTCTTTGGAAACTAGACTTCAAGCCCGTTCCAACGCCACAAGTTTCACTCGAAACAAGTTAACAGATCTCGAGATATACCTTCGCGAAGTCAGGCAATCAAATCTGAAATTCTGTTTCTGGACAGAACTTAGGGTTTCCCCTAATTCTCCCTCAAATCACAAAATTAGACACATAAAATCACTCAATAACAACCGAAAATCATAAAGAAGAGGCTTAGGTATCAATCCCTACCGAAAAGAAACCTAACGGCTCTGATACCACTGCTAGAAAATCGTGGGTAAACACATACCGCAGCGGAAATCGATTTTCCAGGATCTCTTGCGATTCCTTTCACGGCATGACACGCTAAGCCCTTCCACGTCTTCACGACCACCGTCTTCATACGCTAGTGGACAGCAACCACTATTGGAAGTCGAGTTCCAACGAGTTCTGCCACACTATCCACAGCCACGGTGCCAGACGGACTACCACACGCCAACCTCTCGAATAGGTTGCGGTGTTTCACTCTCCATCGAGTGCTCCTACTGATTAACAAGTAGAAGAGAAGTGGATCTCTCTCTCCCACTCTTCTCTGTCTCTCTCTCAAAGAGAAATGACTCACATCCATACAGAAATTAATCTGTTCAGAGAATATATAGAGATAGGGACTCTGTCACCAAAAGGTGCGAATTGTCCTGCGGCCCGCTGGGATTTCCAGCGACCCGCTGAAAATGTCTCCACTTCAAAATTCCAACAGTTTGAAAAGAGTACCCGAGGCTTACAAATTTTACGTATGATTTAAAATTTGCTGTCAAAATTCTCTCTGGCCATCTTACATCTATAATCAAATCTGAAGATATTATTTTGATTAATTAGTACGAGCACGATGCTGGTTCTTAATTATATTCTTATCATGCATACATACATCTGTGAACAATATAATTGGAATAAATAAAATTTTAAGAAATGCCCAGGATAATTTATTTGAAGTTTCCTTTATTTTTGTTTCATTGTGCAAGCAAGAATTTGGAAAGAAACTACATAACAGTCTCTTCTCTACCCGTTTGCTTCGCTTCGCTTCTTTCATTCATCAATAGGCCTATTATTATTTTTTTACACTCGTGGCATTTCTTAGATGGAAAAAAAAAAATGAATAATACACAAATGACAGATTGTAAACCATACTTATTACAATATTTTTTAGGGCTAGGTGGCCCACATCATATTTATTACAATAGTTTCTACAATTTTAAAAAAAGGAAACTAAATAATCGAATATATGTTTAAGTACCTGACTAGAATAATATTATTTCGAAACTCATATCAATTTTCTATTTCTCCTTTCTTTAAACATTTTTTTCCGTATTATTCGGGAAAGTGCTCTGGGCAACATGTTTTTCACTTGAAGCAACGTCAATTTTTTTTAAATAACTAAAATACCCCTCCGAACTTTCTACTGTTTTCATGTTTCGTTTTTTTCCTCGTAAATTTGGCAAAACATCCTATCAACGAGTACAAACTCTTTTCATATTTTCTTCATAAATTTTGATTATAGATCTTTCATTGAAAAAGACATGGCATGAACATAATAAATGTGAGCAATAGAGGTTATAAAAAAAATTTGGATAGCTAGTTCAGTATTACTATTATAAATTATACTTATTAATTTGTATTAAAAATACCAGTGAACCATTAACTTCTATTAACACGGTAAATAAAAAGACATCAAAATATAAGATTAGGCATACCAATAAATTCATTTGAAGAATAATTAAAATTTTAGGAGACCGAACAAACATAAATTATTAGTCTTAGCGGCTAGGGTTAGGACTTAAAGAGGTATTCTATTAGTAAATTTATTAGAAAAGTTCATTTTTGAAGAAAGAGGGATGTCTTTGCCATCCAACTTTTTCTGAAATTAAAAGGTGCATTCGGGGCTTGAACCCTTGACTTCTTGGAGGCCAGCCTAGTACTCTTACCACTGAGCCACTAGACCACATGCATTAGAAAAGTTCATTGAGGACATATTTATCCACGATATTTTCTAAATGTCGCTCCATGCGAAAAAACGGTTGCCCAAAACACCTCCCCTTTATTCGTGTCATGTCCGATCAGTCTACAACATTAAGAAAGATAAATTTATTCGTGTTTTCCTTATGTATTAAATGTTGGCCTGTCCTGTATAAAATCATATTTAATGTTGGGACCAAATGAAATAATTCTTATGACTTATTAAGTTTTATAATATTTGTTATCTTTTTATTTTATCACACTTAGCTTTGGTTATTTGTTGGAGACTAATAAAGTATGAATGCATGAAATGCTGCCATCTACTTGAGTTGAAAAAAAAATAGATGAGGGTTAAATTGGTGCTTTGCTTGATTGTTGGCTGCCAGATGATTGCACAAAATTACTATTTTAATCCATCTGCCATCTACTTGAGTTGAAAAAAAAAATAGATGAGGGTTAAATTGGTGCTTTGCTTGATTATTGGCTGCCAGATGATTGCACAAAATTACTATTTTAATCCATCAATTAATTCTGCTGCCGGCTTCTTCATCGGGCAATTAACAGATTTCATTGGGTTTTCTGCCGTTTACTGGTTTACAAATAATTTTTAATAGTAAATATCTAAAGGGATCGAACAATTAATTAAATTTAATTGAATAATTCCAAGGTTCAATTGAACCTAACTCGCATCCATTGATTTATTTCTTTAGCTGCATCAATCAAACGTGCTTACACATGGATGGATGCATGCCAGGCTATTGACTAATTAAAGTTGAGGATCATATCTACATCTGAAAACAGATCTTTAAGCATGGAGAACATTTTTTTTTCTTTTTTTTTTTAAAAAAATAAAGCTTTAAAATTACGTCTCCTACATTTTAGATTGGATCTGGAAGCGCTAGTTTTCCGGGTTCTTCGGACCCAAAATTAAAATGGTAAATTTCTTTTAATTTATCTTCTCAACTGATCTACTTCCTGCAAGCTCCATTCCAATTTAAAATGACCCACTCATTTATTGTTTTTTTTTTATTATTTATTGTTATTGTGGTAACTTCAATCATTGTTGGCTAAAAGTCTTTACTCTAATTTTCAAAACAATCTCGTGCAGCCGGTGATGTTTTTTGTGGGGGCGTAAATTAATATATCCTAGTGCATATTTTTTTCATTCCACAAGAAAGAAGAAAGAAAAGGGACATCGCCGTATCGATACCACTACCATCTAGATTGACCACCTAGCTATTCATGTATTATTTATTGTTATTTATATATTTATATTATTTTTACATGCAGTAAATGTCTCGGAGTCCCGGTTTATAACTTTATATGGGTCTGCCCACGGGAAGCGTTAGTGTCCCGGTTCAATGAATCCAAACCAAGAAATATTTGAAACTAAATAAACTAATTGTATAGACTAACTCCGCATGGACCAAAAGTACATAACAATGATTATGACCCCACCCACAGTTCTACTGTCTAACAGAAGTGGAACTAAACCATGTTCAACCATAAGTTTGAGAAACCTTTTGTTTTATCTCCTGATTCTTGATAATAATTCCATCCAGCTAGCGTTCGCAACCGCAGACTTTGTCTCTCTTTTGTCTGTCTGTATCTGCATCTGTACATAAACATAAACAAAGCAAACAGATTTGGTTATATATCCTCTTGACTGACTCTACTTCCTTCCGTTTCCTTCCATTCCCTTGGTTTTCTTCCTGTTCAAGTCTAGTACTTCCCTCAATCCCTAGCTTGCTCCTTTCTAGGTACGTTCTTTGCCGGATTCAATCATTTTCCCTTGATTTCATTTCCTTTTTCCTTTTATTTTTATTTAGTTATATTGGTACAAATACATAACTGTATCTCGACGCTTTTCCATGCACTCTTCATTTTCCACCGGAGCTAATATCTCATTGACTTCTCTCTCTCTCTCTCTCTAATCTTATTCTTTGTATCATTTCTATAAATAGCAGGGTTCTATTTATGTAAATATACAACATCACCAAATTAATTCATATCGGTGGTAGAAGTCCTTATTTTATCATATAATTTTTGTAGCAATTTTAATTTCATCGCCAAGGATGACTGAAGCAAGCAGCTCCATCGCCAAGGATGTCACTGAGGTAATATCTTATCTTATCTTATCTTATCTTATCTTATCGTATCATATCATCTGATCTTTAATTATGTATGTGTGCATGTATTAATACTTATCAACAATATATTTGCTGTATGGATATATGATGAATTAATTTATAATTTCATCCGGAATTTCAGTTGATTGGGAAAACACCATTGGTGTATCTGAACAAGGTGACCGAGGGATGTGTTGCTAAAGTTGCTGCCAAATTGGAGATGATGGAGCCGTGCTCCAGTGTCAAGGACAGGATTGGATACAGCATGATCACTGATGCAGAGGAGAAAGGGCTCATTACTCCTGGAGTCGTAATTATATCTTCTTCTAATCCTTCCTTTCTCTTTTCTGTTTCCTAATTATATATCCAGAGTAACAATTAACCACAAAGTATTTTTTTAATTTGGAAAATTGGGTAGTTGTTTTTAAAAAATTTTGATAAAAAAATTTTCTCACTATTTCAGAGTGGCATTAAATTAGATTTATTACATTATTCCGCTTTTGATTCCTGAAGAATGAATGCACATGCTCCTCCTGCCTCTAAATTATTCTGTATACTAGCTACTTCACTAATTGACATGTTAATAAAAACTTCTTTTTCTCTTCCCCAACAAAACTGATGTGGCCTTCCTTTAAAAAAATAAGCATGACCTGTTAGTGGTTTGGTGAGTTTGACCTGTTCAATCATCTATCTAGTCTTAAGTTGACTTCCACAACAAAATATTGGGGATCAGATCAGCTCTCCTTTTTTTATTTTAAAATGCATTTCAAAACATTGTGGGCAGTTGTAAAAACTTGTGGTAGAAAACTTGCCATTATCAAATCTCTAGTAATTATCGTATTGTTGGAAATCTCAATATGAATTAATCAAACTTGACAGCAAAACGTAGCAAAGAACAAGAAAAAAACAAAGAATTTTTTTTTGGTGTGTAAATTTCGCTACACCATTTTCTGATTTTCTCATTACTTATACTAATCTTACAAACTAATACAAGGCAACAAAAATAACCTAATACAATCTTAACTAATATGACAATTGTTTCTTATTTTCCAATTGTCAATACTAAGAAATAAAAAAGCATCTATAATTGTTATCTAGAATCTCTAAAACAAGGAAACAACTATTACCAAAAACATTACTACCAAAATTAACTTTCTGTGTCGGTATACCAGCGCATCTGATATTGTATGTCGGTTTACCTACACAACTAGCTTAAACTAACACGTATTACATATTTACATTACATCACCATTTAGTGCTCAGCGCTTGCAAATTTATTTCCTAAAGCTTTTCGAGATATATTTGGGACAAGTAGTTCTCATACAACAATATGTTTCTTGGAACAGAGTGTGTTGATTGAACCAACAAGTGGTAACACTGGAATAGGACTTGCATTTATGGCGGCAGCCAAGAACTATAGGCTTGTGCTGACAATGCCAGCATCTATGAGTCTTGAAAGGAGAATAATATTGAAGGCATTTGGTGCTGAATTGGTGCTCACTGACCCCCTCCTCGGCATGAAAGGTGCTGTTCAAAAGGCTGAGGAATTGGCCGCCAAGACGCCCAACTCTTACATACTTCAGCAATTTGAAAACCCTGCTAATCCTAAGGTAGAATTTCATTGCATGTTCCTATTATTGAGGGCTTAGTGTTTTGAACCTGGACCTCACTTTTTTTAAATCTGCTTCAACCACACAAGCTATGTATAGCAGGTGAGGCTTGACTTTTGAATCTCACTGTTCTGATAGTTTATCTAGGTTGGAGTTTTGGTTCAGTATTTCTTGCCTACTTCTGTTAAACTATTAAGTTGAAATAAATAAATAAAAAGGTTAGTACCTGACCAACTTGATTCACATTTGGCCCTAATTGTGAGCATAGGACACATTGAGGTAATTGGATATTGGGACTCTGTTTTTATTGCTTGATTAGGTCATTTTGGCTTTCGGTTTTGGGTCAGCTCGTTAAGGTTTTGTCATGTTGGATTCAGGTTCCTGGATGAAATTGGGTCAGCTCAGGTCATATCTTGATCACAGTTTAGGTATTTGTGCATTTAGGATGTGCTTAAGTTTGATTATGTCGACTAATTATGTTAAAAAGGTTCAGTTCGGTTGTGGCCTTGTGGGGCCCATGCATATCACATCATATACTGGTAAGGCTGGATTAGTATCAGGCAGGTTATTAGATTGATGACTGAATCTGATAATATAACAATTACCTCTATAACGCAATCTGCAATATTAATTAGTATGTAAAAGTTTTATAATTATTATAGTGTTGGAAGCAAACTTAATTTCAGATGCCCACAAATTATCTTGATCAATAAACTTTGGTTTCAGTATCTTAATTATTTTATACGTATATTTCTTATCATGTAGATACATTATGAGACAACTGGACCAGAGATATGGAAGGGAACTGGAGGCAAGATTGACGCTCTCGTCTCAGGAATTGGTACTGGGGGTACCATTACTGGAGCAGGGAAGTTTCTCAAAGAGCAAAACCCTGATATCAAGGTTGGTTTTTATTAACTTTATTTATTATAATTATTGTTCATTATTAGAGTAGGGGATCTAGCAATTGACCCCTTTCTTCCTTAATTTTTTAAAGCTATATGGTGTTGAGCCAGTGGAGAGTGCAGTATTGTCCGGAGGAAAACCTGGTAATTTTTTAAATTATTTTTTCCTTCATTATAATATAAATATTTGAAAAGAGATGTTAGCTGCATGCCTCATAAATCAAATTTTTTGAATGTTCCACTCTGAACGTGTTCATAATCTCATGGTTAAGTTTGGAATTGCACACCAGGTCCACACAAGATTCAAGGGATTGGAGCTGGCTTTGTTCCTGGTGTTTTGGCTGTTGATCTTATTGATGAAGTCGTTCAGGTACTAATTCTCTGTTATTCATATCATTTTTCGTTTGCAATATTGATAATTGTTGTATCATAGAACATTTGATTCACTGATGTTGTCAGGTCTCAAGTGAGGAATCCATTGAGACAGCAAAGACCCTTGCTCTGAAGGAGGGCCTACTGGTAATAAATTTCTCTTTGTCTTTGGAACTTTCCTTTATTTTATTGATTTATATATTTTTTAAATTTGAGGTGAACATTTTTTAGTAATTTTTTTTGTCAGTTAGATTGGTTACCCTTCTAAAACGATTATTATATAATTTCTGTTTTGCAGGTTGGAATATCATCAGGTGCAGCTGCAGCTGCTGCAATCAAGCTTGCGAAGAGACCAGAGAACAAGGGAAAACTCATTGTTGTAAGTCACTACTCATTTTCTCACAAAATGGTAGAACTATAAGTGTAATGCTCCTCTGGTTATAGATTAATCTATCATATATAGCTGTTTTTTTTTTTTTTTTTTTTTTGTACAATTTTTTCCTTTCTTTGAAACGTGAAACTTCTGAATGCTGATACAGCAGAACCGTTGATTGTTTATATAGGTTGTGTTCCCGAGCTTTGGAGAACGTTATCTTTCATCTGTGCTTTTCCAGTCTATCAAGAAAGAAGCTGAGAGCATGGTCGTGGAACCTTAAATTTTATTGCTCAATACACAAAATTAATGAAATGTTATAAACCATATCCCTAATTATAATTTCCATATTCCTCTATTTTTGTGATGTTAAAATGATTTTGTTGTGTCATATGTGTGAATTATACGGTGGGTAATGTAATGTAATGTGATTGGATTTCTTGCATACAAGTTATTTCAGAAAGTTCGTCAAATTAGATACTTGCGATTTATTATTGTAATGTTTTAGCCGAAAAATAATTTGACTGTTGTCGATACAATTGTACCATATTATAATATATTAATATGTGCAAGATAAAAGAGGGCTTGCATGTGCAAAGAGAAGCGGTTGGTTGTCTTTCCTCAAAGAATCACCTCCACGGCTCCACGCCCATGGCCCATGGTACTCTGTCTATATAATTAAACTATTATTTTTCAAAAGTTTTTTTATTTTGAAAAAAGTAGTAAAACGGCGCTTCCATTAGAAGTAAAACCAAATACATTGTATCTCATATTTTCAATCAACCCAAGCCCTTACAGAAACGGCACTCTATTACCGGCCTGCATCATCTATCTATTATTGTTTCCAATATGAATACAAGCCCAACTCTCAAAAGTTAACACCCTTTTCTTTTTATATTTCCAAACAAGACGGACATGTGGCCGTGGGGGGTCAATTGTAAAATCTGATACTCTTTTAGAAACTTTTGAGATAATTTACTTTAATCTTTTTGTTTTGAAATGTAATTTACTTTAATCGGTAATGTCTATTAGAGTATCAATTGAAGTTAATTAAGCTAAATCGTTAATTGTAAACATCCATTTTTTTTATAGTAACATAAACGGTTGCAACCGTATAATCATAGATAAAGAAAAAAATTCCATTTTTATTGAAGAAAGCTCGGGCAGGTAACACGAATGCATATTTCTTTCGCTAACTATCTCTATCTTATTCCTATTATTTATACTTATAAAAATATTAATCCAAGTGCTAAAATAATTACTCTATGCATTCTTAACCATTGATTGTTTAAATCAATAGCTACATGTTATTGACAGATGTAAGTTATTAACTCTTCACTTCAAATCGGAAAAAAATTGTCACCGGATAAGTTGCTCATCAAAATAGAATAAATTTGTTAACGGATTGGTTGTGCACCGTATTTAGAAAGAGAGCACAGAACATGTTAAGAACTTTTTAAAATAATAATTATTTTTCATTTTGGAAATAGAGCACATATGTAAAATTTTCTCATTTGTAATTTTTCAAATAATTTCATTTATTAAAAAATACAATATTTCTATCAAATTATTTTTTAGTGGGGTGTCGATTTTTTTTTGTTGAAGTATATATAATTTCCAAATTTTTATTTACTCACCCATTTGTGATTAAGTTTGCTACTAAAATCATAAAGAGACTCATGAGACACTCATGGAGTGTATAGAGAGAGATTGGCTAAAGTACACTTTGGCATACGGATCGTCATGTATGCCATAGTTGTTTATGAAATATAAAATGCAAACAATCAATCTGAACCGTTCAAGTTGTTCTCCATATATTGAAATCTTCTAGGAGAGCAAATTTTTATTTTATTTTTTGAATTTTTTTACTATATATTATGATATTTAAAAAAAAACACTATAATGAAATATTTCAGCCCTCCAATTTGAAAATATATGTTATATGTATTTTTTAGTCCGGCATCATAGTTTTCTATATGTAATTTTATTACCGGTCCATTCATTGCTATATCGACCATGTAGGCTTAACAATTAAGCAGGTCAGGTCTTGATAGGCAATTTCTGACAAGCTTAGTTGCTCTTGGAAGGGGGAAGGGGTAATTCTTCTACAAAAGTCCAATAGACAGTTTAATCAATGATAATTAAGGTGAAACAATTGAGATTTGATTTCTGTGTGTGTGTGTGTTGGGGCTTGGGGGTTGGGGTTTAGCCGTTTAGATGTTAACAATATCCTTACAGAATTGGTACTCTCCATCCATCCCATCCACAGGCTCCAAACAGATCTTTATGGACCAGCAACTGGCCCAGTTATCTTTCTAACCCTCCTCTCTCCCAAACCCTAGCCGCAGAGAGAATTTTCAGATCCGGGTTAAAATCGACTCTCCATCTGGAATTCTGGATCGTGCTCTCGCTCTCGTCTGGCGATGGCGTCTCTCTCCAAGCTTCATTTCCCATGCACGCCGTCTCTGAGAGTTTGCCTCGCTTTCCTCTAGGGTTTAGTTGCGAATCAATCAGGTTTTTTTAACTTTTGTCTCTCTTTTTCTATTGATCTCTTTTGTTGTCCAGATTTCGATCACCACTGAGCATTTGCCACTTAACATATCGGTCGATCTTAGATTTTCGATTGATTTTTTGTTCCAGTGAATTTGATTAATCGAAAAGCTTGAGGAATAGAGCAGATCCAGTATTCCTAGAAGTTCTTTAACGATAAATTCGAGTACAGGTAGTTCAATTCAACTCTAATGTTTCCCTTTTCATTTTTTCCTTTTTATAATTTAGTCCTAGACCGAAAGGGTTATAATGTTAATGTCACATCCCGCAGCCAGATGTGACAGCTCCCGCCACGAAAGTACAGATAATTGTACTCTCGTAAGGCTTAAACTAAAATTAACATAAAATTTGTTGTAATGTTTTTTTTTAATAATATAAATCGAATATTATCAAACTAAAGGTATAAACAAAATAAAGCATAAAATAAAACATATCGACAGACAGCCGATCGCATACACCTATTTAAAAAAAAATAGGTAACTAACCTAACAGTATCTCTTACCATACCATGAATGGTCACTAGCATTCCGTGCAAAGGTGATCTTCGTTTCGGCCCATCAAAACCATTTTCTAAAGCAAGCGGTGTGTCTTCTGGAACCCCCATCCACCGAGGAATATGCAAAACAAATACGGAGTGAGAATAAAATTCTCAGTGCGGGTTTTAGTTCCAGACGTGGATTTCTAGTTGAAATCTTAGTCCAAAAGAATACCCATAATAATCAAAATGAACATATAATTTATAAACCATTTAAATAACTGGATTAATCAAATTACACATGAAAAGCAGATGCAAGATACTTAACCAGTTTCATAACAAGATGCATACCAAGATCGATTCCATTATAATCATCTTTCATGAACATGCACACAATTGAATCAAGAGCAAGACATTTCCCCTAACCCACTGGGCACATGAGGGACGTATCCCTAACCCCGAGCACGTGAGGGAATTCCATATCATAAATATATCATCAAAACTCACTCAGGTTTCCTAACCCAACCAGTTGGGCACGTGAGGAAACCTTTCCTTAACCCACTGGGCACGTGAGGGACGTATCCCTAACCCCGGGCACGTGAGGGAATTCCATATTCAAATAGCGCTACCGAACTGGCCGAAGCCGGTGGCCGACCGACTCCGGAGAGTGGCTTGATTGACATTCCAAATCCATTTACCATCTTTCCGTACCAAATCAAGCACAATCACAATTCAAGATCCTCAGGCAAGAATAGATTAAACTGATACAACTCAGTTTATTCAAAATAAACATGTATGCAAACTTGCCTGTCTGTCATAACCATTTTAACAAAGGAGATCATTTTCAACATGAAACTTTGAGTTGTAATATCTGTTCCTAAATCTACATGAATATTGTGTAATGGATCCAACGGGTTCAGCAAAATGTCATGCATAATTTAAAGTTACCAGGACCGGATTTCTATAAAAATCCACGTATCCGCACCTGTTGTTAGATTGGGGTCAGTCTCCGCCAAGTCTCCTGTACATTGGTTAAAAACCGTTAAGACATGATTAAACGGTTTCTTAAATTAATCTACCTTGAGACCCTTAACTGTGGTCCGACTTAAGTTACCATACTGGCTGAGTTTTCTATTTAAATTTTATAGTAATTGCTTGTGTTTTCAGTAAATTAATTATTAATTATTAATTATTATTATCTTAATTTATTTTATTTTAATTCATTTTGGTTTGTTTTTATTTATTTTCTTAATCAGTTATTTTTATTTAATTATTTAATTAATTTATTAAATAATTTTAAATTCATAACATTACTTAATATTTTCTTTATTATTAATTATTTATATAATAGTAAATTTATGTTTATTTAACATATTATTTTGTTATATTTAATTTATTTCTTTATATTTAGTTTAAATAGTTTCTTTTAATTAAATATATTTTTGTTAAATAAGAATTCAAATTATTAAATAAAATTATAAACTCAAAATCCGAAATTCAAAATCAGAAAATCATAAAACAATTTAAAAGTCTGAAAGTTATTTGCTATTGGGATCAGAAAGTCGGTGATTTTGATCGTCGTATCTGTTCTCGACTCACTCGAACTATTATCATCATATCCCGTAAAAAATCCGACTTAATTAAAGAAATTCCCGACATTTAAGTGGCTTTTTCTTTAATTAGTTAATTATTAACCCCACATTATTTAATAACTTAATCATTGGATTAAGTTTTGGTTAATTATTAATCAAATTTCAGTCAATAATTGAATTATAAATTTTCAGTCCGAAATCAAAAGTCCAGCCCATCCCCTTTTTTTTTTCTTTTCTTTTCGCTGCAGCCCAAACAGAATCAGCCCAAAAATTGGGCCCAACTCCCCTTCTGACTCGACCAGGTCAACCTGACCCAGTTGACCTGGGTCGGGCTTATTGGGTCCGAAATCCCTCCGCCAGATCCGCTAACCAGAAAGCGGATTCCAACCCGCATTCTCCTTTGATTTTTCATCAAATCACCCTGAATCATTATATTTCGCAAATCAGTCCTTTTTATTTACACTTAGGCCCTTTTTTCACGAATAGACCCTCCGTTCATCATTTTTTTTATAAATCAGTCCCTGCCAACGACCCTTTCGTACCAGTATGGTACCGGAGGTACAATTGTTGTACCGAAGGCTGGTACCAAGCCTCAATAATGATCAAACAACTTCCCCAAACGTTTTCCCACGCCCCTAAACTGTCAATAACATCAATTCCTCTAAATTTAATCAATTCTCATCATTTTTCATCGTGACAGAACCCAACATTGAGCATAACTCAATTTTAATAGTTAATATTACTCCAATCCTATTCCAAACCACTAATCCAACCTCCATAAACTCGTTCTCAGAGTTTGAAAGGCCAAGAACAGGGTTCATAATCTAATTTGACTCAGAACCCTAGAGTTTTCCTATCGGCTCAAATAACCAAACAAACGATGATAAAAGGAATACATATACCTTCGATCTTCAGTAAATACTTCCCTCCTTTCTCTCTTCCGTTCAATCCTTTCCCACTCTTCTCTCTCTTTTTTTTTTATAGAAATTTTCTTCAACACCCGGCCAAAACTCAAACTAACCCCGACAGGATTTTTATAGGCGAAATAGGAAAGGAAATAAAGAAAATAATTCAACGATTAAGATTAAAACCTAAAATCCCAATTTTTTCGTAACTCACCGATCGCTCGATCACCACATCAGACGGCTACGGCTGGAGACGGCGTTTCTCAGCCGTGGCCAACAACTATTGGACAGCCACACCCAATCCCCTTCAAAACTCGTGCAAGGCGGTGCAAGATCGGAGAGAAACGAAGAAAAGAATCAGACGGAGAAGAAAAAGGAATAGCGGAGAGAAGAGAAAGAGAGAGATGTCGACAGCTGTTAATTCGATTTTATCGAATTTACCTTAGTTGGATTTTCTGTGACATCAACTCTGCAGCCTTCGGTGTGGCAAACTTAATTAACAGATTTTTAATTCGAACCTTATTAGGATCTAATCAAGTTAACAATAGATTTCATAATTAATTAAGCTTTGATTTTGCTAGAATATTTTATATAAATTACAGACTTTACACAAAGTCAAATATTTCGAATTCGAGTCGATTTTTACGTTACTTTTAATTTAATTGTTAATAAAAATATTATAATTATGATTTTTCTTATAAATTAAAATTTCTAAAATACTTGTTTAATAACCTAATTGATTTAATTTGGTTTAACTTTTCTACTGTGTTATAGTTAATAAGCTAGTATACACTGAAGATTTATTTATGTTGATTAAGAAATATACTTTTGACTTAACTAATTCCATGTATTTCACTCGTCAAAGCACAGTTACTGGAGAAGCAAAGATTAATTGAATTTGCTGATGCACTTCGAAGTCGGCTTAATTATTTTGATGAACTCGAAAATGTAAGGTTTATACATTTTTAAGTATTCTCAGGTTGGCATGAGACTTTTGATCATTGCTATCTACTTTAGTAGCTGTGCTTTTTAGAAAATTGTATTTGATTATTATAAGTGATGATTAGTTTAGTGATTAGTAACCAGCCACGAGTCTTTGCCTTTCTTTTCACTAACAAATGTAATATTTGTTTTCTTTATGTCAAAACTATGAAGGTATCAACAAGCTTCTATGCTCCAAACATGAACATTGGGAATGACCAATTTCTACCGCTACTGAAACAGCTGGATGACTGTATCTCGTAAGCTCATTTATATTGTTTTTTGTTTATCTCACTTTTTGTTCTGTTGCCCCTTATGTTGATAGATGGAATTTTGCTAGTTGACTTTTGGGTGAATGTAGGTATGTGTGTTGGAGTTATGTCCTAGAAGTCAATATTTAATGACTTATTTTTTTAGTTTATGTTAATGATGATATTTGATCATTTGTTCCTAGAATTTATTATTGACAGATCATTCAGGTTGAGGATCTGAATTGTAGATCTCTGTGGATCTTTCATTAGAATGACAATAATAAATCTAAATCGTCCATAATCTTGATAATTAACAAGGAACATTAATTATCATAAAAGATTAGTATGCAAGTTAAGTGATGATTAAGTTGTACAAATCATAGGTAAGGAGTTGCCAACTTAATTGCATATGTGTATGTTATTGGAACATAGTACAGGACTTGACCCAATGAAATAAACATATGGATTGTGTTAAGTGTCATTGTTTATTTCATATAAGTTTGATTCTAAGTTTGAGATGTTCACCTTTTCCACATGAGGATAGGTTCAATAAATATCGTCTAACGTTGATTCCTGATAAAGGCTGCTATAAGGACTTTATTTATGTTCTCTTGAATTGTGCGGAGAAAAGTTGTTCATCAAGAAAACCGTATGTCCCTCATTAGTATACCTATTGAGTGATGATATATGTTTGGGCCCCTTGATGGAGTTAGATTGTATGCATGCAAACTAGACGATCAACTCTAGATCAAGAAATGTATAATCTGCAAGAATGACACACTCCTATCTTGGATTATACAATGATATCATGTGACATAAGAATTAGACAAGGAAATACTTATATTTCTTATGCAGGATTGAAATATTGTAACGGTACACTATTTATGCGAATTGGGAATCATAACGTGTTGCTAGATACCGCTTATGATTATTGGAAATAAATAGTGATTTATTCTCCATGGCCAACATAGCATAAATCCTCAAAGGGTCACACAAATAGGACTTTGACCACACGATGCATTATCTATTTATTCGCAACAGTGAGTATTGCGAAAATATGATGAGTTGATTAATTAATTATATACCGTTATGAACCGTTATAATTAATTAAGTCAAAGAGATCATATAGAAATAAATTAATGCATTATCTAATCCCAAAATAATTATTAATGAGTTAATAATTAATTTTAGATCAACACATTTCAATATAAATGGTTATATTGATTAATTGGGCCGTTATTTAATAGGAAAATATATAGCCCAATTATAGAGCAACGTAATGGGACTTTAATTAGGTGAATTAAAGACCCAAATGAGATTGTGAGGTGGCCCATATAGGCCCAATTCGTGGCCAGCCATAGGGTGGCAAGAGGTGTAATTTTGGAGAAGTTTTTCCTAGGGTTTGAGCTCTATAAAAGGACCCCTTTGGAGGCTCCAAGAGCTAGCCTTTCTCTCTCCTCTCTTCCTCCCCTTTGTGGCTGCCACAAACCTCCTCTTTTCTCCCTCTTTTGCTCATGTGTTGAGCTCTCTTCTCCATTTAAATGAAAGATTTAATTGCTAGAAGAGAGAAAGCTAATGGGATTAGGCTTGTTCTTGGGTGTGCTAGCACATACCTTGAGAACGTGGTTAATCTCCTTGGTGGACTCTAGGCCGGCGGCACAACCATGGTGGTGGTGGTGGAGAAGGCACGCCATCGACTCCCATGCCATGGATTCGAGCCTCATGAATGCGATTTCATGAGAGGTACAATTATTCCTACTCTCATCTTGAAATGCTTGTGAATGATGTTGAAACCTAGATCCCTTGTGTTTAGTTGTTGTTTCTTGCTATTTGATGGCACAAAAATGGAATTAAACACTTACTAACAGTGGTATCAGAGCACATGGTCGGTTTTAATACATTTTGTGCATTAATTAGATGAGAAATGTGTAATTAGTTGAGTAATTAAGTTGCTGCCTTTGTTTGCTATCTGGAACTCTATTTTTTCTGAGGTTTTCTGTATTTTTCGCATAGCAGAGCTTTCGATTTGATTTTTATTTTTGATGGATTTGAAAGAGGGATAAATCATGAGCATTTTCCCACTGGTTTTACTTTAATCCGAGTTGTTTTGGATTTTTAGTGAATTTTTCCGTGACGGTGCGCAGGACTGGTTCCTGTGCGACCAGATCTGGTGTTGTGAGCATTATCTGAGTTATCTTGATAAAGAGACCTTAATTTTCTTGGCTAGAAATGAAGTAGACTTGGAGTACTTCCTTCCATACCAATTTTATTATATGGATCGAAGTCTTTCTATTTTTTTGAATCGATGAAAAACAAGAACGGTCTGATTGGTTTTCTGTACCAATCGGATTGTTTTGAAAACTGGTATTGATTGAGACTTTTTATAGAAAACGTGTTTAAATAGAAAACTTCCTTTTAAAGTCCTGAATCCATGAAAATTAATTTCATGTCAATCGGACCAGTTTTGGTACCTCAACCACTCAAATTCAATTTCGTCGACGTGCTATTCTAGAACAGGGGACTTGTATTCAAACTCCTTAAACTTGATGATTTTGAACGAGTAAAATTATAAATCTTTCATGGTTACTAGCCTTGTACTTATGATTGTTTACTGTAAAATTGTTTTGCATTAAAAGTTTTTGGAAGATGGTCAAACAGTCCAAAAGGTTGAGACCAAAAACCTGAAACTTCAAACCGGTGTTTTAATACACAACCTGAAGTTTGATAATTTTGGTTCTCCCGATTGGTAAATGATTTCTTCCTGAAATTTGAACAGGTAGTTTTTCTCTTAATAAGGATTGCTCATGATTTTTTCTGGAATTTTTGGAGACCGAAAAATTTCTTAATTTTTTCGGGTCCCGTTGAATGAAAGGTGTTCGTTCTAATTAATCAATTAGTTGATAAGTTGATTAGAACTCTCCTTGCTGTCATCCATTGGATTTTTGAATGTTGATTTTATCAAAGAGTTTAAGCAATTAGTTGTTTGAATGTTAAACTCTCTTTGCATGGAAAAACACAAATTAGCAAACAATACGCAAAGACACTTAATAGCTCGCTAGTTATGAACAACTTAGACATATATTTGTATATTGTGCTAACTTGTTTTTGTAGGAGGATGTGGGTTTGATATGGCTCAAGATGTCAATGCCTTGTGTGTTGTAAAATGTTGTGAATGCATGTGATTGCTTGTAATGTGGCCTAAGGTGCCTTGATAATTAATAATTGATTAATTCTTGATGTAACTTGTGAGGCTTGCATGCCCCTAAGGCCTAGGCGGGTTTTAAAATTTTATCACATGTATTTATTTCCCGTAATTATTAGATAGGATCTTAGTAATTAGTGGGAGGGTTTGATTAGATTAGTTTCGTTACATGGAGATGCGACGAAGACTAATGCAAGCGGGAGCCATACAAACCCATGACAATGCTTGAGATGCTTATGTTATGTGATTGTTTGTGAATGCCTTGAATTGTCATAGGTAGGTATGGGTGTATGCTTACACGACCACCAAACAAAGTCACGTAATTGCTTTTGTCCCAAACTAAATTGATTAAGTCGACCGCCCTCCTTCTCTCTATCCCCCTCACGTCAATTGCCAATCATGGCGCGGTCCGCCATAGCGGACGTCATGGTTGTCAAGGTTGATAGTCGGGGTACAAATGAAAAGATTTGTTAGGAGCAAATAGAGAGAGGTTGCTTATCGATGGACCCAACAAGTTTTCTTGGACATCGGGGTGAAGTTTGTAAATATACTTAGATATTCACAAACCAAGAGTCGTATGGTTGATATGATTGGTTGGAGAACCTACCTTGTCTAGTTAAGTAGGGTGTCGTGCCATAGCAGGCTCTACTTGATGAAAACGAGGATCTTGGAAAACCAACTACATTGGGACATTAAATAAATGTAGTGGGAGTTTTGTTTATCATTATAAATAAAACATTGCATAAACTAAATGACCTTAAATTGAAATTGTTATAGATATTAAATATGTTAATTTCGTTGCGATCAATCTTTGAAAATAACAAGCTCGTTTCTAAGGTATTTACTTGGAGAAGTAACATCAATTTCTAAGATATGTTCTTGGAAAGGAGAAACTTGAGCATGATTAATCCCAAAAACGTTCCTCAACTTCCCGAACATAGTTTCGCAATGATTGATTAGTTTCGATGAAAATTATTCAATAAAGCGAATGCTTATATCCTTTTAGAAGTTCTAGACCTTTAAATTTGAGAATTCATAAGGACTAGACTAGACTTCTACACTCTCATCCACTTACTCAAAAAGACGTTCTTAGAGAAAGTAAATATAGACTCAATTATTTATGATCGAGTAATGGAGTTAACCAAGAGACTCTTCTTATAAGAAATAAATGTTTCATTAGCTTGCGAACCGAAAGGTTTGAGTAGCTAATTGACAACTAGAGATATTAAGATCTCCAATATCAAGGATTGTTGATATTGTCATACAATCTCTTTCTATGGATAAAGGATATATTGTTCGCACACTTGTTAGTGCTAAAAGTAATTGGTTAAGTATTAAAGGAATACTTCACCAAGATATGAGTTGAAACTTTGAGACCCTCACTAGTGACCGTGTGTCACATGAGATGTTTCATTTGTCATTTATGGGAGGCATTTGAAAGGTTGTCCGAAATACCATGATATTCTAAACCTTAAGATATTTGTCGTTCAAATTACCTCACTATCTCTAATTCACACTAGTAATTAGGTGCTAGTTCATGTGCTCGCATTTAACGAAATGTGTAGGCAATGATGAATAAGAGAAAGTTCGAGATAAGTAAAGTAAACTCCGTTTTGGAAATGGCTTATACGTCTAAGCCGCTACCATTGAATACGTAGAGTTATCTTTTAAAGAGTTTGTTTAGGAATTTGAGGTTGTATACCTTATTCCAAACATCTCATAAAACCTTATCTCCGTTTCATATTTGATGATGGATGTTCATATTTTGTAATAGAGAAATGTTGTTCTCTTAGTGTTATGAATTTGTGTATAAGATTTCATGCATCTTGATTGAATTTGCTTGAAATAGATAAACAAATTTTGAATGATAAATATGTAAGACTTCACATAAAGTATTTGACTTTTATGAAAAATAGTCGCTTAGTCGAATATAAACAAGAATCGCATTATGGGAGTCTACGTAATGTGGAGCTCGTAAATCAATTCGATTGCAAATCAATTGAAATTCATGCGAATCGTGTTTGTTAAATGACAAAAGCGCCTTTGAACTACGAAGGTTTAAAGGACAAGTAACTTTATTAAGACTTATACATATTGATGTATATAGACCTATAGGACTTGTGCAATTGAAAGGTTGTTGACACTTTACTACTTGACCAACGATCATTGTAGATATTAACATATCTATTTGATATGGTATAAGTATGAATCTTTTGACAAGATCAAAATGATTTCAAGAGTAAAGTTGAAAAACTATTCAATAAAAGCAAAAGTCTTAAGATGGATCATGGTAAATAGTTAAGTCATATAGTTTGATATATTACCTAAAGAGTATGAAAGACGTTTCACTACTCGCTCCATGAGGAACATTGAAAAATGTATCCAAGGATGAAGGTATCGAGCATTGTCTGATATAGTTCGATCGGTAATAAATCAAATTGACTTATTCGACTCATGTAAGGGATTTGTGTTTGAGGACAATATTGTTTACACTGAATAAAAATTTCATCGAAGTCTATTGAGAAAGATATCTTACGAGATTCGATCTCTAGGTATATTATTTCTCAAGATTTGGTGTTGAAAAGCTTATTTCAAGGTTCAATTGATTGATAAGCTTGAACCCAAATAAGACGTTTAATATTTTTGTAGGATATCTTGAATTAACCGAAAGGTACTACTTCTACGAACGTGATAAGAACAAAGTAGTTGTTGCTAATCATAATCTTAAGGAATAACATTCTCAAGAAGAAGTAGTGGGAGTAAAGTGAGCATTAAAGGAGTTTATGCGTCACTACAAGAAGTACCTTTACGGGAAACTTGTCACTCCATACATGGTGTTTAGTGGGAGTTGAGCGGAACTTAATTCACAAGTAGTTGTGAAAGGAAGAAGTTTATAAGCACGCTTGCTTCTAAAGAGTACTCAAACATCTCATAAATGGATGATGTTCGAGAAACTCGTGCAATATATTAGGATCAAGAACTTACTCTACAAGATATTGTAGAAGTAGTTTGTTGACATCAAGCACCAATCCTACTAAGATCAACGAGAGTGAATTGTCTAAACTGAAAAGTACATAGGCTTCAGAACATCCTCGTACTTGACATATGAGGATCCGTTGATAAATACAAAAATGATGAAAAGACCCGATTCCACAAGTATGGTTTGAATCTATATGATCTTTAAGTGCAATCCATATATATAACAACAAGGTATAGACCTTGATTGATGTTCATGAAGGAGTGATCCATCAAGAACATTTAGATCTTTAAAGGAAAGATAGATATGGATAGCAAGTCGACTATGTACAAAGCACAAGTTCATGATTGTTGCTATGTCTAAGTCGATAACGAGTTGACCATGTACAAAGCACGGCTTCTCGCTTGTAGCTGTGTATAAGTCAATAAAGATCATTCTAGCAATAGTTATATTTTGTATATATAGATATATGAAAAGATACATCAAAACCGCCTTTTTCGATTGAATGAAGGAAGTTGTTGTGTATTTGACACAAACCGAGGATTTGTTGTATTGCTAGAAACACATATATATGCTTCAATGATCCATTAATGGATTGAAGCAAGTATTGTGGAAATTGGAATAAACATTTTGACAAGGAAGTCAAGGAGTTGCACTTCGTCAAAAGTATCTTATATAGACAAGATATTCAGTGGGAGCATTATTGTGTTACATGTATTGTACAAGATACAAGACATTAATTGGGAATAACATTAAGAAAATGAATATTGTGAAGATCTCACTGGAGAATGTTTTCTCAATAGAGAACTTGGGAAAGTCACCTAAATCCAAGGAAACAAAATCTATGGAGATAGATTATGATGGATGTTAAGTTTGAGCAAAAATGTGCATATAATGACAAAGTGTTCTAGATACACGAAAAGATACACTCCTGTAAAGGATGTCTAACCACGTTGTATGGCATACACTTGAGTTCGACTCGGTGTGTTGCAACTCAATTCGAGAAGAGTGCACGATACAATTCGAGCATCCTTCTGTTATGAGTTTCATTACGTACGCCATTCTTATGCACATGCCCCTATGTGTTGTACCCAAGGAGTATGACAAGCAGTTGTCAACTGGATACAAAGAAAAACACATTTGGATAATAATCAAGAATATCCTCGAGTATCTTATGAGAAAGGGTGATGTGTTTTTCATCTGACAAGATGAAAGAAAGCTCATATAAATTGTTATATTGATGCTAGTTTTCGAAAAATTGATATAAATACAATTGAACTACATATTTTGTTTAATGTGGTGTTGTAAATTTAGAAGGTGTTCTAAATGGGATATTACAACCGTTTCTGTCACCAAAACAAAATATATATAGCAACTTGTGAAGCAATGAAAGAATGTAGTATGGATCGAGAAGTTCTCAGTCAAGCTAATATGGTTCTATGCATCTCGAACCATAGCTTAAACTTGAAGAACCCAATATTAAATTGGTGATTCAACTAAGATCTATGACGATGTCACTTGATCTCACATGATGATGATCAAGAACACATATATAGGAGTATATATGTATATAGGGTCAAACAAAATTGGATAGGTTCGCGGACACAGCGAACACTCTAACTTAACCTCTACCTTAAGCGGTATACGAGATGCAGTTATGCATCCATGCGTGATGGACGTATGAGTAACTTGTTTTAAGTGTATTATATCTTTTGAGGTTCGAGACATGTATATATACGGATATATGACATTGTTCTAAATTCTTCACTGGCTAGAAGTCACTATTGATTGACTCTAGGCCAACTGGGAGATTGTTGGAGTTATGTCCTAGAAGTCAATATTTAATGACTTATTTTCTTAGTTTATGTTAATGATGATATTTGATCATTTGTTCCTAGAATTTATTATTGACAGATCATTCAGGTTGAGGATCTGAATTGTAGATCTCTGTGGATCATTCATTAGAATAACAATAATAAATCTAAATCGTCCATAATCTTGATAATTAACAAGGAACATTAATTATCATAAAAGATTAGTATGCAAGTTAAGTGATGATTAAGTTCTACAAATCATAGGTAAGGAGTTACCAACTTAATTGCATATGTGTACGTTATTGGAACATAGTACATGACTTGACCCAATGAAATAAACATATGGATTGTGTTAAGTGTCATTGTTTATTTCATATAAGTTTGATTCTAAGTTTGAGATGTTCACATTTTCCACATGAGGATAGGTTCAATAAATATCGTCTAACGTTGATTCCTGATAAAGGCTGCTATAAGGACTTTATTTATGTTCTCTTGAATTGTGCGGGGAAAAGTTGTTCATCAAGAAAACCGTATGTCCCTCATTAGTATACCTATTGAGTGATGATATATGTTTGGGCCCCTTGATGGAGTTGGATTGTATGCATGCAAACTAGACGATCAACTCTAGATCAAGAAATGTATAATCTGCAAGAATGACACACTCCTATCTTGGATTATACAATGATATCATGTGACATAAGAATTAGACAAGGAAATACTTATATTTCTTATGTAGGATTGAAATATTGTAACGGTACACTATTTATGCGAATTGGGAATCATAACGTGTTGCTAGATACCGCTTATGATTATTGGAAATAAATAGTGATTTATTCTCCATGGCCAACATAGCATAAATCCTCAAAGGGTCACACAAATAGGACTTTGACCACACAATGCATTATCTATTTATTCGCAACAGTGAGTATTGCGAAAATATGATGAGTTGATTAATTAATTATATACCGTTATGAACCGTTATAATTAATTAAGTCAAAGAGATCATATAGAAATAAATTAATGCATTATCTAATCCCAAAATAATTATTAATGAGTTAATAATTAATTTTAGATCAACACATTTCAATATAAATGGTTATATTGATTAATTGGGCCGTTATTTAATAGGAAAATATATAGCCCAATTATAGAGCAACGTAATGGGACTTTAATTAGGTGAATTAAAGACCCAAATGAGATTGTGAGGTGGCCCATATAGGCCCAATTCGTGGCCAGCCATAGGGTGGCAAGATGTTAGGAAATGCTCATATTTTAATTTTAGACTAATTACAACTAATTAATCCCCATTAATAACAAGCAAATCAATAGATCTAGTGCTAAACACCGAATTGGCACCAAAAACTAAGAGAGAAAGAGAGGAGGATGTTGTACCTCTCACAAATCGTTCTTGTGAGGTTGTCCAAGGTGTGGGAATCGATGGCGTGCACTCCGCGCCTTCTTCTCCTTCCTCTAATCCACCAAGAAGCTTCTCCACCTCTCAAAAGCTTGTGCTAGCAAGCTTTTAGAGCAACCAACACTTAATCACAATTAACACTTTAATTATGTAGCTAATCCCAATACATGGGCCCTAACAAAACAATGGATGAGAGCTCCTCTAATGGAAATTTCGAAAATCTCCAAAGAGGAGGAAGGTGGCGGCTAGGAGAAGAGGGAAGAGAGGAGAGAGAAAGTTGGATGAGAGGCCACCCCTTGGGGTCTATTTATAGAGCTCTCATTTCTCTTCCAAACTTCAAACAAATTTCAAGTATGCCATCCAAACCCTAGGCGCCACCTACATGGGCTTTTAGCCCAATTTACCAAATGGTAAATTCATCTCTTATTAGCTCATTAATTCTATTAACTAATGGGCCTATTAATTATTTGTCAATTGGGCTCAATTAGACTTAGCAATTTAAAGCCTATATATTCAATATAATTCTAACAATTATATTAAATATAGTTGAGACTATTTAATTATCAAATTGATGATAATTAACAATAGGTTGGTTTATGCGTTAATTTATTCTAACATGACCTTCTTGATATAATTAATTATAGCGGTTCATAACAGTATATAATTAATTAATCAACCCATCATGTTTTGTATTCTCCAATACATATAAATAATGCACGTGTGGTTCAGGTTCCATTTGTGTGACCTTTTGAGGATTTATGCTACGTTGGCCATGGAGAATAAATCGTTATTTATTTCCATTAATCATAAGCGGTATCTAGCAACATGTTATGATTCCCAATTCGCATAAATAATGTACCGTTACAATATCTCAATCCTGCATAAGAAATAAAAGTATTTCTTTGTCTGATTCTTATGTCACATGATATCCTTGTATAATCCAAGATAGGAATGTGTCATTCTTGCAGATTATACATTTCTTGATCTAGAGTTGATTGTACATGTTGGCCAAACAATCCAAACTCCATCAAGGGGCCCAAACAGATATCATCACTCATTAAGTATATTAATGAGGGACATACGGTTTTCTTGATGAACAACTTTTCCCCGCACAATTCAAGAGAACATAAATAAAGTCCGTATAGCAGCCTTTATCAGGAATCAGCGTTAGACGATATTTATAGAACCTATCCTCATGTGGAAAAGCTGAGCATCTCAAACTTAGAACCAACAACATATGAAATAAACAATGACACATAACACAATCCATATGTTTATTTCATTGGGTCAAGTCCTGTACTATGTTCCAATAACATACACATATGCAATTAAGTTCATAACTCCTTACTTATGATTTGTAGAACTTAATCATCACTTAACTTGCATACTAATCTTTTATGATAATTAATGTTCCTTGTTAATTATCAAGATTATGGACGATTTAGATTTATTATTGTCATTCTAATGAATGATCCACAGAGATCTACAATTCAGATCCTCAACCTGAATGATCTGTCAATAATAAACTTTAGGAACAAATGATCAAATATCATCATTAACATAAACTAAGAAAATAAGTCGTTAAATATTGACTTCTAGGACATAACTCCAATAATCTCCCACTTGGCCTAGAGTCAATCAATAGTGACTTCTAGCCAGTGAAGAATTTAGAACAATGTTATATATCCATATATATACATGTCTCGAACCTCAAAACATTATACGCTTAAAGCAAGTTACTCATACGTCCATCACGTATGGATGCACAATTGCATCTCATATATCGCTTAAGGTAGAGGTTTAGTTAGAGTGTTCGCTGTGTCCGCGAACCTATTCAATTTTGTTTGACCCTATATACATATATACTCCTATATATGTGTTCTTGATCATCATCATGTGAGATCAAGTGACATCGTCATAGATCTTAGTTGGATCACCAATTTATTATTGGGTTCTTCAAGTTTAAGCTATGGTTCGAGATGCATAGAACCATATTAGCTTGACTGAGAATTTCACGATCCATACTACATTCTTTCATTGTTTTACAAGTTGCTATACATTTTGTTTTGGTGACGGAAACGGTTGTAATATCCCATTTAGAACACCTTCTAAATTTACAACACCACATTTAAACAAAATATGTAGCTCAATTGTATTTATATCAATCTTTCGAAAACTAGCATCAATATATCAATTTATATTAGCTTTCTTTTATCTTACCAGATGAAAAACATATCACTCTTTCTCTTAAGATACTCGAGGACATTCTTGATTATTGTCCAAATGTGTTTTTCTTTGTATCCATTTGACAACTGATTGTCATACTCCTTGGGTACAACACATAGGGGCATGTGCATAAGTATGGCGTACGTAATGAAACTCATAACAAAAGGATGCTCGAATTGTAACGTGCACTCTTCTCGAATTGAGTTGCAACACACCGATTAGAACTCAAGTGTATGCCATACAACGTGGTTAGACATCCTTTCTAGGAGTCTATCTTTTGTGTAACTATAACACCTTGTCATTATATGCACATTTTGCTCAAACCTGACATCCATCATAATCTATCTCCATAGATTTTGTTTCCTTGGATTTAGGTGACTTACCCAAGTTCTCTATTGAGTAAACATTCTCCAATGAGATCTTGACAATATTCATTTCTTTATTTTTTATTCCCAATTAATGTGTTGTATCTTGTACAATACATGTAACATAATAATGCTCCCACTTAATATCTTGTCTATACAAGATGCTTTTGACGAAATTCAACTCCTTGACTTACTTGTCAAAAATGTTTATTCCAGTTTCCACAATACTTGCTTCAATTCATCAATTGATCTTTGAAGCATATATATATATGTGTTTCTAGCAATACAACAAATCCTCGGTTTGTGTCAAATACACAACAACTTCCTTCATTCAATCGAAGAAGGCGATTTTGATGTATCTTTCCATATATCTATATATACGAAATGTAACTATTGCTAGAATGATCTTTATTGACTTATACACAGCTACAAGCGAGAAGCCGTGCTTTGTACATGGTCAACTCGTTATCGACTTAGACATAGCAACAATCACGAACTTGTGCTTTGTACATAGTCGACTTGCTATCCATATCTATCTTTCCTTTAAAGATCTAAATGTTCTAGATGGATCGCTCCTTCATGAACATCAATCAAGGTCTATACCTTGTTGTTATATATATGGATTGCACTTAAAGATCATATAGATTCAAACCATACTTGTGGAATCGGGTCTTTTCATCGTTTTTGTATTTATCAACGGATCCTCATATGTCAAGTACGAGGATGTTGTGAAGCCTATGTACTTTTCAGTTTAGACAATTCACTCTTGTTGATCTTAGTAGGATTGGTGCTTGAGGTCAACAAACTACTTCTACAACATCTTGTAGAGTAAGTTCTTGATCCTAATATATTGCACGAGTTTCTCGAATATCATCCATTTGTGAGATGTTTGAGTACTCTTTAGAAGCAAGCGTGCTTATAAACTTCTTTCTTTCACAACTACTTGTGAATTAAGTTCCGCTCAACTCCCACTAAACACCATGTATGGAGTGACAAGTTTCCCATAAAGGTACTTCTTGTAGTGACGCATAAACTCCTTTAATGCTCACTTTACTCTCACTACTTCTTCTTGAGAATGTTATTTCTTAAGATTACGTTATGATGAGCAACAACTACCTTGTTATTATCATGTTCATAGAAGTAGTACCTTTTGACTAATTCAAGATATCCTACAAAATAATAAGCGTCTTATTTGGGTCCAAGCTTATCAATCAATCGAACCTTGAAATAAGCTTCTCAACACCAAATCTTGAGAAACAATATACCTAGAGATCGGATCTCGTAAGATGTCTTTCTCAATAGACTTCAATGGAATTTTTATTTAGTGTAAACAATATTGTCCTCGAACACAAATCCCTTACATGAGTCGAACAAATCAATTTGATTTATTACCGATCGAACTATATCAAACAATGTTCGATACCTCCATCCTTGGATACATTTTTCAATGTTCCTCATGGAGCGAGTAGTGAAACGTATTTCATACTCTTTAGGTAATATATCAAACTATATGACTTAACTATTTACCATGATCCATCTTAAGACTTTTTGCTTTTATTGAATAGTTTTTCAACTTTACTCTTGAAATTCTTTTGATCTTGTCAAAAAAAATTCATACTTATACCATATCAAATAGATACGTTAATATCTACAATGATCGTTGGTCAAGTGGTAAAGTGTCAACAACCTTTCAATTGCAAAAGTACCCATAGGTCTATATACATCAATATGTATAAGTCTTAATCAAGTTACTTGTCCTTTAAACCTTCGTAGTTCAAAGACGCTTTTGTCATTTAACAAACACGATTCGCATGAATTTCAATTCATTTGCAATCGAATTGATTTACGAGCTCCACGTTACGTAGACTCTCATAATGCGATTCTTGTTTATATTCAACTAAGCGACTATTTTACATAAAAGTCAAATACTTTATGTGAAGTCTTACATATTTGTCATTCAAAATTTGTTTATCTATTTCAAGCAAATTCAATTAAGATGCATGAAATCTTATACACAAATTTATAACAATAAGAGAACAACATTTCTCTATTACAAAACATGATCATCCATCATCAAATATGAAACGGAGATAAGGTTTTATGAGATGTTTGGAATAAGGTATACAACCTCAAATTCCTAAACAAACTCTTTACTTAATAAAGATAACTCTACGTATTCAATGGTAGCGGCTTAGACGTATAAGCCATTTCCAAAACGGAGTTTACTTTACTTATCTCAAACTTTCTCTTATTCATCATTGCCTACACATTTCGTTAAATGCGAGCACATGAACTAGCACCTTATTACTAGTGTGAATTAGAGATAGTGAGATAATTTGAACGATAAATATCTTAAGGTTTAGAATATCATGGTATTTCGGACAACCTTTCAAATGCCTCCCATAAATGGCAAATGAAACATCTCATGTGACACGCGGTCACTAGTGAGGATCTCAAAGTTTCAACTCATATCTTGGTAAAGTATTCCTTTAATACTTAACCAATTACTTTTTAGCACTAACAAGTGTGCGAACAATATATCCTTTATCCATAGAAAGAGATTGTATGACAATATCAACAATCCTTGATATTGGAGATCTTAATATCTCTAGTTGTCAATTAGTTACTCAAACCTTTCGGTTCACAAGCTAATGAAACATTTATCTTCTTATAAGAAGAGTCTCTTGGTTAACTCACACTCCATTACTCGATCATAAATGATTGAGTCTATATTTACTTTCTCTAAGAACGTTTTTCTTGAGTGAGTGCATGAGAACGTAGAAGTCTAGTCTAGTCTTTATGAATTCTCCAATTCAAAAGTCTAGAATTTCTAAAAGGATATAAGCATTCGCTTTATTGAATAATTTTCGTCAAAACTAATCAATCATTGCGAAGCTATTTTCGGGAAGTTGAGGAACGTTTTTGGGATTAAACTTGCTCAAGTTTCTCATTTCCAAGAACATGTCTTAGGAATCGGTATTTCTTCTCCAAGTAAATACCTTAGAAACGAGTTTGTTGTTTTCCAAAGATTGATCGCAACGAAATTAACATATTTAATATCTATAACAATTTCAATTTAAGGTCATTTAGTTTATGCAATGTTTTGTTTATGGAAAGATAAACAAAACTCCCACTACATTTATTTAAAGTCCCTAATGTAGTCGGTTTCCAAGATCCTCATTTTCGTTGAAATAGGGGACAGCGTCGGCATGACACCTAAAACAACTAGATAAGGTAGGTTCTCCAACCAATCATATCTTGTCCATATGATTCTTGTTTTGTGAGATATCATAAGTATATCCACAAACTTCGTCCCAACGTCCAATCCGAGTGGGTCCGTTGTAAAGCAACCTCTCTCTATTTGCTCCTAGTAAATCCGATTTACACCCCGACTACAATGATGGACTACGATGTCCGCGTCGGCAGGAATGCATCAATAGACAATCAATTGTATTGAAGGGGATAGAGAGAAGGAGGACGATTTGGCTAAATCAAGTTAATTTGGGACAAAAGCAATTACGTGACTTTGTTTGGTGGTCGTGTAAGCATACACCCATACCTACCTATGACAATTCAAGGCATTCACAAACAATCACATAATAATAAGCATCTCAAACATTGCCGTGGGTTTGTATGGCTCCCGCTTGCATTAGTCTCCGTCGCATCTCCATGTAACGAAACTAATCTAATCAAACCCTCCCACTAATTACTAAGATCCTATCTAATAATTAAGGGAAATAAATACATGTGATAAAATTCTAAAACCGCCTAGGCCTTAGGGGCATGCAAGCCTCACAAGTTACATCAAGAATTAACCAATTAATTATCAAGGCACCTTAGGCCACTTTACAAGCAATCACATGCATTCACAACATTTTACAACACACAAGGCATTGACATCTTGAGCCATATCAAACCCACATCCTCCTACAAAACAAAGTTAGCACATATACAATATACATGATTCACTTGCTCTTAATTAATTTCATTAATTAGAATCTTTGTGCATACTTGTTGCTCAAGTTTTTCGAATGCAAATAAGGCTTAACCTCAACAACTAATTGTTTAAGCCCTTTTAAATTAAATCCAACCATCAAAACAGAAAGGAGGGTATTTAAGGAGTCTTCTAATTAACCTTTCATCAAATTGATTAATTAGAAATTATTTTAACTAATTAAAATACAAAATTCAGGGCCCGAAAAAATTCAAAATAATTCGGTCTCCAAAAAATCCGAAATAAATCCAGAGAACTCCTTACAAAGATTGTGGTTACCTGTAAAAATCTCAAGGAGAGATCAATTATCATCAGGGAGAACCAAAAAAGACAAATCCTCATATCGTGCGCGAAGCACCGTTAGAGAAAATTCTGTTATGGGTCTCAACCTTTTGATCTGTATGATCATCCCCTTGATATTTTCCAGCAAACAATTTACATAGAAAAATACTACATACAATAGGCTATCATTCCATGAAAAGAAAATCCTCAAGTTATATTCAAGATCAACGAGATAACAAGCATTTAAGCAAGGTATCCTGTTCTGGAACTGACCGTCGACCAAAAAGGTTTCACTCGGTTGAGGTATCAAATCTCAATGAAAATCTATGAAATTAATTTTCACAGATTCCAGACTTAAAGGAGAACATTTCCATTTTAACACTTTTCCATAAAAGTTTCTCAATAAGTACAGTTTTTCAAAACAATCAGTTTGTTTGAAAAAACAGATCTGACAACTTCATCACTTTTCATCCTTGAACGCCCACATAAGATCCGAAATATGCAACAAAATTTACATATCCAGAAAGAGCATCAAGTTTAGATCAATCCTATCTAAAAGTTACAGGTACTTTGTATACAAACTTATTTGTTACCAACCACAACAACAGAACTGTGCAGCAGAATAACAGATCTGCGCACCGTTACCGTTTAAATCACTAAAAATTCATTTTACATCGAATTTCAATGATTCCAGTGGGAAAACGACCACAACTCAAAGGGCTACAACCTCCAATAAGAAGGAAAAAATTTCAGAGAGCTTTACACCACGAAAAATAAGCAACAAGACAGAAAACAGCCATTCCAGGGCCAGCAAGCATGCACATCACTAATTAACTTAATTAATTACGAATTTCTCACTTAATTAAGTGCCAAAACAGTAAGCACAACCATGAGCTCTGATACCACTGTTAGGAAATGCTCATATTTTAATTTTAGACTAATTACAACTAATTAATCCCCATTAATAACAAGCAAATCAATAGATCTAGTGCTAAACACCGAATTGGCACCAAAAACTAAGAGAGAAAGAGAGGAGGATGTTGTACCTCTCACAAATCGTTCTTGTGAGGTTGTCCAAGGCGTGGGAATCGATGGCGTGCACTCCGCGCCTTCTTCTCCTTCCTCTAATCCACCAAGAAGCTTCTCCACCTCTCAAAAGCTTGTGCTAGCAAGCTTTTAGAGCAACCAACACTTAATCACAATTAACACTTTAATTATGTAGCTAATCCCAACACATGGGCCCTAACAAAACAATGGATGAGAGCTCCTCTAATGGAGATTTCGAAAATCTCCAAAGAGGAGGAAGGTGGCGGCTAGGAGAAGAGGGAAGAGAGGAGAGAGAAAGTTGGATGAGAGGCCACCCCTTGGGGTCTATTTATAGAGCTCTCATTTCTCTTCCAAACTTCAAACAAATTTCAAGTATGCCATCCAAACCCTAGGCGCCACCTACATGGGCTTTTAGCCCAATTTACCAAATGGTAAATTCATCTCTTATTAGCTCATTAATTCTATTAACTAATGGGCCTATTAATTATTTGTCAATTGGGCTCAATTAGACTTAGCAATTTAAAGCCTATATATTCAATATAATTCTAACAATTATATTAAATATAGTTGAGACTATTTAATTATCAAATTGATGATAATTAACAATAGGTTGGTTTATGCATTAATTTATTCTAACATGACCTTCTTGATATAATTAATTATAGCGGTTCATAACAGTATATAATTAATTAATCAACCCATCATGTTTTGTATTCTCCAATACATATAAAAATGCACGTGTGGTTCAGGTTCCATTTGTGTGACCTTTTGAGGATTTATGCTACGTTGGCCATGGAGAATAAATCGTTATTTATTTCCATTAATCATAAGCGGTATCTAGCAACACGTTATGATTCCTAATTCGCATAAATAATGTACCGTTACAATATCTCAATCCTGCATAAGAAATAAAAGTATTTCTTTGTCTGATTCTTATGTCACATGATATCCTTGTATAATCCAAGATAGGAATGTGGCATTCTTGCAGATTATACATTTCTTGATCTAGAGTTGATTGTACATGTTGGCCAAACAATCCAAACTCCATCAAGGGGCCCAAACAGATATCATCACTCATTAAGTATATTAATGAGGGACATACAGTTTTCTTGATGAACAACTTTTCCCCGCACAATTCAAGAGAACATAAATAAAGTCCGTATAGCAGCCTTTATCAGGAATCGGCGTTAGACGATATTTATAGAACCTATCCTCATGTGGAAAAGCTGAGCATCTCAAACTTAGAACCAACAACATATGAAATAAACAATGACACATAACACAATCCATATGTTTATTTCATTGGGTCAAGTCCTGTACTATGTTCCAATAACATACACATATGCAATTAAGTTCGTAACTCCTTACTTATGATTTGTAGAACTTAATCATCACTTAACTTGCATACTAATCTTTTATGATAATTAATGTTTCTTGTTAATTATCAAGATTATGGACGATTTAGATTTATTATTGTCATTCTAATGAATGATCCACAGAGATCTACAATTCAGATCCTCAACCTGAATGATCTGTCAATAATAAACTCTAGGAACAAATGATCAAATATCATCATTAACATAAACTAAGAAAATAAGTCGTTAAATATTGACTTCTAGGACATAACTCCAACACAAGAGGTGTAATTTTGGAGAAGTTTTTCCTAGGGTTTGAGCTCTATAAAAGGACCCCTTTGGAGGCTCCAAGAGCTAGCCTTTCTCTCTCCTCTCTTCCTCCCCTTTGTGGCTGCCACAAACCTCCTCTTTTCTCCCTCTTTTGCTCATGTGTTGAGCTCTCTTCTCCATTTAAATGAAAGATTTAATTGCTAGAAGAGAGAAAGCTAATGGGATTAGGCTTGTTCTTGGGTGTGCTAACACATACCTTGAGAACGTGGTTAATCTCCTTGGTGGACTCGAGGCCGGCGGCACAACCATGGTGGTGGTGGTGGAGAAGGCACGCCATCGACTCCCATGCCATGGATTCGAGCCTCATGAATGCTATTTCATGAGAGGTACAATTCTTCCTACTCTCATCTTGAAATGCTTGTGAATGATGTTGAAACCTAGATCCCTTGTGTTTAGTTGTTGTTTCTTGCTATTTGATGGCACAAAAATGGAATTAAACACTTACTAACAATGTGGAGAGCAACCCCCAGTAAGAGTCTGGTGTTTACTTAGTTAAATTTCGTTAGATTCAGGTAGAAATTTTATTATTTTACTTTTATTCTTGAAAATTGAATTGTCACCAGAATACAAAACCAAGGAATCTGTTCTTTCTTGTCTGGTAACCCAGCATTGGACTAATAAGATACAGTAGCTTTTTGGGTACTATACAAGAGTTATACTGTTCATTTGGTTCACCTCGATGTTTAAGCCAAACAAATAAGTTAATACCGATTTCTATTATTTAGGGCAAGATTTGTGTATTTAGTGATCTTCTAAATCATCTAAAGGCCAATAATGGGAAGGAATCTAGTGCCTGATGTCACCTTTAGTATTACTAACTATTGTTTTCCTTGTGGGTTTTTGTTTTATTGTAGATCTGTGATGCCTTTTGATCTATAAAGCTAGACAAGCAATGTGCAACAATATCAAAAAATAAGTCCTACTCTTATATGCAAATAATGATAAATGCACAATTAACTCATCACCTGCTAATGGTTTCCTATGTAGTCTAGAGCACTAGGCATGATCCGATCTCAAGTTCTTTCAGTCCTTAAAGGTGCTTCTTCTCAGGTATGTTTATACAACCCTTTGCATACTTTTTGGACCACAACTTTGGTGTAAGTAGAAGGAAAACCTATGTGAAAAGCATTGCAATCGTTCCTTTCAGGTACAAGCAGCAATTAAAGGCAGCACTGCTGGGAAAACTGTTGCTTCAAAGGAGGTAGAGGAATCAATAATCTATGTTCGTTTCAAGGCAGCAGCAAGTGAGGTACTTGCTTATCAACATTACTGATTAAGGAGCTCCTACAAATGAGATATCCACATGTCATTCTTATCTATTATCAAAATTTTATGTATTTTTCAAAGTTTTAAGTACCGGTGATTAAAAAATTTTGGTGGATTTTTCAGTTATAATACATAATATTTTCAAAACTGTCCGACATAGCGGTTTTAACAGATTATCGGTCGATATTTAAATACTGTCCAATATTAATTTATGGCCTTGATAATAATATGTCATTTTCATCTTTTTGTTCTAGATCTGCAAGTTCCTACTTGATTGCAATTTAATCATTGATTTAAGAACTGAAATTCAGAAAATGTAAATTTTGCATAGAATTTTGGAAGTGATTGTTGGATTGGTATCATGAATTTATTTGTTAGGCTATTAAAAATAACTGATTTGTTGTTTTGACCAGAAACAAGAATCTAGCACCAGCCGACGTAAACATCCAACTTCAGAGGAGCTGTGCATCCGATTTCAATTTACATTTGTTATATGTGTTCCGTTAGTTTTTGTAAAGGAGTAGGTAATCATCATATGTGTTAAGTTAGTATCTGTAAGGGATCATCTTGTTTTATTGTGTATGTATTGTGCATTTATTAATGGATGATATTATTAATAAAATTGTTCTGTTTGTTGAAATAATGGATATTATTAACGTGTTTAACTGAACACAAAAAATATTGAAATCAAATTTCTACTGCAACTAACTGAACACTTAAAACTTTTAGTTCAACCTTTAACGTATTTAACTGAACACAAAAGTACGAAAATTCAATTTTCAGATGTAACTAACTGAACAAATAAAACTTTTAATTCAACCTTTACCGTATTAAACTGAACACAAAAGTACGAAAATTTCATTTTCAGATGCAATTAACTGAACACATAAAAATTTTAATTCAACCATTAACGTATTTAACTAAACACAAAAGTACGAAAATTCCATTTTCAGATGCATCTAACTGAACACTTATAACTTTTAATTCAACCTTTACCATATTAAACTGAACACAAAAGTACGAAAATTTCATTTTCAGATGCATCTAACTAAACACTTACAACTTTTAATTCAACCCTTAAGGTATTTAACTGAACCAAAAAAACGAAAATTCCATTTTCAGATGCAACTAACTGAACACTTACGACTTTTAATTCATCCCTTATGGCATCTAACTGAACAAATGAACCAATACATTTGATGACGTCAGCATTCAGAAATTTCTGAAAAAATTTCGAAAAATTTTCGCTGACGTCGGCACGCGAAAAAATGAGGCTGAGGCCCATTTTTGGCCTGTGGATGGGATGGATGGGAAAATGATGGATGGTGTGTATCACACCTGATATCCCTAACACGGTAACACCTAACGCACCCCAAGTTAGTTATAGGCCGTAAACCGGCCTGCCTGTCAATCCAGCCTAATAAGCTGAAATTAGCCCATTTGCTCAAATCCTGACCAAGCTCATAGCCGTTTCCGACCAAGCTCATAGCCGTTTCCGTGAGAAAAAGTTGAGGTCCAACTCTGTTTCTGTTAAGGAATTATTACGGTTCTTTAATCAATCTAAATGGTTTTGAAATTATTTTTATGAAGTATTGGATTTCCTATATTTAAATGGATTAACTAGATTCGTTGATTTATTTTTTCATTTTGATTACAGATTTGTCGGCCTTGAGTCATGTTAAATATTCAACTCACGGACAAATTTTTTTTTTTTAGATAGCTGACAATACAATATTTTGTCAAGTTCTTTTTAAAATTTTTTTCTTGTACACAGATTTATGAACTTTGTAATTGACATGTAGAAAAGTTAATGATCTTTTAACAACCAAATAATTCACTAATTATTACATCTAATAAAAATGATTATCTTGTTTCAGCTACTCGACGTGCGAGACTTTGTAACAGAAAAATGACAATAGTTGACAAAATATAGGTTAGCTCCTTTCTATTTAAATGAAGTTGTTGATGAATTCAGTGATAATTACTTAAATCAGTCACGAGAAACTTACGAAGGAAACAAAATTTCTATGACCTTAGTAACTTACTCATGCATAAAGTATCATGATTAGATCAATAAAAACATCGAAACTTCTTTTAGGGATACAAATATAAAAACTGAAAGTGGTGCAAGTATTCATCTGATATATATAAGTATTGATAGAAACCAAATTATTAAATCATTGGAGGAAACTAAATTGGGGATATATATGAGATTTTTTTCTTCTAAAGAGCTTAAACTTCCTTTGAAATATCACACTGGGGCTCTCATGGGCTCTGCGCCTTAATTTCTTGCTCCGATACATGGCCCTTAAATTAAACAATTTTTCCATCTTCGTAGGTTTTCTTTTTACAATCTCACAAGTTTCTTTTGCTATTATTTAAATTTCGTTAATTACTCTTAATGTGAAAAAAAATTACAAACTTATTATATATAAGATTGATAATTTATTAAAATAGAAATGTTATATTGATACTATTTAGCAGCCTAAAAAATTGAAAAATTAAATGTGATTAATGAAACATGTTTGTATTTCAGAGTATTTGTTAATAAAATCGAAGGCGTAGTGGGTATTAATCAACCTTCATGGACATGGACATGGACATGGCCAAACCTCTGTTTTCTCCAGACCTCATCAACCTTCATCCTCAAAAGGTCCCCTGTTTTCATCTCCATCTAAAAGGCCCCCTTAAACACAGGAATTAGAGCTCAAAAGGTCTCTGTTTCCATCTCCAGCTTAAATTTAGATGGGCTTAAATTAAAGTCCCTTCATCCTTAAATATTGTAGGGATTTCATTTATATTGAGATGGGTTTAAATTAAACAAGAAAATTAGAGCTTAAATATCACATAAGGCCCAGAGAGTTAAGAAAATTAAATTCCAAGATCGTCTAGGCCCTTCTAGATTATTTTTGAGATGCGCCTAGGTCCATCGTTCTATTGATTGTTAATTGTAGGAGAACGTAATTTGATGTTATGAATTTTAGGCTCTTGCTGAATTTAAGCCCTTTAGCAAAATTAAAAAGCCGTGCATATTATATGCTATTCTCTTTTCAAAATTTGGGCTCTTTATGTTGATTCTTAATTGTCGATCGTAGGGGACCGTAGAAGCAGAGACATTTCACGTGACGAATGTTCTCCTAGCCTTCAACTTAGTTTTGGTCTTGCCAAATCTTGCACGCCCTCCGAGCTTGGCCGCTATTTTCGCATCGGGACCCTTCGATTTTCCCAAGTTCTTGCAGCCGATGTACAAGTACATGATGAGAGTGGCATACTTCATATCAGCCCTCTCTTTGTTGCAAATTTTGATTATAGTTGTGATGGTAAGAATCAATTAACTAATTTTTATTACTTTCTATTGGTTCAATTCAATTTTTTTGACGTCTGATGCTTTATTCAGTTATTGTTTTTTTTAACCTTTTACAGACTTACCGCTCTCGGGGCAAGAATTCCCCTCAAGACAATTATGAGATGATCAAGTCATTGAGAAAAACCTTCATGTTCATCTGCATGGAAGCAATTCTCCAATAGTTTGAGCTCTACTTCAACCTTTGGAGCCTCATCTTCTTTCTTCTTACCTTTTTGTATCAATACATCCGACAGAATGGAGATCTTAACTTGATTCTTTTGTTGTGATTCGATTAGTTTGTTGTTTGATAATATAAAAAATTGTAGCTGTTTTGGAATTCAATTTAGTTTGAGTTGGTAAGTCGTTCTCATTATTGTTTGTTATCATGTTAATAAAAATAGAACTGTGCTTGCCTTAAAAAGATACCATATGGAATTGTGCTTGCCTTAACAGAATTAATTCATTTTGTTCCGACAGTTGTGAAGTACAAGGGAAAAAAAGAAAAAAAAAGAGGCTTATAAAAAAGAGTTTGAACTTTACAACCATCCTTATTTAGTGATATTTGATAGAACAACAAATGGTATTGTAATTGTTATGATAAAAATAAATTTATTAGACCAAAAAATATTTATAAATTTTGTTTTCGATGTTCTACTTAAATAATTTAAAAAAATACTAAATTAATTGTTGTCATTTGATCTTTTCATACCCCGTCTTTATTTACTTGCCTTTTATTTTCTTCATTTTCAAAAGTTCTCTTGTTTTTTTGGTACTGGTGAGACCATCTGACTTAAAAAGTTGTAATGAGAGAGAGATAGAGAGATTGCTATTCGAATTTCATTTAATTTATCTGTTTTGTATGGAGAGAAGCTGGTATATAGTTCAGTAGAATCATTACAAAACAAACAAGGAAGCATTCTTTGTTAAAACCCTAGAATATTTTTTTATTTATACTTTAATCAGATTCAAAACCTTTTAGTTTCTGTTATTTAAATTATACTTATTACTTTAGTTTAAACAACAACAACTCACAATTTGTCTTGTCTATTTTTTGTGAAACGCTAAATGATGTCTGATTTGATACATGCAAGCCCTTAAATAAACTAGTCTACTCAAATTTTGGTTCGTATGTATGTGCCTGAAAGGGAAAGCATTAGCATCCAAAAACAATAACAATATAAATATAATTATCAGGATAATAGCTCGCTCGTCAAATCTCTACTACTTATAAATGCATCAATCCAAGGGTGTAAATCTTCAAACCAAAAGTGTATCCAACTCTCCAATTTGTGATCTGAACCATTGATTGTTTCATATGTGGACCAGATTGATCGCCAGATGAAGAGTTATTTAACTCTTAACCTTTCGTCTGGAGCAGAAATATTTACGCAGCGCTAATTATGTTTGTCACAGTTCGATTCTTCGGGAGCGCATATTTTTGGCCAACAATTTCTTTTTAATCATGGTTTGTTCGTGCCTACCCCACACCACAGTGACACAGTCACGCTGCCACGAGAAGGGTTTCTCCGTTCATATCCCTCACCGCCGACACACAAGAAGGGTTTCTCGGCCATCTTCCTTTAGACGATAGTGGGACCCATTCCCTTCCTCTTACTCTCCTCCACTTCCCCAAACCCTCTTATTCACCGGTCCCACTTTTCAAACCCTACCTCACCCAGTCCGATCCCATCGGATGTCACCTGGATTGCTCGCGGCTGTACGGGTGTGTCGGATGTAAAAGGCGCAAAATTCGAACTTTCGTGAAGCGTTTCGGTTTTTTATTTTGAAATTCGAACTTTCTCCATCATCCCTTCGCCTAGAGAAATTCGAATTTCAATCGGGAATCAGTACTATCTTCGCTATCTCCTTCTTCTTGAAGGCAACAGTCGCTTGTTTTCCTACAAGTATGACTTCACGTATTTCTTTTCTCCTCCTCTCTTCTCAAAGCTTTGTGTTGATCAAAGAGGTGGCGCAAAGAAAGGATCTCCTTCTTACGAGCGCCCCCTTCAAACCCCTCCGAATTTCGACCGAGGCATTTCAAAATTATCCTCGCAATTTTCAGCGAGGCATTTCCTGCCCCCTCTAGGAAAAGGCACAATAGAAGTATGGAACCCGGTTGCGACATCCGACGACGAGCGGTCGGTGGTGGCAGATTCTAGATCCGTGAAGAGTGACTACGGAAGAAGGGCGCCTGACGTCGATCAACGCTAAGTCGACGCTGACGTGGTAACTTCCTTTCCCTGAGAGCGACTGCCATGCCACTGACAAGTGTAGGGATGGGCGTATGTGGCGCCTGTGTGCACCTGTTGCCTGCTGACCCTAACCCGTTCTAGCCCGCCCTTCCTAACAGGACAGGCTTTACCTGCCTGGACCAATCAAATAGGCATAATCTTAATACCCTGGCCCGCCCGCAGGCTTCAATCTACCTGCCCATCTACCTGCCCGTTTACCCGTAGAATGCCCTGCTTCAATTTAATTACGAGTGCGCAGCGTTTCTCACTCTCCGTGTATTAGCTCAATTGAACAATTATTTTTTATTGTTTTTCTTACTTATAAGCCCTTGGAAGTTGATAAATTTACAGACCACCAAGGAAGCACACTAGGATTGATTCAATTATGTTATTATACTTCCAGTAAAACTAAGCATAAATTAAATTGACTGAGTCGTACTTTCCACCAGAATTTTGTTCAAATTGTGTATACACACTAAAAGTTAATGTATTTATCAAAAAAAAAAAGTTCCATTAATCACTCTAACGAAACACACAGTTCTTCAATTTAATGGTATACACGTAAACCAGCAAATATCAATCGTTTCTTCAAGACTTTCATTACAAAACATCTAATCAAAAGAAATTTAAAAGAATAGCACAATATTGGCATGTCCGCATGTACCACCAAGCTTCCATTAAACTTTGCTTTGCTGGCATGTACCACTAGCAATCTTCTTTAGATAGAATAGAGACATAACCGCACTGTATAAAGAATGAAAAAGTAAATAGAGAAATGAATCCGTGTATCAATACCAAAGCTGAAATTTCAATATGAATAAGATCTAAAAGAAAGATACCTAGTGATATTTAAACTAAACCCAGAGTATAGAGTTTCTGTACATGGCTAAGTACTCATATACATACTTAACTATAAGAACAGTAAGTATCTAAGCACATAGATTTTATTTATTATTCCTTTTCCCAAAATGCCCTTAATGTTATAATCAGTGTTAGAGATTTTATATAATGAAATTACTGCATTATAACTAGTACTGAACAAGAAGAACTTGAACTGAGATGTTAGGAAATCAAGAGAGTAAATACCTAATTAACTAGCGCCATCAAATTGCAACAGAATTCCTATTAATATTAATGTAAGCAAAGTAATGACAGCTGATCTGACCTGAAATAATTAACCAATCCTTCGCCTAATCTGACCTGCAGCGGCAAATAATGTCCAAACCTAATAAGCAAAGCAGTACAAGCACATCTAATAATTCATCATTTTCATAATGACAACTGAAATTATTATGTACCTCTCATCTCCAGAAGCTGAAGTTTCTCCCACTAGCCTCCTAGATAAACAAAAATGTAAATGATTAAAGATAAAGTTAATTATAAGCAGCAAAAAGACAAAGGAATTTAGATAAACACAATTGCAAACGAACCCATATTTCTTACATTATTGTAGAAAACTATTGAACGTCATACCTCATAAAGAAGTTCGATGTCGATTCAACATTCTCACCAACCACTGAAGTGTCTTCATCTTCATCTTCGTCTCCATCATCACAAAATGTCTTAAATTGATTATGATCTACTGAATCTAAAATACAAAAAAAAAAACAGAAAAGAATAAAATTATGGCGATAGTCAATTTATGTTTCATTAAAAAAAATATACTAAAACATAGACATTCAAACCTTGATATTGTGCTCTTAACCAGTTTTGTGCACATGCTAAAGCTCCAACAAGTTTAGGATCAAGTCGATTTCTTAGTGGACTAATTATGCGTCCACCCATGCTAAAAGCAGATTCGGAGGCAACCGTAGAAACAGGTATTGCAAAGACATCTTGAGCAATTTTTTGCAAGGTTGAATACTTCTGCCCATTAGTCATCCACCAAGAAAGCACATTAAAATTTTCAGAATCTGCATCCACCAAATCTTCATTTATATACAGATTTAACTCATCTTCAACTCTCCTTTTCTTCTGTCTACTAAGTAAGAAGTCCTTTGGCAAGTCACTCTTCCTCACACGATCCTCCATGGTTGACTCCTCAATTTGATCATGGGACCCTCTAGTTCTATACTCTCGAAACAACTTTCGAAAGAACACCATGATCTTATCCACCTTACTCTTATAATGATCCTTACCATAAATTTTCAAATAGTAATATTCTAAAAGTTCATGCTTACATCTTGGATCTAAAATTGCGGCTACACCCATGATATCATTTATGACACACCAATACTTGTTAAACTTTTTCAACATTTTAGTTGCCATTTGTGCAAATTTTGGGTTAGGGTCTGATGTCCACTCCCTTAAAGCCAATCTGATTTCACAAATTTTGGGAAAGTAATGGTTTGCTGTTGTGTAATTGGTACCAGAAAACAGCTTTGTAATAGTGAAAAAAATCCTTAATTTTTCATTCACTAATTTGGCATTCTCCCAATCCTCTTCAGTTGGCACGATTTTTTTGTATATCGGGTCACGAAATTGCAAACGAAACAAAACCTCTTTGTAAATAAGTGCTGTTTCCAGCATGAGAAAAGTGGAATTCCACCTTGTTTTCACATCATAACACAATTTTTTTGTGCTATTTATCTGCAAGTGTTGTGCCTCTGCTTCAAACATTTCTATCTTTTTAGGAGTGAATGACCAATACACGCAACTGCTTCTAATTCTTTCCAACCCATCACCAATGACGCCTAACCCCTCTTTAACTATTAGATTCAGTATGTGCGCGCAACAACGCATATGAATAACATCTCCTTTTAACAACAATTGATCCTTTTTCAATTTGTCAAGTAATACTGGGATAACCTTGTCATTAACACTGCAATTGTCAACAGTTATTGTTGACAATTTAGAATCTAAATCCCAATCTAGTAAAACCTCCATTATTTTGTCTGCGATAACATCTGAGTTGTGGGGAGAAGGTAAATATTGGAACCTACAAAAATAATTGTGCATGAAATCAACATGCAGACCTAAGTAAAACATGGTTGTTAACAGATCTGTATCATTTAGTAAACACACATGTTGGTTAGTACAACTGAGTGTGGATAAACAGTGGCTATGGCTCATAATGTGCTGACTTTAAAGTAAATAAAAAGAAAATATACCTTAAAAGCCGCTGTTGTAGACGCCATGAATCGTCCACAAAATGTGCTGTGACAGCTATATAAGACTTCTTTTGGTTGTCTGCAGTCCACATATCCGTTGTAATTGCCACTCTCCCTTTGTTTCTACCCAACAGCACCATAGTGTCCTTCAATCGACCATAATACAACTTGAAGATATCACGTCTAACTGTGGAGCGGCTTGGAATTTTGAACAAAGGTTGCAAGCTTTTCATGAAGCTTTTGAAACCTAGTTGCTCAACTATTGAAAGAGGATGTTCATGCAACACGACCATCTCCACAAGCTTTCTTCTACATTCATCTTGATCAAATTTGGTTATGGTTGTATCTTCCTGATTTCTCTTTTTATCTAGGCAGGACTTTATATGCGAATGGAGGTGATTGGTGCCGCTCTTTGATGATGCTGCAAGTATAGCATCACAATAGTTGCAAACGGCCTTTATTTTATTGTTGATTCTCCTCCTACGCATATGTAACCACACTGAAGACTTTAATTTTGATGTGTCAAGATCCATAATTTGATCAGAAGTAGTATTTTCGGTCCAACTTGGGATCGATATTGCTACTGTACCACTTTGTCCCTCTTCTAGTTCAGCTAAGGTGTCCATTGGAGAAGGCAAGACCAGTGATTCTCTTTGAGTGACCTTTAAATTTGCTTTCTCAAGTTCACTGGACAGGAGAGAGTGAGCATCGTAGGTCCCCCTCGCTAAACCCTACCATATAGAAAAAAGATTGCAAATTAAATTTTTACATGACAAATTAATAAACTATTAAACTTACACTGTTACTTGTACCAAAGGAACTACATAACCCAATTTAATGAAAGGCAATTGAAGTAGCTGAAACTGCTACTGTGTTATACTATGTGAAAGGCAATTTTTTTTTAACATAATCAATATTAGCACTTAGAGATTTTATTTATTATTCCTTTTCCCAAAATGCCCTTAATATAATGAAACTACTGCATTATAACAAGTACTGAAAATATCACTGGTTTCCCAGGTTGGTCAAGAAAGGTTTTGGTTTACTGGTACAGTCTGTATATACATAGAAAATACAAATGTGCACATCAATGCCTCAAAAATAAGCATATAAAATAAGATATTACTTAACAGATGGTCAAATTTGTCACTAGATATGTACCCTCTATGCACATGCTGGAGGTAGTAACCAAATTATAAGAACAACGCACTAAATTAAAGGTTATACTGCCTTTGCCTTGTAAACTTGTCAAAATAAAAAAGCCGTGTTTCTCAGAAACAATAAATTTCCAGAGCAAGACTCAACTGAGACATGTGAACAAGCGATAAAGATCAGAAAATGTACCTCCCAGAAACGATGGATCCTAGAAAGCTTAAAATTTTGAAGGCAGCGGCTTAGGCTAGAAGAACCTATCACCTGAGAAAACAAAGAAGATAACAACAATTATGAGATATATCATCTAAAGAACATGCAATCAGATTCTAAAGATTCTAAAGATAGAAACCCATTAAAATTTAGATGGTAATTAACAACATGCATCACACTAAACCCAAGCTAGAAACCCAAATCGACTTAAAATCAAACAATACACAGAAGATGAAATAGAAAAAGAAAATTAACTCGATTGAGCTTAGTACCTGAGTAAATTGACCTTCTTCAGAGAATTAAATTACTACTGAGACTGAGAAAGCGAGATGGAGCAATCGACGGAACGAGAGAGAGAGAGCGCCACTGAGCGAGAGAGAGTGACGGAGACTGGAGAGAGACTGAGAAAGAGAGATGGAGCAATCGGCGGAGCGCCGGAGACTAGCGCGCGACGCCGTCGGAGAAAGGGTCGAGTGGTCGACTCAGTCGAGCTCGAGAGAAACGAAGTGAGAAGAGAAAACAGGTTCAAACAGGCAGCTGCAGGTGCCTTGAGGTACGAGAGTTTATAGCCTCTACCTGACCTGGCCCGATAAGAGTTCAGCCTGTAATAAGCCTGTTAACAGTTTCGGGCCGGAAAAATTAAACTGCAGGCAAATCGGGTTAAGGCAGGCAGACGGGTATACGGGCTGGACGCCCATCTCTAGACAAGTGTCATGACGAGACTATGAGGTTATGCACTTTCTTTCGTTATTTGGCTATGAGGAACAAAGATGCAAAAAATAAATACAAGTATGCCTGCACTATTTACTTATTGATTTCCTCGAATCATTCTAAAATGCCAAAAACTACAACCAAGCAAGGGTAGTCGAGTTTAAAAGCTTCAGCCCACAATCAGTAAATTTGATATAAGCTTATTTGGGGTTGGGGGGGTTGAATGTTTTGTCAAAACAACTAAATAGGCTTTGCCTCTGATGACCATATATGAAAATATTACTATCATTACTCAATTTATGACAATTTAATATTTTTGTTTTAATAATTTGAAGCTGTGGCAGATTGAGCAAATGGGACGAATTGTGAATGAATTGGATACAATAAACTTCTTAATCAAGAAGGCTTCTCAAATGGTCAAAGAGATTGGTCGTCAGGTCTCTCTCTCTCTCTAATGTATTACTAATTCCTTTGTTGCCCCTGCTGTTGTAGGCTTGTAGCTGATTGTGCTTGGCATAATGATAATATTAATTAATGATAATATAACTTTAAATAAGTACTCCAGGGATGATGATGGTAAAGATTTTTAATTACTGCAGTCACAGTTATCACTACTGTTATTAATTAATTTTTTTAATAAAATTTATAGGTTGCGACAGATAAATGCATAATGGGATTACTGTTTCTGATTGTCTGTGGTGTGATTGCCATTAAAATCGTCAAGGTACTTATCTGTACATTTGCCAGGTTTTAGTTAAACTGATGACAGTTTTTAATTATTAATTCCATACACATAAATGGAAATTGTTAAGAAGAAAACACGGGTGAGTCTAGAATTATCAGAAACAATGGTACTTTTGTTGAAGAAGCTACCAAAATTTAAATTACAAGTTTGTTTCTTTTTGTATAAAATAAAATGTAGTCTATGTGTCAATATCAGAGACCACAATATTTTTCCTTTATAGACCATTAAAGTATTATCTGTACAATTTTTTCATGTATTTTTCTAACAGATAAGTTCCTCCTTAGAAGTGTTGAGGAAATATAATGGTTTGAATCATGTAAGTTGTTGAAGTTTAAGTTAAGAATTTAGTAGTATTCTACTAGCAAATGGATATCCAGTGAAAGTTTGATATGATCAAATGAGTGGTACCTTTAGAAATGATTAGAATCTCCTACAATCAAATGAACTTTAATTTGTCAAAGCTTGTTCTTAGTTTATTGGATTCTGATACAATCAAATGAACTTTGATTATTATTATTATTATTTGGATTTTGTGGGAACAAAAGTTTCAATCCACCAGCTTTTCTTGGTTAAAATAATTTCTTCAATTTTTTTTTGAAATAACAGATTTGAAGATCTGGCATGAATATTCACAACTTCAGATAGCCGCAACTGTAAGGATTATCTCCTTTTCGAAATGTTTCTATCTAGAGTATTCAACCTGATTGCAGGTTGGTAATGGACATCAATTATATGATTTGTCCTCTGTATGTTTATTTCTTTCCTCCTAATTCTTCAGTTTGATATGATATCCATTTGTATAGATTATATTGAAAGAACATCAACAGTAATATAAGAGGTGGTATTATATTGGAAAAGAAGGTGAGTTTGATCTAAATATGAATATTGTATAAACATTCATCTATAACATTATATTCTGGTTTAGTTAATGAAGAGATTGTTAACACTAACAGTAACTTGAATTACTTTAGGATGGATATTCTTGGAATAAAGTAGAAAGCATTTATATTCATGATTGTCAGTGGTAAGGTTCATGAGTGGAAGGAAAAAAAGGAGATAGTTTAATGGCATGCACACAAGCAGTACAAACGAAATTACCTGGTACATGCAGGTTTTGCTTAGGACCTATGGCTTGAAAATTTATTGCATATACTGCTCCTTGGTATGCATCTTGCTCCTCATAATGTTGAGATTGAATTAAGACAATATAAAGCCTACTTTCCTATTTTGCATTCTATCTAGGCGTAGCTACATTATCTTCATTGGAAAAGTAAATAAAAAGAAGGGTTCTGAAGGTCTTGAAGAAACTAGAAAACCTTTTGATTTCCTAATAGGATTTTTTTTTTGGAAGGTTGTTTAAATTATAGTAATTGTGAATTAAAATTGTAATAACTAATAAACTTTAGTTGTTCCCTTGATAAATGATGCAGCCTTACCATCCTCAAAGAAACCAGATCCCAGGTACTATTTATCTATTTTTTCATTTTCTTTTTCTTTTCCCTATTAAGAAAGAAGAATACATTTAGCAAACTGATGGAGAAGAGAATGATTAGAGAAGAAATGAACGAGAAGAATTGGTCATTAGCAAACAGCTTAGGATCATTTTGTAATAACGACTGTTTGATAAGTGTTTTTTAGGCCGCACCCATTTTTGTAGCGTACCATTATGGTTTCTAAATAATGCAATGTTGCAGAGACATATAATTGGGTGAATCCATTTTGCTCTTTTAGTTGTTGTTAATAACTTAATATTATTGTTTTATTTTTTTTTCAAATTTTTACAGCCATTGATTCAATACATTGATGCGGCAACTGCTACAAGGCAAAGAATGCATATGAGGTTTGCCTCTCTTTTTCCCTTTCGTCCCTCTTCTTTCTGGTCTTTCTTGTTCATGTTTGATTAAGGTGCTAAAATAATTGAAGAAACTCATGGCAAATGACAACATTAACCCTCTCTGAACGCTCCCTTCCCAAACTTGAATTTGGGCAGTCCATGATGAAAGATGCAACCTAATACTTAAATTTGGGCAGTCCATGATGAATAAGTAGCATTTTACTTTAAATTGAGATTCTGATTTTCGTCTCAACTATTGATGTGAATAAGAGACGTCATGTAATTAGCCCAATAGCAATTATAACATAGTAAAGCCTATGTTGTACTTCTTTTATTTTTCTTTTTTTGGGTTTTTGTATTTGACCGGCTGGGTTAATTGTGATGACTGTTTGTTTAATTTTCTCGGTTATAATTATTTCACAAGGATATTTTTCAGTCTTTCATTTGTCCAATTTTATGCAAAAAATTGTTTCAGAGCTAATTTTGAAAATTGTCTCGATGAAGTCAATCAAATCTTTGAGGTATGCTTTGTTTGTTTTTCTGTATATTGTGAAAATTTTCATGAAAATCTGTTGTAAATTATTGTACAAAATCTGGTGCAAGAACTGGTATAAATGTGGTACAGTTTTGGTAAGTAACTGATACAAAAATCTGCTACATAAGGATATATTTTATTGTTTTGGGCAATGATAGAATGTGCAAGCTCAAACATGTTTGTTAATGTTAGTTATTGTATTAAACATGTATTCAATAGGGGACCTTTTGTAGCTGATGATAGCCTTGTTTGAAATGGTTTCCTATTTTATTAATCGTGTTTGTGAATTGTTGCTTGCATGCGTAAATGTTGGTAGTTGATGAATGATATGATATTTTATTTTTTAATTACTGTATATTAGATATTTACTATGTGCTCTCCTGATGCTTTTGCCTCTAATGATTTAGTCGTTTATTTTTAAATTTATGTTATATTGTCTTGATATTCATTCATATAAAGTATAACATTTTTTTTATATATAAATCTTAAATAGAAATCTACCCACACGTTGGGTGGGTGTATCTGCTATTTTTATAATTTGTAAATGATATTTAATTGTAATGACTTGTCAATAGGAAAATTGTAATATATTGTCAAGCCCTTTTCACCTCAAAAATAAGTCGAGCCTTTTTCTTTTTTTTTATTGAATTATAACTTTAACAATTTAGCAAAAAGTCGAAAAGCTAAATGTTCTTAAATAAAGTAACAATAATTATGAGTACTGGTATTTAAAGATATTTAAAGATACTTTCAATTATTTTGAGATCTTGACAGTAGCTGTCAAGTGTACTTTCAATTATTATTGGAACGATATTCTAGCGTCGAAGAATTAAATGGGTCAAAGTAAATGATATGTTGCCTTGTTTGGTATAGTATAGACAATGAAATAATATTTTTCGCATATTCAAATCCGTCCACACATGTCACATCCCGACGCATAGGATGTAACAATCCCGCCACGAAAGTACAAATAATTGTACTCTCGTAAGGCTTAACATGATCCCTGACCGTTTTTTTTTTTTTTCTTTCAACATATAATATAATGAATATTATCTGACTAAAGTATAAAGAAAAGAAACAAAGTAAAAGACAAGCACCCAATCAATTTCTTAACTGTATCACTTATTATATATAATAACCTGAAGGTACAGTACAAGTCAACTGTTTGACTTGTAAGTTTAGAGTTCCTATACAACATATAGTTTATTCCATATGTAATTACCAAAGTAAAACTTATATGGTTTACTCAAAAGCTACCCTAATCATTTACAACCTATACAACCCTCTGAATTATGTCTGGTACATAGAAGTAGAACAAGACTTATTGGTGGTTAAATAGAACACAAACGTCTCTATGCATCGGTGACAACCATCAATAGCCATCTGCGGAAGTCTTCTGTCTGACCTGCATGTCACCTGGAACCCCCAACCGCCGAGGAACATGTAAACAAAAACGGAGTGAGAATAAATTCTCAGTGCGGGTTTTAGTTCCAGACGTGGATTTCTGGTCGAAATCTAGGTCTAGAGTAACACCCGTAAAAATCAACATGAATATTAAATCTTAACTTGAATAAATAAACCATCAATAAATATAACCAAAATACTTTAAAACAGTGCAATGAAATCTTAATCATATCGTACTCAATGCAGCGTAGCGGAAATGGAATTCAGTTAAGTCTCATGAACTTTCACATGCATATAAACAATCATGAATAAATATAAAACAGAAACGTGTCCCAGAACATATCACAGATAAGCATCACATTCCAAATTCTCATTCTTTCAACCTTTCCCTAACCCAGGGCAGGCATGAGGGACGTGTCCCTAACCCTGGGCAGGCATGAGGGAATTCCAGTACATGCTTCAAATACTCACTCAGGTTCCCTTACCCAACCGGTTGGGTGGCAAGAGGGTAACCCCTCCCTTACCTAGCCGGCAAGAGGGCATAGCCCTTGGTCTAGGTGGCAAGAGGAAGTTCACTATCCGTATAGCGCTATCGAACAGGCCGAAGCCGGGGATCAGCCGACTTCGGGGAGTGGTGATTTGATATCCATATCATATCATATCCATATATCATATCACACTTTTTCTTCCCACATTCAATCATATGTCATCACATTCCATATTTCAGACTATTAAGCAAGAATAAAATGAACTGGTACAATTCAGTTCATCATAATCAATGAATATGCAAACTTGCTTGATCTCATATAACAAATTAAACAAAGGAGATGAATCAGCATGAGTTGTAATATCTATTCCTATAATCTAATATGATCAATTCACAATGCATTCAAGAAATTTATCAACATGCAATGCATATAATTTAAAGTTACCGAGACCGAATTTCTATAAAAATCCACGTATCCGCACCTGTTGTTGGATCGGATTCCGTCTTCGCCAAGTCTCCTGTACAATAACCAAGAACCGTTAAGATTTGGCTAAACGGTTTCGTAAATTGACTTAATATCCTTAAATGTGGTCCGGCTTACGCTATCAGACTGACCAGTACTTCATTATTTAATATAGTAATTGCTTGTGTTTTCAGTACATTTAATTCTTATTATTTATTATTATCTTATTTTTGTCTTATTTTTAACTTAGTTTATTTTGTTTCTTAATTAAATTATTTTATTTATTTCTTAATCAATTATCTAGTTATTTTATGTTTAATATATTACTTTTAATATAATCTTTGTTAAACCTTTATTAATTAACTAATTTATTTTCGTTTATATAATTATTTTAAATATTTCTCTTAATATTAATTTATTATATTTATTAAACAATTTATATCATTAATAATTAAAATCCGAAATAAAAAAAATCAAGAATTCAGAAAATTATAAAAAATCATAAAACAATTTCGAAAATCCAAAAGTTATTTGATTTTATTATTATTTGGGATCAGAAAGTCGGTGATTTTGGTCGTTGTATCTGTTCTCGACTCACTCGGACTATTCTCATCATCTCCCGAAAAAAAATCCGACTAATTAAAGAAATTTCCGACATTTAAGTGGCTTTTTCTTTAATTAATTATTTGTTAATCCATATCATTAATTAACTTAATCATTGATTAAGTTGTGTTAATTGTCCAATATTAAATCCAAATTATAACCATTTTCATTCAATTTCTGCATTGGGCCCCCTTTTTTTTTTTTTTCCACGTTGGCTAATGAAGCAACCCAACCAAAAATCCATTCGGGCCAACCATTTTTTTTTTTTTTTCTTCCGGCCAGAGCCCACGATCATGGCCCAAAATTAAATTCACAAACTGCTCCAGCCAAGTCAACTTGGCCAGTTGACCCGAGCCCAACTCAGCGGGTCCGAAATCCAGCCGACAGAATCCGCCAGCCAGAAAAACAATCCGACCCGAATTTCCTCAGCCATTTTTCTTATAAGACCCCGAATCATTTTATTTCTCATATCAGTCCTTTCTGTTTATAATTAGGCCCTTTTTATTCATAAATAGGTCCTTTCCTTTACAATTTAGTCCTTTCTTCCCTACAAACAAGTCCTTAGACCATTTTTTTTTTTTCTCGCATATCAGTCCCTGTCGCAACTCAGCCCCTGTCTCACTTCCGTATAGTACCAGTATGGTACCAGATCGGTACAGAAACGTTACCAAGGTATTGTAAGCAGATACCAAGCCTCAAAATCAAACACAAAGCCTAATTTAATGTCCTATTATACCCAGCCAAGTCAAATAACCTCAATTTGGTTGAATAATCATGCAACAACCCCATAACTCCAATACAACCCGATTCCAACCATTGCATCACATAAAAATTTAATCTAACTCCCCAATCAACCTATCATCTCTATATTTCATCTCAACACATCCAATTATTAGTTAATAACCCGAAATTAAGCTCAAACCCTAATTCCCAATACTTAAGCAATTCATCTCAAATTTGCTCAATAAAAAATGGAAACGAAGAGAAGGACAACACTACCTTGATCTTCACTGCTGCTCCCTCTTTCTTCTTCTTGTTTATTATTATCTTTTCTTTTTTTTTCTTTTTTTTTTTCTGTGGAATTTTCTAAAACCGACAGCCAACCCTTCTTCAACCTCTATTGAGGTATTTATAGGCGGTGTAACAAAGGAGAGAGAAGAAAGAGGAGTCAGTGATGGAGATTCCAAAACACGAATCTCTTAATCCAACTCACCATCGCGACCAATCTACTTCTACCACGCGGAAGCACACAGTAGGCCAGCCGAAAACCAAGCCGATCTTGTGGCTTGAGGCGATTGGCTCGTCACACTTCATCCCCCTCGAATAAATCCTCCCTCTCGCCGGAGAAAAAAGAGAGAGCATCAGACGATCGACGAAAAACCAAAAAGGAGGAAGAAAGAGGAGATGGTGCCACGCGCATAGTAAATCGACTGAGTCGATTTTTCATCCCAATTTCCCTTTTGAGATCTTCCGTGACAAAGATTCTATAACCTTTGGTGTTGCAACCTATTTTAAGTTATTTTAATTACGAATTTCATTCAGATTTAATCAATTTAACAATGAAATTCATACTTAATTAAACTTTGATTTTACTAGAATATTTTATACCATTTATATATTTTACACAAGGTCAAAAATTCCGAATTCAAGTCAATTTTTATGTTACTTTTGATTTAATTTATTTCTTTCATTAAGTTATCATTAAATTCAAGCTTAAGTATGATATTAAATCAAACTTTAATTTGCTACAATGATGTAAATAAATTTTTAAATATTATACCAAGTCAAGATTTCGAATACAAATCGATTTTCATGTTGTTTCAGATTTATTTCTTTAAAATATTACTATTTTTATGGATTAATTTTCTTAATTTTGTTTTTAGAATTAACTCAATTAATTTAATCAAATCTAATATTTTCTACTATGTTACAACACATTGGGTGGGCATTGCTGCTATAACCTTAAAAAAAAATCAACATAATAGAGTAGACTAACAATAATTAAAATATTAGAAAAGGGAAGGACCGGATTTGGCTTACATTTAATAACAAAATTTTAACAATAGATAACTTACAAAGAAAGGGATGGCAATGACCAAACAAGTGTTGTTTTTGTAGTGAGTCAGAGTCAGTGAAGCATCTTGTCATAAACTGTTCCTATACCAAAGGTTTTTGTATTGGTTTCAATATGTTCAATAATAGAGGGATTAATTTAGATTGCTCATCTATAAATCTTCTATGGAACAATATTAATAGGCTTAATTCTAACAACAAAGGCTTTACTAAAGCCTTGTTAGCTACTTGGTGTTGAACAATGTGGAATGAGAAAAATAATTGTATCTTTAGTTCTGAGAAACCAATGTCTCTCAACTCACTGTATTTCAATACCTTTAATCTCTTTACTAACTGGACAAGTTTCAATGCTGAGATGGTAAACATCTTCATAGATTTGGCGAGCTTCCAAGCAATAGCAAATAATAGAGATGAGGATGACGAAATGAGGGATGGTCAGACCACTGATGACACCTCCTCAGCTCACTAACTTCTAATGTTGCTATTTGACTTTGCCAGTGTCTTTTGCTTGTTTTTACAAATATTTTGTGTGTTGATTTTGTTGTTAGTTTGTTAGAGATGACTTGATACTCTAGTTTATGTTTGTTTGTATGTTTGAATACTTTTCAATTTAATGAATTGGTTCCCCTGCTTGGAGCGCTTTTGGTTAAATAAAGAAAAAGAAAAAGGAAGAACCAATTCTTAAAAGAGAGAGCATATTGCATCCAATTAATAATAATGGGGATAATTGAGTAAACTTAGAACATTTAGAATATAGGATAAAATGAAGGACCAATTAATATTAATCATGATTAGGCCTGTCAAACGTGGGCCTTTTGCACGGAACGGCCCATGCCGTTTGCTGTGCTGTTGGAGAAAACGGTATACCGTTCTATTTCGTTAACCGTTTCGTTTATGAAACGGTATAAATTTTCGTTTCGTTAACCGTTCCACTTCATAAATAACACATGAAATGGTTTGAAACTAGGGTGAAACGGTCGAAACGGTAAGATTTTAGATTTTGTTTGCCGTTTCATTATTGAAACGAAATCAGAATTGATTTTGTTATTCGTTTCGTTTATTTAAACGAAACGGCGCCCACGTGGTGGGTCTCACCGTTGACAGGCCTAATCATGATAACAAAGTTGGAGAAACTATTGGGATTATAAAGATACAAAGAACTTGAAAAGTAAATATAGTGTTTTAGTGATTTATATTATCCCCTATGTTACTCCGGTACTTCGAAACATCAGCCGCACCCGTACCGGGTACTGGTACCGTACCCAGTACGTACCGTACAAGTCAACGGTCAACAGTCAATGGTCAACGTGTTGATATTAGTGTTTATGTCATTTATTTATATAAATTCCAAGTTTATGTCATTTATTTGTGTAAATTTTAAACCGTAGCTAAACAAAATTATGTTATACACATTATATTTTGTAATATAATATAATTATAGATCAATAACATATTCAAATAATATATATATATCGTCGTACCCGTACCAGAGATTTTTGAAAATTTTCGTACCACCGTATCCGAATCGTACCGGGTACGGTACTCGTACCCGTACCAATGCAACATAGATTATCCCTGATAGAAGTGGCATGATAATTCAGTAGGGAGTAATACTGTAATACATGGTATTTGTTCCCGAGTCCTTAAATTTTGTTTCTTGTTTTGGGCACAAAATTGATTTGTTTTATTTTATTTGGTGCATCATGGATTCATCGTTTCCTCTCAACTAATTCTATAGTACAAAATAAGGCTCTGATCGAAAAAAAAAAAATTTATGTGAGAATCGAAAATGAATTTGTCATTTTGTCAAAATTTGCTGATCGGAAAATGTTCGCACATGAGAAATGATTTAAATCATCGAGATTTTGTGAGAAAATTTTCCGTTGATGAATTCTCGTGAAAAATCATAAAATTTGGTGAGAATTCGTTTGGGCCGTTGGATCTTTTCTTTCTCTGGCGATTGAACTCTCACGATTTCTCTCAAGCATCGCCGATCGCCAGAAACAAGTTCGCGTCAGTTTTCTTCTCTTTTCTTTTCTTTTCTTTTTGCGTTTGTTTGTGGTTCCGATCAGGCCTAAGTTTTTCACGCGAGTTTGCATCTTCTAAAAATCATTCATTTGAAGTCAGTCATGAGAAAATTAGTTTTCTATCTGTTTCATTGTATATTTGTTTATCTATTTTTCTATATATATTTCTATCTATTTGTCTGTGTAAATACCATTCATAAGCCCTCCCCACTTACGGATTTGTCCCACTTGTCATAGACTCGTATTTGGATGGTTATGCTACATTGAGTGGGAATTCATTCCCTCTTTGTGTCGCGGCTGTGTTTGAGCACAGAAGATAATAATAATATAATTAGATGCAAGTTTTAGCAATAATAAAAGCTTGTTATTTATAATATTGAAGATATATAGTAAATAAGGTTGGTATGTATGTATGTATGTATGTATGTATTGATGATAGGGAAAGTATAATTAGGATATTAGAGTAGACTTTTGGGATGTGTTTGGAACAACAAGAATAAGACCTTATTCCAAATTTGCTTATTCAAAAGGTTACCAAACACCTTTAGAATTAGTCGAACAGCCAATTTGGATCGCTATTCTAATTCCCACCAAAAGTTGGAACTAGCCGAATTGGCTCTTGTGAATAGAGAAAAAGGACAAAAGAGAATGGAGTATGGCCCACAAATTTATTATTTTAAAATTTGTCACATATGCTTCATGATTGGACAAACTTTTTTTACGGAAGTTAAATATTTTTGTTATTATCTTAATAATAATAATAATAATAATAATAATAATAATAATAATAATAATAATAATTATTATTATTAAAATAATGATTAATATTATTCTTATAATTATTATAATTATAAATTATTATTATATTAAATATTATTTTTATTAAATTTTGATGTAAATAGTTGTTATTTGATAAATAATAATAATAATAATAATAATAATAATAATAATCATAATGATTATGATCATTATTATTATTATGATTATTATCATTATTATTATTATTATTATGTTATACTAATAAGCATTATATTATTATCATGATAATTATTAAAATAAATTTATTATTCAGATTAATAATATAATAAAAAAATAATATGATTATTATTATAATAGTTATTGTTATATCAGTTATTATTATATTCAGATTAATTATTGTTGTTATTACAATAATTATTTAAAAAATAGTTTTCTTAATAATATTAATATACTAATTATTATGATAATTATATAAATTATTATTATAGTTATTAATATTATCGTAGGTATTATATCATTTTAATTGTTCATTGTTATATTGTAAAGTAAATTTAATTAAATTGTTATATTCTTTTCATTAGTATTATATTGTTTCTTCTCTATTCTTATTTACAACACACCATTCAAATAACACCTTCTTATTCATGAATAAGCCATTCTAACCTAATTCTTATTCACATCTCTTAGGCTATTCATTCTTATTCACTCCCAAGGATAGGAAAAGCCCAAGGAGCAACTGGTAAATCATCCTAAAAGGGTAAAAAGGTAAAAGGGTGAATAAATGGAAAAGATCTGAGTAGAGAGTCTAGTGACGACTGACGACTGACGAGTCTGTCTTTCTTTCAGTGTGGGGAAAGGGAAACCTCATCCGAACCAAAGCGGCTCCTCTCCTAGTCGCAGTAGTAGGAGAAAGAAAGAAAAGAGAAGAGAGAGAGGAGCGATGGAAGCAATTACAATTACAAATACAAGGAACTGCTGCTGCTTCTTCTCTTCTCCGTCTCCTAATAATAATAATATTAAGCCGACGATGGCGATGAGAAGAGCCCCTCATCCTCCTCCTCCCAGTGCAGTCGCAGCTGCAGTTAAGGAGCCACTTCCTCAGACAACTGACACGTGTCGCTCTTCTCCTCCTGGGCACTCGCAGTCACAGTCGCATAGTAAAAGTAGAATCGACAGGAGCGGCAAATTTTGTAGCCCCAGATCCGCACGGGAGCTCGCTCTGTCTGTTCCCCTCTCTCCTTTCTTTTCTTTTCTTTCTTTTCCCTGAATTTCATCACATAATAATTATTATATATTGCAATTTCAATTCTGCATTTCAAATTTCAAATGCGAGTGAATTCATTCCAGGATGATATCTTATGCTTCCTGCTTACAAGGAAGTGATCCCGTCCAGCTCTTTGATAGCAGAATAAATGCCAAGAGAGGTCACTTCATTTTTATCCTGATTTCTCTCTATTACAGTTGACTACTTACTTACTTACTTGAACAAGGCCAATTACCAGTGTTGTATTGTTCTAGTCTGTACATATCCCTTTCAATTTCAATTCAGCCTCAATACCAATATGCATGCACGCACTCTTCTTGCTGTTGCTATTGCTATTGCTTACCTCTTCAAATTATTTTTAAATTAACATTAACCAATAATTTATTTATGATATAATTGCTCACTAGATTAAGCTTTTTAATATCAGTGCCAGGATATGTGTTTGACAAGCAATTGCTCTTGAGCTACGACCACATGACCTTTGCAACAGAACCAATTCAGGTTGCATCACACGAGGAAGAACAACAACTGATCGACCAGTTCGAAACAGACTCTGCTTTTGGTACCATTTCCTCTTTTACATTTTCCTTTTTTTTTAAAAAAAAAAATTACATTTGTGCCTTATTGTTTATGTAGGTGACATTTCTTTTCTTTTCTGTTTCTCCCTTGTTACCAGAAGCAGATGTGCTTTCCGCTCCTCTAAAGCTTGTTTATAGCAACTTTGTCTTGCGGTATTGCTCTACTATTTCCTAATTTCTCCTTGTAACAAAAAAATTTACTGGACTTGTGCCTTCAAAATCCTCAATCTAATATATGTTGTTCAAAGCCACAAGGATCAATGATGTTCCTTTAAGAACCTACACTGTGTGAATATCATCAATAAGAGTAGTACTTTATCCATCAATGGCTATTGATTTAACCATGTTTGTATTAATAATCTTGGTTAATTTGGTGAATACATTGAGTTTAATGGAGCAAATAGCTGTGGACCCCACAACAAGAACATCTATATTTTCTTTTATCTGAAATTTAATATTGTATCTTTTCATGTGTCTTGGTTTAAATTTCCAAAAGATAGAAACCAAAGTTCCTTTACTTGGTTTAAGTTTGTAGTATCAACTTGCTTCCACTGAAAAAGAAAAAAAGTATCTGCTGGAACATCAGTACTATCTAGTATAATTAAAAATAATAATTACTATGATAAAGCAGTTAGCTTTTAGCTTCAAGCAAAATGCACATGCCAATTTTAGTTTGTTGTTTCAAATCATACCAGTATGACTTAAGCCCTTTCTTAAGCTGATTTTTACAGTTTGAGTCCCTTCATTTTTCTTTGTTCTATTTTTAAATGAACCAATCAAATATCATATTTGAATGTAGAAATTTAACCACCTCTGGTGGGGCTCATTTGTGATATTTAAGTAGGTCTTGAAGAGTTTCTGTTATATTTTATTCTTTTGCATGGGGATGCTGAAGATTCTGCTTAATATGCATCGTAGTCTTTTCCATCACTGTATATGTTTGGTTTTGTGACGGTTTTTTCATTGGTGACAGTTTCACAAGGGAAATATTGGAGGCGGTGGCTAGTGGTTGGAATCAGCGTGTCCATGTCATCAACAAAGTCATTCCACAAAGTTGGAAGGTTTGTTTACTCTTTCTTCTTATATTTTGGGTCAATTTTGTGATATGATTTTTGTTACAACATAAAAAAAAAACACCCTGCTTGATTCCTGTTTACATCAAAAGTTGTCCAAAATACCCCTTCTTTTGTACTGTCAGTTCATTACTTGTAAAATTAGGAAGAAGAGGGGAAATTGAGCATTTGGATAATGTTACTCGTGTTTCCGAGGAGAATATGTATGAGATAAGATACTGTTAATATGTATGAGGTGAGTATATAAGTTATTATTTCAAAAGCTGCCAATCGTCTCCCACCAACACTTTTTTCATACAGAATGAAGCAGCATCAAGGATAATAGAACACTTTTTTCATACAGAATGAAGCAGCATCACGGATAATAGAACTATGCATCCTGCATATTGCAATGGCAGAGATAACATCAAAGGGAACCAAGCATCAGATAGTTATTAATGAGGTGAGGCTAGCATTTTGATTTTGGCTTAAATGCAAAATTTGCTTTGAGCTTTTCTGGGCTTAATTGCACATAATCTCCTCAAGCCTCAATCAATGTATTAAGCTAGGACCTGGTCGCTGCCAGTGAACCAGAAAGCATTCTACTAGTAAAACCAGTTTGGCACAGTACCTGCATTCCGTTCCTGTATAGATAACCAGTATGATACAAAACTGAGGTTATTACCTGGTGGCATTCTTCCCACCACCACTAGTACCGACTAAATACCAAACTCTAATGCTACAATGAAATATAATTAAAACTGAAATATGGGTGTTCCTATTTCAATGATAAAGGCAGTGGATCTTGCAAAGCGATTCTGTGATGGGCGGGCTCCACGCATTATAAATGGTTGCCTTCGTACTTTTGTGAAGCAACGATCTGAGCCCTTCAGAGCTGAGGAGATACTAGAGTCTGAAGCTATACGGTTAACATGAAATAAAGCAGTCTACTTGGGTAGTAATGCCAAATGCTAGACACATTTTTGAAGCTAATTGTATTTCATGCACGTGGAATTAGTGTAATGTATGAAAATTTGTTGTAACTGTTAATTTCAATTAGGTGATAAGAAGTATGCAAGGTGTGCTTTATTTTGTGTTTGGAACAGAAGAAAAGAAGAAAAGGATTACATTTCACAAAGGTTTCTACAAATGAATAACTTAATTTTGCTCCCTGCAAAGTAAAAATCTCCAAAACTTTTGACTAAACGAGATTGGTCCCGGCATTGTCGTCATAAAATGAGATGAAAATTCACATTACTGTGATCATTTCATCGTGCTCATTTGATGATGCAATGATGACACATGAAACTAAAATGTGCATAAATTCGTTAACGTGGCTTGTGAGTTTAAATTTAAAATCTGGTAGTTTCTGACTCTGAATGATTTTAAACTTATCAAAAATGTTGTGAGTTTAAATTTATAATCTGTCAGATTTACTTAAAACGATATATTTGAATCATTGAAACGAATATATACAAATCAACAGTAAGAAAACGACAAAAACAATTAACGCATTAAAAGAGAATACAATTTTGTTTTACATTATTTAATTTATATTAATTAAATTTAAAATCTATAAAATTTAGTTACTTATAGCGCATTTCTTGTGGAGTAGATCATCATGAATGGTTGGATTCGTTTGAAACCAATCTCGTGAATTCGGAATTAAGCTTACAACTTATTTCGGCAACCTTGAGCTCATATGAAATTTTACTTTATATAATTTTGCATGCCTTGTCCACGCAATTACGCAAACATGCAGTAAGTTGTATATGAATGAAATTCAACTCTTCTTTGTCAATCATTTCTAAATTTAGTCGATATATATAATATAAGGTTTTATAAACGGATATAATATACCCTTTGTCATTGCTCCAAATATGATCAGAAAAAAGCTAAATAGCATTATTAAAGCCCAAAAGAGTGAATAGTTTATTATATGTTAAGATTAGAACCACACAATAAGCAGACTAGACCGGGGGCCCATTTCCAGAATCCTCCAGTTAGGCCTCCGCCACATAATATTCGACTCCAATAACCGGCTATTCCCTTCCAACCCGACCCGAAAACCCGCAACACCCGGTCAGGAGAACCCATTAACCGGATAAGAAACCGTGTAATTGGAGTCTCCTATAAATAGTGTGTGGAGGAGTAGAAAAGGAGACCTCCTCGCGCACCGACAAATCCAGCCGACCAAACCCTAGCACCAAGCTCTTTCTCTCTCTCCTCATCTCTCATTTCTCTCGCTCTCGGATCTAATCTCCATCCCTATAAAAGACTTCTCTTTCGAAATTTCTTTCCCAATTTTTTTCATTTTCCCGCTCAAATTCTCGCGCTTTCTAGTCCCAACCCCCTCTTTTTCTTCATCTCTTTCTGAGATTCGATCGAGGTTGTTGGGTTGTCTAGATTTCGATTATATCCGAGCAAAAGGGAACAAATCGAGCTTTGTTTTGTGGGATTTGATTCAGCTTGATCGATTTCACAAGTTTAGTTTGCACCCAGTTCAGATCTTAGATCTAGAGTTGTTTCCCCTCTTTCCAAAGGATTTCCTTTTCAGTTGACTCTTCTTAACCTCATCGGAACCTCATTTCCGCAAATCGCAAATATTTCAGGAGAGAGATTCTATTTACTTATCAAATCGGGAAAGAGAGGAGAGAAAGGGAGGGATTCCTTATAATTTGGAGGGTCTTTTTGTAATTTGAGCGGCCTTATAGAGGAAAGGCAGGCCTTTGGATGGCAGATCAAGGCTTAGAAGGGAGCCAGCCTGTTGATCTCTCAAAGCATCCTTCTGGGATTGTTCCCACTCTTCAGTAAGAATAATTATAATTATTTCTCTTCCTTAATTCATTCAACATGTAAAAAGTTGTTAGCAACATTGTTAAGTACTATCAGAATTTATGTACTGTCCTGTTCTGGCATGAACCAGCAAGCCCTGTTTGACTTCAAATTGGTTTTTCTTATTTTATGGAGGATATTCTATCATAACTGTTTTTATTACCTTTATACCCAAAATGAGGAAAAAAAGACTGGAAAGAGGGATAATTAGAGGGCATCTGAGGAGTTCATACAGAGGGGGAGATAAATAGAGGGCAAGAGATAAATAGTAGCTTTTTTTCCAAGTTATGTCACCCAACATTAATTAGTTGCTCTTGACTGCAAATAGATGCTCAATGACCCTAAGACTTGCCTTAAACCAGAATAACATAAAGTACAAATTTACTAAACATGTTGAAACCTTGTTTATTGGAATAAATCAAATAATGAATCTTTAGACTCGGACAGATCTGACTTGACTTATGCCAATTCATTTGATTTGACTGAACACATGCAATTCTGAGCTTGCCCCTTGCCCCATGCCCCAGTAATCAATGTTCTATTTTCATGCATAAGTTGTCTATGTGGTTCCTACTCTGTGTTACATACTTACATTGTACAGTGTCCCCATGGTGATCTTTTCAGTTTTCCTAGAACTTGTACTTATTCCTTTCTTGTTAATGCACAGGAATATTGTGTCAACTGTAAATTTAGATTGCAAGTTGGATCTTAAAGCCATTGCTCTACAAGCCCGCAATGCTGAGTATAATCCCAAGGTACCTTAGATATATTTCCATTACCATCTCCTATTTCGTTTATAGTATAAAGTATATTTCTGATATTGTGGCAGTAACTAATGATCTGTGTATTATACAGCGTTTTGCTGCAGTTATCATGAGAATTAGGGAACCTAAAACCACAGCTCTGATTTTTGCATCAGGGAAAATGGTGAGTTCAGCTGACATTTTGCACCAAATGGAAACTTCTCCATTTTCTTTTAGTTGATTGCTAGATCAAAAGTGCCATAATTTCTTTTTAATTTTGTGCTATCTCTAGGTTTGTACTGGAGCAAAGAGTGAGCAACAATCAAAGCTTGCTGCCAGAAAGGTACTTTATTTGGTTGCAAGTGGATGTTTATGTGTACAATTTGGCTGTGCAATTAGGGATCAACATGTGTTAAGAGCTTAATTAGTCTTACTAATTGAGTAATGTTGTTTTTTTAGTATGCTCGTATTATTCAGAAGCTTGGGTTTCCAGCCAAGTTTAAGGTAACCATCTTTACTTACTGTTCTCCATTTTTACTATCAACATAATCATGAAATAATGTACAGGGTTTATTTATTGTATTTGTGATTTTTTTGGTAGGATTTCAAGATCCAGAATATAGTCGGTTCTTGCGATGTGAAATTCCCTATCAGGCTTGAAGGCCTTGCTTATTCTCACGGTGCTTTCTCCAGTGTATGCTATACGCCTATTTTTGTTTGTTTTTATATGTTTGTACTGGTTTGTTGGTTGAGAGGTTTCATTTTTTATTAATACCATTGTAACATAAAGAATAATCATTTTTCGTTTTAGAATTGCTCCAATGACATAATTGGCTTGTTTAGGATTCAACATGTTACAAATGAATTTGTACACCTAGGCAATTATAGCTTTGAGCTGGTACAGTTGATTTGTTGAGCCTATTTATAAGCAAGCTCAAATATGGAGAACGTAACTTTTGAAGTTCCAAAATAGAGTTCTGCTAATCCTCTCAAATATAAGTCTGCAGAATTGAGTTGGGGAAGTTGAATGTGTGATATGTATAAAGTTTTATAGTTAGTTTTATAGTTATGTTGGTCAAGTATTTGATTACTTTTCTCTCAATTTAAATGCTGTCTAATTGATCACTTTTGAACAGTATGAACCAGAGCTGTTCCCTGGTTTGATTTATAGGATGAAGCAACCAAAAATAGTGCTTCTCATTTTTGTTTCTGGCAAGATCGTTCTAACTGGAGCTAAGGTAAGCTCTTTTTATTAATATGCTATTTCACATGAAAATAATATACACATTTATGTTAGATTTGAGACATCTTTGATATGCATTTGGATTAATTATTAGCATGATTTGTTTTATCATCAGTCATTTGTATATAAGCACTTAGAATAATGAGAAATTGAAAGTAATATTTCCAACTTTTGCAGTTGTTAATAATGTAAGATTTCTGCCAGTGTTTTTGTGTTCTTATTATTTTCCTTTATGCAATTTTTGTATTCAGGTGAGAGATGAGACTTATACTGCCTTTGAGAATATATACCCTGTGCTGACAGAGTTCAGAAAAGTTTCACAATGGTATGATTTTAAGCCTATACATGTCTGGATTCTTATGCTTTAGAATATTGATTCTGACAGCAGGGGCACTATGTATTTGTGCAGATGAATTCAGGGCCCCTTACTGGATCAGTGAGGTGGGGGTCTACTTCCAGTGACATCATCACATAATTATGTCGCAAATGTACATACATCCAAACAATTAAGAGTGTTTTGGCATGTCGTCTTTTAGTTGATGATGATGTTTACCAGAACCAGTTCCAAATTTCTAGGGTTGTATTGGAATTTTGTAATATTGTTGGTTCAATTGCCCTGTTTAATGAAACTGGAGGTGATTTGTGAAAATTGTAAACAATTGAGCAGAACTAGATACTTGAACAGAGACGTATCTACCTTGGTTCATTGGACAGCAGTTGATGTTTAGGCTTGGAGGCTAATCCGGTGTTACTTTGTTCGTGTTTGTTGCTGTTTTAATTTTTCTTTTTACTGTATTACGTGCCAGGTCTAGGCATTTTTTTATATATATTTGAAAAGGACGGTCCAAATTATGTAAATGGCGAAAGTTTTATCTGATCAATACCGACAGAATGAATTGATCAAGATAAAACAAAGTAAATGCAAAGGAAATAGAAACGCAAGTTATTGGAAAATTAATTGCTACTTCTTTTTTTCTGTTCATTACATACTTAATAATAATTATTAAGAGAGTAAAATGTTGAGAGATTGCGATGCCTTTTCAAGTATTAAATAATGTCTATCTGGTTCTTTGTGTGAGCTTCATATTTGCTCGTAAGAATTCCACTAATGGTCATTATTAGATTTCAAAGGTACCAAACCAAACCAAACTATTTCTATAAAGGGAAAATTGGATATAACCCCCTCTAATCTTCACCAACTGGATATAACCCCCTTTAATCTTCAAAACTGGATATAACCCCCTATAATCTTATCAATTTTGGATATAAACCCTTTTGCTTAATTTCAAACATATTAATTCGATATAAAAAATATTTTTTATAAGTTTGGACGAAAATACCCTCTACTTCTCCTTCCCGGACATTTCTAATCCCTCTTATGAATCTCAGATTTTTTTTTTTTTTTTTTTGGAGTCGTCAACAGTGACCATTAAATGTCAGGAAAAGTAAAAGAAAAGTCAAAACAAAAGTAGCCAATTACCGTGAGTAGTATTAGGACCCAATCAATCACCACAGATGTGTTCTCCTTTTATATCTCCTATGAAATAGTACGTAGCCATTTACACACTGTTGCAACATGAAATAGTTTGAATGGGTAGAACTATTCAGATCTATTGAGTTAGAAGTCGCCGTGTAAAGAGTACAGCGGCCTCTTCTAGAAGTTAATTGCTAGTGAACCTCATATAGCTTAGTGGTTATTGAAATACAAAAATGAAATCAAATTTTATCGGCAATAGTAATCTGCCATTGACAGAGCTCGCACGCTTCAAAAGCATAGTAGACAAAGGTAGGGTACTTTTGTCCAAATTTATAAAAATGATTTTTATATTTAATTAATCTGATTTAAATAAAACATAAGGGTTTATATCCCCAATTGATAAGATTATAGGGGGTTATATCCGGTTTTGAAAATTAGAGGGGGTTATATCCAGTTGGTGAAGATTAGAGGGGGTTATATCCAATTTTAAATGACAAATGAGTCGAATTCGTCAGAGGACCCTGCTGGCATTCTTAACATTTTAGCTCTCTGAAATTTATTATTTTTTTAAAAAAAATAGGAAATTTATTCGCTCTGTGGGATTCCTGATAATTGTTTCTACCACGTCACTGTTCAAAACTCAATCTGAACCGGTACCGATCCATGCTTATGTTATTTATGTAGCTATATGTATGTATTTGTAAATTGTTTTGGGGATTTCGTGCATTCTGCCTTCAAGTATGAGTTTACTTTTGGCTTGTGAGGGTTTAGGGTACAAGGTTTGTTTGGGCGATGTGGGAACTGATGTTTAATTTGCTTTAAACATCATATCTTCTGAAAAAAGTAGGAAGTGTGATTTTTCTTGCCTAAAGCCCGCAGTCTAAAACCCTAAAGGAAGCTTGAATTATGTGAAAATCAAAATTAGACCTTTTTCTATGGAAAATCTTGCATTCTTACTGTTCTCCAAAGGAATTTTGTGGTTGTTACTGTAAGATATGAACCTGGCGTTTGGAGGTTCTACTATAACTTCCTTTACTGGTTGTAAACAGTAGATTTAGTTTGAATAAGATCAAATTAAAGAACTACTCTGGAAATTGAAAGTGCATGATCTTTATGTATTTGAACTTATGAGCTAATCAAATTCAACACTTTGTCTCATGCTATGATATCAGTAAGTCTGGCATTTTAGCAGTCTACCAGAAGATTAGTAAAATGTGTTTCACTGAAATTATGTTACTTCTCGCTAGCATGCAACGATGGTCAATGAATGAGATGGCTTCTATTACTTCTTATTTCTCAATGACCATTTATTTGGTTGATATTGCCGTACATATTAATGACTAGTAACAATGACCATTATTTGGTTGATACTGCTGTACATATTAATGATCAGTAACAAAAGCCGCATGGGCATCTTGATGCTGCTGTACTTACCAGTCATGGTCATAGAGCAAAAGATGATTATGGTATGCAAATTGCTTTGTTTTTCACCAAAAGTTCTTCAGATCTTCTTCTGAATTAGACCTGATTAAATGAACACGAGCATAAGACTGACATGCTATGAGGCTAGTACTGTCTACCTTTGGTGCTACCAAAGCATTGTTTATAGAACCTGCTGTATGCCAGTAAGACACTCTTTCTTTTATCACAACTGTGTGACAGAAGTAACAGAAGTGGGGGTTGGCAAGCCCAAGTTTTACTCGACACCTGATTTAATTGCTTTTCTGTAGGAAAGGATGCCTGACCTAAACCATGTGTGGCTAATCTCTACAAGGTAATGGATCAATTCCTCAATTTCTATCATCTGACAACTACTACATCTGATTTTAAAAGGTACTGGTGTGGGCCATCTGGTCATGGTAAAGGATATATAGACAGCCAACTTAATTTTTCCTAGTTAAAAAGAAGAAATAAGCTCACAGAGATGCCTTTTTTCCCTCTTTTCTGTTGATGGTTCAAAGGATCACATAAATGCGCTAGGTGAGATACTTGAAGGTTTAGTCCTTCATGTTGTCAGCCATGACAGGTCGGTAAAAATGAAGAAAGTGTTATGAGAATTTCCACCGCCAGCTTTAAATGGAGCAAATCAGCACTATATGTACTTGCATTGGTACTTTCTGTAATAATAGTCCAAGCATCCACATAGTTCTTCTCTTTTCCTTTTATATATTCCTATAAATATTCCATAAGGAGACTGTTAATTATGCCAAGACCAGCTGCAAGCCTGCAACAGAAATTATCAAGGGAAACTGAAAAGAAATAATTCTTCAGGGCACAAGACACTGAGACAGTGGCTCTCTAGACTGGATCAGTATTACCTTAGAGATATCAGGCACACAACACTGGTACACTGTCAACCCACTCATAATGTGCAAATGAAATGCTGTAAAATAATCTTTTTCCCAACTTTCTTGTTCAGCATCATGCATAACACGAGTATAATTCTGTACTGGCCGTTTTGTTTTCCTTAGATTTTATTGACTGGAAGGATTTACCATCCGGAATTTGCTTTACAATTTTTGAGGTTCATAAGTATACTTCAGATCTAACACAAGAACAGAAGATTATCCTTCAATAACTGAAACTGATTTTTCTAGTTTTGCATTTCCATGACAGCATATATATTACCCGAAAGTCTTTCCATGAGAAGCTCTCACCAATAGACTTATCTCAGTAAGTCTGAGCCTTATCTCCATGAGTCTGAGCCTTGCCTGGAGTAGTATGCTAAGTGAAGTCATGAGAAGCAGGCTCTAGTTGGTGCAGCTACGGACCTTGTTAGTTCAGAGAATTTCCATGCTCTTATCGGAGGAGACAGAGACGAGAGGGTGACCTCCAGCCGGACCAGGAGGCCATCCAGCTGAAATTAAAAATGTTGCTATTTCAATACAGATCCATATAATGGTTTAAGACTGTAAGGTACCCCTATTTTGTTCATTCAGTTAGTACACAGAATTATTTAACCTTTGTGAGTTCAAATAATCTCAACTAGGAAATAGAAAAAGAAGATGGATGTGAATATTCACTGCAGTAGTGAATCTTGTAAAAAAGTAAAGTTGGATTTATGTACAATGATCCCAGTAAGTGCAAATCTTGTAAAATTTGAATTTATATTTTGGCTGTTGTGCGCTGGAATTATGGGATCCTTATGTCTGGTGAGCTAAGGGTGAAATTTCTACTGGCCAGTTAAATCATTCTCATAAGTAAAATGATTTGGCAGTTGAATTTTGGTAGCAAGAGGGTTGGCTTTTTAAAATTGTATACTACCTCATCCTGTATCAGGGAATTAATCTCTGTAGAGCAGCAACTATTTGTTCAGTTTTTGGATCTTGAGAAAATTTCATATAGTAAAAACGATAAGGGGACATTGGTTATCCATAAGCTTATATCGAGTAACAGAAAAGTGAATAATGCTGATCTAATGAGCATATCACTTGATAGAGGTAGTTTAAATAAAAAAAAACAAATCAAAGAAAAAAGTTGCATTATGTCGTAAAGTTCCCAAGTGGCACACCACCCAATCAGGTAGCCATGAAAATTATCATATTCATTCGGCAATTATGCTTCTCTCCAATTGTTCTGGGCATAATTTGAGATTCCTATCAGATGAAGTTATGTAGGCCTTATTTTCAGATTAGATGCTTTATATCATACAATGCTGCATAGCTTCTTCAATGTCGAACGGCTGGTTTAGACTACTAGATATGAAATGTATAGCTCATATCAATTACGTTCCACCCAATGAATTAAACCTTTGTTTTTATGTTTGCATTATGCTTCGTTATTTTAGTTGTCGATTATTATGCTTTTCCAAGATTCCCTCTGTGGCAGACATAACATCCTTCGCAACATCTGGATTGACTGCTTCATTCATCCTGTGAGAGAACCAGATGATGTGAACTGGTAAAGTATTATTTTCTGGACTGTTTGTCGTTCTATTTTCCATCAAGCAAAACATGTAATCCTTTTGATGTCATTAATTTTGAATTTCATTTTCAAAGTCTGTGCTTTTCTCACTGATTATTTATTTACTTAGCATTACAAAGGTTGCATCGTTTAACGATGATGTCACATAGTCGGCATCGATGAAAATGATCAGAATCATACATTCATAATTACAATTATTATGGGTTGAATTTGGTGGCCTCTAATTTCCTATTCCAATAATGGGGTTGAATCCTGTTTTGGGGACCATTTCTGTAATCAACTACTACATCAATTGAGAACTCACTTTACATTTCTAAATGGAAAGGCAAAATGAATAATTAAAATTTGTTAAAATTAACATTATACTTCACATGAAGCATTTTTCTCCAATGAAATGTAAGTGGGCTAAATGTCTTATCCATAACCATAAATAATGAAATACATTGAATTATAAGAGTGATTCAAATCATACAATGATGCCGTACACCAATTCAATCCCTCAGCTAACCTTGACTATATGCCTCAAACCACACACTAATTTATGCATTTTGGGCCTAACAGCAACAGCAAAAATCATTTAAAGTTGTCGGGTTGTGAGGCTGTGCAAGTGCAACTCCGCTAATGTAGGACCCTTTCTAAGAGGTGGTGTCTCAATCTTGGGCTTCTCCTATGACCAGAGCCTGTCAATTTAAAACCCTAATAATGCCAGAATTATTGAACACTTAGAATGTGATTTCTTAGTCCCAATACGACAGATATGTTTTATTGGTAATTTGGTATACATGCACGCAATTTAAAATAATTTCTTCCTAACAGTTGCCAGAAATATAAAAACTAAAAGATCATAATCAAAAGTTGTCCAATATTTAAGTTGTCCAATATTTAATTTAAAGGAAACAATGACTTAAAAAGATAAAGGATTATATATTGCAACTCTGAGAGGCAAGACATGAATTGATGGACAAAAAGAAACAAAATAATTCGGAGACAAGCCTCCATGGCTTCACACTATTTCCAATTAATTCCAATTTCCAAATATATTGTGGTCCTAACTCCTAATATCATATGATGAATTTAATATGCGTTAAAAATACTCTATTTAAAAAAAAAAATAACAAAGAAATCTCATCTTTAATTGCCCCAGATCTTAACCCGACTTGATTGGAAGCTGTTACACGGTGACAAAATCTGGACCATCCAAATACAATGGAAGCATCACGCCACCTTTCTCAGGGGCAGGTAGGTAATATTTTTTAATTTAAAAGCTACGATCCTAAGATAATAAAAGAAAAAGATAAGAAATTTTCTTATAACAGAGCCTGGTTCTTTCAATTGAAGTAAAACTGTAAAAAGACTGAACGGGTGTGTAAAATTGACTAATGTAAAGAACAGGACATGTCCAGTTTCTAATAGAATTGAGAGGGTAAGACGATAATAGATGCGATGAGCCGATGACAGCTGTGCAGGGGTTGGAAGCCATGGGCGCCTCCCTCAGTCCCTCTTATTCTTACTCGTAGTCGTAGCCAGTCTACTCCAGTTGTATTTTTCTATTTTCTTTATTCTATTTCTGTGCATGAAATATCATTCAATAAAGAGAAAAAGGAAAACTGTGCATGAAATAAGGGAGAAGTCTATATATGCTTTGTGGATCAGTGTTTCTCTTGTGGCACTGACAATGTGACGCAGCGTTTGGCGGGTTTCTGCTCCGAAGGAATTTTGGTGCTAATTTCATTTTAGTATAACAATAACCGCTGCTAGTTCACATGCACCATTGTTAGATTTAAATTAAGACTGAAACCATTTTAAATTACTCTTACTTTATTGTTCGACAGATAATTGTACAGTTTTTCATATTAAAGTAATGCATCTTTGTAAGCAAATATAGATGCATAATAACATCATATGTATTATTAGAAGTAGCTAATTTGAGTGACATTCCTCTAACAACTACTTAATCTCACATTATCGATAATAATTAATTGACAGAGCTTAATTTCAAAATTCCATCATTTAATTACAGATAGTATAATAGGTCGTGCATCTTGTGTGACAAACAAAATTTTGGACTCCATGGAAGTCGGTGGATGTGATTTTCGAGTTTTCATCTTCTTTCCATACAAAAAGCATATAATGAAAAAAAAATAATAATAATAATACTACAAGTCGCGTGTCCAATATATGTCACATGTATTATAAAAAAATGACGAGATTCCGTACTTATTTATAATACATCAAACAAATTCAATTTGATAAACATTCATAGTCATAGATCACCAAATTAAATTCTGATTGTATAAAACATGATATGGGAATGTTGTAAAATTGTCTGTTGTTGTTGAATAAATTATTGTTCCCAATATAAGTTCATTTTCGTTTTAATACGATCAATTTATATTCACACCTTTCTTTTAGTCATATTTGTAAAGAATTTGGAATTTTTCAGAGCAAAAGAGTTCTGTACGTCTCTATCACTAAAAATTTTTAGGAGTCAATTTTCCTTATAAAGGACTCATTTAGTAACAATTAAAATAATAAAATAACAAAATAGCATGCTAGGCTAATTGAAAATGGTTGTTTATTGTCTATAGAGGCTTATGCATATTTGCTAGAACAGGCTAGTCTGACATTTTTAACAAATTGAGTGGAATAGTGAATTAGTGGCATTCAGAATAACAATTATTATTTATATTTTTTTACCTGTTTATCAGTAGAATACGCTAATGCCCGTTACACACTTATACTACAGCAAGTAACGTAATAAAAACATAATTCTATGCACTAATCGAATAACATCATGCAACACATTAATCTAGTTTTATGTCCAATTTAGAATTATTGTAGTACTCCTAATTTTTGAAATGAACCCAATAGTTTTGTATGAACTCTTTAAACAGGTTCATTTTTTACGGGTGAGAGAATCATATATAGAACAATTAACTTGTACATTGTTGCGAATTTCATGCGTGCGTAAATTGTTAAAGATTGCTCACAATGTAATATAATCCATAACTTTGCATCCAACAATTTTGTTCACGCTGCGACCCATTGCAAAAAGTGGAAAAAAACACACACACGCTGACACGCACACAAAAAGTGCTATAGAAATAGAAGTATAGAGGGATCATGGCAGGGGAAGGGAAGTGTCAGGAAATGGGACCCACAAGTCAGGTTGTATCCTTTTCTCCTTTGTTCAGTGCTTTAACCGTACCGTAGTCCTTTTCTGTCCTCTTACTCTGGTCGTCTGCTTTAGTTCTTCTTCTCCAAGCCAAGAAAGCTAACTGGCTAAGCTACCCACCTTTTAATTTTTACGCTTTTTCTTATTTTTTAGGGATACGGATGGATAATAGACTGATAGTGAAAAACAAACACAATTTGGTGGAGGTGCAATCGCTGTGTAAAAGAGGAGGGTTGTCTATTTTTGTACGTTTTCTTTTGTAAATTAATTTAATTTAATATAATTATCTGAAAAATATTCATTTATATATATTTATGTCTTTGCAAAAACTCCAAAACTGTACCTTGGCTTCTTTCTTTATTTCTTCTTTTGTTTTTTGGACGGATAGGATAGGATAGCGAAAGGTAACGTGATTACTGCAGTTGCGGACTTGCAAGTGGTAACCTTTCGTAAAATTTTAAAAAAGGACTGATATACACAATATAATAATATCTGTAGTTTGACATCTTTGGCGCTTCCGGAACGCACCCTCTCTCGGTCTCCGTCTTGGTCTCGCCGTCTCGGGTTGGTTTTCAAATTTTGAAACCAAAAGGAGCGCAAATACAGATGCCGCTTTCATCTAATTTAAAAAAAAAACAATTCTTTTTAAATATTGGTCCCATATATTATTCATTTCAGATGTGGGCCCTTGTCAATTTCATCACCATAAATTTAGTAGTTTTTACACAGTATTGTTAGTTGGTTAAGATCAATAACAATTCAAACATTTTATTTTTCCAGAATTATTAAAATTTGGTCTACCAGCATCGGAAATTGTTGAAAGTGATCACTCACAACTCACAAGTCACGTTTGCAAGGGAATGTCACAACCTAGCCGTACAAAAAAGAATTATAAATAATAAGGGGTTTAGGTTGTAAAATTGCATTAATTTTGGCGTTGGGTTTAGGATGTAAATTGTAAGACGGAGGGAGGGAGCGTTACTTGTTCACCGACATGTCGGCAACACAAAGAGAACGCTACGCGGAGGCAGGAATTGGAAAAAAAAAAAGTAAAAAAGTAATTACTCATTTGAACCGCTCTCCTTCTTTTGTTCACACATACAAGTAACTGACTTGTGGGACACCTCACCTCCTTCCTTCATTTAATTCTTTCTTTGATTCTTCCACGCCACACTAATATTTATGCACTATCCAGATAGGTTCACATTTAATTACTGAACCTGATCCTGCCAGGCAGGCATCGCCTTCCTTCCTTAACCTCTCCAGTGAAAAAAAACAGGAGATGATCTAATCCCCGGTCACACGTCACTGGGCCCCCCTCGCTGGACCCTTTTCACAGTTGTCTTTGTTGGTTTCTCTGACGTGGCAAAATTCGAACAACAGTGGATGTACCCAATGCAACAACAACTGGAGAACATAGTAATTTTACTGAACCTCTACCTATCTTTTAATTAAATCTTTTGAGATTCTTTTCTCCATTCAAACGCTTATTTCATTATTTATTATAAATAAAAACCCAAAGAGAAAACAAAACCCTCTCTCTCTCTCTCTCTCTCGTGCAAAGTGTAAAGAAAGGAAAGGGTTTATCTTCCTTGGTTTCTGATTGATTAATGGAAATGGATATGCACCAAGTCTCAGACCCTTTAACTCCAATTCCAAATGCGAGCGTTTCAAGTGGCTTTCCCTTCCCCTGGGAAATGGACTCCAACAACAACCAGGTTTTGTGTCTACTTTAATCCCTTCCCTTGTTATATCTATTTTTAGTTGCATTGTTTTCCTTTCCCTTTTCCTTTTTAAGGAGGCAAAAAGCACAAATTTATGTGGATAATATGTTCATTTTCTCCAGGGGATTATTATTTTTTGCTTTTCATATTTTTTTTTTCCTGAAAAATTGATGGGTTTTTTTTTTAAAAAATTATTGGAATTATCTCTCAATTGAAACTGTCGCTAATTTCAGTTTGTCACTGCTCAACGTTATTTTTGTATAATTTTCTATGTTTCAGCCTGGACCTCAAACTTTTACAATATTTTTAAAAACTTTTGCTGAACTTTTGGTGTGTATATTGTGATGTCAGAATATTTCTATCTTGGTTGTGGGAATATTATGAATTTTTTAGGGGTAAGAGGCAAAGAGTTAAAGCTCATCGTTTATTTTCCGTCAGAACCTTTGTTCTGTTTCGAAATATTATGTTACAAAATATGCTCCCTTTATTAATTTTTTTTAATTTCTGAGTCTATCAGATACTAAATTACCAGGTATTTGCAATTTCCCCTTGTATTTATGATTTTATCCCAAAACAAAAGTATCTTCACATACAATTACACTCGCTATGCATTGAATTTATTTTGACATGTAATTTTTTCTTCTTATGTTTCTGTAATTTATTAAAATATTTGATAAGAGTCTTGCCTGTAAATTGAGGCCATAAAAACTTGCGAACTAGTGCCTCTAATTGTATTCAGATTTTGACATTAATCTATCCATCATGAAGTCCATGTGCATGAGACTGCCAAATAGTTTGCAAATTTTAAATACTTTTGTGCTAAGATGCAAAAAAATTGAGAGAAAACTTTAATAACCTTGTCCCTAATTTTCAAACTTTTGCCCAAATTGGACAGGTGGAAGTGGCCCGATAAATGCCATGTTTCATGAAAACTTTAAGCATTTTACATGGATGAAATCAACTAAACATTATATTTCTTACATCATTTGCTTGTACAAGCACAATTGAACATGTCTGATTCGGACCTACAGTACTAACCCTTTCTGTATCATATAATTATTGCATTGTAGGATGGAAATGATGATTATTCAACCCTTGAATGGCTCTCCATTTATGTGGAAGATTGCCTCTCCAGTGGCACAACAACCTACTGCACCCAACCGCAACCCGGCCCGAAACCTGATGCCCTGCCCGTTAACCCAGACCCGAACCGCAGCCAGAACTCTAAGGCCCCATCCAAGACAGAATTCAAGAGAAAAAGAATCTGCATTCTCTCTGAAGAGCCGCCCCTTGTTCCTAATCGGACTGAATGGCTAGCTGATAGCGAACCCATTTACCCGTTAAGCCAACTGAAACCAGATAGAGTGAGTGTGCCGAAAAAGAAAAAACACAAGGTTCCCAACAAGGTTCAGGAGGAGAAGGCGCAAAGGAGGTGCACCCATTGCTTGTCGAACAAGACCCCACAATGGAGAGAAGGGCCGATGGGGCCTAAGACGCTGTGCAATGCATGTGGGGTCCGGTTCAAGTCGGGTCGGCTGTTGCCAGAGTACAGGCCCGCTAAGAGCCCGACTTTTGTTAGCTGGATGCATTCCAATTCTCACAAGAAGGTTTTGGAGATGAGGAATGGTGTTTCATCCAATTCGGATTGATTTTATGGAGGATTTTGGTGGAGGTTTAGGTTTGTGAGGTTTAGTTTTGCTGGTTGTAAAGTGGGCGGTACATTACATATAGTACTTATTTTGTAGAATTCAGGTGGTAATTATTGTCTTCAAATATTATAACATTAGCGGAATATGATTATTAGTCTTATTTCTCTTCTTTCTCTACCTACCTTTGTTTATAGGTTGATGATTGCAATCATTATTTTTTTTATCTTGGTTTTGTTCTGGATAATATGTTTTGTATGATAATTGTTTGCACAAATGTGGTCTAAAAGTAAACATCAGAATTGTGTTTACAATACGCACGTTTTCTCAGAGAGAAGCCAAACCTTGTTCTCAAAATTTGAACTTTCAGGGGAAAGATTAATACGGAATTACGGATATTATAATTTGGAAATTATCCTAATAGAAAATGATGGAAGATAATTAATAACACTATTTTTGTTAGCTAGGTGCCTAGGTATATTGTAAGCAGAGAGGGTGACGTTGGGTTATTCTCAGCCCAAAAAGGAACCAAAAAGCCGAAAAAATTATAACTAACTTTAATTAATTAAGAAATTTTAAAATAATCTGTTTTTAATAAAAAATTTAAAAATGACTTCGCAGTTTCGGAATCTGAGATTCCGAAACTAATTCTGCTTAGTTTCGGAATCTCCGATTCCGAAACTAGCTAGTTTCGAAAACTCGGATTCCGAAACTAGCTAGTTTCGGAATCTAAGATTCCGAAACTAGAAATCCCAAATTTTAATCGGCAAAAATTTTGTCTTATTCAATTCTATGTCTTAGATCGGAATCTCAGATTCCGATCTTAAGACTTTGAATTTTGGAATATGTATGGTGACAAGGAATGGGCTTTTCAAGGAATTGAGGAGCCGCCTTACTTTTTTCCTTTTGTATCTTTTAATCCAAACTTCCTTTTGTATCTTTTGTATCTTTTATGCAGCACTGTTTATTTCCTTTCTATTTTGAACCGCCAAAATATTCCAGCACTTTACCGAATAATAAGTGTCATGAATTGAAACTGCAAATATTTCATATCTTTCGTGTATCCATATCTTTTGGATCCCTTCTTGGGTTCTTAGTTTCAAAATAAATAAAAAAATAAATCGTGTATGCTTATAGAATTCGCTAACTATTCCTAGATACTTTTTGTTTTTTTATGTAGATGAATTACATATTTGTATAATTCTTATAAATAAGTTTTGAATTATTCACGAGTTATACAAACTTCATAATACTATCTGATTATAATTCGTATTACTAGCAAAATTACAAAATTATTTTTTAAATACTATGATTTTTAATTATATTATTTATATTACGAAAAAACTGTATTAAACTATATCTATATTTTAAATTGTGCCTTCTGCAACAACAGTGAAACTGTAGAACATCTTATTTTAATTGTCCCATTTCTAGCAGTTTTTGTGGTATGGTTTCAATTTATTTAACCATAGGAATATTCAATTTATTTAACCATAGGAATATTGTAATTAACTTTAATTTCATTCTTTTTTATAATAATTTTAAAATCAAACTACGGGGTTGGTGAGCAAGAGAATTGATTAGGATGGGAACGATTTGTGGAGCCAATTCGGTCAGATCGAAATTAATCATTTTCAATTGGGAAAAAAAAATTAATCATTATTATTGATTACGTTAACTGCATTTTCACCACCAATTAGTCATTCTATAAATGCCTTTCCATCATTTATGGTGTACATGATGATGATAAAAAAAAAAAAAGGTTGGAGCCGCCACTATATTTCATTTTACTAATTCTCCTCTTTCTCCATCCACCAATGATTTTAGATCCTCTCATGGTCATGGGCAGACATTTTTTATTTATTGCAGCATTAAAGTAAAAAAAATTCTATCAGTTCAAAACCCTCACCCTCCCGGGGAAAAAGAAAATAAGATAAGAGCATATTTTGTAGATTGCAGTTTCACTGGAGGCACCGTATTTTTTTCTTCCCTATTTAATATGAAAATATAATTCTTTTTTCGCAAGAATGAAACACGTGCGATGAAGAATGCAATGAAGTCCATATTCAGGCTTGATTTGAAACTATCCTACGTTGGTGCTAAGTTTATAGATTACTTCCACCCCCCCCCCCCCCCCCCACCTAAAAAAAAAAAAAAACAAACAACGATAGACTTAAGTAGGCATATAAATTTCTGTCTGCTGGAAATAAACAAGCAAAAATACTTTTATTTGCTATCAGAGAGGATTTACTTGACATTGAATTACTTGAAATAAGCAAGTAATTATTTCTGGATTTGCTTTATTTGACTCTGCGGGCAAACCTTTGTTCGTTATTTTTGTGAAAAAAAAAATACTTCACATTGAATTGTCCTAATGAAATATATAATATTTCTCGCATTAGTTTAAACTAAAAAAAATTATTTAATAAATTTAAAACTAAGTTGTCGACCATAAAATTTGTTTGTCAATTAAATTTTGCACACTTCGTATATGTTGGTAATGTATTAAAACTAGTTGATTGTCTCGTCAACTAATTTTAACAGGAATAAATTACAAAATACCAAACACTTCCAAATTCGAAACCTGATTTTGCAATTTACAATAGATGCATGAATGCATGACATTAACTGATATAATTAACTACTTACGTTACATCCGAGGCAAAATGCATTAATGAGGATAACTTGGAAATGCCTTTTATGAAGCATGAGACTGTGGGAGCCAAGAGTTTTGGAAGTTTGGATTAAAAGATACAAAAGAAAAAAAGTAAGGCGGCTCCTCAATTCCTTGAAAAGCCCATTCCTTGTCACCATACATATTCAAAAATTCAAAGTCTTAAGATCGGAATCTGAGATTCCGATCTAAGACATAGAATTGAATAAGACAAAATTTTTGATGATTAAAATTTGGGATTTCTAGTTTCGGAATCTGAGTTTCCGAAACTAGCTAGTTTCGGAATCTGAGTTTCCGAAACTAGCTAGTTTCGGAATCTGAGATTCCGAAACTAAGCAGAATTAGTTTCGGAATCTGAGATTCCGAAACTGCGAAGTCATTTTTAAATTTTTTATTAAAAACAGATTATTTTAAAATTTCTTAATTAATTAAAGTTAGTTATAATTTTTTCGGACCAAAAAGTCTGTTGATTTCAGAAGAAAAACGCGGCCCATCCTCTCCTGCCATCTCTCCGCACCCTGCTAAGCTGGCCCACAACAAACCCATTCTCTCTGCTCATCTTGCATTCTCTACCTTTGGTACGATCCCAATCCGCCTCTTCCTCCTATGCTATCCCTGCCCCCAACCCCAATAAAAAAATAATAATAATTGTGATGATTTCAGGTGTATAATTGCTGCTACCTTGCCGGCTTTCATAATTCATGACTTCTCTGGGAAAATAAATACAAATAGTCAAATAAAGGTAAGGTGTATTTTTTGGCCCAATTATCAATTATTGCTCCTTAATATACCTCCCAGGGATTACCTCTGCCTTCCTCAGATAATGTTTCATCAGTAATTTATATGCACTTGCAATTTATTTGTGCCTGCACCCAAAGCTTTCAGTTTTGTGCCTTCATTTATATTTTGATTTCTTAGTTCACAACTTTAAACAACTATCCATTGCTGCCAAAAAAAAATTCCAAGTTAGTTCATACTGCCAGCAATGTTTCTCCTCATACTAAGTTTAGTATTATTTATTTATTTTTGTAGTTTTGAAATTTAATTAGCTCTCCTTTTGATTTTGGGGGCATCCACTTGATTGAACCTCTTTCAATAATGAAAAATTAAAACCCTCTTTTTAAGTTCAGTAATGAGCTGAGAACTACACTTCTGCAAACTTTCAGTAATTGACAAACATTTCAATAAATTATGTTACTTTATTTAACGTAATTTGAAATTTCAGTTCATTTAAATTTAATTTACTTTGAAATACAATTTTTTCTCTTTTTTTAATATGAGATTGGTGTTATCAGATTTTGAAATTGGTGCAGGAAATTGTTAATATGAACTTTCACTGGATGTGAGGAATTATTTTTTTTTTTCGAGATCTTGACAGAAGCTGTCAAGTGTTTACAAGTAAAGAAAAACTAAGGAAAAGCAAAGAAAGAAAGAAAAGAGACAAAAAAGCAAAATTACAATCAACAAAATTTTGTGAACAACGCGCCTTCTTCAGCTATGTGACTTGCCAGGAACTGTACTGGCCTCGCTTGGCTTCGAAATCTTCTATTATTCCTCTCTCCCCATATTCCCCATACCGCAGTGAGGAAACAACAGTTCCACTCCTTTCTTCTTGTTCCTCTCTGGCAACTAAAGGAGGCTAGAGTTGTGTCAATTATCGTGTCTTTTATAACTGGATTTGGTAAGGCAGTGAGTAGATGTACATGCCTCACACCTCTTTCGTGAATGGACAAGTAAAGAAGAGGTGCATGTCATCTTCCACGAGGTGGGAATTGCACATGACACAACCTATTTGGATGGGTACATTACAGGTGTGTTTGGCACCATCGCTGAACTAGCTGTTCGCGAACGGCACTAGTTCGCGAGAACCATACAACTCACGAACAGCACGAACAAGGAACTTGACCCCTTGTTCTTAGTTCCAAGATTTTGGGGAACAAGAACTGCGAACAAGCTGCTCCCTCAGGGTTCGTGATCACAGCTGTTCGCACCTGTTCTCATTGGTTGCCAAGACACTTTGGGTCAGTAGCTTTCCCTAAAGGAACAATATCGCAAAGATTTTGATTTTTGGAGGGATTTTGAAATTCCACACGAAACTTGCCGAGTAACGTGTCTTCCCAGATGCGAGAAATTATTAATATGAACTTTCACTGGATGCAAAAAATTGGTGTTATCAGATTTTGAAATTGGTGCAAACAAGGTGTATAAATATTCGCTGTGTGCTAATTATGCCATTATAGAAAATTATAACTTTCTCCTTGGAAAAAGAAGAAAGAAGTATATTTTTTTCATTACTTGATTTTTGCATTTCTTCATGTTGGTTTTCATGGTATATACTATACTTAATTTAACAGTCAGTTCACAATTGCTCATTATGGTTTTGATTTCGGTTGGAAGAGCATACACTGGAGAGCTATGCATGGCTCAGGACTCAATCAAGGGTACTTACAAAGTCAAACCTGACTGCCACTGTTCGAGACACGTCTTCACTAGTAAACAATGTAGATCAGGGCTGCCCCCTTGGTCTAAAGCTGCATATTGTTTTTTTTTTTGAAGAAAGAGGGAGGTCTTTGCCATCTAATTTTTTTTGAAATTAAAGATGCATGCGAGGCTTGAATCCTTGATCTCTTGGAGGCCAGCCTAGTGCTCTTACCACTGAGCCACTAGGTCACATGCAAAGCTGCATATTGTTCTCCTTTTGCTTTAATAGAATGCACGGATGATATGATTAGCAAAATTAGTGTACATATTTATATCTTCATATTCATTGGAGGATGGAATCAAATTTCAAAATAAAATATTGGAGTAAATCAATTCAGATAATCAGACCGTCATTGACCAGATATGTTTTAATACGTCTAGATCATTTGAACGGTTAATCGATTTTTCCCTATATGCTTGAATTATTTTATCACCTTAATTCTAAATAACGTATATATGTTTACACTCTTATACAAAAATAATCTATCAATTACCAAAATAATTCTGTACTCTCCCATTGACCTATTTCAATATTTGTGTGATACTGTGATGTAATTTTATTAGTATTCAGTTACGCATCTCAACATGAATTGCTAGTTGGAATAATATTTGGAGGCAACTTGATAGTTGAGCGGTTAAACATTAACAGCACATCTTGTTCCAAAAAAAAAAAAAAATCTGGTAGAGATCCGAACCACATCTGGACAGCATGGCTTTTAAGAATATTTTTCTTTTACCTCTTCATTTTTTTTAAAAGTTTTTTTTTTTTGAAATAAAAAAGGAGTCTAGCCCCTGTTGAGCCAGTGGCTAAAGTTACAATAAGAAACCAAAATAATTACAAAAGAAAAACAATAAACTAAATGTAAGAAAGAGAGCCACGTCAGCCTACTAAGTAAAAAGAATAGATGAATATGAATATGACAGTCATTCATAGAACTGATTCTTTATTTTCTTTTCTAATCACTATCACCATCTTTTCCTTTTCCTTTCTTAATATTATTACCTACTTAGTGCATGGCGATATAATACTACAAAAATTCACCTCTGCTTCCAATCATTTTCTCAACCTCCAAATAGTAAATTTAAAAAATAAATAATTCGGGCTTAGAACAGCTACCAAGCGTTCACAAAATGAAAGTAGGCCCCAGGCCCAAAACAATTATGGAATAAAATGAACACGGGAAGAATAGAAAAAAGAAAAATTATTTATACAAAATCAATCGTTTTCGTGTTTGGGTAGTGTATATCACTTGCAAATCACTAAACCTATTTTTTGTAAAATAGTTATCACTAAATCCATGTAGCATATTCGTGAACCAAGAACCCTGGTTGGGAGTGACTGTAAGTCCGTAAGCATAGTTAAGCTAATAAACGTTGCCTGCATCAACGAAAAATCCCTACTTAATTATGTGAAAACATCTGTAACCGGCAAGGATAAAATGAGAATTGATTTGCGCACCCTGACCCCTCCACTTAGTCCGAACACCCTAAAAATAATTTTATAAACAAATTACCCCTATCTCTATACATTTAAGAATAATTAAATATCCGCAAAAATTTTTGTAAGCGGCAATGTGATTGATCACCACAATTTATTATTATTATTTTTTTTGAAAATAGCGCCCCACAAAGGAGGGCCTGCATCTATTGAAAGCATGCTAAAAGTTCATACAGATAAGTCACATAACCAGCTAAAACCATAACCAGCTACTTAGTTTTCTATCCAATAGAAACTATAGTTAGCACCAAGCTTTTAAAATGCTCCATTTTATCACCGATTATACTGAAATATCTATAATTTTAGCCATTCCACATGATTGTTTATCACCGTTTTATCACCGCAAAATTATTTTATTACCGCTTTATCACGAATCATGACTCAACCGCTAAACCGCACAAATCGCATTTTAAAACCTTGGTTACTACAGATGGCAATCAAAACGAGACACATACTATCCAATAACAAGAAAAACAACACACAACAAAAGCTCTCAATCAAGCGGATCTTCATCATTGTGGTGATTGATCACCACAATTTAACCCCCCCCCCCCCTCCAAAAAAAAAACAAAAAAAAAAAGACAGTCAAATATACTAATTCGAAAGGTCGAGTTTGTGTATTAAGTTCAGAAAACTAAGAATAAGCAATTTTGAGATCATATATTCTCAAACCAAACAAGTTCAAGAAAAATAAAAAATATAAACCAATAGATATTTAAATTTAAAATCAAAAGCTTGATATAAAACATGTAATGTTAGATTTGGAGAAAATTTAGAGCAAAACTGCATAGGAGAAAAAAAAAATAAACAATTTAGTTTGAATAACCAGGTTAATTTTGTCAATTTTAAAAAAGCGGGGTGTTTGGACTAAACAAAGGGTGTGCAAATCAATTCCCGGATAAAATCTTTCAATATATCCTTTTAAGAAAGTAACTAGACATGGTAGTCGCAGCTTCGCTGCGCTATGTTATTTTAGTTGACAATAATTCAGCATGAACTACCTAAGTTTTTTATATATATTTAATTCTTAAATTAAATAATGATTGGTACAACTATTTTAATATATTAAAAAAGAAAATTATTTTTAATTATAGAAATTCCGGTTACCTGTTTTAATTAAAACTATAGATTATGTGGTATAAACTAAAATTATATGCAAACTGATTAGTGTTGAATACTGGTATTTTAGATTTAACTATCTGTCATTTCATGTAGATCATAACATGTAAGTTTATTAGAAATGTACTATCATGTAATTTTAATATCTAAATAAATTAATAGTTTATTTCTCATAAATCATAGATTTAACACATGTTATGTATACTACAATGCTTTTACATAGCAGTATGCGCACTACAAAATTAATAACCTTTGAAACTTGCTAATTACTTGTAAATTGCTATTAGCCAAAGTGTATTAAAAAAGGTAATGCATATAAGACCTACTGTGGAGTGCCATCAACTTGACCAAATATCTGATTACTTAGATCATATTGATTTGCAGAACCTGAGCTCGAACCCTGATCCAAGTCTAATTTTGAATGATGATCGTGGTTCCCATCGTAGACTATTCGCAAATTGCTTGGATTTGACGGGTGCCATTCAACTCTCTTCTTCGCATTGCAGCTTTTGTTCTTGCATTTGAAATAGCTCCTACATCAAAAAATGGTTAATCATTGTTCATTTTTTTTAGTGACAGACAAATTGCTGGATGAATGAGAGATGATAACCAAAATTAAAAGCATTGTCAATTAATTATATAGTCATAATGATCTGCGAGTGTTAATAAGTAGACAAATTTGTATAAATGAGACCTGATCTTTTGAATATTGCGAATATATTTTTGGCCATATTTTTTCCAGTCATAATCATCCTCTGGCATCACTAACTGTAACCGCGCATTGCTGTTCACAACTTCATCCTTATGCTGTCCGTCTCCTTCCTCCCTGTTCCTCATCATATTTTCCAAAAATGTTTCGATCTATAATTAATTAACATAACAATGGCATGATCATAAATATTTTACTTGACAATGCTAAGAAATTAAAGTTAACATTTCAAAATGTATGGAAATTTAATTTAGCACTTCAAAGTATACGAAAATATTTAACTTGTTAATATATATATATAACCTCATTTTATTTTTTTATATATTTTACCACGTTGAGAAATATTGATAGAATTGACATAAAGTTTCGCTGTCAAGTGATTCTCATCCTATCCTGTGAGTGTGATAGACTGCACATGTGGTACACACACAATGTCAACATAGAAGTATCTGCATGGAATCAAGACTTGATAAAATCAACAGCTGATTGTGGCTACGGCCTGGGTTCTACATATAATTGGCAGCTTCAAATTCAATCAATGTATTCAATTCTCCATTGCAAGTGCAACAGAACTGGTTTGCTTTCATTAATTTACTCTCTCAATCTACTTGAACCCCTTTATTATTTTCTAATACAATTAGCTGATTGTTCTCGACTAAGAAAGGAAATAATAAGAAAAAGAAATATATACTTAAGACTTCTACGAATAAAAGAAAATATACATCTGATAATTACGAGTGACTCTATGTCATAATCATTCTCTGTTTGGATCACGCCAGAAGAACTCTTCCAGGAATGAAAAGTTGGAAGAGTTCTTCTACTGCATCCAAACAGGTTGGGAAGAGGGTTATATTTCCGGAAAGAGCTCTTCCAGCTTAAAGCTAGAATAGGAAAGTGAGAAGAAATATTAGTGAATAAAAAAATATTTTCCATCATTCGTGACCTAGCAACAAGATTAAAAAAAACGAGAAAATTAACTTTATGATTCTCCCTCCTCTAACTAAAACCCTTCTCTGCCTCCCTCCCTCTTACGAAAAACCAAATGGAAAACAACGATTGAGTAATTATTTTATTTTCTTGGTACTCGTAAAACACATATATTGTCCACGTCAAAAACTTCCATCCCAGCCAATTAATGCTAAATAGAGCACTAGTTGTCAAGGTTATTTTCCATTTGTTTTAAAAAAAGGTTATTTTCCATTAAGGTTATGCAAACGATTTTGTCATCGTTAATTCTCTTATTATTATGTTAAGAATAATTTTAAGATTATTATTGTTATTGATTTTGTATTAGTAATAATAATTAATAGTGTAATCAAATATTTATATACTATTTTTCATCGTTATTATAAATTTTGAAAGGGTATCAATAATAAATGTTCATATTAATGAAGTACAGGTTAGTTAAGGAAAACAAATGATTATTTTATTTCTTTTCTCAATGCTTATTCCTAAAGGGAGGAGCCAAATTCTTTAATGATGATTTTTAATTGGAAAATTCTTTAATTTATTCTGAGAATTGGAGAGGAAGCACACAAATATATGGAAAACATAATCAGCTGAAAAGCTCATAGGCCACATGTAGGTGAACTTCCTTGTATTTGAGCTGTTCGATTTAATCTCAACGATGATGGATGCTCCGTGAATAGTACCAGATTGATAGGCCCGAAAAAATTTTAACCGTTGAGATTAAATCGGACGAAAGATGGAAGGAAGTCCACTGGATTTCTCTTTCTCCAGAAATCCAGAGGATACGGATTCCACATGTAGGACCACAGCTAAAGCAATAAACGACAAAGCTTTCATTGTACTATCTTAATTTTTGCAACACCTTCATGTTTCTTTCATTTTTTGATGATCCTCACTTAATATAAGTTATAACATAACAAGCGATCATTTTAAAAAAGAGCTAAAAGATATATTTAACAGCAGAAATTATTTTCATCTTGGTGAATGGTATAGGAAGATAAATTATTTTTTCTTGCTAATCAATAATATATTAATTTATGCGGAGACAGAGAGTTGTTTCATGCCGTCAATAATAGATGAAACTACGTTGCATGTAATGTAAGTTGTGAACGAAAAAAAACTAATTTCAATATATACGTTAGTTCTCGTGCCTCTCTTTTTTTTTTTTTATTTTATAGTTTAGTAGTTATACTCCTCAAAAAGAGTTCCGCTTGGAATGTCATATACATAAACTGGCATAATAATTGTTGAATGTATTTGAAAGCTAGATGCTAAAACGTACGTAACTTCATCAAATTAATGATCATGCATATATATTTTCGAAAGAAAAAAGTACAATGGTATTAATCTAGAAACAAAAAGACGTGGGGATCCATACAAAATCATCAATTTTTCTTGTTTCAAATGAATGACTACTAAAGCTAAGCACAGCATATGTACTGTTGAATTTGAGTGTATATATATGGTAGCGTAAGGGACTGTTCGTAGTAAAGTTGGACACAGTATAGAAGATGGAGAGATGTGAACCATCCTTTATGAGGACAAGTACCAGGGCTTTTAACTTAGATAACATGCAAACTAATTAATTGTAATTTTGTCTTTAAAACGAGATAACATACCAATCATATAAATATACTTTGATCTAGCGCACAAAAAAAAAAGTGCAGATATACAGTTCCTATATATTTTTAGTTCAAAAGAATTATAGATAATGGAAGCACTTAATTAATTACGTGACCAACAACATTTGTATGGAGCTAATTGGCATCTAATTTATTATTATTTTATGCTCCTTGATCAACACTATGTGTATTAATTGATTCTATATAAAAAATGCTACACATGCAAAACCTTTTGATCACTTGTTACACGTGACTAAATTAGACGCGTATTGAGAAAAAAAAAATCAATGAAGAACTTAATTTAATAAAATTAAGAAATAGAATAATTATTTCACAAATTTATAGAGGAATGGATATATAGGCTAATTAAAATTTCAGAATGGACTTTGAAACGAAAAAAAAAAGAGAAGGAAACTAATTATCCACACTTATTGATATAAAAAGAAAATCAACGTTTTCTATGTTTATTATTGAGGAAATTATTCAAAAAAGAGTGCATAAAATTGCGAGAGCTAAAGAGAAATACAAACAAATTAAATTGAACTAAGACGGAAACAATAATTGAAACACCACTATCTGCACCTCAACTTGCAGTAGCACGAGTTGTGTCTGAGATAGTGATACTAGCTAGTTATATAGTTTAATTGTACTAATGATTTTGCCAAAAAAAAAAGTTATAGATGCGCGGAGACATGAATATCTAAACTAGTATCTTTAATTTCGTTGTGCGGTCGTGGCTACTATCTACTGCTTGTGCTCTTAATTATTTGAACTTATTAAATTTGTGAGAATAAGCTTCAGTTCTACATGCATCATATAAAAAGAGAGGAGAAGAAAGATATAATCATATAAGGTTGAAAAGCATACATGAATGAGATTGCCAATAATGGTGTTTAATGAAGTCTTCTGGGCTTGAGCTTCTTAATTGCAATTGCAATTGGAAATGGAAGGAAGGGAGGCAGTGATTTTATCTGGTGAGCAAGGCCAAGGCCAAGGGTAATTAAATTAAATTTCTAAGTAAGTGCAAGTGAAACTTCTGGGAAGTAGAATACTGAAGCTTCCTTCCCGTGTTCTGCTCGTGTACTGTTGTCTTATTCTCTCCTAGCTAAAAGCGATATTTATTATTTGTATTGTTTTCTCCATTTGACAAAATTCTTACGTGGCTTTGACTCCACTCCATTAAATCTCACTGGATATATCCCTTTTTTACTGTAGAAAATAGTCTCCCACATCGACAATTACACTAATGATATTTTCTAACAGTTCGCTAATATATATAACTATTTGAAGTACATAAAAATTATTTATTAGAGCAATGATTGAGAAAGTATAAAACATAAAATGTCATAAGCTTTACTATAAACATTAAGCTTGTAGTACTGTTCAATTTTCTCTATTGTAATAATATTAATAATAAAGTAAAGAGGGAATGAGGATAAAGGACCTGTCCAGCGATAAAGAACCGGAGGGGGTTGTAGTTGATCCCGTTAGGAACAACTTCATTACTTCATAGCAGAATAACAAACAGATATACATTGGTTGTATATTATTATTGTCATTATTATTAGTAGTACTAGTATAACAATTACATTATTTTTATGGTGCGTGTGGAAAACAGAAAAAAGAAAGAAAGGATCAGGAATCATATTGGTGACCTGACTTTCCTTCCCTGCAAACTCACATTCAAATGCAGATCCAATAGTTGAAAAATCCGGATCCGAATCAACCGATGACCCCTATGAAATTTTTTTTTGTGCCACCAAAAATAGAGAAATTGTGACTTGCCATCCAAAATGAAATTTCCACCCTAAAATACCGATTTTTTCCCAAATTGCCACTTTTTTTTTTAATAATATATATTTAAGAATAAAAAATAATAGAAAATAGAGAAATTGTGACTTGCCATCCAAAATGAAATTTCCACCCTAAAATACCGATTTTTTCCCAAATTGCCACTTTTTTCTATTTTTTTAATAATATATATTTAAGAATAAAAAATAATAGAAAAAAGTTTTCTAACCATTATACCCAACCCAAGCGTGCAATTTCATGAAGGGCGGAGCAGATGGAGCGTAGACGGTTTGTGAAGGAGGCCGATTGGATTTGGAGAGGTGATGGAGGTCGAATGGATATGGGGTAGAGATGTAAGGAAAGCTAGGTTTCGTGGAGGTCGTGCGAGAGAGGGAAATAGATCTTGGTTAATTTGACTGGATTGGAGCATAATGTTCAGAAATTTCTATTAGTTTACTACAAAATATATTATTAAAAAAAGAAAATGTGGTAATTAGGGAAGAAATAAATATTTTGGAGTGGCAAAAAAAGAACAAAAATTTTGGATGACAAATCTAATTTTTTTATTTTTGGATGGCAAAGAGAAAATTTTTCATATATAAGGTAAATGGGTAATGATGAAGCACTGTTATCAGAGTACGAACGGATCACTACTTCGGGTTTGGGCATATTATGGCAGGGTATATTTGCAACAGACCCGGTGTTAATTAGGCTAGCTAGATTGAATGGAATAATGATAATAATAAATAATTCTCAATCTTCCCCTTAATAGTGATGAAGCCCTAATCCTATCCACATTAACTCTAAGACTGAGTAATCCATCCCAAAGTCGGCCCCTTCCACTTCTCACTGCCATTGTGCCACGTATTATTTGATTGCGTCATCAATCCCACGCCATGATTCTTTTGCGGTCCCCCACCAGGCACCACATAATACGCATCGATTATACAGCTTTCTCCATCGTCTCCGCAAAAGTGTCCCCAGTAGTTCACTCACCCTATTGCACATCCAATTTCTATTATTACAACTTACAAGAGACGTGTTGTCGTGTTGATTGGTGATTGGTTATTGGTCAACCAAATTTACCAATCCAAATAGTAAACTTTATTCAAAATTCAGCAGAATTAAATACATAAAAATCATCGCATAAGTTCTTGTCATTTAAATATAGCGTGCATTTAAGATAATTTAGTTTAATTATGATACCCACTTAGTTAATAATTTATTGTTGATTTTTCAAATTGCTTGAGAATGGCTGATTATTTTTTTTTCGAAAATTAATGCGATTTGTCCAATATATATATATAATAGACGACATATCTGTTGGAGTTATGTCCTAGAAGTCAATATTTAATGACTTATTTTCTTAGTTTATGTTAATGATGATATTTGATCATTTGTTCCTAGAATTTATTATTGACAGATCATTCAGGTTGAGGATCTGAATTGTAGATCTCTGTGGATCATTCATTAGAATGACAATAATAAATCTAAATCGTCCATAATCTTGATAATTAACAAGGAACATTAATTATCATAAAAGATTAGTATGCAAGTTAAGTGATGATTAAGTTCTACAAATCATAGGTAAGGAGTTACCAACTTAATTGCATATGTGTATGTTATTGGAACATAGTACAGGACTTGACCCAATGAAATAAACATATGAATTGTGTTAAGTGTCATTGTTTATTTCATATAAGTTTGATTCTAAGTTTGAGATGTTCACCTTTTCCACATAAGGATATGTTCAATAAATATCGTCTAACGTTGATTCCTGATAAAGGCTGCTATAAGGACTTTATTTATGTTCTCTTGAATTGTGCGGGGAAAAGTTGTTCATCAAGAAAACCGTATGTCCCTCATTAGTATACCTAGTGAGTGATGATATCTGTTTGGGCCCCTTGATGGAGTTGGATTGTATGCATGCAAACTAGACGATCAACTCTAGATCAAGAAATGTATAATCTGCAAGAATGACACACTCCTATCTTGGATTATACAATGATATCATGTGACATAAGAATCAGACAAAGGAAATACTTATATTTCTTATGCAGGATTGAAATATTGTAACGGTACACTATTTATGCGAATTGGGAATCATAACGTGTTGCTAGATACCGCTTATGATTATTGGAAATAAATAGTGATTTATTCTCCATGACCAACATAGCATAAATCCTCAAAGGGTCACACAAATAGGACTTTGACCACACAGTGCATTATCTATTTATTCGCAACAGTGAGTATTGCGGAAATATGATGAGTTGATTAATTAATTATATACCGTTATGAACCGTTATAATTAATTAAGTCAAAGAGATCATATAGAAATAAATTAATGCATTATCTAATCCCAAAATAATTATTAATGAGTTAATAATTAATTTTAGATCAACACATTTCAATATAAATGGTTATATTGATTAATTGGGCCGTTATTTAATAGGAAAATATATAGCCCAATTATAGAGCAACCTAATGGGACTTTAATTAGGTGAATTAAAGACCCAAATGAGATTGTGAGGTGGCCCATATAGGCCCAATTCGTGGCCAGCCATAGGGTGGCAAGAGGTGTAATTTTGGAAAAGTTTTCCCTAGGGTTTGAGCTCTATAAAAGAACCCCTTTGAAGGCTCCAAGTGCTAGCCTTTCTCTCTCCTCTCTTCCTCCCCTTTGTGGCTGCCACAAACCTCCTCTTTTCTCCCTCTTTTGCTCATGTGTTGAGCTCTCTTCCCCATTTAAATGAAAGATTTAATTGCTAAAAGAGAGAAAACTAATGAGATTAGGCTTGTTCTTGGGTGTGCTAGCACATACCTTGAGAACGTGGTTAATCTCCTTGGTGGACTCGAGGCCGGCGGCACAACCATGGTGGTGGTGGTGGAGAAGGCACGCCATCGGCTCCTATGCCATGGATTCGAGCCTCATGAATGCGATTTCATGAGAGGTACAATTCTTCCTACTCTCATCTTGAAATGCTTGTGAATGATGTTGAAACCTAGATCCCTTGTGTTTAGTTGTTGTTTCTTGCTATTTGATGGCACAAAAATGGAATTAAACACTTCCTAACAATATCCGTACTTTATTTGTTGGTTAATAGAGGAAGTTTAATATGCACTATGATGCACAGGCTTTTTTATGCATCGTGGTCTTTTTTGTCGGAATTTTTGCATATCGACAAATCTAATTTAACCATTCTAATTTTCATATTGAAATCTTCCATTTTTGAAGCAAACTACTATTTAGAATGTTAAAAAAATAACAAGTATTAAAAAAAATTCGAAAAAATAATAATAAAATTTTAAAAAATTATAAAATTTTGTATTTTTAGGAGATTTAATATGTATATTAGATTGGTTAAATTAGATTTTTCAATTTGTAAAAATTCCGATGAAAAATATTAAAAGACCACGATGGCATGATGCATAGAAAGGCCTATGCATCCTAGTGCTAATTAACTTCCTCATGTTTGAATGCATAAAAACTGGCATGTTTGCATGTTGGCCACACAACTAACCTCGTTTAAATGGGGATCAGAAAATCAAGGTTTGTTTGCATGCAAGTGCAATTGTACCAAACAAAGGAATTGAAAGGACAACTCAAGAAGTCTTCCCAAATATGGTGATTTTCTTTTTATTCTTTTTTTTAAAAAAAAAATAAAAAGAAAAAGAAGTCTTCTGAATGGAAAGTACTACAAGCTCTGTTTCAATATCCTACCGGTTATCGAAAAATTCAGATAAGGAATAGTTATTGAAACGGAATATTTGGTATTAAGAGAGGAAATACTGAGAAATATCATATTTCGGCCACTAACTGGTATGCATGCCGATAGGGTATTGAACAGACAGTAAATCATCATGTGCCCAAAAACTATATTTCTGCAAAATTTCTTGGAAAGTCATCATGTACCCAAAAACATCATTTTGTAATGCACCTATCCTTATCACATGCGTGCTCTAAAACTTAACTAATTAATTAATTAGTTAATTAGCTGTCATCTTTCGAGAGTAAAATCGTTTGTATAATTGTATCGTCCGTCGGCGCATGACCTCTATATTATATATGATATTGGTTATAGATTAGATTAGAAGTGGGACTTTTTTTTTTTTTTGAACTACTAGAAGTGGGACTTTGCTTAGTACTCTTTTTCCCAATTTCATAGTTGTCGGTAAAAGGATTTAATCTGCTCACTTTTGACTTTTGAATACCCATAGACCATAGTCAAATTGTTTTACAACACATCCTATTCTGGTCCCTAGAAAATATTCTCAAATTGCCAGGAAATTTGGGAATAAATTTGTTTCTCTGTTCCGTCGGTGCAATTAACAACTTCTTTATTTTATTTTAATTTTTTTGTGATGTAGTTAACAAATTGTGCTGTTTTTTTTTTTTTTTTTTTTTTGAAACGAAAAAGCCCGTAGGCTAACAAATTGTGCTGTTACCGATCCCATTCTGGTCCCTAGAAAATTGTGCAGTTAACAACTTAACACGTACGTACTTGACATCTGTTTTTTACAAGGTTAACTGTGCCTGGCACCTGTAACTGCTAAAATTGTCAGTCGAAAGAATAGATGCCAACTATGAAAGTCAGAAGTAAAATTTCGTGCAACCAAATGACCAATCGCTTGTGACTTCACTTAACCCTGATCAAAATGATTTTTATGCGGGATTTTATTTTATTTGAATTGATTTTGTAGAATTTCGTTAGATCTAATTATATAAATATTCCAACTAAATAACATCAAATCCGTTTATTTTGATAAAAATATTTTTCTAATGAAATGAAATGAATTGAAATCCAACGTTAAAAAAAAAGGGATTCCGATCGCCCTTAGTAAGTTCAGATTCTTTAAGATTTTCTCATCTCATTAAATTGTGAGGAAATTTAGGAAACAAAGCCCCATAGAGTGAGTGCACTACATTATATACATGGGCCTGAATATCATTTTCACATAAACCATCTTGACTCTGTTTTTTATATGGGTCATTGTTACCAATAATGGGCTTCTATTGTTTTGATGAGATATATATAATATATTGTTGAACACACAAAAAAAAATATAATTCTTAGACTGTCTTTTTTTATTAGATTAAGATGCCAAATAATAGTGTATTACTAAAATAGATAATATTTATTCAGACTTTTGCATTGATGATTTTTAACATGTGTCCCTGCATTTAGAGAGAATAGACCTTTTGTTTAAATACTTATCATAACAAACTCTCCGCGTCAAGCCCTAAATACATAAACCACTACAGTAAACACTGTTTCAGGTTGAACTCTTTAAAATTATTATAATGAAAGAAAACTTATTAGTTATCATCTATATATAAAAATCGCAGCTATTAATCAGAATAAGGACAGTGCTCAAATAAACGACTGACATGACTTCTCCATCGTAGAATGCACGAGAATCATGGTCAAATCCTCTTTTTTCCAGTGAAGTAATCGTTACTCTTTTACTTTCTTTTTCCCCCGTAACCACTGGAAATATGAAAACGCTTAATTTTAGAGACAGTTGTATTACTATAACATATTAACACGTGAGGTTTGAATCAAATCTATTAATTCGAGGGGACATTTTAGACCTCGTATCTGTATGTTAAGCAGGTGTATATATACTCCTACCAAAAAGCTAGACAACCAAGCCTTTCTGGACAGAATTCTCAATTTAAATGCTAGGCAACTTATTAACAACCCGCCCGGTCCATACAGGCCCCTACATTTCATTTTTCATTCAAGGCTTCCTTCCAATTTCTCAGAAAACTCTTTGAGCCTGAGACTGAGACTGATACTGAGAGCAGAGTACATATTAATTCTGATCTTCCCCACAAATATTGTTTTTAGACAAGTTAATGTTATGTCCCTTCAACTCTACACAGCACTCAGCAAATCAAAGTGGCAGACAGAGAAAGCTATTAGGTCAAAAGAAAAGGAAAAAATGCAATCCAGCTCTCTGAAAAAGTACATTACAACTGGAGAGGATCCCAACTGTCAAGCACAAATAATGATATTAAATTTGTATGTCCTTACGGATCTGACTTGGCATTTCATCATAAACTTATAGCAAAAATATGACATCTTATAAAAATATTACTTGTAGAGCTGTAGAGAACATTGTTTTGCATTCACAAATCTTATATAACAAGAAAACACTATATACTGATGAACAATGATCTGGAACTTTAAAACCAACCAGAAAAACAATACACTACACGGTAGTTGCAAGAGAGAATCTGTTCTATATAAGTCAAAAGTAACCTTGTTATAGTCAAATTAGTACACGCTTAGTACAAGCAGTTGCATGCTCCAAGAAATGCAATTTTTTATCAACTTTAGTAGACCTTTGACTTGAAATTTCACAACCCAACGATGCATAATGATAGATCCTTTGAAATTGCATCACCACTACTAGATAGCCTCTGGCTAGTTGTATCTAAAAAAGAAATTGCGTCACCGTTTCACATATTAATACTCCTCTTCAGTTTCACTACACCGTTGCCAAACCACCAAAAAAACGGAATGGCATATCCTCTCATAACCCTTCTCTCTCTTCTCTCGCTCCTCCATCATTCTCTCTCTTGCCCCTCCAGCCAAAAACAAGCTCTCCTCCAGTTCAAATCTATAGTCGCCCCAGAACCCACAAACGATTCAACACCATTCTTTGCATTTGATTCATGGATTACAAACAACTGTTGCAACTGGGAAGGAGTTACATGCAACCCAGCATTGCCTTCAAAACCAGTTACCGAACTCATGCTCTCTGATGTAGTTCCACTACCCTACACTGCACCATCCACAGCCATAGCCTCACTTTTTGCAATAGACACCCTAAGATTTCTTGATATCTCAGAAAATTCATTGGAAGGAGAGATACCTTCAGAGGGTTTCACAAGTTTGGTGAATTTGACTTACCTCGATTTGAGTTCAAACCTGCTCAATGGTACCATTCCTTCAAATGTTTTTCAATTGAGGAATCTCAAGCATCTCAACCTGGGTGGAAACTCACTCACTGGGTTTCTATCAAGTGCAATAGCAAATCTTTCCAAGCTGGAACTTCTTTCCATAGAAGAGAATTCTCTTACTGGTCAAATACCTGCCGAAATTGGTGGTTTAATCAAATTGAAGACTCTTTCTTTGAATCAGAACCAATTTACAGGAGAAATACCACAATCCATATTACGGCTAAGTAGCTTACAAGTTTTAGACCTGGGCAATAATTCTCTCACTTCATCCATTCCAAACCAAATAGGAGCTCTTTCCAACCTCTCCTTTCTCTCTCTAAAAATGAACCAACTATCAGGAGAGATTCCAGATTCAATTTCTGAGATGAAACAATTACAATCGCTTGAATTAAACAGAAATTCCCTCACTGGACTAATACCCTCTTCACTTTTCGATCTTAAGATGTTAAAAAAACTCAATCTAGGTGCAAACCATTTACTACTGAAAAATAGCTTAGAGATTCACCCTAGGAGTTCATTCTCTTTCCTCTCTCTAAGAGCATGTGGGCTTACTGGGTCAATACCTGGTTGGATATCAGATCAGAAAGAACTTGACTTCCTTGACCTAAGTGAAAACCAGCTAACCGGGTCCATACCACTATGGCTTACAGGACCACAAATTGGGAGCTTGATAATGTCTGATAATAACCTAACTGGGCAAATACCTTCAAACCTCTTCAATTCGAGGAACCTCTCAGTTCTAGATCTTTCTAGAAATGGTCTCAGTGGCCACCTGCCAGTAAACATTGGCAATGCTTCTGCCATCATGATCCTTTTGCTGAGCAGGAACAACCTTTCGGGCCACATACCACCATCCATTATTAATATAACCCGTCTCTTAGCTCTGGACTTATCAGCAAACCAATTGTCAGGAGATTCCTTCCCACAATTCAGGCCCGACACATACCTTGCATATGTCGACTTGTCAGAGAACAGCTTTTATGGGGAGGTGCCAGTGAGTTTTGGGCCACAAATAAGGAGTCTTTCACTTGCCAGTAACAAATTCACAGGCCCATTACCTGCTAAGCTCATTACCATGAATTTCATTGAAAACCTTGATTTACATGACAACTATATCACTGGAGAAATCCCACATTGGATTGGTCAAATCTCAACAATTTATGTACTAAATCTAAGAGATAACAAACTGGAGGGTTCAGTCCCCCTTGCCATATCAAATCTTTCAAAGCTTCATGTTCTGGATTTATCGGGAAACAGTCTGACCGGTACTGTACCAGCAGAAATGGGACGGCTTACAGGAATGGTAGACACACCAATCGCATATTATTCAATTTCTGACGTATTTACATTCTCACTTGATTTGTCTGACATCACCACTTATTGGAAAGGAGCTTTGCGGGACCTGGGGTACCAACGGGTCAGTACTTATGCAAATCTGGACCTGTCAAGAAACCAGGTTTCAGGCATGATACCCGCTGAGCTGGGCAACCTCAAAGGCCTCAAATCATTTAACATGTCATATAACATGCTAGAAGGAGAGATACCAGCTACGTTGGGGCTTTTACATAAACTAGAAAGCTTAGATTTGTCCCATAATAAGTTGAACGGATCTATACCTCCTTCCTTTGGGAGTTTGTACCAGTTAACAACATTGGATTTGAGTTTTAACAAATTGACAGGTCGGATCCCAGTTGGAGGTCAGATGTCAGCTATGACGGATCCAGGTTCGTATGCAAACAATAGTGGACTGTGTGGGTTTCAGATACAGGTTCGGTGTGAACCAGTTGACCCGTCGGAGGTGAGTGAGGGAGACTTGGATGCAGAAGGGGAAAAAAGTATTGGAGATCACTGGTTAAAGTGGGCTGTGTTTTGTGGTTTTGTTCTTGGATTTTCTGTTGCTGTGGTAGTCTCATACTTTGCAGGATTTTTGTACCCAAATCCACCAAAGAGGTACCTGAGAAGATATACACAAAGAAGGTGAATTATATCAGAATAGTAAAAAATGAGAATGGCTATTATTATTATTAATTTTATTATATAACAATTATTAGGACATCTATGAGAATGATGCATTCAGCATTGTATTTTTTTCCCTTTGTGTTTTCATCTAGTTTTTCTTGTTAAATATCAGAAATAACATTCCAGATATGTGTATATTGATCCTAAATTATGGTAAAGTGATCCATCGTTTTGAATTTGTCAGAGGGGAGGAGGAGAGAGAGAGAGAGAGAGAGAGAAATCCTGTAGCCAACAATTCAAAGAAAGAAATAAAGAAAGTAAAGAGAAAAAGATAGAAAGATAGAACTTACATTGAGAACATGTTAGCACTATTTGAATTTGAGTAAATAAATTCAAATGGTGTAGCTTATTGGATGAACCATAGACATGGTGTGTTACGAATGGCTTGCTCCTCTTCCTCTAACTCCCTATTTGAGGTCCCATCAGAAAACAAAATCAAAATTAAAGTACTGGTAATGACCAAAGTAAACATCATCATCAACCTGAAAGAAGTTCTTTTTGTATCATATAGTTTAATTCAGCAATTTGCAACCATTACTCTTTGATATTTCATAGACCTAAATGGTTAAGTAAATCAAACACAAGTTAACCAAATATTTACAACTTGCTAACTGTAGCTTAGGAATATATTAGAACAAAACATGCACAACTCTTTTAAGGATCTCAATTTTGCCAGGATGAACTATTGTTGGAATTATTTTATTAATTTCTTAGATTAATAAGTTCAAGCCCTCAATTAAACTACTTAAGCCTGGATTTGAACCCAAAACATGAAAAAAGGGGTATGGTAAGAGATAAAGCAACTCAGTATAAATAAGATAGAGAGCATACTAAATGGTACGAACCAGAAGATGGTAAAGAATTTGGGTTGAAAGAGTGGAGTTACGTACATTGGTTCAAATTCGTGAATTTGAATGAGGTCTTTGCCGACGAGATCCATCCACTTGACATTTCTCTTCTCAACCACAATTCCAACTGCATCCTTCTTAAGACTACTCTTCAATACCACAGCTGCTTCTTTTTCACCCTCAACACCGTCTCCTCCTTCTTCTTTTCCCTTTTCATCATCAAGAGGTTTCTCCTTCTTTTCCTCCTCCTCTGATGAGAACTGGACCTTGAGGTTGCGCTTATTGGTTTTGGGTTGTGAATTAGGAATGATTCGGTGGTCGTCCTTCAATTTCAATTTGTGAAGGCACCTCAAGTAAAGAAATACTGGTAACTTGCATTTACACAACGAAACACTCCTCATTCTTTTCTTCTATTTGAGAGAATTCTCAGCTCATGGACCTTAATTCGTCTTCTCTCCGATCCTATTCACAAGAGAGAGAGAGAGAGAGAGAGAGATTTAAGTGTGGTTGGTTAGTATCTGACTAGACTAACAAGTAAGAAGAGCATAAATTAGATGGATGGCCCTGAGAGAAATATTATATATTTAAAAAAAGAAATCAGAGTTGGAACTTAGAAATGGTTCTTATTAGTTCTTTCTGGGGGAATGAATGAATGTATTTTGTTTTCTGTACAGCAGCAACCACCGCTTTTTAGTTTTTTATGACCACCAACGGAACTGTTTCTTTTCTCTTTTCCTTTTCTTTTCTCTTATTTTATTTATTTATTTAATTTGGACCAACCACCGCTTTTCATTTTCATGCACTGGATTAAAAAGAACGATGCAATTGATAATAAATAAATAAATAATGAGTTTGACTTTTCTTGGTTCCTGCAGCGAATTTCCAACCACACCGAATATTTGTGTGTTGATTAAATTATAAATTGTAAAAGTACGCACCGCACATCTCTGAAAAATGATATTAATGCGAGAATAACAAAAGATGAATGATACCCCTCAAAAAGTCACAATTGACAAATGTGATACTAGACACTACACATTACTGAGACGCCCTTTAACATGTGTGCGTTATTTTTTATTAGTATTGTAGTTAAACTCTGATAATTTTTAAAGCTTTTTCAAGGTACAAATAGAACTCTCCCAAAAAGTAAATATAATAATTAATAGGTGATATCCTTTCCGATTTATATTGTTTGATGGTACCAATCATAGACTCGGGATGCCTTGCTGAGCCCAACTATTAACCGATGATCCTTGGATAATTGAGATCGTGACAGCCTCGTAATTTATACATTATCTTTTAAAATAACATATATTTTCTAATTACTTCCCAGGATACTTCTAGATATTACAATTCATAAAAAATTGACAGATTATTCTTAATTCCAATAAAAACTGGAAATGATTTTTTTTTTTTTTTGTTTCTTCATATTAACAATTGCTTAGACATACAATCATTTTGATGTGCATCATCCTTCGACCACAAAAGTGAAGTGTAATTCACGTGGACCAAAAAAAAATTATAAAAATGAAGTACTTAAATCCCACTACTATATTTCCACTATCATAATAAGAATTTATTTTCTGTCATTGGCGCGCTTAACATTTCCATCGCAAGACTAAGCCTAATTTGGTTCTACAGTTGTACTACAGTTTTCACCTACTGTTTACAAATATTATATTGAAGGAAAGAACTTGTATGAAATGACCTAGCTACTTGCCGATTTTATTCTCTTTCCTTTTTTTATTTGTTTATTTTATTTGTACTTTATTTTTTTCTGTCGGGGTAAGGGAGAGTACTAGTCGACGTCAATTCCTGTTTGTAATTTACCTTAGAAAATAAAAATAAAAAATCAAATATGATTACCAAATTCAACCTACAAAACCACATTGATATTAATATGACACAAGTTCAAGTAACATCTGATACAGAAAGGGGGGAAACCAAGTGTTTCACCACCCAAATCATTCATCCCCAAAACACAAGGGACTTATTATTTGACGCCTAAAGATCAAAATTAAAGCAGTTTCACATTTTCCCGCTGCCAATCCTCAACAATTAGCACTTATACCCTTGCAAGATACCGGTACAGATTATCCCCCCACAAAGAAGCACATCGAATATGTGAATTATCTAGGTAAAATGTGACCTTATTTTTAAGGGCATAAGGTAATTTCTCACTCATGCCTCCCAGCCTCTGAGCACTGTGGCTCGAGCTACGCGGTTAACTCCAAGAGAGAAGGCGCCCATGCGAAGGTCGCAGTTGTGGGTTTTGCACATTTCTTTGACATCTTTAAAACCTCTTGTCATGTAGGTTTTCAGCTCTGAGTTCACCTTGTTCTCATCCCACATGAATCCTTGTATGTTCTTACAAAAAGAAATAACAATCTCAGTACCACTACTTTTTTCAACCCAAAATTGTTTATGTATTATGTGTACGATATACTATTTCCTTCAGTTTTAGGCTTATAACATTTGCCATATGATACTGTTCTGTTCATCGCAAGGTCCTCAAATGCATACCTCTTTTGGGCGGTAATCATCATTAATAGCTCTGTTCAAACAATGAAAATCTGACTTTCCTATCCTCCCCTTTTGTAAACTTTCTTTTAAATTATAGTAGGCTTTTCGTCTACTAATTCCATCAAAATGGAAAAAAGAACTCCATATAGAATGAACAGAGTTGATTTGGAAAGGGAAGATTAAATGACCTGAACCCACTCAAAATAGCTCACAGTAACGCCTCCCGAATTCGCAAGAATGTCAGGAAGAATCAGAACCCCCTTCTTAGCTAATATCTGAAAATTCAAACAAATATTAGATAAACTGAATATAAATTGTATTGAGGATTTTGAAAAATATGAAACGACTTGCCTCATCAGCCTCTGGGTCTGCTGGGTGGTTTGCAGCTTCAATGATGAATTTAGCTCTTATGTCATTTGCATTTTCCCTGTACAAACAAGCACACTGAACTATTAAAATTGCAACAACATGAAGAAACAATCTCACTTTGTGGAAAAATAACTTCATTAAAAAGCTTTTACAACTTGTATATGTTCAAAATTGCCCCAAAAAGCATGTCAAATACTTGTCTTTGTCACAATGGATACAATATATTTATCATTTCCCCTATAACCATGTAGTACACATTATAAGAGAATGTTGGAGGTATTATCATTGGCATAATTAGTAACCTGTTTATTACACCACCAAGTGCTGCTGGGATGAGAACATCACAATCCTCAGTCAGAAGTGAGTTTGGATCAAGCGAATCTCCACCATCAAATCCTTTGATCCCATGGTTCTCTTTACTGTGCTTGAGAAGTTTCGAAATGTCAAGACCGTTGCTGTTCTTGACAGCCCCAGTAACATCACTTATGGCAATTACTTTTCCACCTGCCTCGCTTATCAGCTGTGCGGCCCACGAGCCGACATTTCCAAATCCCTGAAAACAAAACCAACCAATGCAATGACAATTACATGGCCAGTTACTGACACATGCCAAACAATGATTTTTCCCAGCTCAGTTACTCCCATAATGGTCTAAAAGCATGTTAAGATCGATACTTGTGTCTATTTAATTCCTAAACACGCAGCTTAAATGTGGCACATTTGAGTAAAATTGACCTGGATAACAAACCGCTGGCCTGAAATGCTCTTTCCATGTTCAGCCAAAAGAGCCTCTGTTGCAAACAAGACGCCTCTCCCAGTTGCTGCGTCTCTACCAAGTGAGCCACCAAGATCCTATTTCATCAAAAAAAAAAAAAAATGTTCCTATAAAAGTAGAAGCAAATGCATCCATGTGCTCTCACATAAAATTCATAATAAAAAGAGAGGCAAAAATGCATTGATACTCTGGGTTACTTTGGCCCAATTTTATCTACCCCGATAAAGCAGGCCTATGGAGTCACAGAGACTATTAGCTTGATGGATAATCTTAATAATTCTGTTACCAGTAACATAACCCCAGCCCACAAAAAGGAATAAATAAATAAATATAAATAAAAAAGGAATAAGGCATATACAAAACACTTACAACAGGTTTTCCAGTTACAACTGCTGGAGAATAACCATGGAACTTTGAGTACTCATCAAGAATCCAAGCCATTGTCTGTCATTAAAGTTATATGGAATCAAATTCATTTCAATTAATGTATCATAATTGTAGAAGTTTTATGTGCTGAAAGTTTTTACTTTATCATTACATATTTATTAGACAGAAGCTAATAAAACCTGAGGGTTAGTTCCCATGTCAGGTGCTGGGACATCAGTGTGGATGCCAATCAAATCATGTATCTTTTGTGTAAAAACTCGAGTAAGCCTCTCCAGCTCAGACACACTCAACTCTCCCGGTGTGCAGCCGATACCCCCTTTCGCACCCCCATATGGGATGTTAGCGACAGCTGTCTTCCATGTCATCAGTTGTGCCAAGGCATTCACCTCATCCGGATCCACCTGTCAGTCCAACATTTATTTATATCCATATTATTTCTACTTCTAGTTCAATGCTCTTTTTTGTTCAGATAAGTAGTTGAACACATTAATATTATCAATACATAGTTTTTATATTGTGATGAGTTTTTGTTTGCCTTGGCAGAAGCTTGTTTGTGAAACAGCATCATGTAATTTGAATTGAAAAATCTGAGGTGATTAAATTTTGATTGAGGGTATTTTAGGCGCCATTTCCAAAACTAAGTTTGAGTGCTGGTGATTAGTTCTCAATATCAACTTATTGTCAAATTAATTCTTAATTGCACACAAGTCAAATTGCCCTGAACTTCATCCGTTCAAGCCAAAATAGATGTTCATTTGAACATATAACTTACAATAGAAAATAAAGAAAGGTAAAAGAAGAGAAAACATCATATGGATGAGTCATCTTCAAAAGGAAGGAAAAAAGATTCAACTCCTTTATAATTAGAAGAATGAGATACCTCTGGATGGTATCTGATACCACCTTTCATCGGACCCCTTGCATTGTCATGTTGGACCCGAAAACCAACATAAGATGCCAAAGTACCATCATCTTTTGGTATTGTGCATTCCACCTTTGTACAAAATTTAAGTAGTGTCAGCCAAGAATGGCATCTAGTCATTCATAATGCTTAGACAATAACTTTCAATTCAAAATCTGTAATAGAAAGGCTGTAAGTTCCAGGCTGATCGTGTACTGATGAAAATTGCTACCTCAGTTAAGCACAAATGGCACCGAACTCCAAAGAAAACAAATAATAAAACTAAATCTGACCAACCTACTGGTAACACAACTCTTGAATCGAGAAAAATATAATATATACATGTATAAAAGTGAATATTCGTACTGAAGGCAAAGCTAAAAAGCTCTAGTACTTAAACCACAAAATTGGAGTTCGCAGAAAGGGAATCATGAGGAAATAAAGCATAAATTAACTGTACTTAATATGAAAGAAAATTATAGAAACTACAGAAGCATGGCTAGTTTCAAACTTGGTACCGCAAAGAAGAAAACTAACCTTGATCTCTCTGAAAGGGATTAGCAAACTCTTCTCCAGTTTTGAGTCTAGACCTATAAGCTTGGCTGCGTGCTTGAAATTTCTGTTTGTTGCGGCTAATGCATTCATTTTTTTCGAGTATATTTATCCTCTTTGATAGTCTCACTGCACATTCAAAAGATGAAATATCATGAATTCTAAGCAAACTAATTGCAAGGATCTACTTTTCAAGGCCAAGTCATGGGTCATTTAAGCTTTCCAAAATAACATGGCAGCAAAAGCATTTACTTTTCTGGTTGCTAAGACAAATAGCATTATAAGTTTTGTTTTCTTAATTCTCTTTTGACAAAAATGTTTACAGATAATTATCCAAATTCCTGATATAATTAGATGATTCATTCTAGAATACAAACTAATGTGATATAATTATTTGCAATGCAATAAGCATTATGCATTAAATAAAAATAAAAAAAGAGACAGTGACAAAAATGAGTGTACTAGACCCAGTCAGACAATAGTCACAATACTGGATAGTAGTCATAAATAATTATTCAAGGTACGCTAAAAAGAAATATAAAAGTTGCCCCACCGGAAATGTGACTCAGAAACAGTCAGAGCACACACAGCTGCGCAAATTTAAGAACGCTCTCCCAATCTGGAAAAGAAAACTTACATAAATAAGTAAATAATAAAGACAATGAAACCAGACCACCTAATGCAATTAGTAAGTGATCCAGCAAATAGAGACCTTGTTGTAATACAGGAAGGAGATTAAGCTCAAACAAAGAGAGATGCTTCCATGAGCTTAAGGAATGGATTCGCTTCCCCTCCTTTTTATACCCAGTTCACTTCGAATTGGGATTTCTTTCTTTTTTTCAATTGGTGCTTAGTCATGACTCACAAGAGGAAAAGGGAACCTCCAAAAGAGAATCTCACGCCTTAAATTGCCGCTCTTGGATTCCACAATCTCTCTCTCTCTCTCTCATGGAGTCATGGTGGTGGTGGAAGAGTAGAGTATGCAATTACTCCATTTTTGTTCTATTTTTAATTTCTTTCGAAGAGACTTATAATTTTTAAATATGCACAATTTGTTTCTATGCCCACCAGAGCTTCCGTTATTCTCATCTTCCATCACAATAACCTTCCCTTTTTTTTATATATAACTAAATTAGAAATGTTCATGCTTGACAATCCAAATTTTACAATAAATTATATTCCTTACCTTTGCTTTTCATTTTAGCATTTTAATTGAGGAATGTGGAGTACGAATGGATCGAGAATAATGGACCACCTTTAGAGAATATATAAAGCGCCAACTATAATTCTAAATAATGATGCAACTAAATCAACACAAAAAATATGAAACACATTGATTAGTTTACATGGGGAATTTAAAAGGTTTCATGTATAAATTAAAAAAACGAAAAGTTTTAATGTGCGTGAGAGCAATTATTCATTACAAATAGGGTTAATTAGATTTATGCCACTGTAAAAATTTGAAATTAGCAAAATGTCATCACTAAATGATAAATTAGTTTTTTGCCATTGTAAAATAGTAAAAATTAGTTTTATGCCATCGAAATATTGATTTGACAATTTTACCCTTTTAAATATGCCACTACAAAAATTTAAAATTAGAAAAATGCCATTACTAAATGACAAATAGTTTTATGCCACTATAAAAATTAGAAATTAGAAAATATCATCACTAAATAACAAATTAGTTTTAACGCCACTACAAATTAATTAGAATGAGTTTTGTGCCATTGTAAAAATGTAAAAAATAGCTTTTATGCCACTAGAATGCATGAAATTCAATATAGTATGTCGTGTATTTCTAATTGGAATAGTTGGTGCCACTAATTATCAAGCCAAATATAAACAACACAAAACAGCATCACAATGCTTTTCAAAAAGAACAACACAAATACTGTGAATTAGCTTGCACGTGTTATCATGGCCGCATCATGATGCATAAGCTTAATTAATTTATGGTCAATATATCATATATCTAATAGACTATACAACATGTACAAAGAGCTAGCTACCAGTAAATCCAAGTCGTATGACATCAAACTATCAAATTGTAACATTATTTGTCATGAACTTCTGTAAGTCCCCCCAAATAACTCTTTCAATGTTAAATTTGATTATTTCTTTTTTGAATTTAGTCATAAATATAAGCGAAGGTCAAAGCATGGATGCAAACGAAGGGACAAAGGTACATGAATAATAACATATTTTGAAAATTCGGAAATATAAAATTTCAGCGCCGTCTTTTTCTTTTTTAGGGTTTATTCAAATAAGGGCAATTTGGACATATTTAAAAAATAATAACAGATTTGATGGTGGCATTTTTAGAATTTACAATGTTTTTGAGAAAATAATGGCATAATACTAATTTTAACAATTTTATAGTGGCATAAAACTAATTAGCAATTTAACCATGGCATATTTCAAATTGATAAGTTTTTGTAGTGGCATAAATCTAATTATTCCTTACAAATAATATACAAGCGCCGACTTGAAATATTTGTTTAGGAGCCAACTACAAATTTTTTAAAAATTCCAATTGGACCCACAATTTTAGTTTGATTACCAACCCCAAGTTTTTCTCATATTGTAGTGTTGTCATAAGTCTTTGGATAATTATAATTGGATACATGTATTGTTGCCAAGATCGCAAAGGCCGGGGTTTACCTCAGCTCACATTAATCTCCTTACACATTTGATAGCTTCGAAATGAAATATGATATAAAAAGATCCTTAATCTGCAAAAATAAATAGAATTTGTCTTGAATAAAATCCAAAACCAAGAAGTCGAAAATACTAATGCCATATTCTGATTAATATGCATATTTGGATTTTTTTTTTTCATTTCTTGAACTTGTACAAACTTATAATTTATTTTAGATACTTGACGTGAATGTATATTTTATGAATATAAAATTTTATTTCTTGAGGGTTAGGTGGCGAAATGTCACGGCAACAATTTTTCCATTAAAAAAAAAAAAGATCACAAAGTTAAAACACTCAAGAAAAAATAAACCAAAAAACAAAAAAAAGAGGAAGAAAAATTATAAAACAGAAACTAACCTAACAAACTAAAGTAAACAAAACTAAAAGTAAAAGAGAAACAAGATGCTAAATTAGTAGTGAAGTTCCCAAGTACTGGCTAAGGCAGTAATTTATTTTACAAAAAGAAATGGTGTTCTATAATTCGACGAGAAAGACAGAATCCAGATCCTGTGTCGCGCGGCACGCGTACAGCGCGGGCTGTGGGCCGTCTGATCTGAATCTGATGGCTATGGGGGCCCCGTGCATGTAACAGATTGATAGGCCCGAAAAAAATCGTACCGCCCGATCAAAATCGAACGGCTCGTGGAGATGCGCTGCACGCGTGCCGCGCGACACAGGAGCAGGGTCCAGAAAGACACAAGCATTGCGCTCCTTCCAAATCGACCATGTTTGCCGTTTGAAATTAATTTTTGGATATTCGTGGAAAAAATAGTGTTCATAATGTAATCCATAATTGTGGTAAATGAATCCTAAATTTGTCGGTCGTGTTTGTCGTAAATTTTATTTTGTCTCGATTTTTTTTTTTTTTTGACTAAAAGCGGCCTGAGATAGGCTTTAATTTGTCTCAGATAAACAATAAGAATGTAAGAGCTACAGTTTCAAGTCATCTAAAAGCTAGGAAAGAATTACTTTATGGTAATAAAAAATGAAGTAATTTATTTTCTTAATTATAGAAAAAAGGGGGGGAAAGGGAGGACAGATCAGAGGAGCATATCTCCAACAACATGGGATGACAAATTGTTTTTTAGACATCTAACATGGGATGACAAATTGTTGATGTATGTAATGCAATGCAATGTAGCTGCTGGAATTAATGCTATTCTTCCACCAACATGCTTTTGCTTTTCTTTCTTTATTCCCCAAAGGGCAAATGGAATCATGGATTCCACCCAAATAGATTTATTATGTTATAGCATCACACATTCACACTGCACTAGTTGACCTGCTAGTCTAACGGAAATAAGTATTTCCAAACTTCCCAATTCCCATGCTCTCTATTCCAATTGAAATGGAGGCGTTCTTAAATTTCATGCCTTAAATAGCTCAACAAGTTGGCAGATGTACATTTAAAATCTGGAATAAACTTTACCCATTGCCAATTTCATTCAATACTGACATGGTTGATATCACAAAAATTTTGAAGTCCGTATAATTAGCTATTCATTTTTATACAGATTAAGTGTGAACAATATAGTATGTATTAATACAACTTTTTTTAATGTGTACTAAGTGCGAATTATGTACTGTATAGTAGCAAATATTTTGATGCACTAAGTGTGAATTATATATAAATACGTGTAAAATACTTAATGCCAAATTTCGTGTGCACGCATTAGCCTCATTAAAATGAAAAGTCCATTTGAGGAGTAATTTGAGAGGATAGTAAGACTAAGACCTAACATGGTACTTTGTGTAACACATAACAATTAATTGGAAACCGGTAATTTAAAAGTTGTGGATAATTGAGGGTTTAGTGGCCACTTGGATTTCGTTTCATTGCCTGCGTACTTTCATTGCCTGCGTACTAATTAACAGATTCTATATTTTAATATTTTTTCTGATACTTTTTAAGATGAGGAGGATAGCAGTGAAGAAAATGGGTCACTTCCCGATCCTAGATTACACATCAGAAACTTTATAATTCGAACAAACATCAGTATTTTTTTTTTTTCAACTTTTAGCATCATTTAGGAGAAAAATGGGCGAGTGCCATAATTAACGATAATTTGTAGGCTGAAATTGATCCTCTTTGGCACGTATTTAAGTTGTTACAGGATGTTAAATTTATTTATTTCTATGGCAAATATTTATTATTTCGAAGAATATATATATTTATCTTTTTCTTTTCAAATGATATCGAGCGGGGATATTTTGTTTTCAAGTCGTGCCCTTTCTTTTCTTTATAGTATAACTAGATTTTTTGGTTGCACTCCGCGCAACTATAATCTAGATATACAATTAGTATGGTAATTTATAATGTTTTCATGATAATTTATATTATTTATTGAGTTTGTCATTTTATTTATATTATTTGTACCAAAATTCCTCGGCAGCAGTGCTGCTGGCAGCGATTTAGTACGAGCCGTCCGATCAAATCTCGACGGTTAATTTTTTCAGACCTATCATTCTGGTATTATTCACGGGACACTCATCATCCATCGGACGGTTGTGATGAAACCGCAGCCAACCGCTGCGCTGCAAAGAACGTGAGTTCAACACGATCTTTCTAGCTTATTAGCTTGCAAGTACGACATGTCCTGCCTAGATTCTTTGTAGCTGATATACAACTAACAACGGTGTGTTGACTCACTACGCACGATACACACATTCAGGAGAGCAATTTTATACCAATTACAAAAATTGCGAATGTGAATTGTGATCAAATTTATCAAAACACCACATTGCTAGTATTTTTGTTTATTTTGCGTTGCTTAGCTAATTGCTTTTTAATATTTTTTTTGACAGACATTATCAAACATCTCTAACAAAAAAAATAAAAAATAAAGAAAATTACCGATCATTAATTAAAAGATATAGAACTCTTACAGTTTATACAATATGATAACTCTGTTAATGTTTTTCTAATCGAACCCTAGTGTCTGAGATTAAGTTCTATTCTATACATAAGCAAATATGCTTTTTTTTTTAACAAATTAGTTATATATTTGATTATTTAATTTTCGACATTTTACTGTGTTTATCTCTTTCCAAAATTAATAAAAGTTGTGCCTAATATAGCCTAAAGCAGGCAATTAGTAGTGATGTCGATCTTTTTGGTGATATATTATGAACTTATGGTTCAAAAGAAGCACTGAGGTTAAAGAGAAAAGGGAAAATTGTAGGCCTTAACCCCTCTCTCTCCCCAAGAATCATTCAAATCAATTATAGGCCCAGCATTAAGCGCATAAATATGATACATGTATCCGGTATCTACTGCTTTACTGCTATCAAAACCGACTACGAATACCATTTTTAAAAAATGTCTACACGGCAACTTTTTTTCTTAAAATTTTTATTTTCGTACAAAAGAACCTTACAAGGAACAGTAAGTTTTGAAATATCAGGGATCAAAATGAAAAAGTTTTAAATTTTATAGAACAAAGCTCTGAGTATCATCTCTAAGAAGTATAAACTAGCTAATATGGCACTACCAGAAAGGTTATAAAAACAAGATTCCAGAAGAGATAAATCAATCAATAAACGAAGGAAGATCTTATAATTATACAAGTGTGCTTCAGAAAATGTGTAGATAATTAATCCAGACTTCTCCTGGTGCTGCTTCTGGTCCCGGAAGTACTTGTCCCCGAGACTGAGCTTTGCACCGCAGCCGTGGAGAATGAACTCTCTTCGCTCATCGAATAATCTGTCGCTGGAACTCGCCATGTTGCAGGAACATTAGGAATGGCACCGCCAGTGAGCATGCGGTTAACTAGTGCCTATTTTACACATTGTTTATAGTATAGTTAAATATTCCGTTGACTCTAATTCACTGTTTTCATTGCATTTTGTTTTCTTGAAAAAAAAAACTAGTTACGGCAAACTCATTAGCTAATTTCAACATCATAGGGTATTTGGATTTTTTTTTAGAAATATTGGATATTTCGTGAAATTAATTTGGCCTATTTCATAATTTGAGTGTTTTTGGGATATTTTTCTAGGGAAATTTGGGTATTTTATGGCATTGGCTAATTTCATGACTCTGGAGAAGTTGGATTATTCATGAAATTGATAATTTAGTAAATATCATGAATGTAGAATAATTCATTGGGATCCGTAGGATTTTCTGTGATTAATACACAAATATATATATATAGGAAAAATCAACTGAAGATAACTAACACGTGGTGAAGGCATAATTTTTAATCCAATTACCATATTGGGTCTCATTGTGGGCTCTTCTTGGACGCAAAGTAATGCTATATTCACACAATTGGTAATCTCCTCAAGGTATACATCATCTAGCGTTGGATCCTTGAGTTCGTCTACTGTGTTGTTTTTCCAATGTTGCCATGCCTACACAAGGAATTCACTTGTGATTGCTTTATTATTACTTGTGTCCCAAATAATTATAATAATGCATGAAAATAAAAATCGTACATAACCTTCTCATAACTTACATAGCTAATGAGATTTGAAGAACGGCCTGAGCCTGCAAAGGAACTATTTTTCTGACCAGTGACTATTTCCAGAAGTAAAACTCCGAAACTGTAGACATCTGATTTTACTGAGAAGTTCCCATGCAAGACATACTCTGGTGCCATGTATCCACTGCGCGTATAGTATCAAAATTTTCCATTAATTTTTTAAGTTCAAGAAATATTTGTAAATTATAGAATAATAGCTAGAAGATATTAAAGTAGCAAGAATGGAATGGGGTTAATTACAAGGTTCCAGCAATAATTGAGGTGTCTATATGAGTCTGATCTTCTCCGAAGAACCTTGCAAGACCAAAGTCAGAAATTTTGGGGCTCATGTCTCTATCAAGCAAAATATTACTTGCTTTGAGATCCCTGTGTATTATTTTTAGTCTTGATTCCTCGTGGAGATAATGCAAACCGCGACCGATTCCTTCAATTATTTTGTAGCGCACCTTCCAGCTTAGCTCTGACTGTTTCAACGGATCCTTTGCTGGATTAATTGAGTTAAGACTATGAGGTGAATTCAGGTTTTGGTGGTTTAAGTATTACAGTATAGTTGAGCCAGTTCTTAAAAATAAAATTGAATTGTACCGAAGAGTATCTTGTCGAGGCTGCCATTGGGAAGGAACTCGTAGCAGAGAATGTGTTCCTTGTTTTGGATGCAACAGCCGAGGAGCTGAACCAAATTCTTGTGCTTCAGCTTCGCCAGGAGTTCAACCTCATTTCTCAGCTCTCTCAGCCCCTGTGCTGAGCTCCCACTCAGTCTCTTCACTGCCACTTCTTCACCATTTGGGAGAGTTCCCTGCCAACAATTTGAAACATTAATTATCTTCAAGAGAGGGTCACTGTACAATCTACTTCATAAAAGTCCAATAATTATATTGTATATATATGTTCATATTAATTATTATAAATGTACTTGAGCTTTTGATCTATGAGATATGAACCTTATAAACCGGTCCAAATCCACCTTGTCCGAGCTTGTTCTTATCCGAGAAGTTGTAAGTAGCCTTTCTCAAGGTATCCAAGTCAAAAACTTGATACTCTGCACTTGGGTTTAGAATGAGCTCAACATGATTCGTCTCGACATTTCCTTCTTGCAAGTAAATAGTGGACAGATCCTCATTCTCTGGTTCCAACAACACAGATGAACTATCATGTTTCAAGTGATCCTTTTTTTTTATGAACTTAATTTTATGAGAACAAAAATGCATGATATGAGTGAAATCGATAAATAAATGTCTTTGTTGCTATCATACGGAACCTACCTTTAAGTATTATTAAGTGAGTTTTGCTACAGTGATTTGCGACTCAAAATAAACTGAGGGTCAATCCACTGATAGGTGATTATCAAAATATTCAGACTGAAAAAGAAAGAAAGCCTTCCGTGAGTCGCGATCTTAACTCTTGGATCTGAATAAAAATAACTGATCCAATCGTCCAATATGATCTCCATATTGAAATCTCTTTGCAGACCAAATTTTATATTTTTTCGAAATTTTTAATTATTTTTTTTGGAATTTTAAAAATTTATTAATCTAATTAATTATGCACCGTTCAAAAACAACAGTTTTTACAAATCCGAAAAAAATACTTAAAAATTTCGAAAAATTATAAAATTTGGTCTGCAAAGAGATTTCAGTATGGAGATCATATTTGACAATTTGGATCGGCCATTTTAATTTAGATCCAGGAGTTTTTATCGCGACTCACCATAGCAAAACTATTATTAATTTATATATAGAGAAAAATATGCCATGCACGATGTAATCTACCACTTAATTTGTTAAATTAAGACAAGTATCTTTGAAACTGGAAAATTATGATAAAGCTTTAGACGTATTCAGCAATGAAGTTTTTGTGAAAGCTCCCTTATAACAAGTAACACAACAGCCGACAGCACAGCTAATGAATGTGTACATCTAACCAAATATGTGTGCAGATTGTGAATTGTCATCAACAATCAATGTGTAGACTGTAGCTAGAGATAACCTACCGGTTCCATTTTTCCTTCTCTGTTTTCTCCTCCATAGGAAAATTAAAATCGCAGAAATGAGCAGCAGACCACCAGTGACCGACACAGCAACTGTTGTAATAGTCCCAATGGAAATTGAACCTTGATAATTTTAAAACAAAATAGAAAATATTGGAGTAATTACATTACTTTTTTAATTAATTAAGATGATATACCTTGCATAATATAATACAAAGAAAAATGGATTATTATCAAGGATATATTTGGGTACAAAAAAACATTTACGAATTTTTTGTTCAATTCTTTAGGGGCTACAAAATAAATCTTTTGGGGGATGTTGATTTCTTACTTGGTGAACCAGCTAGAACTGGAGGTGGAACAGGCGGTATTGATTTCTTACTTGGTGAACCAGCTGGAACTGGAGGTGGAACAGGCGGTACTGATGGAGGTGAAAGAGGCGGTACTGATGGAGGTGAAAGAGGCGGTGGAGAAGGCAGAGGCACCGTGTATGTGGCCACGTTGAAAGAATCTAACTCGTACCTGATGTAGCAATTAGGACCCATGATCCTTGCACCAAGCTGGTCTGAGCAATTTGGCTTTGATCCATTTGCAAATGCAACATAGCTCTCCACGCACTTAGTGCACTCGTCAGCTATCAGGTCTCTTGTGCACTGTACCAGCCCATACATGGTTTGGTTGGCCGAGTAGATGGTCTTGTTACTCGCATACTTCTGCTCCATGTTGGAAGCATCAGTGGTCATGCTAGATATCAACGATTGCACCGATGAACTATTCAGGAAGTCTGGCCCGGCTGTGTTTGCATCGGGCATCTTCTGTAAGCAATATGGCAGAAAGTTTTGTGCAATAGAGATGAAGTTTTGATCTGAGTAGTGAAGTAAGCAGGCATTGTAGTGAGTGGCGGCAGTCTTCCTGTACTCGCATATAGACAAATTCGCTACTTCGTTTGCTGCCGTTTCAAGGCAATCATGGCAGTCGGACTGGGTGGCATCAGCATAGCACATGATTAGACCATTTATTTGGTCGGGGCTCCCCACACCGACTGTGTCACGGTAGAAGCCACCCGACTTGGATGCGTTTGATGCAAGTGATGTGACAAGCTGCTTAAGGTTGGAATAGTAAGTGCTTCCTGCTTCGTAGAATCCCCAATCCTCTTGACAGTACCAAAAAATTGGTGTTGCACTGGCCACACTGGCGCCACAAATGATTATGCTGAGTAAAATTAGAGGACGGACTTGTGAGGGATACACCATCGTCATCTCTGAAATTGAAAATTGTGAATATACTATCTCTATCCCTTGAACTTAATTATGATACTATGTGTGACACCCGTCGAATACCGTAACTTGACGATACACGATGGAGTGCCCGCCGCGAATGCCTCTGCACCCGCAAGACTTACTAATGCTTAATTTACAAGTTAAAGTTAATTATATATAATTAATTTACATGTCAAATCTGAATTTAATAACTTATTGATATTTTACCTAAAGAATAAAACTACAATAGTCTGGTTCGTATATCATAGGTTGCTAACCACAAGTTCCAAAGGTCTGCTAATCGTCTCGCTGTCCAACACTCCATCTGAAACCTGGAACCCACAACCAATTGTGGAAACAATGCAAAAAGCAAAGAATGAGATAAATAAAATTTATCTCAGTACGGTATTTAGTTTCAGTCACACGAATCTCAATGATACATGTTCAGGAACTAACTACCGTACCAAGTTAAACTAATAATAATATAAATATGCAAGCAATACAGATACAAATCAGTTAACAAATGCAATCATTTATAAAATGATGCAATGCAAAGGAGCACGGCTACTTATTCAATTCAATTCAGATACAATTTAATATTTCAAAAGCCGGCTCAGTTTGGACAGCTATCTAATGCAAGTCTGGTATCACAGATCAGTCAGTTCAGAGTTAGATATCGCGAGTTTCTTCTGAGAGGTCTGCCAGCGATCACTCAATTCAATTTACAATTCAGACAATCAGATAATCAAAAGTACTACAAGACGATAACACTACCAGATCAGGAATATAAGCGCTTACTTCACGGTATACAGCCAGGTAAGGGAGCGACCCAAACCCCCGTACAAATATAGTGAGTGTCTATTCAATCGCACAAGCAGTACATATAACAATTCCAAATTTCCAAGTGACAACCATTCAATATGCAATAACAATAATAATAAACAAATGGTAACTGTGCAAATATGACATATGAATATTCAACAATTTAGCAATTTCAAATATGCAAATGCAAAGCAGTTCAATTCCTGACATGCAAATTAAAATTCGTGTGAAATCCGCACCTGAAAGAAAGTAGGCAAAACACGCAAGACACAAGCAGCAATCTTAATAATATTTAGTCGTTCCAGCCATCCTCGGCTGAGATACTCGACCACCAACTCTAAACAAACAAAACAATATATTCTAACTAAGTCCTTAAAATTCAAACAAATATCACACAAATAATTTATTCAAATCAGCTCCTACATTGTTATTTTAGTGTGGTCGGTTTAATTTGTTAAACCATACTTTACACATTTACACTAACTTCCTTTATATTTCCTAATTAATTATTACAATCACGTTAAAGACTGTTTTCCATTTGGTACCTAACCAGTACCAAATAAAGTTTACCCTTCAATTAGTCTCAAAACGCAATGGAAATTAAAGAACGAAAGAACATAGCAACATCTAACTTGTTGTTCCAATCTAGTACCTGTTGGTACCTTGGTACCGTTCAAAAATAAAATATTGGTATCTAATTAAGTACCAAAGTCCTTACACCAATTCGGTTATTATTTTATCTACTGTTTTTAATTGACAATTTTCTAAAGCAATCAAATTATCAAGAACATAAGCTATACGCCAATAAATTTTTTATTTCTATTTTATCAAAATAAACCAACTTTGAAAATAATTTTTCAAATAAACTTGAAACTACAAAGAAATTAGAATATCATTTAACATATTAAACGTACCTACATAGAGAGAAATTTCAGCCATGAAAGTTTTGCAAGTAAACCCAAAGAACATCAATTTTCAAATTTGAAGAAATATTTGATAAATTACAAAACCAATTAGATTATCAAAGAGATGATAAAATACTCACTTTTTCAAAAGCAAATTAAGAGACGACCACCAAAAAGATACGGCCTAACACCCCAACTTTGTTCAACACTTGCATCATATGGGATTCTACTTGATGTTGTTATTTCCTATTTTCTATGAATTTTTGGATGATTTCTAAATGGTTTGCTGATATAGCTTTTATTTCATTCAATTTCTCCAAAAAGCATGGTCGGCTATGGAAGAAAAAGATGGATGAGATTGTTTTTATAACTACAAGGCCGGCCAAAGAGATTGTTTTTATATGTGGTGATATGCCCAAAGTTTGGATGCCTAATGTTTTTCAATATACATGGTACACATTTTTAATAAATAAACCAAAGAAACAATATGACATGTGGGTCCCAATTGGCATGCAACAAAAATGATATACCAAGAGCACAAAAATCATGAAACAGCTAATTTTTAAAATCTGTTCAAAAACTAACGCAATTGATTCTCTTTATAGAATTGAATTAAAATATTAATTGTATAAAATAAAATTACGAGCAATACAATCAACCCAAAATTTTTCAATTAATATTCTGAAAATATTCCTAAGACATTGTAATTAAATTTCTAAAATTTATTTTTATTAATTTATTTATCATCATAAATTTGTAGTATAACATCCTTCCCTCCTTAAAATGAAATTTCGTCCTCGAAATTCTTTTGTACTTATTTTTATGTCCAATATAGATAATTCTAAATATTTTGTACCAATCCAAACAACCAATAATTGTCAATTCAAAAATCAACATATCAACAAAGCATTAAAAGAAATAAAATTCACTTATTGTTGTAATCAATTTCAATATGAAACTTTTATTAAAATTATCGACTTTACTAATACTATATATTCTAAAATAAAAGCAATATAAAGACATGATGCATACAATTTACAAATAATTTAAACTTTCAGCTATATATATATATAACATTTTGCAAAACAACCCTTAGACTAAACCCGATCGTACGTCCTACCAGTCTGGTTAGATATCTAAACCTTGCTCTGATACCACCTGTGACACCCCGTCGAATACCGTAACTTGACGATACACGATGGAGTGCCCGCCGCGAATGCCTCTGCACCCACAAGGCTTACTAATGCTTAATTTACAAGTTAAAGTTAATTATATATAATTAATTTACATGTCAAATCTGAATTTAATAACTTATTGATATTTTACCTAAAGAATAAAACTACAATAGTCTGGTTCGTATATCATAGGTTCCTAACCACAAGTTCCAAAGGTCTGCTAATCGTCTCGTTGTCCAACACTCCATCTGAAACCTGGAACCCACAACCAATTGTGGAAACAATGCAAAAAGCAAAGAATGAGATAAATAAAATTTATCGCAGTGCGGTATTTAGTTCCAGTCACACGAATCTCAATGATACATGTTCAGGAACTAACTACCGTACCATGTTAAACTAATAATAATATAAATATACAAGCAATACAGATACAAATCAGTTAACAAATGCAATCATTTATAAAATGATGCAATGCAAAGGAGCACGGCTACTTATTCAATTCAATTCAGATACAATTTAATATTTCAAAAGCCGGCTCAGTTTGGACAGCTATCTAATGCAAGTCTGGTATCACAGATCAGTCAGTTCAGAGTCAGATATCGCGAGTTTCTTTTGAGAGGTCTGCCAGCGATCATTCAATTCAATTTACAATTCAGACAATCAGATAATCAAAAGTACTACAAGACGAGAACACTACCAGATCAAGAATATAAGCGCTTACTTCACAGTGTACGGCCAGGTAAGGGAGCGACCCAAACCCCCGTACAAATATAGTGAGTGTCTATTCAATCGCACAAGCAGTACATATAACAATTCCATATTTCCAAGTGACAACCATTCAATATGCAATAAGAATAATTGTTGTCCCTAAGTACGGCCTAAAGGGGGGTGAATAGGCACAAAAACACACAATAAACCGATTTTAACAATTTTGCGAAATTAACTAAAACAACGATTCAAGGGTTCACACAAGCAAGTAATAAGATAAATAAACAATAAAGAAGAGACGCAAACTTGATTACGGAGTTCCGACCCGCTAGGAAGTGCTAGCCTTAGTCGTACGTCTCCGGGAGTTTCGCTACCACTCAAAGGGTCCGCTCCGTTCAATTCCAACAAGAACGTGTCTACAAATTCGAACCTAATCGCCTCGTCACAATAGACCTCGAGGTGGATCGGCCTAACTCAATGGAAAGCAACACACAAGCTTCCTTCAACTCAAGATTGATGCTCACAACCAAAACACTCAAAGATTCTTGCAATAATGAACTTGGAGTTTGATTAAGGCTAACTAATCTCAATAATTTTGCTAAAAAAAATGCTCAAACAAGTCAAATATGAGAACTAGCTGTTTGGAGCTCAAAGGCAAGAGTTTTGCAATGTATTCAACAGAGAGAAACAGCTCAATAATGGCTGATATATATAGAGGGCGCAAACAGCTCCAAAACAGACTAATTTCTTCTAGGGCGTTGCCTAACGCCAGACAGCATTGTGCAACGCCCAAGTTACTGTTATAAATTCCAACGACTAGTTTATCTGACACCTGTCATTGTCAGAGCGTTGTGCAACGCTAGGTAGAGTTACACAACGCTGGTCAAACTGAGTTGAAAAACGAAAGGCTAGTTTGACCAACTAAGCCTGGCGTTACACGACGCCAGACACCATCACACAACGCTGAGCAGAAGCGTTGCAGAACGTTTGATTACGTTAAGCAACAAAACAAAAACCAAACGTTTTACAACGTTCTGAAACATTAAATAAATCTGAGCTCAGAATCACCCCAAAACGTCTAGGGAGTTAGAGCTAAAACGTCGCATAACAGAAGGCAAACGTTATACAACTTTTAGTCTTTGGACCGTTTTACAACGCCAGAGAGTGTTGCATAACGCTTGACTGGGGGAAGACATTGATTCAGCGTTGCCTGACGCTGGATGGCGTTTTGCAACGCTGTTTCACTGTTTGTCAGAGATTTTGCAATTTTCAAACGAATTTCAAACTAAATAAACTTGCGTTGTGTGACGCTATATGGCGTTAAGTAACGCAGACAGTAATTTGAGCATTTTAAACAGCAAACTGATTGGGATTAGTTTAGAAATAAATAAACCTTAAACTAATACCTCTAACTGTCCTATAAACATCTCTTGATGCTCCACAACTTGTGCAAATCATGCGTTGAGCATTTCTTCAAATAATTATCTATAAGACACTTAAATTGAGATGTTAGACGGATTTGGTGTTGTTTTGCAAATCGGCAAATAACGGATTAAATTGTTTAGTCCAACAATCTCCCCCTTTTGCCGAATTGCAAAATAACACCGAAGTAAAGCATAATATTTAGCAATTAATAGCAAGGACCTTTACTTCAAAATTCTCCCCTTTTTTGCAATAAGGGAAAAGGGCGTTTTTGGAACAAACCCTAAACCGCTAAGGTTTAATCCTAACACAAACAAATTACTCCCCTATCTAAAGTAATTTTGCACGATAAGACAAGGTTTTTGAGGAGTAAGGTCTATAGATGATTGTCCAAAAAACAAGTAAAGAAAGTATTGAGAAAGAGAGAACATGCATGCACATAATAAATCGCGATAATAACACACAACATAATAGAATATTTCATAAATCCATATGAGTTCAAACATGACTCATAGACCATATCACAAATCAAAATATAAAACCACATAGCCACCACAAAAGCTAAGATAAAACGAGACTAAAAAAAATCCAACAAAACGAGCCAAAAGTCAAAAAGAAAAGAAAAGAAAGGATAAGAGGCTAGGTCTCGGCATGGCTAAGGTCTCGGCAAGGCTATCACTCATCCTCTTCATCATTTCCTCCTCCACTTCCCGAACCCTTGGATAAAAGCTTCTTGAAGTTCAAATCCACCGAAGCCCAAAATTTATGCAAGTCCTCTTGGTTTTTAGCAACACTTTGCTCCTACTTGTCAAACCTTGCATCAATCTTCGTGTTCAACGCTGCAAACCTCTCATCAATATAGGCGGCCACGTTGGCATCAATCTCATGGGATGCCGTCCGTCCTCCGGGCACATGCAACGGCTCATTGCCAATTTCTTCGTATTGATTCACTTTGGCATTTGGACGGAAGAGATAGGCATTACGGTAAAAAGAGCCGGGCACAATGATGTCATCGATGGTGGAGATCCACCCGGTGCTCTTGAGATGATGGAAGAGGTTTTCGGGCTCGGCAAACTCATCCGCATTAGTTGGTGTGCCCCAAATCGGCATATCCAAGTCTATGCCTTCTTGCATGAAAATGCAAGTGATGATGTGAGCGTATGGAAAGCACGACTTGAAAGAACTCTCGGTCTTGGCCATGTGTGCAAGGATGATATGGGCCATGTGCACTTGTGGGTCCTTCTCCAATATAGATCGTAAAAGATACACGGCAAATCTCTCAACATTGGTTTTTATTGTGGCCTTTGGAGTGATGATATTGTTGATGATGAGAAAGAGAAGACGGTGAAGAGCCGGGAGTTCGGCGGCTGTGAATTGATTGACATGATAATTCCTCCAACAATAGAAGAACCTATGAAATTCTTCATATGGTGGTAAATCTTTTGGCCACGATCCATGAATATAAATCTCCAAACCATTATTGTTTAACCCGAGAAGTTCTCTTAATCTTTATCGAGTGATCTTGATGTGCTTGCCAAACACATATGAGTTTGCGATTGGTACTCCATTATCCCATGTCACATTCAAGTTTGCATAGAAAAATTTTATCATGGTTGGGTGAAATTTTTGTTTGCAAGAGAGAAGACCCGGCATATGCAAAAAATCCAACCGATCTTTTATCCAATTCCATTCCTTTGTGGCAATCCTCTCATCACCAACGGGGTTTTCAAAATAAAAACAGTCCGAGCATTCTCTTTTGGCTTCAAGAAAGCATTGCCATTGCCGATATCCGGCGGAATCGTCAAATAGAAATCGGTTTTTCGATGTTAAAGCCCAATTAACCATGGGGGTTACGGCTATGGATTGAGGTACCGATTGCATATTTGGGTCAATTTCCATATTGGTACCTGAGGTTTGGCCTTTGGTAGTGGTTCTACCTCTCTTATTTGTTTTGGGTGCCATGACAAAACGAGAGAAGCAAAAACTGAGATCAAACCTTAAAAATGGCGTAAGGAAGTGAAGGAGAAGACTTTGGAGAGTAAGAATCCAAAGCCAATTGAAGATTCGACTGTCGGATATCCGGAAATCGAAGAGAAGCCGAAGCTAGGGTTTTGGGCGATTTGGGTGAAAGAGAGAGATGGTGGTTAAGATTAGGGTGAGGAGAAAGAGGAGAGAGTGGTGAGTTTGAGGGTGGCTTTAGTTTGAGAGGAGAGTGAGTGTGGAAGGAGTATTTAGAAGAGAGAGGTGAAAGGGTGTGAAGGAGATGGAAGAGAGGAGAGAGAGCGCCTCTGGTTGCTCTCGGGTTGGAAATGAGAAGAAAAAGAAGAAAGAAAGAAAACGACATATCAAATTTCCGTCGGGCGTTACTTGACGCCAAAGGGAGTTGCACAACGACAAGCTCCAAAATAATAAAATTCAAAGACAGACAATAACGTCAGCTGACGCTAACAAACCATCATGTAACGCTACTAATGGGCGTCACATAACTCCAAACAGCGTTGAAAAATGCTTCAAAGAAATTTCAGATCAATAAACAACGTTAGCTAACGCTAAATGGCGTTAAGCAACGCAAAGTAAATCAAGACTGATTTTGCAAATGATTTTAACTCCACGTTGTATGACGTTACTGGACGTTGTGCAATGCTGCAGATAACGTTATATAACGTTTCAAAACAGAAAAACATAAATAAAGAAAAAGATTTTAAATTCAGTTTGAGACAAAATAACGCAAGGAGCGTTGCACGACGCTGTATGACGTTATGCAACGCTGGTACCAGAAAAATCGATTTTGAATAGAAAAATCCTGAGAGAGTTGATAAACCAACAGAATTTTCAAATATACAACCAAATAACATCAAAATACAGCTGACAAACAGTACAAATAAATGAATGCAAGGATATGATGTGCAAGAATCTAAATAAAAAGCAAAAAGCACTTTTCTTGAACCATAAACACAAACAATCAATCAAGAATCACAAAAATTGATTCTTGCTAACTCTCCCCCTTAAAATTTGACTATAAGAACCGGGGAAGGTCGAATGGCTAATCAAGCCTCACTAGAACCGCTTCCACTAGTTGAAGCGGGTGTGGAAGCGACTTTAGGAATCCAAACAACATTAGATGAACCGGTGGTGTTGTTCAAATTTCTAAACTTGTATTCTAATGAGATATGGTCATTCTTTCCACAATAGTTGCAATAAGCATTAGTCGGCTTGTTCACTTGTGTGCTATCTCTAACAAAATGGGTTTCAAAATGACGCCTAAGCTCTATGGCCCTAAGCTTTGGATCATTAGAAAAAGAGTTTGATTGAGGACCCTTGAAATTCCGATTTTCGAAATTCCTATTTTAGTGTTGAGAGGCATTAACATTTCTCCAATTTCTTTGAGGTCTATTTTGGGCTCTAGAATTTCTATTGTGAGTGTCACTATTCCTATTTTGCCCCTTATTGTTGAACACATGAAAACACCCAACGGGACCCTTGAAATACAACTCATTTTGAACATTTTTGGAATCCCGATTGTTTTGGAAATTCTTTTGAGGACCCCTAAAATTCTTTTGACCAATATTGAAATTCTTTTTGGCACCATTGAAATTCTTTTTAGAACTATTGAAATTATTTTGCCCTTGCCCGTGTGGTTTCCTATAGTTGGTGCCTTTTTGAAAATGCCTCACATTCTTTGTTGGGCTTGATAGGTTTCTTGACACAAAAGAAGATTGATTCCCCTTTTTTAACTAAGTCCCGATTTGTCGTTGGGTTTTTGACCCACATACAACTTTTCAAGGTTCATCTTGGTGCTACATGAAGCACTAGATGAGCTTGAAGCCCTTTCAACGTTTTCTAAAACCTTTGTCTTGCTCAAATGAGCTTGATATTTTTCACAATCCTTTGTTTTTTCAAGTTCCTCAATCATACCCTTGTACTTACTTACCAAAGCTTCAAGATCATTGACCTTAGTCGTCAAAAGACTAATTTGCCCCTTTTGACTTGCAATAGTCTTAAGGGACTCATCAAGATAATCATTCAACCTATCAAATTGAGAGTTTGTGTCATCATTCAAGAAATGTTCTTTTTCGTTCTCATCATCACTATCACTATCAAGATAAGAGTTTAGATATACCATATTGTCAACCTTAGGAGCCTCATCTTCAGTGGGAGTTGAGGTAGAGGTTGAGGTTGAGTTTTGGATATCATCCTCTCTAGTCTTGCTCAAAGGATGCACATAAATTTTGCCATTGTTGAATTCTTCAAATGCTTCCTTCACCACGTCATCAAGGTCATCATCCACGGGCATCACCACTTTGGCCACAAATGCAAAGTTGTCAAAGTCGATTTCTTGCTCCGAATCGGATTGGCCGGATGTGCTTGTGTCGGACTCGCAATCCCATGTGGCTTGCATGGCATTTTCCTTCTTTTTCTTGTTCTTGAAATGACTCTTTCTTGACTTGTACCGGCCATCATTTTTCTTCTTGCTTCCCTCTTCACTCCTCAAGTACGGGAATAGCTTGAAGCAAGAGTACATGATATGCCCTTCCTTTTGACCCACAAAACAAAGAGCAAGGTCATCATTTTCAAGAAATTACCTTCAAAGATCATGATGGCCCGAAACATTTTTGAAAGCACGGCTCCTTGTTGTTCCTCATCAAGGTCGATAATGCCCTTGGCTTTGTCACTTGAATGGTGCTTTCTCCCTTGATGGTTGTTATGATGAGAGTGCCTTCGGTGGTCGGATGATGAGCCACTTTCTTTTGCCGACAAGGCCATTAACTTGGGCCTATGTTGCTTGGGTGCGGGTACGGGTGTCGCGTCGGATTCGTTGCGGGTGCGGGGATACGGCATTTTTCAAAAAACTCGGATACGGCTGTATATATAAAATAATAAAAATAATTAAAAGCAATATATTTTTATAATAATGATGGAAGTTCAGCCATGTATTTTGAAAATTTATTTTTGTAATTAATTAAAAAAACTAATTAAAAGATCAATGAAAAGATGCACCAGGGATGTTGATGTAATATATAGAGCCTATATAAACCATGAGGTATCCTACGAGGATATTCAGCACATCAGCACATGGCTTTCGCAGAATCACTTTTATCTATACATCTCGATCCGATGCGGCACTCCTTGGTGACAGACATCACCAATTCAAAATGGACCCGTTAAAGGCCCACTGGCCAGTGAGTTTTTTTTCGGTTTTGAACTAGGGAGTTAGTCCCACATGGGATTTATAAGTTTTAATGGAAGTACATATATAGAATGAGCTGCTTCCCTATGGCAGAAACACTAAGTTTCTTGGGTGCGGCAGAAGCTCATATTACATTGTTACCACGTGCACAGTGTAAATCTTTTATGACATTAAACCAATATAAGGGAAAAATTTTTCTGTGCCCTCCAAAACTTGCGAAATGGAGGATTTACCCCCCAAAAGTTTAACCTTCTGTTTTTGCCCCCTAAAAGTTCAAATACTTTTTTATATTGCCACTTTGAGTTTTTTTATATTAAATTTAACAATAAAATGATAAAGCTTAAAATTTGTTACCATTATACCCTTCTACCCAACCAAGTCAAATGGATCCAAGTCGAACCAGACGATTAGATCTAATCTAATAAACCCAGTCGATGAATTCTCTTCATCGTCTTCTTCTCTTCTCTTCTCTGAGGATGAAAAATGCTGAAGCTTCCTCTCGCAAAATCTAACCAAATCGATTTCGTATCTCGCACAAACCAGTCGATGAAGTCTCATTCTCCTCTCTCACGGTGAGCCTAAACCTTAGATCTCGTGCCATCGCCCCTCGTGCCTAAACCTGTTTCGGAGCTGGTTAACATTCTTGAGAAATGACGAGAAATGGCGATGTCCCTTACACACATGCAAATACCATCCTTGTAGAGAGAGATTTGGGTACAAGCCAGTAACAGATCTTCAGACTGGGTTGAAACGATTTCTATTCTGTTAAGAAGGCGGCAGTGAAGGACCATGGCGGTCTTGCTACTAAGTGAAAATCAGGACGATTTATTTATTTTTTTTATTCTTTTGTAATCAGGAAGAAATTTTGTTGACTGGTACAATAGTTTTATGAATGATTGGTTGGTACGAGATTGGAGAGGTGTTGTAACTTCGAAAGGAAAATTGCTTCCTGATTCTATATTTTTGTTATTTTTTCAATGCTTTAGAGATTTGGTTGTTCAATGTATTAACCTGGAGAGAATTAGTACTAATTTTGATGGACCTGGGATCAATAACAGAATCATGACCACTATTATATCTTACTTCCTTTTTATTTTAGTGGATCTGATTAATTGGGGCAAGCTTATAATTTGTTTTATATGCCAAAACTGTGTTTCTTTTATATGATAATCATATCCTACACATTGTATACAATACATAAGATACAAGATCAAGTGCTATTCTGTAAAATTCAATCACTTGCATCCTCATCCCTCCATTGAAGTAATAGCTCTTTTCAATGCTCATTTAGCGCTTACAAAAATGGTTGCATGGCCAGGATTGGCAAGGTAACAGCTAAGAGGTTGTCAATTGGTTCGGTACCAGTGTAAATCTCCAGAAACCATACACCCATTACAACCAACATAGCCAATCTCCCGTTCTTTATCTCCTTGATCTTTGTCGGATCGCCACTGCCCTAACCCAATGGGTCAAACCACAACCCTCCTGTGGACCCCACATCTGAACCTGTCAATTTGTTTTGTGGGAATATAGGGTCGGCAACACAACCTCTCACCAATCGGTTTCCCTTTCAGTATGTTTATGGTTTAGGCACGAGGGGCGATGGCACGATGGAGGCGATGGCACGAGATCTAAGGTTTAGGCTCACCGTGAGAGAGGAGAATGAGACTTCATCGACTGGTTTGTGCGAGATACGAAATCGATTTGGTTAGATTTTGCGAGAGGAAGCTTCAGCATTTTTCATCCTCAGAGAAGAGAAGAGAAGAGAAGAAGACGATGAAGAGAATTCATCGACTGGGTTTATTAAATTAGATCTAATCGTCTGGTTCGACTTGGATCCATTTGACTTGGTTGGGTAGAAGGGTATAATGGTAACAAATTTTTAGCTTTATCATTTTATTGTTAAATTTAATATAAAAAAACTCAAAGTGGCAATTTAAAAAAGTATTCGAACTTTTGGGGGGTAAAAACAGAAGGTTAAACTTTTGGGGGGTAAATCCTCCATTTCGCAAGTTTTGGAGGGCACAGAAAAAATTTTCCCAAAATATAAAAAATGCTCGACACGCGCGTCGGTGCCGTATTGGCAACTGAATCAGTCGGTCAAACTAATTAAAATAGTCTGACGCGCCACGTGGCGCACCCGGTGCGTAGCGCACGCGAATCGCAGATGTATCTGCGTCGGACACGTGTTCGACACGGGATACGGTAGGAAACTGCCGAATCCACGTAACATTGACTTGGGCTCATACTTCAAGAGTTTTGCAATGTATTCAACAGAAAGAAACATCTCAATAATGGCTGATATATATAGAGGGCGCAAACAGCTCCAAAACAGACTAATTTTCTCTAGGGCGTTGCCTAACGCCAGACAGCGTTGTGCAACGCCCAAGTTACCGTTATAAATTCCAACGGCTAGTTTATCTGACACCTGTCATTGTCAGAGAGTTGTGCAACGCTGGGTAGAGTTACACAACGCTGGTCAAACTGAGTTGAAAAACGAAAGGCTGGTTTGACCAACTAAGCCTGGCGTTACACGACGCCAGACACCATCACACAACGCTGAGCAGAAGCGTTGCAGAACGTTTGATTACGTTAAGCAACAAAACAAAAACCAAACGTTTTACAACGTTCTGAAACGTTAAATAAATCTGAGCTCAGAATCACCCCAAAACGTCCAGGGAGTTAGAGCTAAAACGTCGTATAACAGAAGGCAAACGTTATACAACTTTTAGTCTTTGGACCGTTTTACAACGCCAGAGAGCGTTGCATAACGCTTGACTGGGGGGAAGACATTGATTCAGCGTTGCCTAACGCTGGATAGCGTTTTGCAACGCTGTTTCACTGTTTGTCAGAAATTTTGCAATTTTCAAACAAATTTCAAACTAAATAAACTTGCGTTGTGTGACGCTATATGGCGTTAAGTAACGCAGGACAGTAATTTGAGCATTTTAAACAGCAAACTGATTGGGATTAGTTTAGAAATAAATAAATCTTAAACTAATACCTCTAATTGTCCTATAAACATCTCTTGATGCTCCACAACTTGTGCAAATCATTCCGTGAGCATTTCTTCAAATAATTATCTATAAGACAGTTAAATTGAGATGTTAGACGAGTTTGGTGTTGTTTTGAAAATCGGCAAATAAAGGATTAAATTGTTTAGTCCCACAATAATAATAAACAAATGGTAAATGTGCAAATATGACATATGAATATTCAACAATTTAGCAATTTCAAATATCCAAATGCAAAGCAGTTCAATTTCTGACATGCAAATTAAAATTCGTGTGAAATCCGCACCTGAAAGAAAGTAGGCAAAACACGCAAGACACCAGCAACAATCTTAATAATATTTAGTCGTTCCAGCCATCCTTGGCTGAGATACTCGACCACCAACTCTAAACAAACAAAACAATATAATCTAACAAAGTCCTTAAAATTCAAAGGAATATCACACAAATAATTTATTCAAATCAGCTCCTACATTGTTATTTTAGTGTGGTCGGTTTAATTTGTTAAACCATACTTTACACATTTACACTAACTTCCTTTATATTTCCTAATTAATTATTACAATCACGTTAAAGACTGTTTTCCATTTGGTACCTAACCAGTACCAAATAAAGTTTACCCTTCAATTAGTCTCAAAACGCAATGGAAATTAAAGAACGAAAGAACATAGCAACATCTAACTTCTTGTTCCAATCTAGTACCTGTTGGTACCTTGGTACCGTTCAAAAATAAAATATTGGTATCTAATTAAGTACCAAAGTCCTTACACCAATTCGGTTATTATTTTATCTACTGTTTTTAATTGACAATTTTCTAAAGCAATCAAATTATCAAGAACATAAGCTATACGCCAATAAATTTCTGATTTCTATTTTATCAAAATAAACCAACTTTGAAAATAATTTTTCAAATAAACTTGAAACTACAAAGAAATTAGAATATCATTTAACATATTAAACGTACCTACATAGAGAGAAATTTCAGCCATGAACGTTTTGCAAGTAAACCCAAAGAACATCAATTTTCAAATTTGAAGAAATATTTGATAAATTACAAAACCAATTAGATAATCAAAGAAATGATAAAATACTCACTTTTTCAAAAGCAAATTAAGAGATGACCACCAAAAAGATACGGCCTAACACCCCAACTTTGTTCAACACTTGCCATATGGGATTCTACTTGATGTTGTTATTTCCTATTTTCTATGAATTTTTGGATGATTTCTAATTGGTTTGCTGATATAGCTTTTATTTCATTCAATTTCTCCAAATAGCATGGTCGGCTATGGAAGAAAAAGATGGATGAGTGGGAGAACTACAAGGCCGGCCAAAGAGATTGTTTTTATATGTGGTGATATGCCCAAAGTTTGGATGCCTAATGTTTTTCAATATACATGGTACACATTTTTAAGGTAATTACTACTCTCCATCTAATTGATTACCATCCACACCATCCACAGGCTCCAAACAGGCCAGATTGGGCCCAGCGACTGACCCAGTCTATTTATATTCCTCTAAACCTCTCTCTCTCAAACCCTAGCCGCAGCCAGAAAAAGAGAGAGGCGATTTTGCACGGGAAGACAACGACGACGAGACGATTATGCACTTCCTTCCTCCTTCGCAGTCACGCCTCCCTATCCCACCGCCGCCTCTCCTCCTCTTCTCCCTCCTCCCGCCACCTCAGCTCCGGTCAGATTTTGCATTTCCCTCTTTTTTTCTTCCTTTCTCGTTTTCGCTGACGAAGATGCAGATTTTCATTTTCCTTTTTTTTCATTCACTTCTGATTTCGTTGGTTTTTGATGCTGGGCTCTAGATCTGGGTTCTGATTTCATACCAACCAATGTTGGGTTCTGATTTCGCTGACGAAAGTTCAACATAGTTCAATATATGTTATATATGAGGAATTTCAAACCAACCAATGTTATTGCATATTGCGAAAGCTCACTGGACATGCAAGAACATTTTCTCACCAACCAACTATGCTAGTGTTATCTATTTCTAACAAAATATATATGTTATATTTATATTCTTCACTTTGATGCTTTTACAGGGCGCAGAGAAATCGGCCGTTTTGAAGAAACTATGTCTAGATAATTTCTTTGAATAGATATTTTTTTCTGAATTTGAAAGTAATTTACAATCGATTGAAGATGAATTTCGAGTGTACAATCGATTTGTAATAGTTGAATGTTATTTACTGTGTTCGTTGTGGGTTAATTTATGTATTGGAATAAAGAATCATTTGTAATGGATACTATTGTATGTATAATTGTTCTGTTTGTTGCAATAATGGATATCATTGTAAGTAACTGATCAGTGTTCACTTCATTGCATGGTTATTAAAACGTGTTTGATTACAACTAACTGAACACATAAATAATTTTAATTGATCCCTTAACTAGTTTAATTGAACACAAAAATTTCGAAATCAAATTTCTGCTGCAACTAACTGAACACATAAACACTTTAAATTAATCCCTTAACGTGTTTAACTGAACACAAAAAAATTACAAAATCAAAATTCTATTGCAACTAACTGAACACATAAAAATTTAAATTCATCCCTTAATGTGTTAAACTGAATCAAAAAATGCAAAAATTCAATTTTGAGATGCAACTAACTGAACACGTAAACCTTTAAGTCCATCCCTTAACGTTTTTAACTGAACAAATAAATATAAAAATTCGATTTTAAGATGTAACTAACTGAACACATAACAAGTTTAACTCATCCCTTAACGCATTTAACTGAACACAAAAATCTGTCCATTTGATGACGTCAGCGCGAAAAAAAAAATTTGAAAATTTTTTTTTTGGGAAAAAAATTGCTGACGTCATCACGTGATTTGATGACGTCATCACGCGCTTTAGTGAAGTCATCACGTGAAAAAATGTCGCTGGAGCAGTCTGTGGAGCGCGATTTTATTTCCGAAGCCCAATTAGGCCTGGTTAGGCCTAGTGGATGGTAATGGATGGTTTTTAAGTGGATGGTGTATATAATTTCTGCATTTTTAATAAATAAACCAAAGAAACAATATGACATGTGGGTCCCAATTGGCATGCAGCAAAAATGATATACCAAGAGCACAAAAATCATGAAACTGCTAATGAATTTCTAATTTTTAAAATCTGTTCAAAAACTAACGCAATTGATTCTCTTTATAGAATTGAATTAAAATATTAATTGTATAAAATAAAATTACGAGCAATACAATCAACCCAAAATTTTTCAATTAATATTCTGAAAATATTCCTAAGACATTGTAATTAAATTTCTAAAATTTATTTTTATCAATTTATTTATCATCATAAATTTGTAGTGTAACACTATGTTAACTCTTTTCTGAATTTTCTCTGATCCTCAAACTTGGACCTAGTCCATTTGAATTTTTCTTCGATTTTCTCACGCTTTTTGCGTTTTTTATTTATCTGTTACATGAAGTGTGTGTCCTTAAGTGTGGCAAGTATGTTGGCTCGTAATGATGGATTACGACGTGTCGGTATCCCTCAGCTGTTCATACAAAAAAAAAAAAAAAATGTTAGGATGGGAATTACTGTGAGGTCCACCTTGACAAAACCCAAAAACGAAACCGAGAATGACACTAATAAAAGAATAAGCACTTAATTCACAGAGAATAAAAGAAGATATCAACTGAACTCAAAAAATAAAATTCGCAATAATTAAAAAGCTTATCTATATCTATAGCACAAGCACACTTAATTATTTTTTTAATACTCCCAACTACACTTAATTAAAACTTCCTATTAGACTTCAAATGACAGCGCAAAACACTTATTAGTTATTCGAAATTAATACTTATTTTTGTTAAGAACAAAGCGTTGTAATGTGGATTAGCAATTAGAAATCGAAATATTTAAGAATAGAATAAATAGAATCTGCCTTAGTTTAGTAAGGACATCGAATAGTCAAGAAAAGTACTCATGAATTGAAATGGATTCTGAGGCAAAATGTGAAAATTTGATGAAATTATCAACGGGAGATTTATTATGGATATTTTAAATGAGAGACTTAATTTGGTCTTCAACTTTAAAATAATTTATGAGACCACTCGCTATAATTTTATTTTAGCGGAAAATAATAATCTAAATATGGATGGAAACATGCGCATATAGAGATGTGTTAGAGTTTATTCGAAGCCTTAATTACAAATAATAATAATAACAATAATAATAATAAAAGCCTAAACGACTTGGCCTTATTAAATTAACTTTTTTTAGGGCTAGTTGGTGAGTACCACACCAGCAATTTTATTGATAAAAAGGAAAAATTAAAAAAATATTTACAAAGGAAAGGAAAAAAAAAAAAAGAAAAGGAGAAACTTAAAACCTAAAACAAATAAAAAACAAAGCTGAAAGACTAAAAAAAAACAATTTAAGAATGCGGAACCTATTAAATTAATTGTTAATGACTGTGTTTAAAACTGCAGTTTAATTTTTTTTTTTTTTTTTGAATCAATGCAGTTTAATTAAGACTGTCACTTTGTGCGAAGAGGAAGACCAAGTCGCGGTGTGGATTTTGGAGCGAGGAGTAGACCAAGTCAGAAAATTAAATGTCAGAGAGACCGGGATGGATCTGGATACATTTTATTTAGTCAAGGTCGAGACTGTTAAAAAGGAATTGCAACACGGAGCTCGCTAGGTAGCGGTCTCTGGTTATCATATAGCAAGTCACACAAACATCATATACATGAATATATTATATATGATATGATACGATATATATGCACTATGGCCCTATGGGAGGGAAGTCGAACACAAATCCATTCCCTTGGCATGTCCAGGTGCTAGCACTAGAGTCCAATTACAACATGACATGACAGTAACTCGATGTCAAATCTAAGTTTTAATTTTGGAACACGCTCAGGCTCGGGCAGGCATTCATCATGTGATGTCCATGAGCAATTATGTATTTCTTTTCGGCCCAATATCATCCTGGCAAGGCTTTCAACTTTTGGGCTTTAAAGGTTTGCTTGGTCGATTAAACATCTTACATCGATCTACCAAACAACAATAATTCTCAGAATCAAACGAACAATTCCCTCGTACCAGAAATAACGCAACTACAATAAAAAATAGTTTCAAAATAATCGAAACTACACACATGCAAAAATAAAATATAATATAATAACACTACAGTTTCGAGAAAGAAAAATGTATTTTGTAAACACACTTACAAATATAGAGCTGAACTGATACACAATAGAGGGGATGCTCTTAGTTCTTATTACAGCACTAGTTTAATTTTACTTGGAAGACATACAATGTAATAAGGACTTCTACTCTTAACAAAATATTTACATTTTTTTGGTTGATATTTAGCCCAGGCTGTACTTTCTTAAATATCATCGCTCTTTCACAACTCCCACAATTTTGTCAGCCAAAATTCGGATGTCATCATCCTGTCGATTGCGTATCACTCCGGCCAAATCCTCTGCATTTCTCCTGACTTTCTCACCCTGCTCCGACTGTAGAATTTGCTTAATGCACGCAGCCACATCTTCTCCCTTGAAATTCCCCAATCCATGTTGCGGGATTTCTATTCCGATCCCGAGTTCTACGATCAGCTTGGCATTCACCGGTTGGTCCCAATCCATTGGCAGTGCTAACATGGGCACACCAGCCTCCATTCCTTCAATCACCGAGCTCCAACCGCAGTGTGTGAGGAAGCAGCCAAGGTTGCCATGAAGCAAGATTTGTCGTTGCGGGGCCCATGATGTCACCACAAGCCCCTTTTGTGGGCCTACTCTATCTGCCAGTCCATGTAGCAACGCCTTGGCCGATGTGTAATTAGCTTCATCCATTTTGGCGTTCTCCGGAAAGCGAGCCACCCAAATGAAGGAAGTGCCACTGAGCTCCAAACCATGAGCCAGCTGCTCCATCTCCTTATAAGGCATGAAACACTCACCACCAAACGACACAAACACCACCGACCTCCTCTCTCTCTGCTCTAACCAATGCATGACCTTATCTGCGTCTTGGCTGATCACAGTAGAAGTGCTAATTCTGACATCTGGAATCAGTGGACCCGTAGGAAACACCTCCTTTCCGATAAGGGTCGAGAAGTAGTTGATATACTTCGACTCGATTTCGCAAAATGATCTCGAAATAACAAAGTCTGAGAGCTGCCAGCAAAGGGCTACCTGCTCTAGAAAATTTTGATAGTGTTGTTGGTCTTCGGCTGGGCTGGTTCTTTGTCTTCGATTCTCTTGGGTTAGCTTGATTGCAGTGAAGGGGAACTCTTTAGAAGGTTCAAAGTAGTCATGGGCAGCAAGGGACATGGCGACAGTACAACCTACATACACAGCGGTTGGGATATTACGCTGGCGTGCGAGCTTTGCCGCCCATGGCTGAAAGGCATCAAAAATAATGAGGTCAGGTTTTAGAGTGTCTAGGAGATGCACCAAGGTTTGTTCAGACTCGGCGAAGGCTTGAATGAGTGTAGGAAGCAAATGCGGTGGCAAGTGCTTTGTGGTGTGCAAGTTAGAAGGCAATTCTGCTTGTTCTGCGAGGTGAAACTCCACCAGGCTTATGCGGGTTGAATCCTGGTGGGCATCATTTCTAAGGGAGTTGAGAATGACCGGAGTGGAGCAAAAATGAACAGAGAGGTTGCTAAGTTCTTGGGTTAGCCTCTTGGCAAGCTCAAAGTAGCGGTTTGCATGGCCATGGGCAAGCCATGGTAGCATTAGCACACTAAGCTGGCTCTTCATTATCAGATTATTTGTGTTTGGATAGGGTAATTAAGAAGAGGCTTATTCCCGTAAGAAGTGTAACCCAAATAGGCGCGGAAGAAGGAGATGAGAGCTTCTTCTCGGAATGTCTTTTTCCAGCTGACTGCTAGAAGAAGTGGAAGAAGGATTGAGAAAAAAATATTAAATGAATAAAATACAATATGCGACAAGGTGTTCGGCGTACCATTTCACAACTACTTCACATGCGAGAAACAGGCGCAAAAAGATAATTTTTTTCTCTCCCGTGGTAGCATTAGCCACCAAGCTGGCTCTGCATTCTCAGAGAGTCTCATAACATAAAGACGTAACATAAATAGATAGACGTGCATCATCATCATGTAAATTAATGGGGTGTAAATGCGGGACTGGGATCCTCAGCAGTCGTTTTAAACGACTGCTGGGCAGCCATTCACCTTTTTAATTAATAATAATTTTTTTTTTTTAAATTCAAATGACGAATCCAAACCGTTCATCTTGTTGAATTTTACGGGCGATGCATTTTCATATAAGTTTTATAAAATTTGGGATTGATTTGATACTTAATTTAATTAATGATTTAATTATGAACGTATTAGAATTAATCAAACCAGGTTCGTTCATTTGTTAATCACTTAATCAAATATCAAATCAATCTCAAATTTTATAAAATTTATATAAAAACGCATCTCATTTGTGTTCGGAGATGGTCACATGGCATTAATGGGTCTAATTTGACCACCGTCCCATTTCACACATGGATTTGAATGCAAAACAAACAATATCTTTATGTAGTAAAGACAAACAGATTTTTAATTTTATGTCTTCTACGCAAGAACCGATAAGCTAATTTACATATTTCCATCGAATCCGCATTACGTCAGCTGCTTGATAAATACGAAATGCTCGTCACTTCCGGTTCAGCGATAACACAATACAATATATTCATTTTCATTAGGATGAATAAAACAAAATAGAGTTGCGTTCTTCTCTAAAACAATTAAAATATGAATGTTTAGGCGGACTTAATTAATTATGAACTCAAAAGGAAATTTATCTAATTTTGGGTTAACTTCACATACGTATTTAGAAAAGAATGGAATCGAAAAAAAAAAGTCAATGATAAAACAAGAGTTCGCTAAAATTGATTTGTTCAAATTGTCAACACAACTGCAACACAACTGCGAACACAAATGTCTATCTTTATTAGTGTGACTAATTAAACAAGGTAATAATTTAATAGCAAATTAAGGGGATTAACTTGGTAAATGAGGAGATTCCATCAACAGTAATCAGATAAGCTCTCTTAGCTCCACCACCGGTGGGGAGAGGCCTAGGCCTCTCTTCCGCCATCCTCTTTTTTAGATTTTCTCTATAATTTTTGTTTATCGTTTGATTTGTTTTATTAGTGTTTGTTTTCTTAATTTTATGTTTATTCTTGTCTTCTCTCTTTTCCACCCATCTTCTTAGGGCTGTGACGGTTGTCAATGGTACCATATTACCCGTTTACCCAATCCGTATCGTATTCAATAAGACGGATATGGGAAAGATTTTTATTTTCGTTAAGTTATCAGGTATGGATATGGGTAAAAAAAAATTTCCGTTAATTTATTGGGTATGGGTATGGGTAAGACTATTTCGTATTCGTTAATTACCCGTACCGTTATATATATAGTTTATAATCATATCATAATCGAAAAAATATAATTGTAAGATTCAGTTAATAATAAATTAAATCGGAAAGATATGATTGTAATATTTAATTGATGCATTAATAATTAAATTAGACAATTAAATTGCTAGATTTGATTGAGATAATATTATATCGAAATTGGAAAGTTATGATGATAAGATTCAATTGATATGTTAATTAATTTTTTCAGTTTTTATTCATATGCTATATCGTTCATTTACGCGCCTACATTAAACAAAACGCTAAAATTTTTCAAAAGATCCCTTCTTCTCCATCGTCGTTTGTGAAAAAAAAAATTATAAAATTAGTAATTATATAGTTATATTTTTGTGACAATTGAAATCAGAAGATATTATATGATTTTATTATATTTAAAATATTATTCAATGTTGCACTTTATTAATATATTTATCTGATATTATTTATTTATCCATATTGTACATTTTTTTATGAGTTATTAACATTATTACCCATTTTCTACCGTTATCGTACGTTACCATTAATTTTTAACGAGTAAGGGTAGGGAAATGTCAATTTTAACAGGTAAGGGTAGGGTATGGGTAAAGAAAAAGTTTAACGGATACAGGTAAATGTCTCTACCGTATCGTACCCTACCCATTGACAGCCCTACGTCTTCTATTCTCGACATTTCTCTTCTTCTCTACTATTTTCTTACTTCTCGTCTTTCTATCCTTCTTTTCTGATCTTCTCTCCTTATCTTACATGAACGGTTTAATCAATATATCGTTCCTGATTAAATTATGATTTTAGTGGTTGTTTTTTCAGGTTTCTTAACAACCACAGAATGATTATTCTTATTCGACGCTGAAGTGATATTAAGAACAAGAAGCCTATGAAGAAAGAGATATTATTCCATGTTGGAAGTCTTCTGAATCTTCATATATTTTTTTCTTTTCTTTTCTTTTAATTTTCAATAATTATGTGATGTAATTATAGTTTATTTGCTTATGTGTGTATTAATAATTATGAAGAAGGAGATATTAAGATTAGGTTATTTGAATTGATATTGTATGATGTCGTAGATTAAAAAGATGTGTGTGAATATGTAATATTGGTTGTAAGATTATCACTAATAAAATATTTAGCCTACGGGCCATTTCCTCAAAAAAGAATCAGATAAGCTCGTAAGTGCGCGTTCTATGAGTTATGTTAGCCTGTCGTTACCAAAAGAAAGGGCAGCAGCGAAAGCCCAATAACATGGCCCAATCCCGTCATCAGGCATCAGCACACCTATCAGGCCATCAGTATCATACTCTCCTAACCAAATTGTAACATATACTGATTTACAGCACAGCCACATACACAGATCACATTTCTCAAACTGAAATTCATCAGCATGCATGATTAGTAAATTACTAATTTACTATCATCAAAACTTAACTCCTATTATAACAACATATATACTCTATTGTATGTCTCCTCTAATTGAAATCTTAATATGTATAGCTAGCCCGTATATCCAAATTCAACCAATCCAATCCCGGTTCGCGCAACTGAAATCCATGCCGTCCATGTGTAGTTTGTTCGACCCTATAAAAGCAAACCTATAACTAAATAATCTTCTAGATAGTCGCTATCTAGTATATCTAAAAAAAAAAACTAAATAATCTTGTTGAAATCTTGTCGATGAAATTACTATTTTCTTTTGGGGCAGCAAATTTCCAAAGAAACTATGCTACTTATTAATCTCTTATAGAAACTTCCAGGTAGAAAAAAATGATAAATTGAGAAAAAAAAAAAAAACGGAGATGGAAGATTTAACTTTAAGAACAAAGGCACATTCCTAAAAATACACAAAGCGAACAATTAGCAGTTATCTGAAAGGGCACATTTGATTTTTTTTTTTTTAAATAATCTAGTTCAAATATACGATTCTCTTATAAAAATAACTAACTGATATTCTTATCAAGTAATCTGGACTTGTGAAAGATATCGTGCTGGTGCACAGTTCTATTTCTACAAAAATACAAATTGAAATTATTTCCTCGATTAAATGATTGTCAATTGGAAATCGTACGTTCACTATTATTATTAATTTGTAATAGTGAACGATTAAACATAATATGTATCTATTATGTTTAACCGTTCACTACTTTAAATCAATTAAGTATCCTCGTTTCTTAGTGCATGCTTTCATTTCTACAAGTTCTATTAAGTTGACGTCGTAAACTATTAGATCTTGCCACGTGCCACGTCATTTTCAACTTTTCACTATTTAAATATTTCCTATCTTGGGATGACGTGTGTTTTCTTCTGGTAATTTTTCAGAAAGAGCTCCTGATCATTTCCTTTCGCAACGCAGTCAGTACACTGTCACTGGTCAAAAACCTAGATTAAATTAGTTATTAATCATATATAATAATGTATATCAGATTTAAATGAATAAGAAATTTCATGGTTTTTTATCATAAAATCATTTTAAGACCACTGTTAAAATTAAATTTATCATAATTATAAGAAAAATTTACGATTTTTAATTTTTTTTTAAAAAATTAATTGATGTGCTATTTAAGTAATGAAGAAGAGCAGGTTGACCATTGTGTTTTTATTTTTTAATCGGGACAATAATTTTCAATGTATCGAAAACTGTTGAATATGAATTTTTGATGATATTTGAAGAGATTATGACAAATAAATACTAAAAAGAAAGAAAAAAAAAAAGAGAGAAGAAAAAGGATAAAACAGTAAAAAATGGCCGAATGGAGAATATAGGAATATTTAGGCCTTGCAAAATCTCTGTAAAGCTTGCTGCAATCGATGGAGGGAACAAAATCAAATGAAATTATTGCATGAATTTCAATAATAAGCTGAAACATGGAGCTAACTGGACCCCTCCAGCCATTCATATCAGTGAAGAGAGAGTTAACGGATGGGATTCAAATCTCCCTCCAGATAGAGAGCGTCTTGGATGAGCTCAGCGCATGCTCCGACCATTCAACATTCCTTTGCGATTCTACAAGGCTCACCGTGAACCAGATCCACGCGAAAGGAATCAAGAGGAGATGTCGCTGACGAGTTAAAGATGATCCCTTCGTGAATGATAAGATGAGTGCACCTGGAATAAGATGAGCCGAGAGAAACACCAACTGTTAGACCCACGAGGGGAAATCGTGGTATATCATATGTCTGGACTAGCTAAAATCATGAAAGAATGGAGTAGAGTTCTCCAACAGAAATTTGTTGGGCGAAGTGGTTACGACAAACCGCCGGGCTCCAGGAAGGTTCATCGCACCTGGACGGAAATAAGGTCGAAGACCTGGTCTATAAATAGAGCAGAAAAGAGAAAAGAGAGAAAAAGGGGCTTTCCTGTTCTTCTTCTTCCAGAGAAAAATTGTAAGAGAAATTAGATTAGAAAAAGAGAGAGAGTGGAGAGGCATTTCAACAAACGGTTGAAGTGCAAGTGAGGAAAAGCGAATTCGAGAAAATTTGAAGGCGATTCTCTAATTGTAATTGAAGAGGAAGGTAAGAAACAAGGTAAAAACCAGCATTGTGTAATCAATTTGAAGTTTAATGAAGAAATTTGAGATCTTTTGAGTGTTGAATTGAGCTTTTGTTATGCGAGTGTCGATCTGATAGTTTCAAAGTTCGAATTCGATTTGTGTTGTTTACATTAGTCTTACTTTCTTCTTAATTGATTTTCTTGAATCGAATTGTATCCTTCTTCCCCTTTTCTTTTCGATCGCTGCTCGATTTGAGCTCAGATTAAGTAATCCACTACAACAGATTTGATTATTAAAACCGGATTTTAAAGATTATTAGAACCGGTTTTGCACCGGTTTTAAAAATACGTGGTTCTAAAGATATATAAAAAACCGGTTCTAAAAATGGCGGTGCTAAAAATAAGCTATTCTTGGAAACGAATTTCAGTACATTTTTAGAACCGGATTTTAGTAAAAATCCGGTTTTAATAATTTATTTTTCGAACCGTATTTTTATAAAAATCCGGTTCTAAAAATGACCTTAATTTTATTATTTTTTAATTCATTTTTTATTCGAAATTTAAATTAAATTCAGATATTAATTATAGTTTTAAAATCGGATTTTTATTAAAAATCCGGTTCTACAAATGAAAATAATTTTATGATTTTTTAATTCATTTTTTTATTCGAAATTTAAATTAAATTCAGATATTAATTATATTTTTAAAACCGGATTTTTATAAAAATCCGGTTCTACAAATGACATTAATTTTATTATTTTTAATTCATTTTTTTATTCGAAATTTAAATTAAATTCAGATATTAATTATAGTTTTAAAACCAGATTTTTATTAAAAATCCGGTTCTACAAATGAAAATAATTTTATGATTTTTTAATTCATTTTTTATTCGAATTTTAAATTAAATTCAGAAATTAATTATATTCTTAGAACCGGATTTTGAATAAAAAACCGGTTCTAAAAATGAAAATAATTTTATGATTTTTTAATTCATTTTTTATTCGAATTTTAAATTAAAAACAGATTTTAATTATATTTTTAGAACCGGATTTTAACCAGAAAACCGGTTCTACTTAATAAAAACAATTAAAATTTTTTTTTTGTTTGGGCTAGCCCCATTTTTGCTAGCCATACCAATTGACATTTATACATCACAACAAACACAATTAACATATCAAAACAAATAATTTAACAATAAACATTTCATACGCACCAAATATACTAATTCGCATTCAACAATTAACAAAACAATTTAATTTAAACACATCACAAGTAAGTTTAACAATAACAAACTCATACATGCTTACGTAAATAACCGTACAACTCATCACAAGTAAGGCTAAGGTCTCCGTCACTATAGGGTTCACCCGGCGGATGCAAAACCTACATTCAATTAAATAAATTCAATTTGTAAAAATAAAACTATTTGGTTTCAATAAACTTACTAATATCGATTTTGAAATCCTACACTATATATAAGTAAACTCTCATTCTAAACCTATAAACTTCAAACTCTAAGGCCTAATTAATTCTTAAACATTTATTTTAAGTATATTATAATTTATATCTTTGGCAATTGACGGTATGCCATGTAATTAGTCAGAATCATATGCAAATTCCTTATTGCATAAAATCCACAATCAGTACTGTTTGGTTGACGTGGACTCTACAAGCAAAAACAAAATTTGTTACAATTAATATAGCATCTAATAAATGAGAAATGAAATGAAACTATTAGTCGAGCTATGTACCGGAATGAAGTGAATATCGAATTTGGGACCTATTTTCAATCTGGATAAAGCACTGCAATATTAAAATATAAAGTTAGAAAGAATTAATTTGAAGATATTTACTTACTATATATAGATAATGCATGTGTTGACTAAAACAACTTACATGTTATATGCCTTTATCATTGGAGAATCAAACATGTCATCATTTAGAGAATCTGCAATCCATATTGTTTTTGTCGAGGGCTGTGCAATAATAACCACAAAATGATGCCTGTAATTAAATATTAAAGCTTGTTAGTAAAATTCACATGAAACTGCAAAATCTAAAATTTAGATTAGAAAATTAGAAAATTTCTAACTAACGCATTCTGATGTAGCAAAATATGATAAGCAGCCTTCCTTTTGGAGAAATGCATCATCAAGTAGCTTACTGTGCCTGAAATTTCCTTCAACGCATGTCGTCCCGTATTTCTTTCAGGATCCAAAAACTTGAATTCCTTAATTTTCACTTCCTTGCAATAATCCCTAGCCCACCTGCATATTGTATTTACATATGTAATTCGATAATATTGATTCAATTTACAACCATAATATTGTAATAGTAATCAATCGATTTTTATTTAGTTGGAAAAATACTTACATGGTCCAAACTTTCATCACTTGAAGAACAAGTTTTTCCCTTTTGAATAAGTCGTTGATATCTGAGAAAGTGACTATGAAAGTATCCAGTGGTGAACCTTCGAACTTGGCCTTAATTTCGAAACTTGTCACAGAGGGATCCAACATCATCATATAGTTGTGCAGTTCTGCTGCGTTAGGTCCAAGTCGCTCTAATTCCTCCGGAGTACAAAATGGGTCCCGCATCTTGAATTCTCCGTCCAATAAGAAAGCATTTGGATCGAAATCTTCGTCGACTTCCTCCTCTTCCTCCTCCACTTGCTCCTCCTCCTGTTGCCTTGCTTTCTTTTTCGCCGGAGATTTCGCCAATGATTGAGGTCGTTGCGGTAGTTGTCTCAGGTGCCTCTTTAAAATCAATACATTAGTCACAAACAACATTTTTCAATTCAATTAATACCAATTCAGAAAATTTATAATCTATACATTAGTCACATTTATAATCCATAATCTATAACTCATAATCAAATTTCATTTATAATTCATAACCACATTTCACATTTATAATCCATATCAACATTTCATTTATAATTAGCACAATAACATTTCACGTTTTCAATTATAATTTCAATTAACTAAGTACAATACCAATTAATATCAATTCAGAAAAGTTTATAAGATTTACCAATTTCTGCATATCGAAATCCACAAGATGAATCGGCCACCTTAAAAATGAGTTCTGGAGCATACCAAGCCGATCGTCTGCATTGGGAGGTGGAAAAGGTGGCGACACTTCTTTCGCATGATCGAACACTTCTAGGACTTGTACCCTAACCTCGTCCGGCCCCAATGGCTCTCCATGGACCGTCTCAGACATGGAACTACGTGCAAACACCACAGCTCTAGCAACGTACATGATGACACAATTATCTGCTGGGAGGGTAAGCAAGACTTCCATGGAATCCTACAATTATAAGCAAATACAAAACACAATTAATTACAAGTAATATTATAAGCAAATACAGAACACAATTAATTACAATTAAATTCTATGTACTTGCAAGTAATATTATGTATACCTGAAAACTAGGGAAAGGAATCGGATGTGGTTGATTATTGCTACCCTGTGATAGCATAATGAATGCTTGGTTCGTTATTGGATCGTACTGCTGCGTCACTGGTTGCCCTTGCGGCCACATCCTTGAGAATTGCTCCATCTGTCTGGCTACTTCTTTTTGAACTTCCTCCTGCAAGCGACGGCTCACTTCCTCCTGCACTCTCTGATCAATTTCCTCTTTGGAGTAGCCCTTGGATTTCCTCGTACCCTTACCAAACGTATTTTTGAAACCGGCATAATCTGGGTATCCTCTCACCCTTCCTGAGTGCTCTGCGGTCCCAATAGAAGTAGTCAAGATGTCATTCTGACGAGCCGCTTGAAATTCACCAGACTCAGCTAAAGCAACCTGTCAGAAAATAAATTCATGTCAGTTTTTGTTGAATTCGTTGAATATATCAATTTTTTATTTATTTGAGTTAACACACGTACTGCTTTATCCACGACGGCTGCAACCTTAGGATTTGTACACACAATTTTATTCGTTTCCGGATTCTTCTTGGCGTGTGCCCTGCACCATCTATAAGTCCTGCTATCTACTTCCTCGCTAATGAAAGAGGTCGCACCATGGACCACCTCTCCTTTTTCCCAACTCTTTTCTGCAGTTAGGTAACCGCCTGATCCGAGTGTGTGGTGCATGTCCTTCTTGGCGGCATTTTCATGTGCTTTCTTACTCAATTCCTATTAGCAAATTCAGAAGAATTGTAAGTAAAGCAAAAAAAAGTTAAGATACTAGTATTGGCAAAAGACTTTTTTTCATACCTGAAACTCAGGAGTTTGACAATATTGGTCGAGTTCGACCCATTCTTCCTGACTAATGTTATGTACATCCCACGGATTCGGTCCACCTTCTTTTGCATTCACCCTGTATTGCTTATTCTACAATAAGAAGATAGAAGAATTGCAATTATAATTAATCAAGCAATTATAATTAAAAATAATTTTAAAAATATTATCTCTTACCAATCTGCATTTAAAAGCCCTCCATCTATTGCAACACGCCGTAAGAAGCTTCCCCTTATGTGGAAATTTAGGATCAATATTCCACTGCTCGGCTATAGAGTTGTACAAATCATATTTCAACTCTTTCGGCACTAATGTCCACTTCTTGTAACTGCATTAAAACCAATAAATATCAATATCAAATTCATTTAGACATTATTGACATTCATATATTTTAAATCATATTTGTACCTGACGGGAATCATATCTCTTGTCCTCTGTGCCATAAACCTCATGAATTCAGCTGCATTATCACCGATAGGCTGGCCTTTAACGTCGAATTCGATCTTCAATCCAATTCCAGCAGCTATCTTCTTTGCCGTCTTGATGCACTTTGCTGCTGATCTTTTCCCCCTTCTACTACCAGCGGATGATTCAGCTGCATTATCATTTGGATTTGGCATCAATTCCTCATCCTCATTTAGTACATGATTCTCATTGGAATCCGACATGGCTGCAAATTCAAATCAAAATTATCACAACAATTTAAAAAAAATTCGGCATAACCTCCCCTACATATGAACATTTTTACCAAAAAATTCCAATCAAATCCAAACCCGTTGGCATTCACAAACTCAAACCCATTAACATTCACAAACACATTCACATTTCGAATTAACTAAGTACAATAATTTCAATAATCACAAACTCATTCACAATAATCAGTACTCGGATTAACATTTTCAATCAATAACATGCAATTTCAGATTAACATTTTCAATCAATAATGTCCATAACATGCAATTTCGGATTAACATGCAATTTCGGATTAACATTTTCAAACAATTTCGGATTAACATTTTCAAACAATTTCGGATCTAAATGAGTGGAAATGAATTTTCACAGTAAATGAATTTAGGCAATAAATGAATTTCGGTAATTACCTTGTGAGTGGCCGGAGTAGTGAGGCGGAGGAGAGAGTGGCCGGAGGAGAGAGTGGCGCAGAGGAGAGAGTGGCGCAGAGGCGGAGGAGCTTCTCTTGGCGCAGAGGAGAGGAGATGGGGGCTTCTCTTGGCGCAGAGGGGACTCGGTTGGGGGGACAGGGGGGTTCGGAGGGGTTGGGACTTAGAGAAATTAGAGACAGAGGGGGCTTCGGAAGGGATCGCATGCAGGGAGCTAGAGATACACGAAATGTTCAAAAAAAAAAAAAATCCATCTATTTTTTTAGAACCGGATTTTAATAAAAATCCGGTTCTAACGACTAAATACGATTTTTGTTTTCTTATTTCTGTTTTAATTAAATATATTATGTTTTAATATTAAAATTATATTACGTTTTAATAATTAAATTATATTACGTTTTAATATTTAAATTATATTATTTAAAAATAGAAAAATTAAAAAAAATATTATTAGAACCGGATTATTAATTAAAATCCGGTTCTAAAGATAAATTAAATTTAAAGATTATATTTTCTTTTATTATTTAAATATACATTCTGATTTATTATTTAATATTCAAATTATATTATTTAAATTTACATTCTGTTTTATTTAAATTACATTCGTTTTAATATTAGAAATTAAATTATATTAGGTTTTTATTTAAAATATATTATGTTTTTCTAAAAAATAGAAGTAAAAATAGAAAAAGTAAAAAAAATATTATTAGAACCGGATTTTAAATAAAAATCCGGTTCTAAAGATAAATTAAATTTAAAGATTATATTTTCTTTTATTATTTAAATATACATTCTGATTTATTATTTAATATTCAAATTATATTATTTAAATTTACATTCTGTTTTATTTAAATTACATTCGTTTTAATATTAGAAATTAAATTATATTAGGTTTTTATTTAAAATATATTATGTTTTTCTAAAAAACAGAAGTAAAAATAGAAAAAGTAAAAAAAAATATTATTAGAACCGGATTTTAAATAATAATCCGGTTCTAAAGATAAAATAAATTTAAAGATTATATTTTCTTTTATTATTTAAATATACATTCTGATTTATTATTTAATATTTAAATTATATTATTTAAATTTACATTCTGTTTTATTTAAATTACATTCATTTTAATATTAGAAATTAAATTATATTAGGTTTTTATTTAAAATATATTATGTTTTTCTAAAAAACAGAAGTAAAAATAGAAAAATTTTAAAAAAAATATTATTAGAACCGGATTTTAAATAAAAATCCGGTTCTAAAGATAAATTAAATTTAAAGATTATATTTTCTTTTATTATTTAAATATACATTCTGATTTATTATTTATTATTTAAATTATATTATTTAAATTTACATTCTGTTTTATTTAAATTACATTCGTTTTAATATTAAAAATTAAATTATATTAGGTTTTTATTTAAAATATATTATGTTTTTCTAAAAAACAGAAGTAAAAATAGAAAAATTAAAAAAAAATATTATTAGAACCGGATTTTAAATAAAAATCCGGTTCTAAAGATAAATTAAATTTAAAGATTATATTTTCTTTTATTATTTAAATTTACATTCTGTTTTTTTATTTAATATTTAAATTATATTATTTAAATTACATTCTGTTTTATTTAAATTATATTCGTTATTTAAATTACATTCTGTTTTAAATTATATTAGGTGTTTATTTAAATTATATTATGTTTTTCTAAAAAACAGTAGTAAAAATAGAAAAATTAAATTTAAAGATTATATTTTATTTTATTATTAAAATTATATTCTGTTTTTAATTAAATATTTTGTGCTTAAATATTCTAAAGATAAAATTATATGATGTTTTTAGAAGATTACAAATAAAAATAGAAAAATTTTAGAAGATTACAAAAATTTTAACAAAAAAAAGATAGAAGATTACATCAAATTGATCATATTCTTGAAACCTCTAAAAAAAGATAGAAAATACTAAAAATTCTAATAAACTCAATTTCCTTTCTTCTTGGGTGATTTTGGTCGGTTTACCCACTCGCCTGCGTCTCGTTCATCGCTACGCAAATTAGTTTCTAACTCTTTAACTGGTAGTGGCGTTCCATCTATACCTGTAAAAAATAAATATTAATTAAATAATAATTGAATTTCACCGATTTTTTTATTAATTATTATATATACCTGTGGAGAATGGCGCTATTTCATCAAATTGATCATATTCTTTTTCGTCTACGACATTTTCAACACCAACAATGCGTCTTTTTCCCTTGAGTACCACGTGTCGTGAGATGTCGGCCGGATCAGCAACATAAAAAACTTGCATTGCTTGTTTATTTGCAAGTATAAAAGGGTCATATGCATACCCTAGTTTTTTCAAATCAACGGTTGTCATTTTAGTGTTTTTCTCTATTTTGACTCCACTTTGCAGAATCCATTTACAATCAAACACGGGTATCCTGAATGCATTATAATCAAGTTCCCAGATTTCTTCAATCCATCCGTAATACGGCTCCGATGACTTGCCATCACTTGATATGGCTTCTATCGTGACTCCGCTGTTTTGTACTGTGCTTTTGCCATCTTGTTTTTTGGTATACCATGTGTATCCATTTAGGTCGTAACCTTGATAGGTGTACACATTCGCATTAGGACCATGCGCAAGGTATTTCACAGTTTCATTCTCAGACGGGGACAATCGCACTTTGTTTCTGAACCATTGTACAAAGTTTTTGTCGTGCTCTTTCGTGATCCAATTTTCATTCTTCTGAGGATTCTGCTCTCGCAACTCTTGTATGTGCTGATCCACATAAGGGGCCACAACGGCGACTTGCTGCAGAATTTTAAGATGTGCTTTTTCTCTCCTTTTAAGGTCCACTGTAATTATTTTCAATCCAATTAACGATTTTCCTAGGAGTCTGCCTTCATGTCGATTCTTGGGTAAGCCAATAGGTTTAAGTCCATCAATGTAATCAGTATAGAAGTCAATAACCTCTTCAGCTACATATCCTTCAACTATGCTTCCTTCCGGTCTAGATCTGCTTCGGACTAACCTTTTCAATTGGCCCATTGCTCTTTCAAAAGGGTACATATATCGCAAATATATCGGACCGCACCAACTTATCTCTCTGACTAAATGAACGGTCAAATGAACCATTATTACAAAGAATGACGGGGGAAAATACATCTCCAGCTCGCATATGGTCTGATAAGCACCGGTTTCCAACTCTGTCAGTTTTTCTGGATTAATTACTTTGGAGCAAATTTCATTGAAAAAAAAGCACAACTTAGTAATAGAGTTCCGAACTTTTTCCTTAAAACATCCCCGAATTGCAACCGGGAGCAATTGGGTCAACAACACGTGATAATCATGCGACTTCATTCCAATCAATTTCATATCTTTTATCGATACCTTTCTTGAGATATTCGAGGAATAACCCGTTGGAACCCTAACGTTCTTCAAGCAATTCAACAAACTGAGTTTCTCTTTCTTTGTCAAAGTGTAAACTGCATCGGGTAACCAATCCCGTCTCTTAGTAGTATCTTCTTGTGCAGCTAGTTCCAATCGAATTCCCATTTCGACCATGCCTTTCCTCACATTGGAATTGTCTACTTTTCCTTGAACATTTAAAATCAAAGCAATCAAAGCTTCACAAATATTCTTAATGATGTGCATCGCATCCAAACAATGCCTAACATCTAAATACGCCCAGTATTCAAGGTCCCAGAATATAGACTTTTTCTTCCAATTGCCATCCGGGATTTTTTTCGCGAATAGTTTCCCCAATTTGATTTTAAGATCCTTAACCTCCTCATAGACCTGCCTTTCCGTTTCTTGGTATCGGTGCCCTTCGGGTCTCAATTTTTCCATCAAATTTATTTTTGTAATCAGTACGGCGGTAGGGGTGATAACGGTTAAGGAACCTACGATGTCCCAAGTAGACATTTTTCCTACAATTTGATAACCATTGAGTATGTGTTTCCTCCTCACAAATAGGACATGCTTTATCTCCTTTGTTCCTATAACCTGACAAATTCCCGTACGCGGGAAAATCATTAATCGTGCAAAAAATCATGGCATGTAAGGTGAAAGAACTTTTGGAATAAGCATCAAATACCTCCACCCCTTCCTTCCACAACTTATCAAGGTCTTCTATTAACGGAGCCAAGTACACATCTATATCATTTCCTGGTTGTTTTGGACCAGAAATGAGCAACGACATCATCATGTATCTTCTTTTCATACATAACCAGGAAGGAAGATTGTAAATAACCAATAAAACTGGCCATACACTACGATTGCTACTCAGCAGACCGTAAGGATTCATTCCATCCGTGCATAGTCCCAATCTCAAATTCCTAGATTCACTGCCAAAATTCGGGAAATAACTATCTATGTTCTTCCATTGGGTCGAGTCTGCGGGATGTCTGATCATACTATCTTGCTTTCTGCCTTCCGCATGCCACCTCAGTAGTTTAGCATCTCTTGAATGTCCGAAAAGACGCTTAAACCTCGGTATTATCGGTAAATACCATATCGTTTTCGCAGCTGGCCTATTTTTACAACTCTCTTCATCATCATCCAAATCATCATCCCTTAGCCTGTACCGTGATGCATTACACATTGGACATTTATGAAGATTCTCATACTCATTTCGAAATAGTATGCAATCATTTGGACATGCTGAAATCTTCTTTATTCCCATATTCAGAGGACATAATAATTTTTTAGCCTTATAGCATGTATCAGGCAATGTATTTTCTGCTGGAAGCATTTCTCGTAAAAGACCGAGCAAGTCTGTGAAACTTTTATTGCTCCAATTATTCTTGGCTTTTAAGTTATACAGTTTAAAAACAGTTTTTATTTTTGAGAATTTATCCTTATCACAACCAGGATATAAAGGTGTATTACAGTTTTCATCAAACCCTTGAAAAATATCAGGAACCTGATCATCAATAAAACCATCTGGTATTTCATTCATTATTTCATCCAAATCATTTTCTCTATTATCATCATCACATTGTTGTTGACTTACATTTTCTCTATTATTATCATCATCCCCTACATCAACACCCCAATCATTTCCTACATTATTTTCCGAATCGGATACATCAATACTAGTCCCAACATTAGCTTGATCTTCAAATTTTTCCCCGTGATAAACCCACCGAAGGTATTTTGGTGTTTTCATCCATCCACGCTGAATCAAATGAGCTCTAACGGTTTTACTATCATGTCTCTGCAAGTTAACACAACGCTTACAAGGACAAAGAATTCTGGGCTTTCCTGTTGACTTTCGATGTTCTTCCGCACAATTTATGAACTCTTCAACAACTCCAACAAAATCATCAGAAATACGTGAACTGAACATGTAGTTCTCCCTTTGATCCATCTGTAAATATCACAACATATATCCAAACGTCAGGGTTTAGGGTTTGTAGGTTCAATGTATCACATGAGGTTTTCGGGCCGGTTACCATCCTAACCCACTCTTTGGATACTCTGTCTCATTAGCGAGCGTACGTTGGATGCAATGTGTTGCCTGAGAAAAATTCGGCAGCATTTCCCCTTATGTTCCCTGAATACGCCAACGCACGATTGCTCGTGCGTACGTATCCGTGGGAACATAAGAGGAAATGCAGCCGAATTTTTCTCAGACAACACATTGCATCCAACGTACCACTCGCTATCCTAAATGAGACAAAATATCCAAAGAGCAGTCCCAAAAAATGGGGACTATCCGAGATTAATCCCTAATGGATTAATCTCGGACGGGCACGACCTAAAATAGTTCAAATTCCGGCAATTTGGTCCTATATGACAATACAACTAATATATGCAAATGCCAAATAATTATTTCCATGCATATAAATTGATAATTTTATAAATTTAAATTATCGAGGGTTAAAATAGAAAATTACCAAAATTCTCTCGAAAAGATAATTTTCTCGCTTCAATAGAATAACCTCCTCTTCCTCTTCCTAATTTATCAAACCAATATGGAAAAATCAATAGCAAATACAAAATTTGCTTGAACAATAATTAAAACACAAAAGAATACAATAATATACCTCAATTGTAATTTTTTCAAATTTCTACTTGCTCTCCTTTGCTTCCTCTTCCTATTTTTCAATTTTCTCGATTTTTTTTTAATTTTTGGCTATTTTAAATAGGTGATTTTGATTTAGAGTAAATGAGTTCGGTTTTGGAAGAAAAATATCACGCATGAAAAAATGGTGGTGGGTGCTTTGACAGGGGTAGTAGTAAATATTTTAAAAAAATACATTCATATTTAGAACCGGATTTTTACTAAAAACCGGTTTAAATAAGGTGAGAAAAAAAAAATCTGTTTTTTTTTCAGAACCGGATTTTTATAAAAAACCGGTTCTAAAGATAAATATGATTTTTGCTTTTTTTTCTGTTTTATTTAAATTATATTCTGTTTTAATATTAAAATTATATTATGTTTTTCATTAAATATTTTGTGCTCAAATATTTAAAAATATTCTGTTTTATTTAATTTATATACTGTTTTAATATTAAAAATTAAATTATATTCGGTTTTTATTTAAATTATATTATGTTTTTGTAAAAAATAGAAATAAAAATAGAACAATTTAAAAAATATTTTTAGAACCGGATATTTAATAAAAATCCGTTTCTAAAGATAAATACGATTTTTGTTTTTTTCTGTTTTATTTAAATTATATTCTGTTTTAATATTATAATTATATTATGTTTTGCATTAAATATTTTGTGCTTAAATATTTAAAAATATTCTGTTTTATTTAATTTTTATACTATTTTAATATTAAAATTTAAATTATATTCGGTTTTTATTTAAATTATATTATGTTTTTCTAAAAACAGAAATAAAAATAGAACAATTTAAAAAAATATATTTAGAACCGAATATTTAATAAAAATCCAGTTCTAAAAATATACCGTATTGAATTTTAAATCCGTGAGAAAAAAAAAATCTGTTTTTTTAGAACCGGATTTTTATAAAAATCCGGTTCTATAGATAAATACGATTTTTACTTTTTTTTTCTGTTTTATTTAAATTATATTCTGTTTTAATATTAAAATTATATTATGTTTTTCATTAAATATTTTGTGCTCAAATATTTAAAAATATTCTATTTTATTTAATTTATATACTGTTTTAATATTAAAAATTAAATTATATTCGGTTTTTATTTAAATTATATTATGTTTTTGTAAAAAATAGAAATAAAAATAGAACAATTTAAAAAATATTTTTAGAACCGGATATTTAATAAAAATCCGGTTCTAAAGATAAATAGGATTTTTGTTTTTTTTCTATTTTATTTAAATTATATTCTGTTTTAATATTATAATTATATTATGTTTTGCATTAAATATTTTGTGCTTAAATATTTAAAAATATTCTGTTTTATTTAATTTTTATACTGTTTTAATATTAAAATTTAAATTATATTCGGTTTTTATTTAATTTATATTATGTTTTTTTAAAAAACAGAAATAAAAATAGAACAATTTAAAAAAATATATTTAGAACCGAATATTTAATAAAAATCCGGTTCTAAAAATATACCGTATTGAATTTTAAATTCGTTTCGTTAGAACCGGTTATTATAAAAAAAACGGTTCAAATAAATATATTTTTAGAACCGGATTTTTATAAAATCCGGTTCTAAAAATAAACAGATTTTTTTTTTTAGTCAAAAAATTAGAACCGGTTTTTATAATAATCCGGTTCTAAAAATAACCACAGAAATTTCGAAATTGCCACTGGCCATTATTAGAACCGAGTTTTTATAAAACCGGTTCTAATAAGGCGTTTCCAAAAATCGAATCTGTTGTAGTGATCTAAGGTTCTCTAATTGATCTCGGCTGGGTTTTACTCAGACCCTGATCTTCAATATCGCCTCGACTGGGTTTTACTCAGATCCTGGCTTCAATCTCGCTTCGACTGGGTTTTACTCAGCTCCTAGCTTCTTTACCTCGACTGGAGTTTCTCCAGCTCCTGGTAGCTCGTCTCCAGCTGGCTTTGGCCATGGTTGGAGATGAATTGAGCAACGATTTAGAGGGGAGGTGCTGCCAAATTTCTGTCAGGATTGGCACCTTTCGTAATTGCATAAAAAAAATCTGGACTGAGATGCATAGTTGTAGTATTTACAAAGACCTGAGCATGAAATTTCTATAATCAAATCGTTTCCGAACCATAAGTTAGTAGGGTAATAGAATTTGATGTTTAAATGTTGAGCAATAATGGTGAATTCTCATATTTGAAGTTTACAGGGTTTTAATGAAATTTCTCTACTGGAGCTGGATCTTAGTTTTCATTAAAGTTGCAATTAGTTGCTATATACCTCTGTAATCGAGTGTAGCATGCATACTTAGTGATTTTGTTCAAGAATTGATATGTGGTAAGTATTAAGTTGCATAAAGTTTAGTTCATCGAGTAACCAATCAGTGTTGTGTTTCTTGCCTTAAAACATTTGATAATAAGCAAAAAGTAATGGACTTGTGAGTAAAAAAAAAGAAGAGCATGGCCAGACTTTAGATAAATGCCATAAGCGTCAGAAATTCCCTTTGGAATTGTGATCCTGTGTCAGAATGTGTACATGTGATGTATGCTAGCCACTTAATTATGCTTTTATTAAATTCTATTTGTTGTTTGTAGCTGACCCTTTCTCTGATAAGATTGCAGATCAGTCATGTGAAAACAGTGGGATCTCTCTTCTTATCTTGATAACAATGAATTGTTATGACAAAGACATCTTGGTTATATAAATAACAACTTGAAATAATTTGGGTTATGTCAAATAGTATAGGTGAAGTGGTAATTGGTGGTATAGAACCAAAAATGCTTTCTGTACCAAGCACATACCGTATCAGTGAGAAGTATGCTAAGTACATGATACATAATTTGTGAACCAAGCCACATATAACGTGAGATGAGGCATCATGGAAATCATGCACTATCTAGGACTGTTATAAGCTAATTCCGTAAATGAACTGTCAATTAAGAAATCTTGATAGGCAAATAATATCCATGTGCATCAACTTTGTACAAATAAGCTAAACAAAAACCCAAAATCCTTAGTGTGTCTCAGTACCACTCTTCTCTTTCCAATACAGCACCAACCCATGGCTTTGCTATCAAACTAGACAAATGAAAGGTAAATTGAAGTTATAAACCCCTTCTCCTCACTCTCAAAGTGATGAGGAATCCCTTTCTGGTACGATTAATGCCAACACTTCCCGGTCGAGATCAATCGCTGTGGTGCCATGTCAGCACTCGGTTCCCCCACCGTCAGCGTTCGATGCGATGAAAGCCAACCCCACCACTGTCTTCCTATTAACCTCACGATATCACAGATCTGATTTCCCGGCCTTGCGGTGGTCAGAATCGCTAACGGATCCAAACCCGCCATTCACGAGCCCATTAACAAAAGAAATGGAATCCGCCTCCTTCCTTGGTCAAATTCAGCGCCAAAGACCTCTTCGATTTTCTGTGAACAAGCATGATGTAACCTCGTGAAATTTTGGTAGAAAGAAATAAAAAATAATAATAAAGGCTGAAGCCCAAGAGTGATCCAAACCTAACAGCCGAAACTATGCAAGCCCAATGGAATTTTATTAAAAATCATTTGCCACTTCATCAAATACACGTAGCAGCCACCTCAGTTTGGATTGCCTACATGGCCCAATCCTGGATTGCCAAATTAGCCAAAACTTTAGAAAATTCATTAAAAATAGTAGGAAACTTAGAAAAATTCAAATAATATATCTATAAAATCCTAAAAATCTAAAGAATTTAGATTTACTGATACTTTGATATTAAAATCTTTCAAAATTTCAGTCTTTTGCATTTTTGAAGTATCTTCACTATAAAAATTGAATTTTAATAAAAATAATAAATACAATAAATCTTAGATAAATTTTCTATAAGACTTTGAAATAAAAGTCTAAGTAATTTCAATATCAAGATGATCATTAAGGGACTATTTTCAACTGAGTAGTTTAAGATGAATATTTTGAAACTAAAAATGAGTTTAAAGCCTTTATCGCGATCAAGGTGCCGGTAAGACCTCGAAATCCGAAATAATATCCAAAGACAAAGCCAAAATCTCTTCAATCAAAAGAAAGCCACTTCTCAAGACCAATGATAGTGCAAATTCAAATCATCCATCGGAAATCAATTCAAATAATGACAAAGACCCAGTTCTTCCAAGCCGCCAAATGGCCCAGAACCATCAAATCAAGTTCTTCCAGTCTTACAAGTCACCAAATGACCAAGACCAGGTTCTTCCAAGCCGCCAAATGGCCCAGAACCATCAAATCAAGTTCTTCCAGTCTTACAAGTCACCAAATGACAAAGACCCAGTTCTTCCAAGCCGCCAAATGACCCAGAACCATCAAATCAAGTTCTTCCAGTCTTACAAGTCACCAAATGACAAAGACCCAGTTCTTCCAAGCCGCCAAATGGCCCAGAACCATCAAATCAAGCTCTCCCAGTTTTACAAGTCACTAAATGACAAAGACCAAGTTCTTCCAAGTTACCAAATGGCCAGGAACCATGAAATCAAACTCTTCTAGTCTTATAAGTCGCCAAATGACCAAGACTCAGTTTTAGATAAAGTGTTTTAAGTGTCCTCAATTAAGTCCTGTTAATTAAGTTTGGTACCGTTAATTGAGTTCGATTCAAGTCAAAAGAGTCAAGTCTTTGATAATTCTCAATTGTGTCCCGTCAACTATGTTTGGTAACATCAATTGAGTTTAACGAAGTAAATTGAGATAACAACTTTTCTAGCCTACGACATACAATTCCTCGAATCCCTTAATCAGAGGTTCTCGTGATTCGTCACGAGGTAATTAACAATAGGGGCTTGCGCCTATTGGAAGGAAAAGATCCACGAAATTAATAAACCCTCATGAGAATAGATTCTCATTATTGTTTTCTTGTTGTCAAGAAGCATTCTGCACTTGAATTTAAACTCGTGAGGGGTGAATCTAAGACTTATTCCCGTTCTTGAGGAAACCCGATTATTCTTCGAGAAATGACGAAAAAGTCCACACAGATTCTCTGGCACGCCCGGTGGGACATCTTTCTCCTCTCATCTTTGGGATTTAAGGGATATAATGTATAGGCTAGAAAGTTGATACTTAAGGTTTTTAAATTTTCAAATAAACGCTACTAACGATAACATTGAGTTGTTTGTTGTTGTAGGAATAAGATGGCATTTAACGCGAGCATCGAAATGAGCAAGCCTAGCGGGAAGTTCACCATTGGGGCCGTCCCCATCCGCTTCGACAACCAGTTTATGTTCGGCGGCATGCCTTTTGGATTTGTCTACGTACCGCTAGTACATGGCAAAGACGGGCAGATGGAGATTGCTCGAGAGGACGAAGACATTAGAGGCATCGAGGAAGTTGTGCCCAAGGTGCAAGAGGTGAACGGTGGGGAAGGATGGGCCCTTGTTCCACAGAATGGAGTTCACCATGCTCCCATAGCTTCACCTAGCAAGCGTCGATCCAATTGTCGCTCTCCTCAGAAGAGAAGAGCGGTGAAGAAGACATATGTTTCAACTACCAATGGTGCGAGAACCCTTGAGAAGATCCAAGGGGCGTACCAACGGAAACTAGAGACAAGGCCCAATCTCCCCGTGAGTAATCCTTTTGCACCACTCCGCCTGGTCAGAAAGAACTCTCCCAAGGCCTAACTCAAGACGTTGGAGGAGTTTCCAACCGAGTATCAAGCAAAGTTTAGGGGAATGAGCCCTAAGACAAGGGTGTCCGTTAAGGAGAGGCTATCATTACCGCGAACCCCAGTCCATAAAAGGCTAGGACCAAAAAGAAAGGCAAAAGCATCTACTCTTGTGAGAGAAAGGTTGGGAGAAAGACCGACAACCCCGGTTAAGGAGCGATTGGGGCCCGTAAAGAAAGGAAAAGGACCAAGAAAGTATGGGTTCCAAAAGACAAAACCCGGTTGGTGGTTGAAGTGGCTAGTCAAGAGCCGCAAAATAAAAAGAGACGCATAGTATGGCGAGAAAAGAGGCCAATCATCCATGCCCGCGTCAATATGGTTGGAGTTGACAAGAGGTTTGAGATGCACGCATTTGTACATGCAACTAGTGATGAAGAAATTCCCATAAACCGAAAAGAAGACAAAAACAAGCAAGATGAACCCTCTACGAGTTGTCACAACCGTAAAGGAGAGGAAGGAGAAGAGGTCATTAAGATTGACCAAAATGGTAGTGATGATGAAGGTCGATGGGCCGAAGGAGAAAAGGGACGATTGAAGAGTATCCTAGAGAAGAATGAAAGGAGGATATCTCAATTGATGAATGAAAGGGAGAAAGAAAGAGATATTGTCAAAAAGATGTACAAGTTCTTAGAAAAGAAAAATTTATTGGGAGAGCTTGACAGAGAGTATCCATCTTCCTCAGAAGAAGAAGAAAATAAACACAAAGAGAAGTTTAGTAAAGAAAAGAAGAGCAAAAGCAAGTATGAATCCTCAGATGAGGAAGAAGAGAGAAATAAAAGGAAGCCTCCCAAAGAAAGAAGAAGTAGAAATAAATACTACTCTTCGGACGAGGAAGAAGAAAGAAGTAGAAGGAAACCATCCAAGGGAAGGAAAAGTAGAAGTAAGTATGACTCATCTGAAGATGAAAAGGTAGTGAGGAGACTCTCCAAGGAGAGAAAAAGTAAAAATAAGTATAGATCTTATGAAGATGAAGTCCCTGGGGCAGGATCCCGAAATGGGGCAGAAAGGCCCGAGACCACCAAACAAGTCATCCAAGAGATGATAAGTCAGCAATTGCAAGCCTCAGGTGCGGGGCACTTGGTTAACTTTAGGAAGAAATGTGGTCGGCCTTATCCAAAGAGATATGAACAAGTGCAATACCCATCAAATTACCAAGTACCAAAGTTTAACTTGTTTGATGGGTCGGGTGAAAGAAACATCACTCCCGAGCAACATTTGGTACAATTTAGAAATGCATGTGGCAATACCTCTCACGACGAGGCTCTTCTTTTGAAACAATTCTCTCAAAGCTTGACGGGTCCCGCTTTTGAGTGGTACTCCTCATTGGAAAATGATTCGGTAGAGTCGTGGGATGAAATGGAGGAGTTGTTTAGGGCTAAATTTGCCATGATAACTCAAAGAATTACAATGGCTGACTTGGCGAGTGAAAAGCCCCGGTTGGGAGAAGCGGCTCTAGATTATATCAATAGGTGGAGGAACCTGAACATAAGGTGTACTCACCAGATGCCCGAAAGAGAAGCCGTGGAGTTTTTGGTGAGGAATTTAGATGATTGGATAAGAAGGCCGCTTTCCGGGAGTGATATCTACACATACGAGGACTTGGTCACTCGCGTGGCAAGAGTGGTACATATTAGACCACCTAAGGAGTCACAATCCACCTATAATAGAAGCAAAGGCCAAGGCCCGATTAAAATAGCGGGAGCAAATGAAGCTTCTACAAGTCAGAGTAGCGGTTATAAAGGAAATAGGAATAATGGCAATAATGGTGGTAGTAACACACGATCCCTAACTCCTTTGAAAGAGCGCTTGAAAAGACCTTACTCCTTTAAGAAGGAGAAAACAACAGCATTATTCAAGCAAGTATTGGCAGGAAAGGCTATTGAGTTGCCCATTTGCAAAAGACCGGCCGAACAAGACAAGGTAGATGACCCAAAATACTGTGCCTATCATCGAGTATTGGGCCACCCGATTGAGGATTGTTATGTCTTCAAGGACATCGCTGAAAGGATGATTAAGGAAGGGGAATTGTTGTTGTCTGATAGTTATAAACAGACACCCGCTCCGCATGCTCAAGCGAATGCGGTGTTTCAAAAGAACAGTGATAGGCGTGACTTTGAATGCAACATCATAGTCATAGTAAGTGATGAGTCTGATCAAGAAGATTTTCAAGTAAGAAAGGTGTCAAAAACCAATTGTAATAAAAAAGAAATGAAAAAAATGAAAAATGAAAAGAAAAATGAAGGGAAAAATGATAAAGAAAAAGAAATTAAAAAAGAAATTAAAAAAGAAGAAGGAAAAGAAAAAGAGGAAGACTCTACAATTTATTACTATGACGAGTCAGAAGATGAAAATGAAGCGCCTTATATGGGGCTTTTCTCAAAGGGCATGTTTAAAGAAGAAAACTGCCATTTGAACTTGCGATCGGGAACAAATTTGCCCGAAAGACAAGCACCAAAAGAAAGTGAGAAAGTCAAAGAAAAGGGCAAGGACCAAGCCCGAGAGATCAATGATGAGGTAGGCCCAAGTCAACGGCCAAAGGGAGCCATGGGGGAATATAACATTCTGGCCCATTTAAGGCGTACACCCGCATTGATGAGTGTATTTGAAGCACTCATGATGTCACAAGAACTTAGGGATATAATGATGGAAGCATTGCAACATCCCGAAAAGTTCCAAGTGTATTTGGCTGAAAAGCAAATGACGGAGGTACTTTATGTAGAACCGTCTAGTCAAATCACTTTCACAAATAAGGATATGATGATAGGCACGGCTATGCACAATAGTCCACTTTATATTACGGGGGAGACTAATGGAAGCCAGTTAAGCCGCATGCTAGTGGATCCCGGGTCCTCCATCAATATCTTGCCATTATGGTCATTGAATCAATTGGCCTTGGGGGAAGGCGTTTGTGTGATGAGAATGTTTACATTCATGGCTTCAATCAGAATTCAGAAAAAGCATTAGGGTCAGTGACTCTCCCTATGAAGTTCGGGGAGCTTCAAACCCTCGTAAAGTTCTATGTGATTGATGCCGATACCTCATACAAAGCTTTGTTGGGTCGGCCCTGGTTACATGAAAACTATCTCGTGCCATCTACCTTGCACCAATGTGTGAAATATCTTCAAGATGGTGAGCAAAGAGTCATCAAAGGAGACCCGCAACATTATGGGGTGCATGAGGTCGAATTAGAAGAAATAGATCGTTTCTTTGCTCCAGCCTCACAAAGGAGTACATCCCCTTAACTCAAGTGGCGGGCGGAAAGAGAAAATGAAGATGATGAGAACATAAAATTGAGAAACAAATCGAAGATCTCTTGTGTTGTTAGGACCCCCATTTATGCCGGGTCATCTGATGAAGAAGACGGAAAGAGAAGGCAAAGGAGAAATTCCTATATCACAAATGAGTCCGGGAATAGAGGTCAAAGAAAGAAGAACCCGATTTATGTGTGTGATAGAAGTGAAGACTCAATGGCTATTGAGCAAGTTCCCATGGGTTACTTCAAAGAACTCGCCCCAAGGGAAGTAAATCAAGTAAGAGAGTTGGAGACTTTCTACGTTCCTCCCAAAACAGAAAAAGTACAAAAGAAAACGGTGATGCATAAAGGGATTCTGTTTTACAAGGCCGAAAGCGTAGAGCTTTCTGATGGGGCAGCATGTTCTGATAATTGGGAGAAGTGGCTGGAAGAAAAAGAAGATGAATATGAAAGAATTGAGGTAATGGGTTATTATAATAAGGAGTTGATGCCTCTCTTTCAAAAGTCTCGTTGTCTAGATCCCATTTCCAAAGAAAGGGCCAAAGCTTTTCAAAACCTATAGAGCGGAAAGTCGAGATGGGTGATAGGCGTGGATGGAAAATGGAAAAACACTAAAGGTTTGGGTTTCAAGGTTCCTCAAGGAGATGTCCTAATGGTCGAGATTGTAGAAAGCCATATGGTGGGCATAACCCCTATTGAAACTCAACCCGAAGGGGAAGAGTTCATTCAAGTTGCAAAGAATGTGCCTCGAGAGCTCGAAGAAGGTGGCCAAAACACAATTGATGAGCTCTTAGAGATAAATTTGGGCACTGAAGATGATCCTCGACCCACCTTTATAAGCGCTTCACTTCATGGGGAAAAGCGAGAGCAATTAAAAACACTTCTTATGGAGTATAAAGATTGCTTTGCATGGAACTACACAGAAATGCCGGGACTTGACCCCGCCCGAGCATCTCACAAATTAAAAATTGATCCCAATGTCAAACCTGTCAAGCAAGGCCCAAGGCGTATGCGGGTCGAGCTCGAGGAAAAGGTTGTGGAAGAAGTAAAGAAATTGATTAACGCGGGTTTTATTCGGGAGGAAGAAAATCCCGTGTGGGTGGCCAATATTGTGCCAGTAAAAAAGAAGAATGGGCAGATTCGAGTCTGCGTGGATTTTCGGGATTTGAATAAAGCATGCCCGAAAGATGACTTTCCACTACCTGTGACGGAATTGATAATTGATTACACTTCTTCTTATGTGGTGCACTCTTTTATGGACGGATCTTCAGGATATAACCAAATTCCTATGGATAAGGAGGATCAGCGTCATACATCTTTCCGCACACCGATAGGCATCTTTTGCTATAAAGTAATGCCTTTTGGATTGAAGAATGCGGGGGTTACTTATCAAAGGGCGATGACCAAGATTTTTGATGATCTAATCCACAAGATAGTTGAATGCTATGTGGATGACTTGGTTGTGAAAGCTCGATCAATAGATGAACATTTGGAGTATTTAAGGATCGTGTTCGAGCGGTTAAGGAAGTACTCCTTAAAAATGAATCCATTGAAGTGTGCGTTCATGGTATCCTCAGGAAAATTCTTAGGATTTGTAGTAAGACACAGGGGCATCGAGATCGATCCCGCAAAAATCAAAGCAATAAGAGAAATGCCTCCTCCCAAAACACTCAAGCAACTTCGCTCTCTACAGGGGCAGTTGGCTTATGTTAGAAAATTTATTGCCAATCTTTCGGGGAGAATCAAGCCGTTTACCCACTTGACCAAAAAGGATGTGCCCTTTAAATGGGATGAAAAGTGTCAGAAAGCCTTTGATGATATTAAAGAGTACCTTCTCAAGCCACCCGTTTTGGCCGCACCTACCCAAGGAAAGCCGCTAGTTCTCTATACCACGGCCTTGGAAGGATCATTGGGTGCTTTATTGGCTCAAGAAAATGAAGAAGGCAAAGAGAATGCATTGTACTACCTAAGCCGCATGTTAGTTGGGGCTGAGCAGTCATACAGTCCCATTGAAAAGCATTGCTTAGCCTTGGTGTTCGCTACAAAGAAGTTGAGGCACTACATGTTGTCTCACAAAATCACATTGATATCAAAGGTTGACCCATTGAAGTACCTAATGACAAGACCTATGCTAACAGGAAGATTAGCGAGATGGACCATTACCCTAATGGAATTCGACATTACTTATGCACCTCAAAAGGCAATAAAAGGACAAGCAATGGCCGACTTTTTGGCCGTACATCCTATCCCCGATGATTCTCCTTTGAAATATGAATTTCCTGATGAGCAAAGCCTTTGTGTCGAAGGAAAAGAATCAGGGTGGGTGATGTTTTTCGATGGATCGTCCGCTATTCAATCCTCCAAGAGACCCGAAATGCCCAGAATTCGTGCGGGAGTGGGTTTAGTCTTCATTACACCTCAAGGGGGTATTCTTCGCCACTCCATAGCGTTGACTGAGCCATGCACGAATAATGAAGCTGAATATGAGGCATTGATTGCTGGATTGGAGTTAGCCATTGAAATGGATATAAAAGAAATAAAGGTGTGTGGAGACTCCCAATTGATTCTCAATCAAGTGGAAGGGGTATTCGAAGTGAAGAAACCCGAGCTAGTGAAATACCATGAAAGAGCTCAAGAATTGATGACTAAATTTACAAAGATTACTTTAGAAAAAGTGTCACGGGCATCCAATGGCATGGCTGATGCCTTGGCTCGAGTCGCTACACAATTGAGTAAACCAGATGATGAAGAGATCCAAATCACGATAAGGAATCGCCGATCATTGACACCTTATCTCATGGAGATCGAGAAAGAAACCAACGCTCATCTCTATGTGGACTTAGAAGAATGGGAGGAAGACCAAATGAGAGACCCGGACGAAGTAATGGAAATAGGGACAAATAACGAAGAAGATTGGAGAAAACCCTTTGTGGATTATTTCCAACACCAAGTCTTCCCCGATGAAAAGATGGAAAGGGAGCAATTGAAGCGACGAGTTCTTCGCTATGTATATGTGAATGACACTTTATACAGATGCTCATATGACCAATTGTGGTTAAGGTGTGTATCACAGGAAGAGGCTCGAAAAATTGTAAAGGAGGTGCATTCGGGATTTTGCGGGGCCCACCAATCGGGTCCCAAGATGAGACTCCACATTAAGAGAATGGGGTATTATTGGCCGACAATGATCGTAGATTGCGAGAATTATGCAAAAAGATGCCATATGTGCCAAGTGAATGGAGATTTCATACACCAACACCCCAACCCGTTGCACCCAACGGTGGCCTCGTGGCCGTTCAATAAATGGGGAACGGATGTAATAGGGCCAATCGATCCACCGAGTTCGAAAGGGCATAGATTTATTCTTGCAATTACCGATTACTTCTCAAAGTGGGCCGAAGCCGTCCATTAAAAGAAGTGAAAAGCAAAGATATAATTCGATTTTTGAAGAACCATGTGCTATATCGCTTTGGCACCCCAATGGAGATAATATCTGATAATGGTACCGCTTTCAAAAGTGGTGAGATTTGCGCTTTTGCGCGACAACACAAGATAAAATGGCAATACTCTTCCATTTATAACCCAAAAGCCAATGGATTGGCGGAAGCATTCAACAAAGTCCTAATCAAGCTTTTGAGGAAAATAATGGGAGACAATCATAAAAATTGGGACGAGAAGCTACAAGAAGCATTATGGGCTTATCGCACCACCTTCCGCACGCCAACTCAAGCCACTCCATACTCTTTGGCGTTCGGGGCGGAAGCTGTCCTACCTTTGGAGATAGAATTGCCATCTTTGAGGGTGGCCATGTATGCGGGTCTACCGTTGGACAAGCAAATGCGCTTAAGACTCGATGAGCTTGATGCGATGGACGAGAAAAGGTTGATGGCCCAACAAAGCCTGGAATTGTATCGGGCCCAAATGGAAAGAGCATACAATAAAATGGTAAGGCCGCGCACCTTTAAAGAAGGAGATTTGGTGCTGATCCTACGAAGACCTATCTTGGGTCGTCATCATGGCCCAAAATTCTCACCCAATTGGGAAGGGCCCTATGTAATCAAAGAGGTATACGCAGGAGGGTCCTATAAGCTCGTGGACAAAGAAGGAAAATGCACGATTCCACCTATCAACGGGCGGTACTTGAAGAAGTACTATGCATGAGCCTTACACCTCACAACAAAAAATAATATATATGAAATACCTTAAGCCAACAAAATCTAACCTCACAAATAAACATCCCCATGATAGCCAATAAACACCAAAAAACATTATGGCCACCAATAAAGTTTTCAACAAAACTCCAATAAGGCCGACAAACCTCAACAAAAATTTCTCCCTCAAGTCACCTAACCTAAGCTTCCTTCCTTCCGCAAGGGGCGGTTGGTTGGCGGAAGGAGAAGCTCCACCCCCTATTAATCAATCTCTCTAAAATGGCCATTGTCTATAGAATATGTCACCAAAAACATTAGGGTTTGTTTGCCTCCAAATTTTGCCACTTGAAGAAAATGACGGAATCTCCAAGTACACCTGCGAATGAAGGAAATGTTACAGTGAGAAATAAAACTCATGACCATGACCTACTCTTCAAACCGCAGAAAATTCACAGACAAGACGATAAAACCTCACAGATACACAAAATAGTTAATTAATTGATTAAATTATGTGAAAAATGCTAAAACCCCACATAGTTAATTAATTAATAAAAATAGAGACGAAAATTGTATAATGGTCAGACATTGTACATTTTCTAAACATCCACCAAATGAATAATTAATTAATTAATTTAATTATGTGAAACAGAACAAAATTCATATAATTAATTAATTAATTAATTAAAGGGGCTTAAGAATGGAAATGATATAGAGGGTAAATACCCCTGCGTTTTTAAAGGTCTCAAACCAAATCTCATGCCAAAAACCCGCTAAATAATTTACTAATTAGTTAATTGAAATTATGTGAAATATGTCAATACCCACATAATTAATTAGTTAACTAATTAATCAATTATCAAAGCCCTAATTGAACGAGGGTTATATGCTATGCTTTTTGGGGGTTCAGACCAACTTCCACACCAAATCCCTATACTACAACAATACCAGTCAAATTGCTTGAAATTAAGCAATACAAAACCCCGGTATACAGACGGAGCCCAATACGGTGACAAATACAGACAACCTAATGCCAAAAGCAACCAAACAAGCATATGTATTCAGTATGGGCTCATTATCGAATTGGGTTTGCATATTGGATAATTAAAATGAGATTAAAATCAAAGCCCATACCAACTATTTAAAACCAGCCCATGTAATTTAATCAAATTGGGCCATTACGGAGTTAAATCAAGCCCAAGTAAATTTGGCCCGTTCAAATGCAAACCCAAAATTTTTCTATCGGGTCGAGGCTCATGCGCAACACCCGACTTAGACTCATCGACACGGATCAAACAGTGCCCAGTTGATTTGGTTAAACCCAACTTGAACTGGACACGCGTCCACGACTAATTGGCCGGTGAAGGTGGGTCCCAGTTACCGTTAACAGAAAATAAAAAAAAGGGAAATCGAAAGAAAAAGACGCACCTGAAATAGAAAGAGGGGTGCTCCGATGGAGAGAGAAGCTCCGTCGTCTCCTCCGGCCACCTTGTCCCCAACCAAGTACACCGTTGGCAAGGCGATGATCCCCTGAGTACAACGACACCAAGCTTGAGGGATAAAAAGACCTAGAAACAGTCAATTGGAAATCATGACGATGTGACAGTTAAGAATGGTGGTGTGAAATTGACCGAAATTGGCGAGGGGTAGGGGCACAGCTATACCTTAGAAGCTCCTTAGAAGTTCCAGGAGGGGTTGTGCTGAGCCTCCAGGTACCATTTGTTACTGGAGAAGGAGATAACACACCCAGCCATGGCAACAGACATGAAACAGTGCGGAATTCGAAATGGAGAAAAGAAGAACGCACATTACTCTCACTTGGCACTCTCTGCAGTCGGATTAATGAGCGTGCATGCTCAAAAGGCGCAGGAGGCTTGCATAAAGCCAAAGTTCTTGTGATAGGTGGACATACTGGAGACATCCAGTGAGAGGAAATTAAAGAAAAGGTAGGAGTTTCACCGAACTGGAGAGAGAGTCCTTCCCCTCTGTGCCTCTGACGCCTGCAAAGCAACCCCTATACTTGGGGAGATTAGTAGGCTCAACAGAGGTGTAGTGTCATGGATACCTCTCAACCGTTGGATGGTATTGATGGGTCAAAAAAGAAGAATGTGACATCTGTGCCTTGTACTACCCCCTGCTAGCCTCTGAGATAAAGGAATTTTGATATGATTCAAAGGGAGAAGCACACTACAGTTACTTTTTCTAGAGAATCTCGTGCATCTAAGGGCTTGGATTAAGTGAAACACAATGTGATATATGGAATTTTGTCCCTCTGCGACAAGAGAAGATCATGTGTGAAATTGGATTTGCTATTAAAGATGGGGTATGCAATCAACAGCACAATGAATGGGGCCTTCATACAACTGAATATGCAATGGAACAGTAGTATGGCACAAAATAAAAGAGGGCGATATTATATGTGTGACATGTTTTATTCATTCCATTGGTGCCAGAAGAGATGAGTTGTGCGACATAATTACACATTAGCTTTGACACCAATTCACACAATTAGGCGTTCACAGTCAATTCCGAATTGGATTGAGGCATAGCCTGTAAAAAGATATACACTATGGGAAGAATGGAATATGGCATGCCAGGGAGGGTAAAATAGGAATTTGGATGCTAAAATCATCATTTAGTGCCCCCTACAAACATGAATTAGGCTGGGCTATGCGTAGACATTGTGCAAGTTACCCAATTACCCCCAGATGATCTCAGTTCTGCCTAGTGAATTATATGCCTGATTAAAGGGTCCCTTGTGTACAGTCTCATGCATATACAGCTACATAAAGAGAACATACTAAATGGCACCATAGAAAATCAAATAACATATCACCACTGGAGAGGATTGAGATATCCCTGAATGCATGCACTGACTCCCATAGCCAGCTAGAATGTAGGGGTGATGCTGGGAAGACATGATCATCACCATTCCTGCTTATGAAAGCCTAGATGTTTGCCACATGGCAGTTGGCGCTAAGATAACCTTTCTCCAAGTATACTCAGTGAGATGGGGCCAAAAGCACATATGCTACATGTCATGTACCTGATCCCTTAAGGGCCCACATGTCAATAGAGGCAAGAGGTGAATCAAGACAAAAGAAATAAGGCGGTTTACCATCAGTAGATCATAACCCTCCATCAAACATCAAGGCATGGAGAAGAGGCCACATGGCACCAGGAATTGAGCTGAAACCCTAGCTCAGCTGCCTATAAAAGAGAGAGAAGACACCAGAAGAGCCCCCCCCCCCATTTTTTCTTTTACGCTTAGCTGACATTTTGTAATCTTAAGCCTTTAAAAAAAAGAAGAAGAAGAAAAGAAGGTAAAGAAGAAAGAAGTAATGTATTTCTGTCGATGTAGTTCAATAAAATTGTTCTGAAGCATATTTTACTTCATGGATCTCTGTATATGCATTATAACCAGTCTTTTCATTAGTAATTGTACCAAACCCTTTGATAAACTTAAGTCCAAAAGAGGGGGGCAGCTTGATACTGATTTTTTTTCTTTTTTTTTCTTTTCCCATTTTCTTCTTTTTTTTCCTTTCTCTTTTCTTCTTTTTTTGATACATCATACAAAGTCAACCATAAGCATTACTGGATTTCTTGCCTGTGAGCAAGTATCCAGTGTGTGTGTGGTTGGCTTAAATCAAACAAATACGCATAATTAGTGTAATAATGAATGACCTAACTATAGGCATTACTGGATTTCTTGCCTGTGAGCAAGTATCCAGTGTGTGTATGGTTGGCTTAAATCAAACGAATATACATAATTAAGGTAATAATGAGTGACCTAACTATGGGCATTACTGGATTTCTTGCCTGTGAGCAAGTATCCAGTGTGTGTGTGGTTGGCTTAGATCAAACGAATATACATAATTAAGGTAATAATGAGTGATCTAACCATGAGCATTGCTGGGTTTCTTGCCTGTGAGCAAGTACCCGAGGTGTGCACGGTCGGTTCAATAAGTTAAAGTGAACCAGAGTTAACAACTGATACAGTCTTTAGTCAACAAACCAACCCTAAAAATGTTTGGATTTCTTGCCTGTGAGCAAGTATCCAGCTTATACATGGTTGATTTAATAATGGAACATGCTAGTTATACTACACCTGTCTGGGGACACCTGAATTTCATGCTTATAAACATGTGGTCGAGGTGAGGACGTGTCAGGTGAAGAGAGAAAGAAGGATAAAAGAATCATCCATACTGGGCATACAAAGTTTGCATACATATTTAATTTTAATAAAAGGAAGGACTAAGATGCATAATAAAATTAATTTAGGTCATTAAAAGTATGTACCTAAACTATATATTCTTCAAGGGCCTGTCTGTATAAAAAACAAAACAAAAGAAAACAACATAGGTACCTGGTAATAATAATGAATATTGCATTTCCAGTATATGAAATGATATTAAAGAAAAAGGGGGTATATTATAAGCACACACATATAGTATGAGGGTCAGATTTATTTCATGGCTAGGGTTATAATGGATATCGGTAATAACATGATATATGCATATGGTGAAAATACATGGTGAGTTCTAAAAAAAAATATGGGTGAATAATACTGCATAACAACATGTATACACATTCTCATGACATACAATAACATATTGGTATAATAATAAAAAGAAGGAAATGAAATGGTGATAAAAAAAGAGAGCATATGTATATATCAAATCTCCCAGTTTTAAACTAAATACGTTTTATGTTTGTGGTTAAAAAAAAAAAAAGAGGTCACTGGTACATGAAACCTCATATCTGAAATGATTAAGTCCCTGCATTTATCTTGACTGAAGTCCTTAATATCATGCGGCTTGTCATCGTAGTAACAAATAATAGAGATGTATGGCTCGAATCACTGAAGTTAAGTTCAGATATGATAAGAGTTCGACTTAGCCAAGCCCTAATAAATGCACAGCCTAGTAGAGATGCTCTAGTCAGAAATAAGTTGAACAAGCTGATGCATGGCTGTGAGTTCCGGAGCCAAAATCATAATTATTTGATTAGTCAGCTTAACCTCAAAAGCCCAAAAGAAAGACAAAAAAAAAGGATATACAAAGTGTTATATTGAGGATATTAATATCGTTCATCAGAATTAATCCTAATAAATACATGTAATTAAGACAAGTTGGACATGGTTTTACATCAGGTTCAATAAAAATAGTTAATAACATATGACATGAACTGGCTCAATAAAGGCAAAATAAAAAAATTGAAATGTGGCAAATAGTGCATCTCAACCAGATTTTACATCTTGGAAAACCAACGTCAAATCCCCAGAAGTGGGTAACTCAACTTCAAAATTGACATCACAAGCAATTCCATGATAAGCTCACGACAATCAGAAGGTAACTGCTGGTACGAAATGGCCATCGGCAATCCCAAATTACAGTCCCAATTCGCTGTCAGACCAGGCCGAAGGTGAAGACAAAACACTTGCAACCCGACAATGCAGTGCGCCTTGACAACACCGTAAAAAAAAGAGGGGAGAAAGATGACTCCAGAGAATCTAGGCACAGTTGAAATAATGGTCGGAACATCCAAGTCAACGGCGAAGAAGATAGCTGCTTTCGGGTCAACAGAAGTCGGAGGGAAGAAGATCGAATGAGGGCGAAACAAAAATGAACTCGGTGCACATCCCCGAGTGTGGACCAAAAGGGCTCAGTCAATTCGATCCTCCGTAGTCAGATCTTATGTGGCACTCCCTGGTGTAGCGAATGGGTGAGGGCGGAACACCAAACAGCGACGATTATAACCAATCAGAATTTTTCTAAAAACACAAAAAATTTCGGAAAAGCATTAAAAATAGCCGGAAAATCCAGAAAATTCCCATAAAATATCAAAATGTCCAGAAAAATATAAGGAACATTTTTCTACAACACTCTAAGTTCAAATTCTCAAGCAAAATAGAAGTAAAAATGGAAATCATAAAAAAAAATGGTTAAAATTAATAATGGCAAAATGCCTAGAAAATTGAATTATGTCAAAAATCAAATAAAAGGTGCATAAAAGTGCAAGGGTATGAATCCCTCTGACAGCAGGTACCTCAAAGTAATTTGGGGACAGCAGGTACAATCAAATACGGTTAAATTTAATAATTGCAAAAATCCAAAAATTGAATAAAAAAAAAGAGAAGAAGGGGAAAGAGGAAATATATAAAAGTGTAAGTGTACGAACCCCTTTGACATCAGGTACTTCAAAATAACAAATATGTCTGGACAGCAGGTACTTCGAAAATTTTGGACAACAGGTACTTCAAAAATTTTGGACAGCAGGTACAATTAGACGATAACTATCGTTAATAACAAATTTTGCGGGAAGTCAAGAAATAAACTTAAGACCCAAAACCCAAACTCAAGTCAAATCCAAAATCCAAACTCCAATCAAATCCAAAACCCAAGTCTAGATCAAGTCCAAAAATCAGAATTCAAATCAAATCCAACTCTAGAAAAATCCAAACTCGAATTAAACTCAAATCCAGAAAACCGAAACCCAAACCCAGAAAATCCAAACCAAATCCATATCCAAAAAATCTAAATTCAAGACCCAGACTTATATCCCAAAGCGACATAAACCAAGAAATAAAACTCCATAATTAATGCAAACTTTCCATGATCCAGGGACCAAACTTTAAATACGTCTGAAAATCAGAATTTGGTAAATTCTAGAACATAAGAAGACCTAAGTTTAAAATGTCCAAAGTGACCAGAATTTCTAAACACGCCCTAAAACCAGAGTTTAAAACGTTTTATAACCTAACTCTTGCACGTCACAGGGCCAGAAATTCAACACGTCAATAGTTGACTAGAATCGACACACGTTCAAGGACCGGAACCTCTACATGCTTTAATGCCTGAGTTTCCAGAAACGTCTGATAACCTTGATTCTAACACGTCAACAAACAGACCAAAGTTTAAATACGTCGATATATTGAAGTATTAAAGTAGTTAAAGCCTTAGTATATCAGAATACCGAAACTTTACACGTCTATGACCGTTCTCTTTAGATTTACAATGCGTATGGTTTAAAGAGAATAAAACAAAAATTGTCAAATATACAAAATAGGGTTAAGCTTGGGTTATTTGATAATCACTCAGGACCAAACTCTAGAAATCTTGGAATCTCAAATATGAACTAAATGTCCTTGCATCATGTTTTGCATTATGTTGACTCTCTCATGGTTATAATATTTGTTCCGCTCATGTCACCATTCGTATATGTCCTTCTAATGTCAAGTGTCTTTTAGTAAAATGCTGGAATGCTAACGGTCATGCCTAGTCTATTGATTATCCCGATCTAGAGGTGCTCTCGACTTGGTTCAGAGGTAATTAACAGTAGGGGCTTGCGCCTACTGGAAGAAAAGGACCTGCAGTAAACAATCAAACTCTCGAAAGGATCGAAATCACGTCAATACCCCCATTCCTTTTCAGGTGGGTGCCGATGTCCGAGTTTCGAAACGATCGAGGGGTATCTCGTCCGCAATATCTTTTTCCCCCGAGGGAGTATCCGGTCATTTCCCCCTTCCGAGGATCAGGGTCCAAAAAGGTGCGAGACAGATTCTGGCACGCCCGGTGGGACATTTTTCTCCTCTCATCAGGGAATAATCAATAGACCAGGCATACCGGCATAGCATATTAACATAGTATGAAATTCATTTAAAATGTATAAAGGCACTGACGTTGACTTTAAGTATTTTTCATTTGTAGAAAACTTACTCAAAGCCAACAAAATCAACATGGTGACTTGGAGCGAGATTGTGAGCGGTGCACACCTCAAGAAGGTCAGCAGTTCGGTGGCCGGGACTCTCACTGTGCCCGTCCAGGTGCCTCTGACCGCGCTTGCTGGTGAAGCGCCCGTGACTGCAACCGTTTCTCTTAACAAGAAGGCTGGGGCTGGTGCCCAGCGTCTCAAAGTGACCCTCGCCCCTAAAAAGGCGAAGGAAACCAGAGTCAGGCTCTCGAGGTCTCAAGCCCTCCGCCTGGCCCAGGAAGAAGAAGTCGACACCGACTTACCTCTTAACAATGCGTTCTCTCCTCTCCGCATTGTGAAGAAAAATGCTGACGGTCCGCGCCTGCGCGAGGACTGGGAGCTGCCCCAGTATGCCCCTCTGAAGGTTGAGGTGGTCCCCACTCCTAAGAAGCACCAAGCTGTGGAGGCCATCCATGCCACCTATCAAATTGTCAAGAAACTCCGCGGAGCCCGTAAAGCCTTCGCCAAACCCACCAAGAATACCCAAAAGCCCTCAATCAAGGAGAGGCTCCGGTTCCCGATCTCCCAGCGCCTCCGTTTTCCCTACTATGAGGATACCAGGATTGGGGATGCTGATTACAGTGCCCCGGAGAAGAAAGTTGATACCACACTTCCCTCGGTCTTTGATCGCCTCACTTTCCCTCCCCTCAAGCCCAATGCCAAGAATATGAAAGCCAAGGGGAAGGCTGCTCATGCTCGGAAGCCTAAAAATGCTTCTGATCCTCAACCGGAAGGCGCCAGATCCCCGAAGGAAAACAAAAGGAGGAAGAAAACCTCCGAATTGTCTGATGTTGTGTCATACATGACACAAGCCCCAGGAAGAAAGGTCTATGTGCCCAAGAAAAGAAAGGGTGCAGGATCTGTGTCTGTGTACCATGTTCATACGGATGATGCTGACCATGATGATGACCTCACTGAAGTTCATATGGTTGGAACTGGCTCTCAGGAACCCCCACAGCCTGAGAGTATACCTGTCGAAACCCGAAGCCAGAAGAGCAAAGCTTCCGCCTCCGCCCCACCAAAGAAAAACAATCGTCCTAGAATCCCTGAGCCCATCACAGAAGAAAGGGTTCACCAAGCCAGTGATCATTCTGCTGGCGAAGAGGAAGAAAGAGGAGAAAATCCCGGTTCTAACAGGGGTGATGCCTCTGATGATAGCATAGGCGAGGAAAATGAAGTCCTCGAAGAAGTTGCCCAGCTCCGCAAGGAGTTGGAAGAAAAAGACAAGAAGCTGAAACAGCTCCAAGCTGACAATGTCCGTATAACAGAGGCCTGTGCTGAAATCCAAAAGTACATGGCCAAGAAAGGGACGGGACCCAACTCAAATCCAATATTTTTAAGACAAGGGAGTGCCAAACACCCGGTGTCTGAATACAAAAAGAGAAGAAAATCCAAAAGCAGTCGTGACTCGCGTGAAACATCGGACGAGGAGTCGCGTGATAAGAAAAATGCTTCCAAGGTCGACCCGATTGACCTCATGGAAGATATGAGAAGGCAAATGGAGCAGAAGTTCCAATACTTGGGAGTTGATGGACCTCAATTCCCCAACAACTTCACAGGAAGACCATATCCTGAGAGGTTTGACAGGGTTGAGTACCCGAGAGGCTATGTTGTGCCGAAATTCAAACCATTTGAAGGGGTCGGTAGTAAAGTGACTCCCGATCAACATCTGTCCCACTTTTTGACGTCTTGTGGGGATACCACCAGAAAACAAGAGTGGCTGTTGAGGCAATTCCCTCAGAGTTTGACGGGGGTAGCCTTCGAATGGTATGCCTCGCTAGAAGAAAATAGTATCAAGAATTGGAAAGAAATGGTCGCCGCTTTCAAGACCCGATTTAGAGTCACACCTCGTCGTGTCACTTTGACCAGCTTGGTCAACACCAAACAAAACAAAGGAGAAACTGCCTCGGACTTTGTCGCGAGGTGGGAAAACATGTACACGCGGTGCCAGTCAAACATCTCTGAAAAAGAGGCGGTCCGCATGCTCATGAATGGGATCCGCCCACCCATGAAAGTGCTCTTGGCAGGACACAATGTTGCCACTTTTGAGGGCTTAGTGACTAAAATTATCGAGTTCGAAGGAATGGAGGATGACATCAATCTGATGTATGCTCTTCCCAAGGAAAGGCCGAAGAAAGCCGAAAGCAAAACCGTGAAAACGAAAGCGGCCAGCAATCAGGTTGAAGGCACCAGCAGTGTCCAATGGGGAGAAAGTGACGAGGAAAAGGATGATGCGCCACAAACTCGTGCCCCGAGACCCACCTTGAAGGAGTTACAAAGTAAGCCATACTCTTTCAAGAAAGAGAAGACCAAAAAGTTGTTTCAGCAAGCCATGAAAGTGCTGGAGATACGACTCCCGAGGTGCAAAAGGCCGGAGGAAGAAAACAAGGTCAATCACCCGAACTATTGCCCATATCATCGGGTCTTGGGTCATAGTATTGAAGACTGTTATGTATTCAAGGACTGGATCGAGAAAAGAATCCAGGAAGGTGCAATTCCGCTCCATGATGATGCTAGGCAAGAGCCAGCACCCCATACCGGACCAACCAGAACTCCAGTTGCCAGCACAAATCGTGTCTCTGCTAGTTCTGACGGGAGACCACCCACCACTTGGAGTGTGTGTCTCAACAAGAGCACAAAGAAGAAGTTGAAGATGCTCCAGGCTGAACCTAGGCTCAGGTGGAAGAATGCCATCACCCCCATCGTGCCAAGGAATGTGGTCATACCGGCAAGGTTGCCTCCCAGACCAAAGCGCAACTATGTCCCAATAGTACGGTCAAGCAATAATAGGCCGTTCTGGAGGAAAATTGCACCTCAAGAGACCGAGGAGCAATACATCCAAGGGAGGCCAAGGCAAGCAACCCTGGCTGACTTTCTCTCCCCGAAAGACTTTACCAAAATTACTGGTAGGGCCTGGAAGGATGTACAGGGAAGGAAAGAGCGTGAAAACGCAGAATCCGAAGAATTCTGGACGGCTACTTGTCGCCGTATCTCGGATGGAATCCAGGGAGAAAATGATGCCAAAGTGCCCAACATCCCAGAAGAAATACCGGAAGCTCCAGAAAGAGCACCGGCGGTTCTTGGCGTGCCGGGACAATCTAGTCAAGCAGGGTCATCGTCATCTCGGGGGACACAAACCGAGACCATCCCTGCTAGAACCAAGAAGACGCACATAAGTCGCAGAAACAGAAGATCTGGCACCCAAGTAAATACACCCGGAGAATCTTCTAGAACTCAAGGTCCTGGAGCCCCAGACTCAGAACTGATGATTCTTCCGGTAACCGTCAACGGACAAGAAAGGAGAGTGTATGTGGAAATCCCCAAAGAATGTCAAAGTGAGGATGGCGGTCTGGATTTGAACAACTTGGGTTTTAACCTACTTGTGGAAGACAAGGCAGGGCAACCTGAACTTCCCCCCTCTGTGATACAGACTTTGGCCCAACATGTGTCCGGTCTAATGAGTGAAGCCATAAATGCAACAAGACTCAGAAGAAATAGGAAAACCATGGCAGCCAGAAAGGCGCCCATTCCAGCCAAGTCCCCAGCTAAAACCTCAGAACAAGAAGAATGTTACACTGAAGATGAATACTCATGGCCTGGTACCAGCCCGCCTCGCGATGACCAGGATAACAACTATGACTTTGATTGTCACTTCAGTAGTGATGAAGAAAGAGGTGGCGGGGGCGCCGCCGGTGCATGCTGTAATGTCTTCGCAACCTCTGATACTGAGGGCGAGGAAAATGGAAATGAAGATTACAGCGACTTCTATGAAAATGCTGAGGATGACATCGAACAACCACCAGAAGATGCGGAGGTTGAGGACAAACATGTAACAGAGGAAACTGCTGCTGTGACTCCTTTTTCCCTCCTAAAAGGAGAAGGGTCGGCTGCAAGGAATGATGTCTTTTACCAAGAGGTAGAGCCTCACGGGCTTCCCACCCGACAAAGGACGAGAATGTTTCTAAAAGCTCGGAAACAGTGGCGAGAATTGGCCACCTGGTATCGCACGGTCGTGTTCCACCCCGAGCTAGAGACAGAAATCCTGGCGGACCCCTTATGGTGGGTCCACGAGCTGATGAAAGGAGATGATATTGATCAACTGCTGGCCGCATGGTTAGTTGGCAAGTACCAACTGAAAGTATCACTCAAAGAACCCCAAAGTAAGGAAACTTCAGAGACCTGCCGATATCTGAGCGCTTCTGACGAGTCTGAGGTAGAAAATGATAGTGACTCCGAGAGAATCATAATTCAAACCTCTGCTCTGAACTTTGATGACAACTCTGATGACGAGTCGCCACCAGAAGTGACATTCGAAGCGGTGTCTGAATACATCGACTTCTTGATGGACTTGAAAGTTCAAAACTTCGATTTATTTCAAGATGAGTTAAAGGTGGACGAGGCCATAGATAATGTCACTGACCTAGATCGTGATGGTATTGAGCTCATAGCTACGAGGAAATTGGCTGTAGATATCATCTTGAACAATGGATGGGATAAAACAGGCGTGAGTGCGGTTGCTGCCTTGACCAATGACCAGATTGTTTATGAACATGCCAAGGTGTTGGATGCACGTGAAACACCACAGCATGAGACTCCACTCTTTGAAGGAGGCCTAGGCCGATGGTTGCGTCCAAAACTTGGCGATAATGGATGCTCCACTCGAGAGGAGTTGATTGATGAATATGTTCAGTATCTCAAGAGCTTGAAAATGATAGCCCCTGAGGAATTTCACAATATGCTGAATCCTGAAGATTCCTCCGAGTTGAAAGATTATGAAAAGGAGGCTATCGATCGGATGTTCAAAGAAGAGGCCGAAGGCACCGGCCTTGAAGAAGGCGAAATCACCCCAGAACCCAGTTCCCCAGAAACCAACCGAGAGCCATGGATGTACGGCTACAGGCAACATCTAAGGGAAGTGAGAACCGGAAGACCAATGGTGGAAACCTCTAATCAAGTGGGGACAAGCCAACAAGAATCGTCAGAACAACTACATGATTCTCAGCAACGTGAACATGAGGAACTGGTGGAGTTTTACGTCTCCTATCTCAAGGACTTGAGGGTCTCCGATCCCAGGACCTTTAAATATGTTATGGATCCTGTGCACTCGATGTTTGCTAGTGAGTTTGTCGAGGATTTCGAGAGAGAAGCTGTTGAGATAGTACGGAAGGAGTTGAGAAATGGAAAGACTCCTGCGTATGTATCCGATTCAGACAATGATGATGACGCGCCCTCAGCATCTTGCCGTCATATTACTGCTGATGATGACAGTGACGATAAAAAGGATAAAGGTGAATCATCAGCGGCCTCAAGAAACAATGAGCCACAAGCGCCATCACCCCAAGGGAGGACCAACTCCAGGCGGAATTCCAGGCGAAGACCAGGCGAGCTCGGTCCCAATGACATAGATCCGAATGCACGTGTGTATTTCACAGGAGGGCCTGACTCCTCAGAGCCCATTCTAAATATAACCCCTGCACTTGAAAACCTCACTATCCATCAATCGGCTGGGGTGGTTGCATACCTCAGTCATCTGAAACAAAATGACCCAGGATTCATCGACATGATATCGGATAACACCGAAAATGCTGAAGTATGGGTCAGTTTCATGGAACATCTCGAACATGACCCTGACCGATCTCGGAGAAGAAGGCGGGAGAAATTTGTAAGGAAACATCCAGCTGAAGCCGCTCATATGAGAGAGGTAGCCGCTACTTTCCATAGAATCATAACCTCTGTTGCAAGTGATGATGACAGTGATGACAGCAACCCAGGAGCCGGCCCTTCTGGAACCTCCCGTCATATCAGCATCAATTGGGATGATGATTCAGACTCCGAGAATGAGTCCCATAAACCATCCCACCCCCTGGATGAGACTCATGTGACAGCAACAGAAGCCACAAGGCGTCAGAGTGCTGAGTTATACATGTGTTTGCAGGACCTGAGGGATAGAGAACCTTCATTCTTTAGGTTTGCCATCACAAATCTCCAGATGATAATGCGATATTTGGACTACCCTTGCATCGATCCTAGTCCTATCTGGACCCGAAATCGGGCAAGCTTTGTGCGGAGTCATCCAGTCGAGGCCGCCTGTGTGCGAGAAATTGCTGAGACTGCAAGATACATCTTCGCATCTACCGAAGATCACAACCCCTCCTCGATATCGTGTCATACAATCTCTCATGGAGGTGAGGGAAGCAACAACAATGACCGAAATAGAAGGGAACGAACAAGAAGTGCCCAAAACAATAGGGATAGAAGAGCTCGGCAAAACTCCACATCAGAAACACCCAATCTAAGTGGTACATACTCAAGGGTGAGTGTGTTTTATGCCGGGGATCCCGACTCCAGGAGCCCACCTGTGCGAGTGTTTTATGATGAAAACCCTGGATCCGCAGAACCGCTCGTGGATGTGTCGGACGCCTTTGAAGGCCTCACTCTAAATCAAACAGCTGATGTCTTCTCATACATCAACCACTTAATCCAGAATGACCCGGAATTTCTAGACGTCGTGACAAACCACGAGCAAATCTGGACTCGTTGTCTAGAGCACCCACGTCATGAACCCGATCCAGTATGGAGAAGAAGACGGGAAAGGTTCATAAGAAACCATCCTGCCGAGGCTGCACGGATTAGGGAAGTTGTGGAAAACTTTGATGACTTGAGGAATTCCATTCCCTCTAATGACCACAACAGCGAGGGTGAAAACTCAGCTAATACTTCTGGCACCTCCTGCTATGCTGGTGCTAGTAGAGGCGATACCCCCAGTTCAAACCGAGACCAACTACGTAGACCAACCAACCTTTTGGTCGAAGAAACAGTGGCCCGAACAGGAATCACAAGGCGCCAAGGTATTGACTTGCATACGTACCTTCAGGACTTGAGGAACAGTGAGCCGGCCTTCTTCCGGTTTGCAACGGAAAATTTTCAAATGCTCAGGCGGTACATAGAATACCCCATTACGGATCCTGATCCTACCTGGAGAAGGAATCGTGAGAGGTTTGTGCGCAACCATCCTACCGAGGCTGCTCGCATGCGAGAAGTGGCAGAAACCGCCCAGCATATTTTCAGACCTGACAATGATAACAACTCCGGAGCTGGTCCTTCCGGGTCATCCCGCTACATCAGTAGCGACGAACCTGAAAGTCCCAGAGAAAGAAAATTCAATCGTCGTGCAGCTAAAATAGCGGAATGGACGGATGACGATGAACCTTCTCCAAAATCTCGTGGTAAAACTAAAGAAAAGAAAAGCCACAAGAAAAATGCTCGCATGACGGTCCGACCACAACCAGGATGGACTGAAAGGTTCCCTGAAGGATTGGCAACCCTTATAGCAGCCACTGAAGGAAAGACAACCAGCGAACTCTTGCGGGAGCTACAACTGACCGACGAGGAAGAGGTTTTCTATCTCTCCGAAGAAAGTGAGTTCCCGGGAGAAGAAGACACAGTCGAAACCAAACCCCTCCTGGTTTATCAAAGAAGAAACAAGAGGAAGGATCAAAAGAAAAACAAGGCGCCTAAAGGTGAGTCCTCTCGAAGTATCGGCTCCTGTTACCGAATCACCTGCGGAAAGGCAAGTGATGATCAAGAGGAATCTGAAGCATCACAATCACAATCAGATCCACTTCAATCACAACCTGGAGAACCACAGACGCGACCGGAAACATCACATTTGCGACCTGAAATGCCGCAACCTCAACCTGAAACATTTCGGCCACAGCCATCAACTTTCGGCCCACAATCCGAAAATCCACAGTCACAACCGGGGACAGGATATGATCCAAATGGCGAAGATGATGGGATTCAGTATGACTATGAATTTGTATTGGACCCCGAGTATCAAGTAAACCCAGCAGATTTGGAGGGACAGCAAGTCCGAGTGGTGAACCTTGACATTCACATCTCCAACATTCCTGGTCATCCTGAGCTTACCTTGGAGGACCTGAGCGAAATTGTGCGCCAATTGGTCAACCAAACCAGAGAAGCTATAGTCATGGAAGAAGAAGACACCCGCCAAGGACAGGGGGCAGCGGAAACTTCTTCCACCAATCAGCCGGACAATACACCTTCACATTCTAACCCTCCCCAAAAGGAAGAAGAATCAGAAGAAAGCCAAGGATCTGAATCCTGTAGAGTAATATACATCTCTGATGATTCGGGATCCGAAGGATCTGAAACAGAAGAACTCTCAGATGAAAATTATGAGCATGACTTGACAGACCCGATTGGATGGACGGGTCACTTGATTAAAAATGTGGAAAAATCAGGTGAACCGGTCGGATGGCAAGGCAGTGATGAGGAACTTGAGCCCCAACACCCTCATTTGACTAGTCTTCAACCATTTGTGCTCGATCCTTGGCCCGCAACGCGCCAACCAACCGCTGTGAGACAAGAAAGTGAAATCCGGACCGCCCCGCTCCCATGGGTTGAAAGGATGAGATGGAATAGGTCTCGCAGAGAAGTGTGTAACCTGGAGTATGATCGGGTCAGGAGATTAGTCTATCCAGGTCAATCAGAAGGAAAAGAGACTGAGGAAGGGCTCCTCCGGCAATTCCGTCAGACTTCGGTCATGGAAGGCACTGAAGGTCACGAGCCATCTCCCCGTTACCTTGTCCCGGTGGAATGGACTCGGCATTATATGGATGAAGAGTTTCGTCGATACTATGACCCGGCCATTTGGGTAAATATCCAAAAGGATACATTGCCTGAAGCACGGAAATTCAAAAATGCTTCAAAAAGAACAAGCACAGCCGAGACCGCTCGTGTCATCACAGTTGCAGAGTCAGACTCGGATGGTGAAGACAGATCTCCTGACAGGCGCTCCTTCAGTCCTGATAGGCCTATGCCAGTCAGACCCGAAAGCAGAAGGGTACATTACCCTCTCAGGGTAAATAGCCCAAGACACGAGGCCACCCCAAAGTGTGATGAATTGCAATGTCAGAGACCTGAAGAAGGCGGCCCCGCCACTCGTACCCGGTCTCGACAAGCGCAATCAAACCCTGTCCTGGCCAATGGACAGGGGGCATTGCAAGAAAACCCAGTAGTTGATCAAAGTGAAATAGTGAGGATCAGAAGAAAGGTCGGTGCCTTAGAAAATACCCTCGCTACTGTGCTTAGACAGAATGACATCATTCTTGAGCTTCTCCGAATGTTACAAAGAATGAGCATAGGAGAATGGTCTGACAATAGAAGGTTGCTCATGGAAATAGAGCACAAGTTGGCTCGTGTCATGGAAGGACAACGTCTTGAGGCGAAAATCAGAAGAAAAGAGAGGCGAAGACAAAACAAGGTGGAAAAGCCAGCTGAGACACCACCTCCTCCTAGGAGGAGGGAAGTAGGCATTTCTATCCAAGAAGGTCATCAACCTTCAGCCAGGAACAACGAACCTATTGGAAAAGGGAAGGCACCAATGCCAGTCGCAGAAAAGAAAAAGAAACGCGACAAAACTCAAACCTACTCCCCACCAGCTGGTTCAAGTGGCAGTAAGATGGAGAAGGGCGAAAGCTCATGCAGCCGACCCTCCAAAGAAGCTAGGGGCAAAACATGTGCCGCAAAGGAAAAAGGCGGATCTCCTCGCAAAGGAAAATACCATATCGATGTGAAGCTGCGCAGGATAGAAGAACCTTCCTCTGGAGCTGAGAAGCTGCCAAAATGGATTCATGTTCATGGCCAACTCCAAAGAAATAAGAAGAAGACTTCCTCACAAGTCGCATTACCTCTGCTCGAAAAGACAGAGCCCGACAGACATAGAAAGAGTGCTCCACAAAAGCACCAGAATGTCGTCGAACGAGCCCACAAGCCAAAAAGGTCCAAGGGATGCAAAAAATACTGTGAGCATCATCAAGAATGGAGCCATTCCAGAGACGAATGTCTAGCCTGGCCCAATAATGATGGCAAGACCTCAGATGAAGAAACGGAAGGAGAAGAGTGCCACGCCACGACCTGGTACCCGGATCCCGAAAGTTCAGAAGAGGAAGACTCAGAAAAGTCGGACTATGACAGTCCGGAAGAGGAGCCAACTGCAATGGCTACCCGTCTAATGACAACCATGCCCTTCGGAAGTGATTCTGAAGAAAGTGAGACCGAAGAGGAGGAAGCTACACTATTTCCCCCGAGTCGACCAAATCCGGTGGCCCGACGGGCTCAAACCGAAATCCAACCAAAACAAAAGGGACAATGCAATGTCAGCTTGAGGTCTGGCACCAGAATACCTGAAAAGCAACCAGGGGAAGTCCCTCATAACAGGCGAAACACTCCGGAAGAGGTGGCCGTTGAAGGAGATATAAGAGTAAGTGGCAGCAGACCCAGGATGACCGTAGGTGACTACAATGTGGTAGCACACTTGCGTAAAATACCGGCCTTGCTAAGTGTCTTCGACGCTCTCATGGTGTCACAAGAGCTCCGCGAATCTCTCATATATGCCTTACAAAACCCCGCCAGCTTCCAAGCATATTTTGCTCAAGAAGCCCGGGAGGAAGTAGCACAAATTGAGTCAGAGCCACATATCACTTTCACTGATGATGATCTGATGGCCGGAACAGCAGACCACAACAGGCCTCTTTACACCACCGGCATCATATATGGCAAAAAGATCAACAAGATTCTGGTTGACCCAGGGTCTTCCATTAGCATCATGCCATTGAAAACCTTGGTTCAACTCTCACTCAGCATCAGAGAAACCAAGAAAGACAAAATCCGGATTCACGGGTTCAATCATCAATACCAAAAGGCCTTGGGGTCCACCATCATCGACATAGATTTTGGTGAAATTGTGACGCCCGTGAAATTCTTTATCATAGAGGCTGACACCACCTACAAGGCGCTATTGGGGAGGCCATGGCTCCATGAAAATGGTTTGGTCCCTTCCACCCTACATCAATGTGTCAAGTTCACCCGAGATGGCAGACAATGTGTAATCAAGGGCGATGACCGACCTTTTGAAGCACACGAAGCCGAATTGGATGATGCAAAATATTACCAGCCCAAGGTCGAACAGGGGGCAGCATCCACAAAGAATACTGCCTCTTCAGACGCTGTTAGAGAGGCAGTAAAAAGGGTGGTACTCAAGGCAGCCATCAAGTCGCAAACAACCCAAATATTGTGGGGAAGTGATAGTGAGCCAGAATCTTCTGAAAAAGCTGAAGATGATGTCCATACTCCAGTTCGCCCATGTAAAGACTCAGGAAGCGAAGGAGAAGGTCAAAGCTCTTTAGCTGTGGAATTCATGCCCATGAAACATTGCAAAGATCTTACTCCTCGCGAGAGAGAGAGAATCTCCAAGCTGAAAACATTCACCGTCCCACCGAAAATCGAAGAAGTGGAATACGGGACCGTGATCCACCCTAGCATTCACTTTGTCAAAATAGGAGAAGTTGACCCAGAGAATGGCCAAACTTCTTCCGAGGATTGCAAACGGTGGCTAGAAGAAAGTGAAAGTGAAACCAAAATGCCTCCCAAGTTACAAAGAAATACCGATGCTCGCTTGAAGGACCTGTTCCAACGGACTCATTGTTTGGAGCCAGTCTCTAAAAGGCGGGTCGAGATGTTCCAAAAGCTTTGGAATGGTGATTCAAACGAAGTGACCAAGCTCAATGGAAAGACTTCTAACACCCGGGGCCTTGGTTTCGACACACAACTAGGAACATCAAAACCCAAAACATCCAAAAGTAGCCAAGTACACACAAGCCGCCATGTCTCCTCCACTGAGACATGGAGGAGAAGTGGCTCCAGAAGACAAGCCTCCGATGAGATGACCATGTTTGATGTGCTCCAAAGGCGCTTCCAAGAGATGGTTCGCTCGCAACAAGATGTCGAGCGCTCCATGGAACGTCTGATTGCACGAAACCAAGATCTTAGTCGGCAGATAGCAACAAAAGAACAAGAGAATCAAGCATGCCGAGAGAAGATAAAGGAACTCCAATGGCGAGTCAGCAAACTACGTCAGGAGATAACCCGACTCCAGGACGCTGGTGAAAGAGTCAAGGATAGAATAATTCTGATATCTCAAAAGAACTTGTCTTACCAAAAAGAAATAGAGACACTCAGCCGAGTGGTAAGGGAGACCAAAGAAGCCCTCGTTTCTGCTAAAAATCAAGCCCAATCGGAAGATGCTCAGTCGCACACATGCCACAGGGTCACTATATCCGACATGTTAGAAGAAAAGAATGAGAATCCTGAAGCTAGCAATGAGAAAGATGGCCCTGACGGAGGCTTGCCAATACAAGAGGTGATCTCAATTGAAGAAATGAAAGAATGTTTTCAAGATGTTCTTCAGAATCTGATTCAGTCCCATAAAAGGCTCGAGTGCGAAATGTCCCGCCTTATAGTCGAAAAATCAGACCTACGCGCCCAACTAGAAAGGCTGTGGGAGAGGTACCAAGAAGAAAGGAAAGTTTCTCAAAGAAGAGAACAACATCATGTGTATCAAACCCTCACCTTAGAACGATTGAGGCAAGAAACAGCCAATAGTCTGGAGAAAGAGTACAAGATAAACGACAAACTCCGAGAAAAATGTCGGCGAAGTGCACAAGGCGAGGCCGCCTGTCAACAAGAGATCCTCAAATTGCAGGATCAAATGTCGCATCATTGGGCAGAAAGTCGAAGTGGCAGATATCAAAAAGAGAAATCTCATACAAAGAAAGCAGAAACAGAAGAGCCACATGATAGGAACCAAGGCTCACACTCCGGTAGGTCTCGATACAAGGGAGCCAGAAATCAAGGGCATACCTGTCATCGGGTCACTATAACAGAAGCCGAGGAAGAAAAAGAAACTCTCGAAACCGAACTCGAAATAGCGGAAGACGAGCAGTTCATCTTGGCTGCCAAAAGCGCCCCAAAAGAATTGGAAGAAGGAGGTCAAAATACCATTGACGAACTCAAGCCAGTAAATCTAGGCACTGAGGAGGATCCTCGACCTACCTTCATCAGTACCTCTCTCGACCCAGGCGTTGAAAGAGAATTGACGGAGCTCCTGCGAGAATATCGGGACTGTTTTGCTTGGAGTTACAGTGAAATGCCAGGATTGGACCCCGCTGTAGCTGTCCACAAATTGAAAATAGATCCAGAAGTTAAACCCGTAAAGCAAGGCCCCCGTAGAATGAGGGTCGAACTTGAGGAAAAGGTGACAGCTGAGGTCAAGAAACTGATCAATGCGGGATTCATAAGAGAAGAAGAAACTCCTGATTGGGTCGCTAACATTGTCCCAGTCAAGAAAAAGAATGGTCAAATTCGAGTCTGTGTAGATTTCAGGGACCTGAACAAAGCATGTCCAAAAGATGATTTTCCTCTACCTGTGACAGAGATCATAGTGGACCATACTTCCTCCTATGTGGTGTACTCATTCGTAGACGGACATTCCGGGTACAACCAAATCAAGATGGATGAAAGTGACCAAAAGCATACAGCTTTTCGCACACCAATTGGCATCTTCTGCTACAAAGTCATGCCCTTTGGGTTGAAAAATGCAGGGGCCACATATCAAAGAGCCATGACCAAGATCTTCGATGACTTGATACACAAAGTCGTGGAGTGCTATGTCGATGATCTGGTGGTAAAATCTCACTCACACAAAGAGCATCTGGCCAACCTTAGGCTAATGTTTGACCGAATGAGAGCTCACACTTTGAAACTCAACCCTTTGAAATGTGCCTTCATGGTCTCTTCTGGCAAATTTCTCGGTTTCGTGGTGCGACATCGTGGCATAGAAATCGATCCAGAGAAGATCAGAGCCATTCAAGAGTTGCCACCTCCCAAGACACTCAAGCAACTCAGATCTTTACAGGGGCGATTGGCATACATCAGAAGATTCATTGCTAATCTCTCAGGCAAAATCAAACCATTCACCAGGCTCACTAAGAAGGATGTCCCGTTCAGATGGGATGACGAATGTCAAAAGGCGTTTGAAGACATCAAGCGATACCTGCTGAACCCACCAGTCTTGGCAGCGCCCATTCCAGGAAAATTCCTCATCCTTTATACTACAGCATTGGACGGATCACTGGGGGCACTACTTGCCCAAAAAAATGAGGAAGGAAAAGAAAATGCTTTATACTACCTCAGTCGAATGCTGGTAGGAGCGGAACACGCCTATACCCCAATTGAAAAACATTGCCTAGCCCTTGTCTTTGCAATCAAGAAACTCAGACATTATATGCTGGCACACAAGGTCACGTTGATCTCCAAAACTGACCCCCTGAAATACCTCATGACTCGACCCATGCTCACTGGTCGATTAGCAAGATGGGCGGTTGCCTTAATGGAATTTGACATAACTTATGCGCCCCAAAAGGCGATCAAAGGGCAAGCATTAGCTGACTTCTTGGCCGCTCACCCCATACCAGACGATTCCCCGTTAGCATGTGACTTTCCAGATGAAGAGACTCTGCATACGGATACTAAAGAAGGCTATTGGAAGATGTATTTCGATGGGTCTTCTTCCATTCAACCAGCAGTTAAGCCAGATTTACCTAAACGACAAGCCGGGGTAGGCTTGGTCTTTGTTACACCAGAAAAGGGGATCATCAGATATGCCTTGAGTCTGACAGAACCACGCACCAACAATGAAGCTGAGTATGAAGCCCTCATCGCAGGACTTGAAATGGCTTTGGATATGGGTGTTGAAAAGATGAAAGTTTTCGGCGACTCCCAGCTGATACTCAGTCAATTGGAGGGACAGTTCAAAATACGAAAACCGGAGTTGGTAAAATACTATGAAAAGGCTCTCGAGCTTATGGCCAAGTTCACTGACATTATACTGGAAAAAGTGCCCAGGTCCTTGAATGGCAAAGCCGATGCTCTGGCTCGCTTGGCCAATGAACTCAGTGACCCCGATCAGGAAGAAATTCAAATCCTGGTGCATCGGAGAAGGTCACTATCCCCCTGTTTTCCAAAACTTCTAGAGGAAAATGAGGAAAGTACGCTGTTCATGGAAGTAGCGACATGGGAAGGAGAAACCATACAAAAATGGGGAGAAAGCACTCAAGCCATGGCTATTGAAAATGCCGATGACGAAGATTGGAGAAAACCTTTCCTCGACTTCTTCCAACAAGGGAAGCTTCCTACAAACAAGGGACTTCGAGAACAAATCAGAAAAAGGGCTCTGAGATATGTTTATGTTAACAACACTTTGTACTGGAGGTCTTACGAAGGTGCATGGTTGAGATGCATCACCAGAAATGAAGGCTATCAAGTGATGAAAGAAATACATGCTGGGGCATGTGGATCTCACCAATCAGGTTCCAGAATGCGGGTCCATATCAAATTGCTGGGCTATTATTGGCCCATGATGATCGCCGACTGCGAAAACTTCTCCAGACAATGCCATATGTGCCAAATACATGGGGATTTCATCCACCAGCATCCAAATGCACTGCACCCGACTGTGGTGTCATGGCCCTTCGAGATTTGGGGAACAGACATCATAGGTCCCATTGACCCTCCAGCCTCAAATGGGCATCGATTCATCTTGGCAGCAACCGACTACTTCTCGAAATGGGCCGAGGCTCGGTCATATAGGGAAGTCAAAGCCTCAGATGTGGTAAAGTTCTTCACCACCCACATCCTTTGCAGATACGGCACTCCCAGGAAAATCATTTCCGATAACGGAACTGCCTTCAAGAATACCAGAGTTGATGAATTCACCAAGAAATACAACATCGAGTGGAGATATTCCTCTGTGTACAACCCTAGAGCCAACGGATTGGCCGAGGCATTCAACAAAACACTGATAAAAATCCTCCGAAAGACTATTGGGGATAATCAGAAAGACTGGCACAACAAGTTGTCAGAAGCACTATGGGCGTACAGGATCACACACCGAACTCCCACTCAAGCCACTCCATACTCCTTGGTGTACGGGACCGAGGCAGTCCTGCCCATTGAGGTTGAACTCCCCTCACTGAGAGTAGCCATGGCCTCAGAAATCCCCATGACCAAACAAATGCAACTCAGGTTTCAAGAATTGGATGGGATGGACGAAAGAAGACTCGTTGCGCAACAAAATTTGGAATTGTATCAAGCTCGAATGACACGGGCCTATGAAAAGCTTGCAAGACCAAGAGCATTCAGGAAAGGTGAATTGGTGTTAGCGTTAAGGCGACCAATCACTGGTCGACACCACGGCCCCAAGTTTGCACCAAACTGGGAAGGTCCCTTCATAGTTGATCAAGTCTATGATGGAGGAGCCTATCTTTTAGCCACAGAAAATGGAGAACACCCGTTGCCAATCCTAAATGGGAGATATCTCAAGAAATATTATAGCCAAAATCGACCTTTGGAACATGCAAGGCCTCAACGGCATCCAGAAGAAGATTTCATTGTCAACTGGGCCGAGGCCCACGAGGGAATGACACAACTGTTCTCACAACAGTGAGACACAAAATTGATGAAATTTACCGGTGAAACTTACCTAATAAAGACTCCACGTTGAGGGAGCCTGTGTGGTTCTTGAATACATGGAGCATGGTGAAATTTACCCAAAAATACAATCCGCTTTATGAGGGAGCCTGTGTGGTTCCTGAAAGCGAAAAGGTGCTTGAGGAGGCTCAAACCTGTGTGGTAGCTGAAAGCACCGAGGACACGCTCCATGAAGCATATCTGAGGGCGTGAGCCTCACCAACCCACCATGTTCCCTAGTAAGGTAGGGATCTCAAAGGCGATTTGTCCCTGTGGCCCCATAAGTCGACCTTTACACTTAATAACATACCCGATAAATCCCACGGTTCATGATTAAAGTTGTACCTCAAACAACTATATATATATGCATATCTACATATATGCATATATCCAAGTAAACAAATCCCACGGTTCATGATTAAAGTTGTACCTCAAACAACTATATATATGTGCATATCTCTACATATATGCATATATCCAAGTAAACAAATCCCACGGTTCATGATTAAAGTTGTACCTCAAACAACTATATATATATGCATATCTACATATATGCATATATCCAAGTAAACAAATCCCACGGTTCATGATTAAAGTTGTACCTCAAACAACTATATATATATGCATATATCCAAGTAAACAAGTCCCACGGTTCATGATTAAAGTTGTACCTCAAACAACTATATATATATATGCATATCTCTATATATATGCATATATCCAAGTAAACAAATCTCACGGTTCATGATTAAAGTTGTACCTCAAACAACTATACATACACGCATAATCTCAAAGACATATGTGTATACAACACTCAAGGGACTTCACCCCTGACGAAACCTAGAGCCATAAACCAAATTCAAATCCAAAGGAAACCTGGTCAGAATCTAAATCAGCAATACTTGGTGTTTAGAACCTGCCATAAACCAAAGAAAAGGGAGTATTCAGACTAGCCTCGTGCCTCGTGGTTGGTACTTCACCCAAAAAATTTTGGTATCAGTCGACACCGTGTCTCGAACTGGTATCTCATACTCGAGTTAAAGGGGGAAGCAAAAAAAAAAACCTCTCTAATATCAAACTGACACCATGCTTCATGTTTGATGTTTTAACCCTTTGTCCCACCGGTTAAAAAAAAAAAAAACTCGTAAAAGAAATGCCTTGTCCTTCTGGACATCCTTAAAGCATTTCTCCTATAAAATCCCCACTAAAGAAAATATATATATGCCACCTCCATAAAATGATGTCCAGAGTTTTGTGCTTTGTGCTTTAAACAAGGTACCGGGTGCCTGTTCATCTCACCTGTTGAAAAGGATGACCAAAAGTTCTGTGTCTTGGACTCTAAAGAAGACACTTGAAGACGTAAGCCTAACGCCCTAACTTGTGTTGAGAAAGACTGTGTGGCTTTTCGAATACGCAGACCATGGGACACTTACCCAACATTTTAAAATCCGCCTTATGAGGGAGCCTGTGTGGTTCCTGAAAGCGAAAAGGTGTTTGAGGAGGCTCAAACCTTTGTGGTAGCTGAAAACACCGAGGACACGCCCCATGAAGCACATCTGAGGGCGTGAGCCTCACCAATCCACCATGTCCCCTAGTAAGGTAGGGATCTTAAAGACGATTTGCCCTCACGGCTTCATAAGTCGTTCTTTCCACTCGATATCAAACGATAAAAGAAATTCACACCACGGTTCATGCCTAAAGTTATACCTCAAATAGCTATACATATATGCATATTCTTATAATATGTGCGTATATTCAAATAACAAGCCCCACGGGCCACGCCTGACATTCTATCCCAAAACAGGTATACGTGTATGTATATTCTCAAAGCATATGCGTATATCCAAACAGCAGTCTCATAGTTCATGCTTAAAGTTACGCTTCAGACAGTTGTATGTGTATACATATTCCTATAATGTACACAAATGATAAGTCCGCCGGCTGTGTCAATAATTTTATGGACCCTACCTAAACCATAACCTAAAAGGTTACAAAGGTCTGAAAGCACATCCACAAGGATCAAATGCGTATATGCACGCCAACATATGCATACATCCAGAATACATCCCTGCAGTTGCCTCAAAAGCAGATGTATCATCACCCAAACAAACAAGCCACAATCAATTAAAAAATTCAGTGACAAGAACAAATAGTCAACCAAACAATCAAAACAACAAACAGTAAACAGTAAACATTGTCATCAAAAAGATAAAATGCAGAAAGGAGACGCCTATACAGGGGGCAGGGCCACACTCCCTGCCAACTTGTTAACAGCCTCAGACAGTGACTGGAGCATCACCTCTATAGCCTCCAGACGCGTATGCAACTCCCCAAGCTGCCGATCCAATGGAACCTGAACCGGTGGAGGATCTCCAATGGAAGACCCGTCATCCGAAGGAGGAGAAGCTTCTCTTATCGGGCTGTACTGGTTCACGGCAGCATTTTCCTGCAAGATATATCTATTAACTAAATGATTGGGATCAGGTACCAAATGACCGTCTTGATCACCAACCCACCCAAAAGAGGGTAAAACATCCAGAAGATTGCGACAGTACGCCATGTCCCTCTCGGATACGGGTCTTCCCCACAACATGTCAGGCATTGGGATCTGGGCTCGATGCATCAAAGCCGCTATCAGATGACCATAAGGCAAACACCCATGTGTGAACCTTACTGCTTGATGCATAAGCTGAAGGATCAGGCTGGCCAAATCAGGCTTGTCGCGTCTGCGGATAAGCGGGCGAAGATAAAACAGACCACCTGGTCGAGAAAGGTTGGTCAAACTTCCTTGTGGAAAGATGATTTGAGTCACCACCAGGAAAAGAGCCCTACAAACAAACTTGACAAAGTCAGAAATGCTCAAGTTAAAGAAAAATGCAAGTGTGAACGTACCTATGAAAAGCAGGCAAGTGCTCGGTGGACACAACCTCAGCACCCCTCTCATAAGGATGAGCTTTGAACCAGCGACGACATGCGCCAAAAGTCCCAAAACCCTGAGGCCAATACTCAAAGGCATACACAGCCATGCCACCTAGACTCTCGGTAGCCTGGATAAGAGCAGCCAGATCCTCTCTCCCTATATGAAACTCTCGGCCGAACAGATAAGAAGAAGCAGAGGGGACTCCAAAATGATCAAATGATACCCTAAGATTGGCATAAAATAAGCGCACAATCGAGGGATAGTAAGGGCGATTGAACAATGTCAAACCCTTAAGATTCCAGGCACTCAACCAGCCATCAAGCAAGTTCTTAGGCTGGCCTACTATGGCACCGTCAGGGGCAAAGAAGAAACAATCGGCCACTGAGCGTCGATCACCTCCGGTATTATGCATGTGACAATCAAAGGCTTCGGCATCCCGAAAAAGATAGCGGTTGTCAGGAACCAGAGACCAGTTGGGAACAGTCGGTCCTGGGCTCACCACCGAAGAGCTAGAAGCGTCTCTGGGACGTTTTGGGTTCGAGACAGACATGGTAAAAGGAGGCTACGAAAGTTAAACCCTAAAAGCAAAAGCAGAGAAGGGCGACGTCGCCGCGGCGTTTAAATAAAAAAATGGGAAGTGGTAATGCCGAGATTCTAACCTAAAGACGTTCGATTCTTGTGCACTAATCGCTTCACGATTAAAAGGAAAATATCACAAAGAGAAACAAGATGAAAAACATGGAAAGATATAATCCAGAAAGATATCACAAAAGCATAAATAGAGCACTACAGATATCTAGGTATCCAGTCTCATACAGTCATACAAAACAAGGCAAGCATAATGCATGGCTAAATAAAGACTAAGATGCGATAAAGGAAGATACAAGGAGTGCGGTAACCCCTCAAATCTCTATCATGTCTAAAAGATATCAAAGAACCGGTGACTCAACCTCAGGCTCATCCTGAAGATAAGGCTCAGTCCCACCACTACCTCCAGAAAGTGGCTCAGTGTCCCCTGAAAGTGGCTCTGTAGCTCCGCTACCAACCGGGCTATCCACAAGAGGAATCCCAGGACAAGGAAGGGCAAGCACGATGTCAACGGCTACCCTCTCTATGTCATCATCCTCCGACAGCAACTCATCATCAGTCCCACCAGGTGACGCAAGCCCTACACTCTCAGGACCAGACAACTCTGTCAGCACAACTCCTGATGTAGGGATATAACTCGTCCCAGCATCCAAGGGCGAGACGAAGTCAAGGGGGTCCACACCCCATAAGACAGATGCCCACTCAGAATAATCTACCGAGAGCTCTGACAAAGACACCGTCCCTATAGCCGCGTCTGTCATGATGATGTCGTGAAGGGCCTGTAAATCACAGTCATCAAATAGAGCGTCAATCATATCCTTCCCTGCAAAAAAAAAAAGGAAAGGTCAACGAATGAGAAATTTACCCTGCTTGCTTCATTATTGCGCCCATAAGAATTATGAAACTAAGGGTACCTGAGGAAGGCTGAACGGCAAAAGCAGCATCCTCCTGAGCTTCCGGCTCCACAGCCTCTTGAGTCTCTGGCTCCATGGTCTCCTGAATCTCCAGCTCCACACCAAGAATGGCACCTGAAAGCTCGCTTATGCTAGCAAAGCTCCGAGCAGAAAACTGGTACTGGCGGCATAGCTGTCGTAAACCCGAGGCCCATAGGTCAACATCAAAGGCCCCTAGCCAAGGAGGGAGCCGCCCTGCAAAATAGTTGACTCATAATGAATGCCAGAAAATGCAAAATGAGTAAAATACAGCAGATAAGGGGAAGTACAGTACCTAATCCTCGAAGTATCGGAGGAATCTGAGGTAAAGGGGCTGGCTCACATCCCAATACTGTCACCGGAACGATAGCCAAAGAGTCATCCGGGACAAACGAATCGTCATCCTCAAGAAATGGGGCAGGGATAGCAGAGCTAGGGTACAACATCTCCTCAAATGGTACCTCTAGTGTCTCTATCTCCACCATCTCTACCTCAACATCTCCAGCCTCCGCCTCAGAGAGCATAATCACGCTAGCCTCGGCGTCAGACTCAGCGACTGACGCCGCAACTGCCCCTATAGTCTCTTGCGAAGTCGTCATCTCTGTCCCACCGGCACTAGGCTCAGCAACAAGGGCGCTACCCCACAGTCCAGAACATGAAGTACCTGAACACAAAACATGAGACAATACCATGGAAACAAGATAAAGTGGAAGAAATACGAAGAAAAGAGCATACCTGTAAAAGGCGTAAGCAAGGGAGGCTCCATAGAGAATCTGATACCAGACGATCCCTCTCCCAGTCTTGGCCGCAGCTCATAACGGAATGTTTCCTCCAAAGATGGAGAATCTTTGCGGCGCCTCTTCCCCAGCTCTGCACGAACCTCCTCCTCCACAAGCTCCTCGGGGTACTCCGGTGAAGGGCAGGAGGATGAATCCAGATCACCCTCAAGAATGGAAGAATCAGACACAGGCTCGAGTGCAAGCTCCGGCTCAAGCTCAGGCTCAGGAACGCCTGACATAACGAGTCCATGAGCCTAAGCACATATAAGAGGAAATATAAGAGTCAAAGAAACACCGCATACCTGTATATGTGGCCCAAAATCTGTAACTCTCCGGCCCATAGGAAAGTGCCTGTGATGACTCGCCTCCAGCCGGAGGATCCTCTGCAAGAGTAAAGTGGAAATGATCAAAGTTGTATTTCCCGAGGCCTGCAACAAAACAAATAGATGACATGTGATCCACATCTATGACGAAACAAAATGAAAAATGAAAGGTAAACAAGCGAATAAAAGAAAAGAACTAATACCTGGAGATGACCCAGCAGGCAATGATGGGGGCTCTTGATACCTAGCAGACCCATAAGCAGAAACGACGGAACCGTCTGCCCCGAAAGAGTTCCTCAAAGGTCTCGGACCACCTGGCACCCTCCTCCTAGTCATCCTAAAAGGATACACCTTCTCCTTCAAAGTCTGGGCAGACATACCCTGTGGTATTCTTGCCCAATCCCTAAACCATTTATCATATCTCCCTGTCAATTTTCCCTTCCGTGAAGCGGCGGGGACCACATCACAAGTACCCGTCCCTAAGCGCAAAGAAAAGGCCCCTCGAACAGCACACGACTCAAGGGTCGCCTCAGGAGCTCCAGGAAGTGTGAAAACAGAAGGAATATCCTGGTCATAGCCAAACTGCCAGGCGCATCGTTGTGGACTGTAGATCTCATGGATCACACGATTCCCTATCCTCATAGATAGGCATGCGGGTCTAATACTAATGGCAAAGTCCCGGTCCCTCCTAAAGCGGAAAGCACCCAGTCTAGGACAAGTACCTGAAGAATCAGGAACTGTGTCTTTCACCACATACTCCTTTTCCATTTCTCTTGGCCAGCCCCTTACAAAAGCCTCAGGACGATACTCAGGGATATGGAGAGAACTCTGAGAGAAGAACAAATGAGCAGAAATCTGGTCAGGGTCATGAACCCTGCACCCTGCTATATGAATCAAAGCTGGCAATCGCATCCGCATACCAGCCGAAGATACAGGCGCATAACACTTCTCCCAGTAGATATAGAACCACCCATGTAAAATATGGACAGGCATGGCTACATCAGCATATGAAGGATCCCTCGATGAAGTCAACTCTCGCATAGACCTATAAAGGTTCACCAAAGCGGGTACAGCCAATGCAAAGCGCTCACCACGGGCCAAAGCATTCGCCACTACAAATACCCCGGGGCGAATGTACCCGACAGGCTCAAAGATAACCGAGAAGTAACACAGCCACCAAGCCAGATAGGCTGTCAACACTGTCTCATTATCCAATGAAAGGGAGGAGATATCAGAAATCTTTACCTGACGAGAAGGCACAAAAGTCTTGTCGAGGCCCTGCACGACTGACTCTAAAGGATCGGCGAAACCTGTCGCCCTACGCTCTGAAACCCGGTCAGTGAAGTACCGGACCCAGTCCCTCAAAGGAACATCCCTGCTCAGACCACGGCGGGCACGAGAGGTGGCAATCTCATAATAAGTCCGAAAAACAGCTCTGAGAGAATCCGGATGTAAAAGGGAACCATGATGATCGGGACCATAAAGCTCTATCTCAGGAGGTACCCTCTCCTCATAATACAGACCCTCAACCGGGACCCCCATCAAATGAGCCATCTGCCGAAGATCAACAGTGGCATCACGGTCCTCTAACACAAAAGTGTTATGTACATAGTTCCAGTTTGAGGCCATAGCTCGAAGAAGGTTGGGGCTCCATGAGTACTCAAACAATGCTAGAGTCACGCCTCCAAATATTTTCGCCTTCTCCAAGTCGTCGCCCATACAGCACATAATACAGCGAGTCCACTCAGTCTGACCGGGACTCCACTCTAGACCTCCCTGGACCCTCAAGTGCCCAGGTAACCAAGGGGCAACACGGCCCTCCATCATCTCAACACCCAGTAGATGAAAGTCTGAAGAAAATGTACTACGCCCAGTAGGACCCAGGAAAAGACCCTCGAAGCTCTGAGTGGGAGCTACGTACCTGTCACGCGTCACGGGACAATGAGAGTCATATGCCCAGGCTCTGCGCTTCTCTATACGAGTAGGCGGGTCGGCTAACAAGCAGGGATAATGATAGCGAGGCGGCAAAGGTAGACGATCATGCCGAGCCAATAAGCCATGAAAATTATCCCTACCCTGAAGGATCCTCTTTCTCCACTTGCCATGAAGGTGCTTGTGGGTTCCTTCAGGATCCAAGTGATTGTCTATATAGTCGGTAATGGCCTCATCAGAAGGACCGTAAAAGCCAGTCCTGGTAAAGCCAAAGCGTGGGATAGTGCTGTAGATCTCCTCTACAGGCCCCATAGTCGCCTACAAAAGACACAACAGTAGCAACGAAAATAAGGAAATGCCAGACTCAACTAAAAAAAAAAAAAAAAAAAAAAAAAAAAAAAAAAAAAAAAAGATGATGATAATCAGGAGGCTGGGGGCACCAGAGTAGATCGTTCGGAATCATACCTCACGCTCAACTCTGGTGGGGGGCATTTGTTTGCCTCCAAATTTTGCCACTTGAAGAAAATGACGGAATCTCCAAGTACACCTGCGAATGAAGGAAATGTTACAGTGAGAAATAAAACTCATGACCATGACCTACTCTTCAAACCGCAGAAAATTCACAGACAAGACGATAAAACCTCACAGATACACAAAATAGTTAATTAATTGATTAAATTATGTGAAAAATGCTAAAACCCCACATAGTTAATTAATTAATAAAAATAGAGACGAAAATTGTATAATGGTCAGACATTGTACATTTTCTAAACATCCACCAAATGAATAATTAATTAATTAATTTAATTATGTGAAACAGAACAAAATTCATATAATTAATTAATTAATTAATTAAAGGGGCTTAAGAATGGAAATGATATAGAGGGTAAATACCCCTGCGTTTTTAAAGGTCTCAAACCAAATCTCATGCCAAAAACCCGCTAAATAATTTACTAATTAGTTAATTGAAATTATGTGAAATATGTCAATACCCACATAATTAATTAGTTAACTAATTAATCAATTATCAAAGCCCTAATTGAACGAGGGTTATATGCTATGCTTTTTGGGGGTTCAGACCAACTTCCACACCAAATCCCTATACTACAACAATACCAGTCAAATTGCTTGAAATTAAGCAATACAAAACCCCGGTATACAGACGGAGCCCAATACGGTGACAAATACAGACAACCTAATGCCAAAAGCAACCAAACAAGCATATGTATTCAGTATGGGCTCATTATCGAATTGGGTTTGCATATTGGATAATTAAAATGAGATTAAAATCAAAGCCCATACCAACTATTTAAAACCAGCCCATGTAATTTAATCAAATTGGGCCATTACGGAGTTAAATCAAGCCCAAGTAAATTTGGCCCGTTCAAATGCAAACCCAAAATTTTTCTATCGGGTCGAGGCTCATGCGCAACACCCGACTTAGACTCATCGACACGGATCAAACAGTGCCCAGTTGATTTGGTTAAACCCAACTTGAACTGGACACGCGTCCACGACTAATTGGCCGGTGAAGGTGGGTCCCAGTTACCGTTAACAGAAAATAAAAAAAAGGGAAATCGAAAGAAAAAGACGCACCTGAAATAGAAAGAGGGGTGCTCCGATGGAGAGAGAAGCTCCGTCGTCTCCTCCGGCCACCTTGTCCCCAACCAAGTACACCGTTGGCAAGGCGATGATCCCCTGAGTACAACGACACCAAGCTTGAGGGATAAAAAGACCTAGAAACAGTCAATTGGAAATCATGACGATGTGACAGTTAAGAATGGTGGTGTGAAATTGACCGAAATTGGCGAGGGGTAGGGGCACAGCTATACCTTAGAAGCTCCTTAGAAGTTCCAGGAGGGGTTGTGCTGAGCCTCCAGGTACCATTTGTTACTGGAGAAGGAGATAACACACCCAGCCATGGCAACAGACATGAAACAGTGCGGAATTCGAAATGGAGAAAAGAAGAACGCACATTACTCTCACTTGGCACTCTCTGCAGTCGGATTAATGAGCGTGCATGCTCAAAAGGCGCAGGAGGCTTGCATAAAGCCAAAGTTCTTGTGATAGGTGGACATACTGGAGACATCCAGTGAGAGGAAATTAAAGAAAAGGTAGGAGTTTCACCGAACTGGAGAGAGAGTCCTTCCCCTCTGTGCCTCTGACGCCTGCAAAGCAACCCCTATACTTGGGGAGATTAGTAGGCTCAACAGAGGTGTAGTGTCATGGATACCTCTCAACCGTTGGATGGTATTGATGGGTCAAAAAAGAAGAATGTGACATCTGTGCCTTGTACTACCCCCTGCTAGCCTCTGAGATAAAGGAATTTTGATATGATTCAAAGGGAGAAGCACACTACAGTTACTTTTTCTAGAGAATCTCGTGCATCTAAGGGCTTGGATTAAGTGAAACACAATGTGATATATGGAATTTTGTCCCTCTGCGACAAGAGAAGATCATGTGTGAAATTGGATTTGCTATTAAAGATGGGGTATGCAATCAACAGCACAATGAATGGGGCCTTCATACAACTGAATATGCAATGGAACAGTAGTATGGCACAAAATAAAAGAGGGCGATATTATATGTGTGACATGTTTTATTCATTCCATTGGTGCCAGAAGAGATGAGTTGTGCGACATAATTACACATTAGCTTTGACACCAATTCACACAATTAGGCGTTCACAGTCAATTCCGAATTGGATTGAGGCATAGCCTGTAAAAAGATATACACTATGGGAAGAATGGAATATGGCATGCCAGGGAGGGTAAAATAGGAATTTGGATGCTAAAATCATCATTTAGTGCCCCCTACAAACATGAATTAGGCTGGGCTATGCGTAGACATTGTGCAAGTTACCCAATTACCCCCAGATGATCTCAGTTCTGCCTAGTGAATTATATGCCTGATTAAAGGGTCCCTTGTGTACAGTCTCATGCATATACAGCTACATAAAGAGAACATACTAAATGGCACCATAGAAAATCAAATAACATATCACCACTGGAGAGGATTGAGATATCCCTGAATGCATGCACTGACTCCCATAGCCAGCTAGAATGTAGGGGTGATGCTGGGAAGACATGATCATCACCATTCCTGCTTATGAAAGCCTAGATGTTTGCCACATGGCAGTTGGCGCTAAGATAACCTTTCTCCAAGTATACTCAGTGAGATGGGGCCAAAAGCACATATGCTACATGTCATGTACCTGATCCCTTAAGGGCCCACATGTCAATAGAGGCAAGAGGTGAATCAAGACAAAAGAAATAAGGCGGTTTACCATCAGTAGATCATAACCCTCCATCAAACATCAAGGCATGGAGAAGAGGCCACATGGCACCAGGAATTGAGCTGAAACCCTAGCTCAGCTGCCTATAAAAGAGAGAGAAGACACCAGAAGAGCCCCCCCCCCCATTTTTTCTTTTACGCTTAGCTGACATTTTGTAATCTTAAGCCTTTAAAAAAAAGAAGAAGAAGAAAAGAAGGTAAAGAAGAAAGAAGTAATGTATTTCTGTCGATGTAGTTCAATAAAATTGTTCTGAAGCATATTTTACTTCATGGATCTCTGTATATGCATTATAACCAGTCTTTTCATTAGTAATTGTACCAAACCCTTTGATAAACTTAAGTCCAAAAGAGGGGGGCAGCTTGATACTGATTTTTTTTCTTTTTTTTTCTTTTCCCATTTTCTTCTTTTTTTTCCTTTCTCTTTTCTTCTTTTTTTGATACATCATACAAAGTCAACCATAAGCATTACTGGATTTCTTGCCTGTGAGCAAGTATCCAGTGTGTGTGTGGTTGGCTTAAATCAAACAAATACGCATAATTAGTGTAATAATGAATGACCTAACTATAGGCATTACTGGATTTCTTGCCTGTGAGCAAGTATCCAGTGTGTGTGTGGTTGGCTTAAATCAAACGAATATACATAATTAAGGTAATAATGAGTGACCTAACTATGGGCATTACTGGATTTCTTGCCTGTGAGCAAGTATCCAGTGTGTGTGTGGTTGGCTTAGATCAAACGAATATACATAATTAAGGTAATAATGAGTGATCTAACCATGAGCATTGCTGGGTTTCTTGCCTGTGAGCAAGTACCCGAGGTGTGCACGGTCGGTTCAATAAGTTAAAGTGAACCAGAGTTAACAACTGATACAGTCTTTAGTCAACAAACCAACCCTAAAAATGTTTGGATTTCTTGCCTGTGAGCAAGTATCCAGCTTATACATGGTTGATTTAATAATGGAACATGCTAGTTATACTACACCTGTCTGGGGACACCTGAATTTCATGCTTATAAACATGTGGTCGAGGTGAGGACGTGTCAGGTGAAGAGAGAAAGAAGGATAAAAGAATCATCCATACTGGGCATACAAAGTTTGCATACATATTTAATTTTAATAAAAGGAAGGACTAAGATGCATAATAAAATTAATTTAGGTCATTAAAAGTATGTACCTAAACTATATATTCTTCAAGGGCCTGTCTGTATAAAAAACAAAACAAAAGAAAACAACATAGGTACCTGGTAATAATAATGAATATTGCATTTCCAGTATATGAAATGATATTAAAGAAAAAGGGGGTATATTATAAGCACACACATATAGTATGAGGGTCAGATTTATTTCATGGCTAGGGTTATAATGGATATCGGTAATAACATGATATATGCATATGGTGAAAATACATGGTGAGTTCTAAAAAAAAATATGGGTGAATAATACTGCATAACAACATGTATACACATTCTCATGACATACAATAACATATTGGTATAATAATAAAAAGAAGGAAATGAAATGGTGATAAAAAAAGAGAGCATATGTATATATCAAATCTCCCAGTTTTAAACTAAATACGTTTTATGTTTGTGGTTAAAAAAAAAAAAAGGGGTCACTGGTACATGAAACCTCATATCTGAAATGATTAAGTCCCTGCATTTATCTTGACTGAAGTCCTTAATATCATGCGGCTTGTCATCGTAGTAACAAATAATAGAGATGTATGGCTCGAATCACTGAAGTTAAGTTCAGATATGATAAGAGTTCGACTTAGCCAAGCCCTAATAAATGCACAGCCTAGTAGAGATGCTCTAGTCAGAAATAAGTTGAACAAGCTGATGCATGGCTGTGAGTTCCGGAGCCAAAATCATAATTATTTGATTAGTCAGCTTAACCTCAAAAGCCCAAAAGAAAGACAAAAAAAAAGGATATACAAAGTGTTATATTGAGGATATTAATATCGTTCATCAGAATTAATCCTAATAAATACATGTAATTAAGACAAGTTGGACATGGTTTTACATCAGGTTCAATAAAAATAGTTAATAACATATGACATGAACTGGCTCAATAAAGGCAAAATAAAAAAATTGAAATGTGGCAAATAGTGCATCTCAACCAGATTTTACATCTTGGAAAACCAACGTCAAATCCCCAGAAGTGGGTAACTCAACTTCAAAATTGACATCACAAGCAATTCCATGATAAGCTCACGACAATCAGAAGGTAACTGCTGGTACGAAATGGCCATCGGCAATCCCAAATTACAGTCCCAATTCGCTGTCAGACCAGGCCGAAGGTGAAGACAAAACACTTGCAACCCGACAATGCAGTGCGCCTTGACAACACCGTAAAAAAAAGAGGGGAGAAAGATGACTCCAGAGAATCTAGGCACAGTTGAAATAATGGTCGGAACATCCAAGTCAACGGCGAAGAAGATAGCTGCTTTCGGGTCAACAGAAGTCGGAGGGAAGAAGATCGAATGAGGGCGAAACAAAAATGAACTCGGTGCACATCCCCGAGTGTGGACCAAAAGGGCTCAGTCAATTCGATCCTCCGTAGTCAGATCTTATGTGGCACTCCCTGGTGTAGCGAATGGGTGAGGGCGGAACACCAAACAGCGACGATTATAACCAATCAGAATTTTTCTAAAAACACAAAAAATTTCGGAAAAGCATTAAAAATAGCCGGAAAATCCAGAAAATTCCCATAAAATATCAAAATGTCCAGAAAAATATAAGGAACATTTTTCTACAACACTCTAAGTTCAAATTCTCAAGCAAAATAGAAGTAAAAATGGAAATCATAAAAAAAAATGGTTAAAATTAATAATGGCAAAATGCCTAGAAAATTGAATTATGTCAAAAATCAAATAAAAGGTGCATAAAAGTGCAAGGGTATGAATCCCTCTGACAGCAGGTACCTCAAAGTAATTTGGGGACAGCAGGTACAATCAAATACGGTTAAATTTAATAATTGCAAAAATCCAAAAATTGAATAAAAAAAAAGAGAAGAAGGGGAAAGAGGAAATATATAAAAGTGTAAGTGTACGAACCCCTTTGACATCAGGTACTTCAAAATAACAAATATGTCTGGACAGCAGGTACTTCGAAAATTTTGGACAACAGGTACTTCAAAAATTTTGGACAGCAGGTACAATTAGACGATAACTATCGTTAATAACAAATTTTGCGGGAAGTCAAGAAATAAACTTAAGACCCAAAACCCAAACTCAAGTCAAATCCAAAATCCAAACTCCAATCAAATCCAAAACCCAAGTCTAGATCAAGTCCAAAAATCAGAATTCAAATCAAATCCAACTCTAGAAAAATCCAAACTCGAATTAAACTCAAATCCAGAAAACCGAAACCCAAACCCAGAAAATCCAAACCAAATCCATATCCAAAAAATCTAAATTCAAGACCCAGACTTATATCCCAAAGCGACATAAACCAAGAAATAAAACTCCATAATTAATGCAAACTTTCCATGATCCAGGGACCAAACTTTAAATACGTCTGAAAATCAGAATTTGGTAAATTCTAGAACATAAGAAGACCTAAGTTTAAAATGTCCAAAGTGACCAGAATTTCTAAACACGCCCTAAAACCAGAGTTTAAAACGTTTTATAACCTAACTCTTGCACGTCACAGGGCCAGAAATTCAACACGTCAATAGTTGACTAGAATCGACACACGTTCAAGGACCGGAACCTCTACATGCTTTAATGCCTGAGTTTCCAGAAACGTCTGATAACCTTGATTCTAACACGTCAACAAACAGACCAAAGTTTAAATACGTCGATATATTGAAGTATTAAAGTAGTTAAAGCCTTAGTATATCAGAATACCGAAACTTTACACGTCTATGACCGTTCTCTTTAGATTTACAATGCGTATGGTTTAAAGAGAATAAAACAAAAATTGTCAAATATACAAAATAGGGTTAAGCTTGGGTTATTTGATAATCACTCAGGACCAAACTCTAGAAATCTTGGAATCTCAAATATGAACTAAATGTCCTTGCATCATGTTTTGCATTATGTTGACTCTCTCATGGTTATAATATTTGTTCCGCTCATGTCACCATTCGTATATGTCCTTCTAATGTCAAGTGTCTTTTAGTAAAATGCTGGAATGCTAACGGTCATGCCTAGTCTATTGATTATCCCGATCTAGAGGTGCTCTCGACTTGGTTCAGAGGTAATTAACAGTAGGGGCTTGCGCCTACTGGAAGAAAAGGACCTGCAGTAAACAATCAAACTCTAGAAAGGATCGAAATCACGTCAATACCCCCATTCCTTTTCAGGTGGGTGCCGATGTCCGAGTTTCGAAACGATCGAGGGGTATCTCGTCCGCAATATCTTTTTCCCCCGAGGGAGTATCCGGTCATTTCCCCCTTCCGAGGATCAGGGTCCAAAAAGGTGCGAGACAGGGTTACCAATAAAGCTTCAACAAAACCCCAATAAGGCCGATAAACCTCAACAAAAAACCAAAAGCTTCCTTCCTTCCGCAAGGGGCGGTTGGTTGGCGGAAGGAGAAGCTCCATTCCCATGGATTAACCTCACCAAAAAGAAGTTCATCAAAACTTGTAGCCATAGCCAATAAACTATGTCTTAAGCATGTTAAAAGAGTAAATCGGCCGAAACTTTAAAAGAAATTACCTAAAAACCTTAAACCCTATGGTCACTACGCCAATGTCATGTCAATACGCCTATGCCGATTAAGAGCCATTACAATGAGTGTCTTGTTAGGAAATGCTCATATTTTAATTTTAGACTAATTACAACTAATTAATCCCATTAAGAACAAGCAAATCACAAGATCTAGTGCAAGGCATTCACACACAAGAGAGAAAAGGTGTAGGAGGATTATACCTCTCACAAATCGTCCTTGTGAGGTTTTTTCCACGGCGTGGGAGTCGGTGGCGTGCTCTCCACTCCTCCTATGTCGCCGGCCGGCCGCCTCGAGTCCACCAAGAGATTAACCAAGCTCTAGAAGATTCGTGCTAGCGATTCAAAGAGAGCAAAGCTAATCCTAAGGTTTTCCCTCTTCCAAAGAAATTAACTAGTTAATTATTTGAGGGAAAATCGTTCAACACATGAACTTTGAGAGGTGGAGATGAGAGGAAGGGATGAAGAAATTCTGAAATTTCTTCTCCTTGGGTGGATTTCGGCTAGGAGAGAGATAAGGGAAGGGAGCAATGTGACGGCTAGGGTTTTCTCCCAAGAGACACCCCTATTTATAGTGCTCCAACCCTAGATCTCTCATCCAACAAACCTTGGACAGAATTGCCCCTCTCCATGCCGAAATTAGGTGGAGGATTTATGGGCTCCAAAGCCCATTAATCCATCTCTCATGTTGCTCCTTTCATACACCTCAAATCGGGCCTTTAAATAACCATTTAATTTAGAAGCCCAATTAGTTCAATCAATTAAATGTGTTGCACATGATTAAATATTAACATATTAATATTTAATCTAGGATTAGCAAATGCACTAATTTATTTCTATATGATCAATTTGATTTAATTAATTATAACGGTTCATAACGGTATATAATTAATTAATCAACACATCATATTTTTCGCAATACTCACTGTTGCGAATAAATAAATAATGCACTGTTTGGTTAAAACTCTATTTTGTGTGACCCTTTGAGGATTTATGCTATGTTAGCCATGGAATTAAATCACTTATTTAATTCCAATAATCATAAGCGGTATCTAGCAACACGTTATGATTCCTAATTCGCATAGATAATGTACTGCTACAATATGTCAATCCTGCATAAGAAATATTAGTGTTTCCTTGTCTGATTCTTATGTCACATGATATCCTTGTATAATCCAAGATAGGAATGTGTCACTCTTGCAGATTATACATTTCTTGATATAGAGATGATTGTACAAGTTGCTAGCAAACAATCCATCTCCATCAAGGGGCCCAAACAGATATCATCACTCACTAGGTAAACTAATGAGGGACATACAATTTTCTTGATGAACAACTTTTCCCCGCACAATTCAAGAGAACATAAATAAAGTCCGTATAGCAGCCTTTATCAGGAATCAACGTTAGACGATATTTATAGAACCTATCCTCATGTGGAAAAGCTGAGCATCTCAAACTTAGAATCAACAACATATGAAATAAACAATGACACATAACACAATCCATATGTTTATTTCATTTGGGTCAAGTCCTGTACTATGTTCCACAACATATACATATGCAATTAAGTTGGTAACTCTTTACCTATGATTTGTAGAACTTAATCATCGCTTAACTTGCATACTAATCTTATCTGATAATTAATGCTCCTTGTTAATTATCAAGATTATGGACATCTTTAGATTTATTAATGTCATTTATGAACAAATGAATTATAGAGAACTACAATTCAGATCCTCAACCTGAATGATCTATCAATAAATAAATCAAGGAACAAATGATAAAATATCATCAATAACATAAACCATAGAAGTAGCCATAGTGATTGGCTTCTAGGACATAACTCCAACAATCTCCCACTTGGCCTAGAGTCAATCAACAATGACTTCTAGCAAGTGCATAGTACTCAATGTAATATCCAAAATATACATGTCTCATACTAAAGCCTCAAAGTAAAAGATACAACTCAAAACCACTCAGGCATACGCCTAATCCCCATGGATGCAACATGCAACTCATGTGCGGCTCGAGACAAAGGCTTTGTCAGAGGGTCCGCTGTGTTCGCGGCACCGTCCACCTTCTTGACCTTGATCCACCGGTCATTCACAAACTGACGGATAAGATGGAATCGTCGTAGAATATGTTTGGTCTTTTGGTGAGACCTAGGCTCCTTGGACTGAGCTATGGCTCCCGTGTTGTCGCAGTAGAGATCCACTGGACCTGAGATGCTTGGAACCACCTCCAGCTCGGTCAAGAACTCCTTGATCCAAACGCCTTCTTTCGCTGCTTCACCAGCCGCTAAGTATTCCGCTTCGGTGACGGAATCGGCCGTAGTTTCTTGCTTGGAACTTTTCCAACTTACGGCACCACCATTGAGCAGGAATACATAGCCGGACTGTGACTTAGCATCATCTCGATCGGTTTGGAAACTAGCATCGGTGTAACCACTTACAACGAGCTCTTGGTCTCCACCGTACACGAGGATGCTATCTTGTGTTCTCTTCAAATACTTGAGGATATTCTTGACTGCGATCCAGTGTGGCATACCAGGGTTAGCTTGGTATCGACTAGTCACACTAATCGGATGTGCCACATCGGGGCGAGTGCATAGCATGGCATACATGATTGATCCGACCACAGATGGATATTGAAACTTGTTCATGAATTTCCTATCTGCATCTTCCGTCGGACATTGAGTCTTGCTCAAGAATATGCCATGTGACATAGGCAAGTAACCCTTCTTGGAACTAGCCATTTTGTGTTTTTCCAACACCTTGCCAATATATGCATCTTGGCTCAAGCCTAACAACCTCCTAGATCTATCTCTATAGATTTTGATTCCTAGGATGTAGGCGGCTTCGCCCAAGTCTTTCATTGAGAACACTTTCTTCAATGAATCCTTGACATCATTCAATTCGGGAATATCATTCCCGATCAAGAGTATATCATCAACATAAAGAACAAGAAATACGACCACGCTCCCACTAATCCTCTTATAAACACAAGGTTCCTTTTCGCTTTGAATGAAGTTCAACTTCTTGACCTCTTCATCAAAGCGCTTGTTCCAACTCCGCGATGCTTGCTTCAATCCATAAATGGACCTTTGAAGCTTGCAAACCTTGTTAGCATTCTTAGGATCCACAAAACACTCGGGTTGTGTCATGTACACATCCTCTTCCAAATTTCCATTTAGGAAGGCGGTTTTGACATCCATTTGCCATATCTCATAGTCATAAAATGCGGCAATTGCTAACAAGATCCGAATTGACTTGAACATGACGACGGGCGAGAAGGTTTCTTCATAGTCAATACCATGAATTTGCTTGTAACCTTTCGCAACAAGTCGTGCCTTGTAAATGGTCAAGTTGCCATCCATGTCGACCTTTCTTTTAAAGATCCACTTGTTCTCAACGGGTCTCACTCCGTTGGGAAGGTCAACCAAGGTCCAAACCTTGTTGTCATACATGGATTGCATTTCGGATTCCATGGCTTTGAGCCATTCCTTGGAGTCGGATTTCTTCATCATGTCATCAATGGTCAAAGGTTCGTCATTCGCAATGACGAGGGCATCATGCAAACCCAAGTACCTTTCGGGTGGATGACTCTCCCTTGTAGACCTTCGTAGAATTGGTGCTTGAGGTTCTTGAGGTTCTTGAACTTGTTCCACAACGGTTTGTGGAGTTGGTTCTTGATCCTCGAAACTTTGAGTTTCTTGAACATAATCGACTCGCGATATGTTCGAGTCCTCATATGAGGGAGCATTCTCTTGAACCTCTTCCACAACGGCTTGTGGAACGGGTTCGGCTACAACCTCATTTAGAATCTCATTGGGAATAACTACATTACCTACTTGAGGCATGTCTTGTGGTAGTTCATGAATTTCTTCAATAACTACATTACTCCCACTACTTCTTCTTGCGAGAAACTCCTTCTCCAAGAACACACCGGTACGAGCAACAACTATCTTGTTCTCGTTGCGGTTATAGAAGTAGTATCCCTTCGTTTCCTTAGGGTATCCTACGAAATAACACTTGTCCGTTTTGGGTCCAAGTTTGTCGCTCATTAGTTTCTTCACATGAGCTTCACAACCCCAAATCTTGAGAAACGTCATACTTGGTTTCCGACCAAACCAAAGTTCATAGGGTGTTTTCTCAACGGACTTAGAAGGAACACGGTTTAGTGTAAAAGCTGCGGTCTCTAATGCATAACCCCAAAACGATTTAGGCAAATCGGTTTGGCTCATCATCGATCGAACCATGTCTAGTAAAGTTCGATTCCTCCTTTCGGATACACCATTCCATTGTGGTGTTCCCGGCGGAGTGAGTTGTGGAACTATTCCACACTCCTTTAGATAATCACCAAACTCATGACTCAAGTACTCTCCTCCACGATCAGAACGTAAGACTTTGATCTTTCGACCAAGTTGGTTTTCAACTTCACTCTTGAATTCTTTGAACTTGTCAAAGGATTCGGACTTGTGCCGCATCAAGTAGATATACCCGTATCTACTATGATCATCGGTGAAAGTGATGAAGTATGAATAACCACCACGTGCGCAAATGCTCATAGGTCCACATACATCGGTATGTACAAGGTCCAATAAGTCATTTGCCCTTGTCCCTTTATTGGGAAAAGGCGCTTTGGTCATCTTTCCCATCAAACAAGACTCGCATATGTCAATTGGCTCGAAAGCGAATTGATCCAAGAGACCAACGGATTGTAATCTCTTGATGCGCTTCTCATTGATATGACCTAAGCGGCAATGCCACATCAAAGTTGGATTCTCATGAGAAATCTTACGTTTCCTATTGTCATTTTCAACACTCAAAACAAGTTCATTACTATCAAGCATATAAAGACCATTCGATAAATGCGCAACACAATAACGAACTTCATCACGAAACAAAGTCAAACACTTGTTCTTTATTACAACATCAAAACCATCCAAGTCCAAACATGAGATAGAGATAATGTTTCGAGTGATACATGGAACTACATAAACATCCTTGAGTTCCAACACAAAACCAGAAGGCAAAGATAATTCCACATTCCCAACGGCCATAGCGGATATGCACGTGCCGTTACCGACGCGGAGTTGAACTTCGCCTCTCTCGAGCCGCCTCCTACTCTTTAGTGCCTGCACATTTCGACAAATGTGAGCGCATGAACCAGTATCAAATATCCAGTCATTGCTTGAGGTAGCGAGAAGGGTTTCAATGACAAATATACCTGAAGTAGAAGGACGGACAGTTCCAGCCTTCTTATCAGCAAGGTACTTGGGGCAGTTCCTCTTCCAATGGCCCTTGTCACTACAATAGTAGCACACGGTATCGGAAGTGGCCGGGTTCTTCTTCTTCCTTGAACCCACGGGAGCACCCTTGGACGAGCCTTGGGGCGTCACCGGTCCTTTGCCTCTCTTGTTTTTCCGGGCTTTCTTCTTGATCTTCCTTCCCTTGTCATTCACAGCAAGAACATCCTTAGACCCTTTCTCTTTCTTGAGACTCTCCTCAGTTTCCATGAGCATGTTTTGGAGATCCTCCAAACTTTTATCCATGCCATTCATACGGTAGTTCACAACGAACCCCGAGTAACTCTGAGGAAGAGAGTTGAGAATAAAGTCTTGGACAGCCTCCGGTGGGAAGGGTGTGTCAAGGCTTTCAAGCTGCCGAAACAACCCCGCCATCCTCATGACGTGTGGGCCAACTTCATGACCCTCCGCCAAACGAGTGTTGGCAACGGCCTTGATGAGTTTGCCCCTTTCGGTGCGAGCTTTGGTCTTAAATGTCCTTGAGAGACGAGAGATGATTTCAAACACTCCAAGACCACTATCAATGTACTCCTTTTGGAGCTCATTGTCCATGACTGCAACAATCAAGACCGACATCTCTATGTCGTCTCCATGATGCTTTTCATAGTTCTCATGGTCCTCTTTGGGAGCCTTCTCTTCAGGAAGAGGAGGTAAGGGAGTGGTCAAGAGATACTCCTTCTTCTCAAACCTAAGGGCAAGCCTAAGGTTGCGGTGCCAATCCAAAAAATTGGCACCATTGAAGGCAAGTTTCTCTTTTTCAAGAAGAGAACGTAGCGTAAAAGACGAGGAAGACATCTACAACAATATCAAAATTTAAGGTCATTTAGTTTATGCTTTTGTTTTAACTTCCATAAAGTAAAACTTCCACTACATTAAATTAATGTCCCTAAATGTAATGGATTCCAAGATCCCCATTTTCGTCAAAATGGACCTGCTATGGCACGACATCCAAAATGACTAGACGAGGTAGGTTCTCTTTAACCAATCATACAACTTTATGATTCTTGGTTCGCTACACGAACTTCATCCCGATGTCCAAGAAAACTTGTTGGAATCATCGATAAGCAACTTCTCTCTATTTGCTCCTAACAAATCTTTGCATTTGTACCCCGACTATCAAGCTTGACAACCATGACGTCCGCTATGGCGGACCGCGCCATGATTGGCAATTGACGTGAGGGGGATAGAGAGAAGGAGGATGACTTAGCTTAATCGTTTTTGGGACAAAATATTTACGTGACTCTTGTTTGGTGGTCGTGTAAGCATACACCCATACCTACCTATGACAATTCAAGGCATTCACAAACAATCACATAACATAAGCATCTCAAACATTGCCGTGGGTTTGTATGGCTCCCGCTTGCATTAATCTTCGTCGCATCTCCATGTAACGAGACTAATCTAATCAAGCCCTCCCACTAATTACTAAGATCCTATCTAATAATTAAGGGAAATAAATACATGTGATAAATTCCTAAAACCCCGCCTAGGCCTTAGGGGCATGCAAGCCTCACAAGTTACATCAAAATTAACCAATTAATGATCAAGGCACCTTAGGCCACTTTACAAGCAATCACATGCATTCACAACATATTACAACACACAAGGCATTGACATCTTGAGCCATATCAAACCCACATCCTCCTACAAAACAAAGTTAGCACATATACAATATACATGATTCACTCGTCCTTAATTAATTTCATTAATTAGAATCTTTGTGCATACTTGTTGCTCAAGTTTTTCGAATGCAAAGAAGGCTCAACCTTAACAACTAATTGTTTAAGCCCTTTTAAATTAAATCCAACCATCAAAACAGAAAGGAGGATATTTAAGGAGTCTTCTAATTAACCTTTCATCACATTGATTAATTAGAAATTATTTTAACTAATTAAAATACGAAATTCGGGGCCCGAAAAAATTCAAAATAATTCGGTCTCCAAAAAATCCGAAATAAATCCAGAGAACTCCTTACAAAAGATGTGGTTACCTGTAAAAATCTCAAGGAGAGATCAATTACCATCAGGGAGAACCAAAAAGGACAAATTCTCAGATTGTGCGCGAAGCACCGTTAGAGAAAATTCTGTTAAGGGTCTCTACCTTTTGATCTGTATGATCATCCCCTTGATATTTTTCCAGCAAACAATTTACATCGAAAAATACTACATACAATAGGCTATCATTCCATGAAAAGAAAATCCATAAGTTATATTCAAGATCAATGAGATAACAAGCATTTAAGCAAGGTATCCTGTTCTGGAACTGACCGTCGACCAAAAAGGTTTCACTCGGTTGAGGTATCAAATCTCAATGAAAATCTATGAAATTAATTTTCACAGATTCCAGACTTAAAGGAGAATATTTCCATTTAAACACTTTTCCATAAAAGTTTCTCAATAAGTACAGTTTTTCAAAACAATCAGTTTGTTTGAAAAAACAGATCTGACAACTTCATCACTTTTCATCCTTGAACGCCCACATAAGATCCGAAATATGCAACAAAATTTACACATCCAGAAAGAGCATCAAGTTTAGATTAATCCTATCTAAAAGATACAGGTACTTTGTATACAAACTTATTTGTTACCAACCACAACAACAGAACTGTGCAGCAGAATAACAGATCTGCGCACCGTTACCGTTTAAATCACTAAAAATTCATTTTACATCGAATTTCAATGATTCCAGTGGGAAAACAACCACACCTCAAAGGGCTACAACCTCCAATAAGAAGGAAAAAATTTCAGAGAGCTTTACACCACGAAAAACAAGCAACAAGACAGAAAACAGCCATTCCAGGGCCAGCAAGCATGCACATCACTAATTAACTTAATTAATTACGAATTTCTCAACTAATTAAGTGTGAAAAACCTTAAGCACGACCATAGCTCTGATACCACTGTTAGGAAATGCTCATATTTTAATTTTAGACTAATTACAACTAATTAATCCCATTAAGAACAAGCAAATCACAAGATCTAGTGCAAGGCATTCACACACAAGAGAGAAAAGGTGTAGGAGGATTATACCTCTCACAAATCGTCCTTGTGAGGTTTTTTCCACGGCGTGGGAGTCGGTGGCGTGCTCTCCACTCCTCCTATGTCGCCGGCCGGCCGCCTCGAGTCCACCAAGAGATTAACCAAGCTCTAGAAGATTCGTGCTAGCGATTCAAAGAGAGCAAAGCTAATCCTAAGGTTTTCCCTCTTCCAAAGAAATTAACTAGTTAATTATTTGAGGGAAAATCGTTCAACACATGAACTTTGAGAGGTGGAGATGAGAGGAAGGGATGAAGAAATTCTGAAATTTCTTCTCCTTGGGTGGATTTCGGCTAGGAGAGAGAGAAGGGAAGGGAGCAATGTGACGGCTAGGGTTTTCTCCCAAGAGACACCCCTATTTATAGTGCTCCAACCCTAGATCTCTCATCCAACAAACCTTGGACAGAATTGCCCCTCTCCATGCCGAAATTAGGTGGAGGATTTATGGGCTCCAAAGCCCATTAATCCATCTCTCATGTTGCTCCTTTCATACACCTCAAATCGGGCCTTTAAATAACCATTTAATTTAGAAGCCCAATTAGTTCAATCAATTAAATGTGTTGCACATGATTAAATATTAACATATTAATATTTAATCTAGGATTAGCAAATGCACTAATTTATTTCTATATGATCAATTTGATTTAATTAATTATAACGGTTCATAACGGTATATAATTAATTAATCAACACATCATATTTTTCGCAATACTCACTGTTGCGAATAAATAAATAATGCACTGTTTGGTTAAAACTCTATTTTGTGTGACCCTTTGAGGATTTATGCTATGTTAGCCATGGAATTAAATCACTTATTTAATTCCAATAATCATAAGCGGTATCTAGCAACACGTTATGATTCCTAATTTGCATAGATAATGTACTGCTACAATATGTCAATCCTGCATAAGAAATATTAGTGTTTCCTTGTCTGATTCTTATGTCACATGATATCCTTGTATAATCCAAGATAGGAATGTGTCACTCTTGCAGATTATACATTTCTTGATATAGAGATGATTGTACAAGTTGCTAGCAAACAATCCATCTCCATCAAGGGGCCCAAACAGATATCATCACTCACTAGGTAAACTAATGAGGGACATACAATTTTCTTGATGAACAACTTTTCCCCGCACAATTCAAGAGAACATAAATAAAGTCCGTATAGCAGCCTTTATCAGGAATCAACGTTAGACGATATTTATAGAACCTATCCTCATGTGGAAAAGCTGAGCATCTCAAACTTAGAATCAACAACATATGAAATAAACAATGACACATAACACAATCCATATGTTTATTTCATTTGGGTCAAGTCCTGTACTATGTTCCACAACATATACATATGCAATTAAGTTGGTAACTCTTTACCTATGATTTGTAGAACTTAATCATCGCTTAACTTGCATACTAATCTTATCTGATAATTAATGCTCCTTGTTAATTATCAAGATTATGGACATCTTTAGATTTATTAATGTCATTTATGAACAAATGAATTATAGAGAACTACAATTCAGATCCTCAACCTGAATGATCTATCAATAAATAAATCAAGGAACAAATGATAAAATATCATCAATAACATAAACCATAGAAGTAGCCATAGTGATTGGCTTCTAGGACATAACTCCAACATGTCTATACCTAATGAGAGGGCGAGGACGAGAGGATAAGGGAAAAGGGTGACTTGCCTTCACGGCCCCATAAGTCAATCCTTCCACCAAAGCTCCCAACTCCACAAAATCCACTGGCCAAATATAGTAGTCTGATAGGAAAAATGGTGTTGAGGAGACCTGTGTGGTCGCCAAATGCACAAAAGGTTAAAATTTACCCTAACAAATCCGCGGTCAATGTAGGGACCTTCGGGCCCCAGAGAACGTGAAGCCGTGTTGAAGAGAACCTTTGTGGTTCTCTAAAACACCTATGCCTAATGAAGAAGCCTTTGTGGCAACTGAAGGCATCAAGGCACCACCCTATGAAGTCATCTGAGGGCACACACACCACAACAACACCGTGTCCCTTAAGTCGCATGTGCTGGAATTAATGGATTGAATTCACTTGGGCAGGCCCATTCATATTGAGGCAGCCATGTGGTTTGCAAGTAAAACAAGATGGAAATTTAAATAAAGCAAGAGGAAAGGTGAAAGAGAAGATTCATTCATTAACCACCAGGTGATACAAGTACATTCAAGTCCCAGACAACTGATACAATAAACAAACAAAAGAAAAGAAGGCCTATTATAAACTAAAAGAAAGTATAAAGATACATGCACAAGAGGCACCAGGAATCAGAAGGAAATCCTTCTACTCCGGAATAGCAGCCGCGGCAACACCACCCTCCAAATTAGCAAGGGTAGCGGTGATGGCTTGGAGCATTCCCTCTATCGCTTCCAAACGAGTGCTTAATTCCCCAAACCGCTGATCAATGAGAGCCCTAATGGAGACAGGGGCAGGGGCCTTAAGAGCTAAGGCCACAGAATCATCATCAGGAGGAGGAGAAACCACTCTCATCGGACTATACTGGTTGGGCTCAGCATTAGGAGCCAAGATGTACTCATTAATTGGGCGGTCAGGGTCGGGGACAAGCATGTTCATGGAAGACTCTACCCATCCAGTAAGATCGAACAAAGAAAGGAGATTGCGGGGATGGGCCACGTGAGCCTCAGAGATGCGATTTCCCCACAACATTTCTAGGATAGGAATACGGGCACGACGCATCAAAGCCTCAATAAGATGGCCATAAGGCAAGGCTCGATGGTCGTGAGAATCTATGGCTACTTGGTGCATGAAGTAAATGATCATGTGACCCAGGTTAAGGGGGTGATGCTTTTGGATGAGGTGGCGGAGATAAAACAAACTCCCGGGACAAGCGTAGTTAGATAATTCTCCTTGGGGAAAGATTATGCCGTTGATCACCATGAAAAGGAACCTGTGAGAAAATTGTTAAGGATAGGCGGAAAAAGAAGAGAGTGTAATACAATTGAGAAACAAACAAAGGAAATCATGAGATACCTATGAAGAGCAGGAAGATGTTCAGTGGAGACCACTTCGACATCACCTCCAACAGAGGCAGCCTTAAACCAACGCAGGCATTCAGAATAATTGCCAAAGCCGCGAGGCCAGCGGCGGAAAGCATAATTGGTGGAGCCAGTAAGTGTGTTAGAAGCCTGCAAAAACTCAGCCAAACTTTCTGCAGTAATTGTCAGATACTGGCCAAACAAGTAGGAGGTGGCTAAAGGGGTACCATAATGATCATAAGAAATGCGAAGGTTGGCGTAGAAAAGGCGCGTGATTCGAGGATGATAGGGGTTGTCCAAGTCAACAAGTCTGCGAAGACTCCAAGAATCAAGCCAACCGTGTATTAGGTTGATGTGCTCCACTGGGATACGCCTTTGGTGACGAAAGAAGAAACATTCGGCCACTGGACGATCGTCACGACCCATGTCGTGATGATAACTATTGAATGCTATTTCATCACGAAAGAGGTAGCGGTTATCAGGGGCAAAGGACCAATTCGACACCAAGGGATTAACGCACAAGGAAGAGGAACCCATTGCATTTCTGGGGCGTTTGTGAGTGGACATGGTTATGAAAAGATATGAAGAGGGGATGAAGAAAACAAAATGGAGACTCGGCTTATATAGACTCTTGGATAAAAAGGCGTTATTTATAAGTAGTGGAAACGTACGATATGAAGAAGTGGATAGAAGTAGGAAGTTGGTGTATCATGAGAAGGAAACTGCTCGTATGCGTAACTGAAAGCATGGAAAGTCAGAAAAGCGCAAAGGCCAAAACTTGAGTCCGAAGTAATGGCAGGCCTGCATGAATCTAAACCCTAAGAAATATAGATATGGGCCCAAAATACCCTAGTCTAAATCATGGAGTAAATTCGTGTATGTCTTATACCCTACGAAGTAAGTGGGCCAAGATACCTACATACGAGGAAAAGTAGGGAGGAAATAAGGTTACCTGTCGCTTCGCGAACAAGTTTGAAAGAAGCCCTGACTCGAAAACTCCATCAGGCACAAACAATCATCATAGACATATGAGCAAAACAAACAAGCAAACCAAAAACAGAAGTCCAAAATTATAAAGCAAGTAAAGGTCAAATCCGACTAACCATCAAACATCCAAAGTCTAAAGCTCGACAAATAACACTCAAAATAAAGATACAAGGCTAAGCATAGTCATTTCAAGATGCTCTAGCCCAAATCCAAAGACAAGAAGATAAACCTCACCACTCTCAAAGTAACTAGACTAAAGAGAGATGTGAAAAAGCTAAGCCGCAGGGGCAGCCTGTGCCTGAGCCTGAGCCTGAGCCTCAATGGACCTCTCTCTAGCCTCCACCAAAAGACGGACCAACCCGCGGAAACAAGCACGAGCAGAAGTAACACGGGAATCCAACCTGAGACGAAACCCGTACACCTCCCTGGATGCATCATGGTAGCGCTCCCTAACCACAGCATGAAACTTGATCCACTCACCTAGGATATGATGATAGTCATGGTCCAGCTGACCCAAGTACTGCAACTCACGGCCCAAGCGGCATGCCTCCATACGATGAGTGAATGAGAGGTTAGCCTGACGGTCCGCATCAGCCCATGCAACACAGTGGGAAGCAATGCGGTCAGTAATGACCTGATAACGGAGAGAAAGAGTCCTGAGGGCGTCAGAGACGGTGTCCATAGCACGAGCACAAGAAACAAGGAGGTGCTCAATAGAAGCCAGCTCCTGGAGCAGGAAATCATAGCGGAGAGGAGTCAGCCAAGCATAGCACTCCCCAATGAGATCAGCTACCTCAGCAGGAACGCCCCTGTTGGAAGGAAGCTCTAGAGAGAGCCTCGAGAATAGCCTGGCAGAGACACGGTGAAAGACGACGGGAGTGCTCCGGCTGGACTCATAAAGATCCCTCACCTCATTCCTAAGGAACTGCACCGTCATGCCTATTATAAAGTTGAAAAAGTCATGAGATACAAACACCAATCGATATAAAGTCGGAAAAAAAAAAAGAAATGTGGGCATAGATATACCTGCAAAGATAGGCGGAGAAGGGGGCTGCATAAAAGCAAGCTCTGGATCAGGCTGGTGAATGGCCCAGTAAGCGTCATCATCCTCATAAGGATGGGGAAGAGCGGGGTCCATGTCCTCCATGACTCAACCTGAAAATGAGGAGAAGGAAGACCAAAATCCACAGCACAAATGTTACCAATAAAATAAAGGAAGTGCTGAAGCCAAAACAGATACAAACGTACAATAAAAGCATCAATATCCAAACAAATAAAAGAGTACTAAAGTCTCATACAAAACATCCATGACATCAACAACAAGTAAAATGACTGAAATAAAGATACAAGAGCTAGCACAAATTACTAAGGTGCATAACTCGTTCATTAACTAAGAGAGTCTAGACCATAAAAGACCTAAAATAACGAGACACTAAGCGGCGTATGATCTCAATCAAAGGATTCAAGGACATCTAAGCAGCGAAAGCTTGGCGAATGGCTCCCAATTGGGTGAGGATTTTATGGAAATGAGTATTGATGGCCTGCACGCGTGCATTGAATTCATGATGAGAGGTTCTCACTTGATTCACGGCCTTATGAAAACCAGTTGAAGCTGCGTGAAAAGAGTCGGTAGCATTAGCCAAACGAATGGCAACATCTCTAGCATGTTCATGGAATTCCAATAACTCTCGCCTCATGTGAGATATGACCGCAGGGTCTGCTCGAGAGTTCCACAACTCCTCAACACGGGTAGTGGTCCAAGAAAGTTGTAAGGCAGTCTCATGTTGTTCACGCAACAAATCAGTAATGGAACCAGCAACCATCATACGCTCGTAGGCGTGCACTGATTGAACAGATAAGAATTGATCATAATGGCCATTCTCAAAGCCATGAGCCAAACTCAGCAAATCAGAAGAACAAGGAGAAATATGGTCCAGCATTAATTCCCGAAGAGCGGGGATATGGATACCTTGAGGGATGCCCGCCAACCAGGCAGGGTTGAAAGGGAAGAAAAAGGCTCCAGTAGGTAAACTCAAATCCCACAATTGCTGAAGTGCCGTTGCCACGGTTTCAGTGGTCACAATCATGAAATTATCAAAAGCATTTGCTTCGGGGACCCCACCTAAGAGTAAACCTCCCCACAAGTTCCCACGAAAAACATTGTCATTTGCCAAATTTGCCTCGAGAACTTCCTCAACGGCCTTACCAGCATGAATCTCCTCAAGATCGATATCAATGTTGGCGCCTGCAGCCTCTTGTGGGTTAACTTGCACAGGGTCAACCAAGAGTTCTTGAACAAACTCATCCCCGTGTCTAAGTTCCTCCTCAAGCCCAGGACTTAGAACAAAAGCAACGGGCGAACATTCTCTCATTAATTCATCCCTAATCCCTACATTAGAATTCTTCTTCGAAATTTCTTCCACAGGCTCACACTCAATAACCTCATCAAGCTCTTCTTCACTTGCGAGGTCGATTACCTCTTTGAAGGCTTGGGAATTTGCCTTTTGAGGAGCCTTGCCCTTCTTGATTTCAAAGTAATGAAGAAATTCATTAATACCTAGAACAATGCAAGAGTGTTGAGATTAAGGACATTAGGAAATAGTCAAAGAATAAGGAAATTCAGGACGAAGTATACCTTCGCCAAAAACATCAACAAGCACATCTTCATCACGCCCATGATTGCGTAGAATTGGGTCGACATCGGAAGATGAGGGAATGTCCTTAGGACGAGAAGAGG